>CM056497.1:28285791-29029251 GCA_029783415.1 Anisodus acutangulus
AATTGGAATTAGTGTAATTACTAGGGTAGTAATTATTAATTACACAATCTAGCAATTACATAGTATTGTAATTATAACGATATGTTAATTTGTCATAACGTAATTACAGTGTAATTACAAACGTATTGTTTGGTTGCACAAATATAATTACATAATTAGTCTAATTTTAAAATAAAACTTAATTATTAAAAATTAATATTTGAAAAATATGTTCCTTTATAAATTATATTAAATGAGGTGTTTGAGATACATATTATTTCATGAAAATGTATTAATTAATAGTCATATATTTATAACTAATATTGTAAAAAAATAATTGATAAATATTATTCAAATCAATAATATTTTAATTTAATTCATTATAAAATTAAAAGCACATTTTGTGGATGAAGATCATGGATAGGATGTTTGACAAAAAGATTAATATTTACAAGTATAATGTCATAACATTCTTTAAATATTTGACCAAAAAATAATCTATTAATTGCAAGTGAAAAATGAACAACATACAATGTGAAATAGAAGTCAATAGTACTAAAGCAAATAAATTGAAATCGAAAATATAACCTAAATTCAAATTCCAAAAAAAAAGTTTAACATAATTCAAAAGAAAGGAAAAATATAAATCTATAACTTCATTCAACAACAAAATTCTACTTTAATAGCATCACTCATTAAATACCAAGTTTGTTAATGACACATTCTTCCTAATATTGGAGGTATAGTTTCAAAAATTAGGATAATAACGCAATATAAAATATAAAATAAAAAATACGAGCAATTACATGGAATCACAAGAAGTAAAAGTTGTGAAATGAGAAAAAAGAAAGTGAAAGATAAAAAATATAAAAATAAAAATATATTTTAAAAATAAAACAATTTAAAAAATAAAAAGAAAAAAGAAATTAAAATAAATAAAATTAAAATGGAAAGAAACCAAATAAAAAAAAGTTAAAAAGTAACTATGTAATTACATGATGTGATTACACCTATTTCTCAACTCTCCCCCTCCCCTTGAGAATTGGAGAGTGTAATTACACCCAATTTCCACCTAACTAAGTAATTACTTGACTAAACAAACAAGTCAAACTATATAATTACACTCAATTACACTCAAATCTAATTTTCATGTGTCCTTTCAAACGGGCCTTAGGATTTCTTAATTGATTTTGTGGAATATAATACTGTAAGTTATGACATATGGAATTTGCCTAGATACACGTTATATGTTTGCATACATATGCCAACAATTTTGTTCTTTGAAATTTTTAATTCTTACATTTGAAAATCAAATTCTTATAAATTATTTTGAGAAACTTAAGAAGTACAAGTTAATATCGACATAATTGAAAGACAATTTAGTCAAGTAGGTGATATCTATTTCTGATCACACAATTTACTAGATTTATTTTATAGAAGACCCTATTAACTAGGACACTTATTTCTTTTCTTTTTTATTTCTTTTAATAAATTTAGCATAATGAGAGGACTTGCAAAAGATGTAACATGAAATCGTAGTAATAATTAAGAAAAAAAATAGGTGACGTGACTTTTCTTTTGCAAAATGGGCAATTCCACTTGTAAGTTCCATTACTTGAAAAGAGGTAGATATATTAATAGCTCAAAAAACAAGTTTACATAGTTAGGTAAAACGAAATATATACTAGTTAAATATAATAAACCCCAGGCTACAAAATAAGTACCAAACATTTACAGAATTTAGAGTTGCAAACATATATAATGCTTGCAACTATATTTTTGCAGTTTAAAATATAGGCCCATTATTTTACTTTTTCCATTTGATATAGGCCCATTATTTCCACTAATATAAAAAATAAAAAATAAAAAATAAACATGTATGGTACGGTACTCCAGCAAAAAAGTTAACAGGAAATCCGCAAAAAGGAAGCGACATAGGCTGAGGTTTCTTGCCAATTATTTACTTGATTAATTTAGAGAAATCAAAAGATTAATAGGTAGGAAAACAAAGATTCAATCATGATTCAACCATTAACCAAGTATGATAGAGGTGGAATGGTAAATACCCTCCATCCTTAATTAGAGATTTCGTATTTACTGATATTAACATAGAATCACCTTTAATAAGAAATATTTTATTTTCATAGTGAAACTTTCAAGTACAAACATAGATTAAATTCAATCCCAAAGGAGATATCGGTGTCCTTAATAATTAAATTTTTTGGGTTGAGTCATTGACATACAATCATATTTGATAAGAAGCATTTTATTTCCAAATGAAGCTTTACAAATATAAATTAATCAAGCATAACCTCAAACCGGATATTGAATGGAAATAAGAAGAGTCAGCCAATAGGCATAGACAATATTTTATTGTAAACAGTCGAAAATGACTTTTTTTTTAATAAACTTTAATGTCTATATATTCTTGCTCTACCTGCTTGTTTTGTATGAAAGTGAAAGCGACACTTCTTCATACTTCGTGAAATCTTAGGTAGCATTAACACAAAAAAATTAAATAGATCCGTAGTCCTTACTAATTATTAATTTAATTAGGACGGTAGATGAGGATGACGATCAACCTCACAAGTTGCTTCGTGGTATTAGATTTTTCCTAAATATGAATAATTAAGATAATCCTATCGCTTTTGCAATTGGATTATTTACTTCTTGAAGGGTTCAAAGATATGAGAACAATTTCTTTATTGACACTTGAATGTCAAAATTCATTATAAATCTCTCCCAAGGAGAGATAGAGGGATTAAGTAATTTATATATATGAAAAACATTATCATTATATTATTACACATTACGATTTTTCAATAAAAGGAATTACTTAAACTTCTTCATAACATATAATTCCGCCCTTGGCCTGGACCTAGGACCGAGTTAATTTCTTCCGATTCAAGGAAATTGAGTAGGGCGGATAGCAACAGATAGGAATCTGGAGAATTGTTTCTATCATTTGACTCGACTCTTTATTCACTTTAACATTCCTTCAACAAGAAAAAGGAATTTATATACACGTACATTCGAAGCAAAGACAAAATAAAAAGTCGGTATCAATTGTCTCTAAATCTTGGAATACAACATTGAAAATGTAGAATAAAGGGATTTAACCAAACAAAGAGGCCCTACAACATGCATGGTATAATACCGTTTTATTACAATATCATAGGATTCACACAATAACATAATATCAATGAAAGTCTCTCACACAATAAGTATATTCAATTTTCAATGTACTTTTGTTTCTTCACCTTGTCTATTGAGTTAAAAGTTAAAACAGTCCAAAAATATTCTTAATTTTGGACTAAGCCTATACAATTTTCCTCAAAAGGCCTCAAACTATATTATAAATATTTTTTTTACTTTTCATGTG
This sequence comes from Anisodus acutangulus, assembly GCA_029783415.1. Classification (NCBI taxonomy): domain Eukaryota; kingdom Viridiplantae; phylum Streptophyta; class Magnoliopsida; order Solanales; family Solanaceae; genus Anisodus; species Anisodus acutangulus. Next base: position 28,289,153 of record CM056497.1, read on the forward strand.
GGACATTGTTCACACAACCAACAATCTCGCTCTTGAACGAAGTTTCACATGACACACTATTCATGGGCTAATTTGTATAGATTAACTATGTGTCATTCACAACATCTGAGTATTTATCGCCACTAAGTGTTAGAACACACAAGATTTATATGGGGAGATATAAGAGAAAAATAGAAAGGAAAGAAAATGCTTTGCTATTAATATTGTAATAGATTGGATAAAAATGAGATAATAAAACATACATATTATTGCCCCCTTATATAGGCTTACAAAATCATACTAAGTCTATTATGGTGTGATACTAGTCAAACATACACACCTAGCAATTATATTCGAACATTACTAGTCAAGCATACACACCTCCTACACACCTAGCAACTTTCTTTGAATTCAATTTTGACAACCAAGTTTAGACTTTCAACAACCTCCCTTAAACTTGGAACTGATAACTCCGAGAATCAACTTCAAGAATAATTTCTCCATATTTTACTAGCTCTCGAATATAATGATATTTGATATAAATATGTTTACTCCTTCCATGAAAGATTGATTTTTTGTTGGTTTATCACAAAAAAACTTAGTCGGTCTTCCGTACTTGTACTGTAACGCGTTGAGCATACGACGCAACCATATAGCTTGACATGCTATTGATGTTGCTGCCATATATTATGCTTAATAATGCAACAACTTGTTGCTTCTTGAAGACCATGAGAATACCCGTTCTCCAAGATAGAACACATAACCGAAAGTGTTTTTTTGAGTTTCAACATCAGCAACCCTATTACTATCTGTATATCCCACTAGACTGAAATCATCAGAATAAGTGTGGAAAATACCATGATCTCGAGTACCACTCACGTATCATAAGATCCGCTTCGCTGCTTGTAGATGTGATTGTCAAGGTATTTTCATGAATCGACTTACTAACCCCACGTTATAAACTATATCTGGTCTAGTTGAAGTCAAGTATCACAAGCTTCCAACAATACTTGTTGACACCCAATTTTTTCCCATCTTTTATGATTTTATTCGTAATTTTTAATATTTTGACACTTTTAAAATAATTTTAAAAATATAGGCATATATGTGTATATCCTCTTATTATTATTATTATTCGCATTTTTTATATCATTTGCATTTTTATAATGATCATAAGTTATCCGAAATTCTATGTTATTTTATTCTCGCAAAATTGCATCGCATTTCCTTTTTATTAAGCATTAAACATTTCGCAAATATTATATTTTATTATTATCACGTCGTTATGTTATTTTAAATAATTCACATCTTTTACAAAACAAAAATAATATTTTTTATATTAAACCCCTTTCATATTTTTTATCCATAATCCATTCATTTTCCAACCCAAAACAATTTCTACCCAAACTAAAACTCATTTCACCAAAGCCCACCCCATCACCCATTTAATTCTACTTAACCCAAAACAATTCAACTCCCTATTCCCTTACCAAACCGGACCAAATTTAATACCCCAAACTCATTCCCTTTTATCCCCTTAACCCAAAACCACAAAATAATTTCTACCCAAACCAAAATAAAATGTACCAATCTGTCGACCCACCAGCCCAACCGGCGACCCACAAGCCCAACCCCAAATTAAAACAACCCAAGCCCAATCCCCAAATTAAAACCCCCATTTGCCCAAAACCTATCAAAAATCGCCCCAAACACAAAAACCTTTCTCTCCTCTCAACCAAACCAAGCCGCCAGACACCCCATACCCCCATACCCGACCCCACATGCCGGTCACCTCGCCCACCGCCGCCACTGACTCCCTCGCCACCAAACCCCGACACCACCACACCCTCCCATCACTTCACCACGCCCATACCCTAAAATCCGCTTCCAAAATTCGAAACCTTTACCTTTAATTCAAATTTCAAACTCGTTCTTGGGGAAATCCACCTATAAATACCCCATGTTGTTCTTCATTTTGGGAGAGAGATTTTTCTAATTGAAACAGCTTGATTTTTGAAGGATTTTTCTAAGATTATTCCATATATACATAAAATATTTGTTGTGTTCTTGATTTTAAAACATTCGCTTTCTTTGTTGTTCAAGATACAAGTCCGAAATAGGCCCAAGATTCGAAAGAAAGGAGGTGAGTTTCGTTCTTGAACTTGGGTTTTAAATTCCTCTATTCGGTTTCTGAAAAATCGAGTCCGAAAGTCTGTTTTGCATTTCTTGTTGTTCTTCATTTTGTTTTGAATTATCGACCAGTTTGGGTATTATTTTCAGAATTCTTGCATTTTCATATTTATGTATGTTGGTTATCTGAATTTGGTGTTAAAATCTTATTCGGGTTTGGGCCACTGATTCGGGTCGGGTCGACCCGGTTTGGGTATTATTTTCAGAATTCTTGCATTTTCATATTTATGTATGTTGGTTATCTGAATTTGGTGTTAAAATCTGATTCGGGTTTGGGCCACTGATTCGTCAACATCGACCGGTCGGGTCGACCCGGTTTGGGTAATATTTTCAGAATTCTTGCATTTCATTTTCTTGTTATTGGTTATCTGAATTTGGTGTTAAAATCTGATTCGGGTTTGGACCACTGATTCGGGTCGGGTCGACCCGATTTGAGTAATATTTTCAGAATTCTTGCATTTCATATTTTTGTATGTTGGTTATCTGGAATTGATGGAATTATTTGATGTCGGGTTGAATCTCCAATTCGGGTCGGGTTACTGACCCGGGTCGGGTCGACCCAGTTTGAATTTCCAAATTTCTTGCATTGTTGCTGTTGTTATTATTGGTTATCTGAAATTGATGAAATCAGTTGATTCCGGGTTGAACACATGATTCGGGTGGGGTCGCTGACCCGGGTCGGGTCGACCCGGTTTGGATTTCCCAAATTTCTTGCATTTCATATCTTGTATATTGGTTATCTGAAAAAATGAAAAAAATCTGATTCGGGTCGGGTCACTGACTCGGGTCCGGTCGACCCGGTCTTGGTATATTCCAGATTATGGCATTTTTTCATATCTGTTGCTGGTTATCTGAAAAAGTCTGAATTTCTGATTTCATTCGGGTCACTGTTCATGATCCGGGTCGGATTTTTCCATAATTACTTCTTAATCCTGTTTCGGTTCCAACATTTCAGAATTTGGGTCGGATACTTTAATCGCTCACTGCTCGTTTCTTTTACTGTTTTATTGTTTTATTAATATTGCATTAAGGCCGATGAAATTAACTTCGAAGCCGCGCTTTTCTTTCGTTTCGTTTCTCTATTTTTTTAGCACTGTTTTAGGTATCCGGGCAACGGGTATCTCACTGTTTTACTATTTTTACTGTTTTAAACTAACACCGCGTCTTTTCAGAATTTACCTCTGTTTTTCTGCGTACTGTTTACTGCCTACTGCTGCTGCTTACCGTTTCAATTTAATTTTGCTGATTTGAACACGATACTACACTGGCCGATGAAAAATATCCGTCGATTTTGAGGCCTCCACAGTTGTAAAGACGGAGAATATAACTTCTGAGCAATGATGAAGACTTAAACCTTTTATTTCATCCGAGATCAACATGTTTAGTAGGCGAGGTGACTAAAATAACCAACAAGTTAGATATTCGCAGCCACGACGTGATTATAGTGATCTTTTCTATTTCACCCGAGAGACCAACACGTTTAGTAGGCGAGGCAATCAAAATAAACTACATTAGTCATATGTTTGCAGCCACGACGTGATTGGAATGTTCTTTTCAAAATTTAAGTCTGAGCCCTCCGTGATCAAAATATTCACTGTTTTGAATACGGATATGAAGTTATTTGTATTTAACTATTTCTAACCGTTTGTTCTTGACAGCTTGCAGGGATTAAAGTAAATAAAGGCAGATTATTCCTCGGTGTTTATTTATTTTATTTCTTTCTTTAATTCAGCTTTTATCCCGCTTTGTATTGTAATATTATTTATCGCACTTATGTAATTATTGAAATGCTTAGAATAGGCAAACTTATGATTAATTCATAGGGTAGTTTAAGATTTGAAACCCGTCGCTAGCTTATTTATTTGTAGGCTCGGTTAAATTCAAACTTAGAAACCCTTCGCTAGTTATTTATTTTAGGCTCGTCACGCGTTTTCAAGATTTTCAAAAATAACTTTTGTCATCTTTTATTCGCTTTGTTAATCATTCCGAATAAGTTTATCTTATGTCAATTTACAATTCAATGATTCCCAAAATTTTACTTCTTTGGTAGTATAAATAGTTTATTGTCACAAATGCATATTTTCCAAAACTTTACATGTATCTTTCTTTTTATGTCATCTGAATACGTACTTGTATAAAATGCATCATTTACTAATTATTTGCAAATATCTTTTAATCTATTATACTTGTAAAACATGCATTTTTTTAGCAATAATTAAACTGAGTTTGACCGGATAACCGCAAGTTAGCGGATCTTAAAGGATGCCTAACCCCTTCCCTTTAGGATAATAAAGAACCCTTACCTAGAATCTCATTAGTTTCGCAGACCATTAAAATTGGAGTTACATTGCAGCATTTAGTTTAATATTTAGGTGTCCTAATTCACCGTAAAAGATAACTAGGTGGCGACTCCTCAATCATTTACCCAGGAATCACCCATACGTCTGTGCTCCGCTTTGACCCGAGCAGGTCAAAATAGGGCGCGACAGCATGGCGACTCCACTGGGGAAATTCAGGTTTTTAACCATAGCAAGTTCAGGTTAATTATTATTGCGCTTTATTTTGCTTCTTATTTATTTCACTGCTTCTAATTGTTTCCTTTTTGAAATTTTGTATGTTTAACTTCTTTAATTGCTATATTCTTTTATTGCTTTCCTTAAATTGGCATTCCGCTCATATTTCTTCCACTATGGAAAGTTGACACTATCACACATTACACGCGAGGTGTGTTTTGCGCACCCGCAAATTTCTTTCAATCTACCAAATTTTAGGAGAGTTGGCGTATGCGCGGAGTGACCGGACCATCCGGTGGCCGCGTAGCCTTCTCACTCGAGTAGTCCGCTCGGGAACCTTGTGTCTAGTCAGCCAAATCTTAGAAAATTTAAGATAGAGCTATACCACCCTTTATTTTAAGCCATGCATGCATACATCTTAGGTGGGTTGATCCTTGGCATCAACTCCACAATTAAGAAAACCACCAAATTGTCGACGGGTCTCACAACCCAACGACCGATCAACATATTATGTGTAGCAGAATATTGATGGACGGATCCAAGCCTAAACAGTATGCCAAAATCGGAAAATGTATATTCATTTTATTTATTTTATTTATTTTGTTATAGATGGAGTCTGTGCCGCATGTCAGGATGGTGAGTGGGATTCCGAGCAAACTGAAAATATGGTGGACAAACTTTGACCTTGGCAGGCAAATGGCAATTAGGAGAAGATTAGGTTGCCTCATTTCGTTGTTCGACATCTTCCCCGATCAACATTTGGTCAGAGCACTAATCCATTTTTGGGATCCGGATCGGGTTGTCTTCAGATTCGGAGATTTTGAGATGACTCCTACTTTGGAAGAAATCAACTATTTCACCAACTTGATCTATCAGGGTAGAGGACAAATTATCCCGCACTGTCAATCCGGAAAGAAATTTCTCCGCTACTTAGGGCTAAAAAACACTAAGAAACTCCTATGCTTTGAAAACAACTGGGTCTCGATGGATTATCTTTATGAGAGGTACGGTTGTCGAGACGATTACAAGATATTCAAAAATGAATTTTCCTGCACCCCCGATCATTGGCGGACCAAATGACCTATTGCATTTACTGTCGCCTTTCTAGGGTCTCTGATATTCCCGCTTGAGTATGGAAAGATCAGTACCTGCATATGTTCCGTAGCGCGGGCACTTTTCGAAGGAGCAAACGAAGCACAACTCACTTTGGCCCCTATGATCTTAGCAGAAATGTTTCGGGCTTTAGGGAAATGTAAAAGAGGTGAAACAGGTTTCTTCGAAGGCTGCAACCTTATTTTGCAGATGTGGGCAATGGAACACTTCTATCAGCGCCCGAATATGGTCGACATATGCTTCAGCGAGTCGAACAAAATCGTCAGCTTTTACGACAGGACGAAGCGGTTCGTATCACCTGTCGGCGTGAATGATTGGTATGGGTTTTTGGCGTCCCGCACCTGTGAACAGATCCAATGGAAATACCCTCTGCTCCCGAATGCCAAGAAAGCCTACATAAGATGCAAAAGGCTTTATTATATTGAGCTTATCGGGTTGAAAGGCCTCCAACCTTACGCTCCACTCCGCGTACTCCGACAGTTGGGACAAGAGCAGATAATTCCCCTCCGAGCAAATATGAGGATTTCTGAAATTCCATTCGGGCCGAATTTCATTGTCCCCAGAGCTAGGCAAGTCTTCGATGAATGGAACGATATTGACACAATAGACATTGGAGGTAGTCAGGCAGGAGTTACCCCCGAATATCAAGCGTGGCTACGAGAGGATTGCAGTAGTACAGACCATAGTCCTGATGGCGAGCAGGGTTTTGAAGATATCGGCACGACAATTTGGGTAAGGAATTTCCGGCTCAGAGACACAGTCGTTACCCCCGAAATGTGGCATCAAATGCAAAACATAGTGCATTATCTAGAAGACGCAGGAGTCGGACCCAGCAATGTTAGGGTTTCATCTTCATCTCGGTGATCAAAAGCAAGATTTAGAACTTGAGCATAAATATCTTATGTTATCAGCTTTACTATTGTACGCATTATTATTTCAGTAAAAATCAACCTTTATTTCCGACAAAAGGCATCACAATCTTTGGCTTGGATCAATTTATCAGTATCTTGCATATTTTGCGTTTAAGCCCACCTCCGGCATAAAGGAGGCCCCATGCACATTAGGACGCGCATTTAATTTCCATATAATCATGCGCTACTTGTTTACTGTTTTCCACTCTATACATGTTATTCAAAGCAATAATTATTCGTCTCATACTAACTTGGTTTGTTTTATTTTTTGGAGAAGGTTTATTTTGCCTGCTTTATTTCCCAAAAGTTGATTCGCGTTGATTGAAACTGGCGGAACACCATTACTTCACGAGATCCAAGGCACAATCATCCGACAAAATGACTGATTCAAGGCAAAGAACAAACCGGTTTGGGACTTGTCGCTCTTCCGGGAGGTGAACCAGAGACATCAGAAATGAGAAATACTTCCGTCCCGGATGAATACCTCGCCCAACTACTGCAGCAAATGGCAACTATGCAAACTGAGATCGAACGGCTCCGGAATCTTACCAATCTTTCCATCAGCATCAACACTCCACTGCCTGAACAAGAGACGAGCGCAACTGCACCACAAACCTTTCCATCTCATGAACCATCATTTCCCCAGAACCTTCCTCGAAATCCCTTACCAAACAGAACCAATCCTCAACTCGCCAGCCCACAACGTACCAATCCGCATCCCATCAACCCGCAGGCCAGTCCACAACAAAGCCCGCTACAAAATGACCCAGTATCCTTCACAGCTCCATATATACATCAAGCTCCACTTACCCAAACTACCCCACTTGTCCAAAATATCCCTCCCACACTAAATTACCACCAACCCCCACAAATACCAACGGCACACATCACTAACAAGCAGTATGTGCCACCGGTATATGCAACGGAAGCCCAACCTTCTACTTCTACCATACCAAACATACATCATCAGGAGATAGACCAATATGAAGAGATGGAAAGGCAAGCAAGGATTAGAAATGATGAAAGTATGGCAAGGGAAATTCATAGCCTAAAAGAAGCATTCAAAAACATTCAAACCAAAGGGGCATGAAGGACTCGAGTATGAAGATATCTGCATGCATCCCGACGTTCGATTGCCTATCGGATATAAGGTGCCAAAATTTGACTTATTCGATGGAAAGGGAAATCCTCGCTCATTTAAGATCGTATTGTGACAAGTCTGGTTGGAGTGGGTAAGGACCGGACCATCATAATGAAGTTGTTCATAAAGTCCGACAGAGAAGCGCTCGGCGGTACACAAGCCAGGACCCACGAAAATGGCATAAGCGGGCGCAATGGCACATGATTTTGTGGATAGATTCGGGTTTAACATCAAAGCAGTCTTAGATAGATTTTATTTGATGAAGTTGGAGAAAAAATCTACAGAGACTTTCAGAGAATATGCCATGAGGTGGAGGCGGAGCGATAAAGGTCGACCCGATGGCGGAAAGTGAGATGACCACACTCTTTGTGCAATCTATGAAGGATGCAACTTACTATGAAAGAATGATAAAGCGTCATCGGACGAAATTTCTCGAAGTGGTAAGGATGGGAGATTTCATAGAGGAGGTATCAAAGCGGGGAGAATCACAAACTTGGCGGCGTTACGGCAGCAACAAGTAAGGCCATTGATCGGACTCATTTGGAGGAGCAATTAAGAAGAGGAGGGACGGAGCATCTCCTGTCATGGCGGTCCAGAACATAGGTCCAACCAAATGCCAACCTACCAAAGCCCGTCATCCCACCTCTCCCTACTATAATCAAAACACCCAAAATCATCAGCCTTCATACTATAGCCAAAACACACAAATCCCTCAGCTTTATTGTCAACACTCGCCTACTCTCTACCCTGTCTATCATACCCAGCCAATATATAGCCTACCACGAGCACCTACCTATCGAAATTCCCCACAGTATCAACCCACACATCCACCTCAGCCACAAGCCCATCCACCAAATACTCCCAGACCCCGGGCAAATTACGAAAGAAGGCCAGTCAAAACATATACACCTTTAGCCGAACCTCTAGCCCAACTATACGAAAGATTGAGGACCGCAGGAATACTCCAACCCATCCCAGGGCATATCCCCAATCCTATTCCCAGATCGTATGATGAAACTAAGCATTGTGCGTACCACTCGGGAATCACCGGACATGACACTGGAGTTTGCTTTGCCCTCAAAGACAAGATCGAGGCTTTGATCAAAAAGGGAATTATCCAACTGAAAGGACCTCCCCCTAATGTAAATAATAACCCTTTGCCAAATCATGACAATGCCAATATAAACATGATTACCGTTGATGAAGAAAACAGTTTGGAAGGGACCATTATGCCGGTCCGAACAGAGGAAAGGGTTGAATCATCAGCTTTGATCACCCCTATAATTACAGTTCAAGTGAGGGCACCGTTTGAAGTGGAAGTACTTCCTCCGAAATCGCGGATGGTGACGCCGTCTGTTGATACCAAAACCGCCCCTTGGAGCTATTCGATTGGGGAAAGGAGCAAGGGAAAGGAGAAACAAATTGTAGAAGTTGTCGTCGCTGGTATGACAAGATCCGGACGATGTTATGCCCCTGCAGACAATCCAAAAAAGGTTCTAACAGAGACTGAAGTGGAAGAGTTCTGGAGGAAAATGCCAACCAAGGAGTATTCCGTTGTAGAACAATTGAAGAAAACACCGGCTCAGATTTCTTTGCTATCATTGTTGATGAATTCTCCGGACCACGAACGCGCTTTATTGGAAGTACTCAAAGAAGCTTATGTTCCGAGAGAGACCACGGGCGAGAAACTCTCGGCCTTGGTCGGACAGATTTTAGAGGCCCATAAAGTCTCTTTTCATGACAAAGAATTGCCACCTGAGGGTTTGTGCCACAACAAAGCTTTGAACATAACAGTAAAGTGCATGAACAAGTTCATTTCTAAGGTATTGATTGATGGAGGCTCAGCCGTCAATAGTTGTCCCGCGACGACTCTCCGAGCCTTGGGAATTAACATTGGAAAGATTCGCGAAAGTCATGTGAGAGTTAAAGGTTTTGATGGAGCCCAAAGGAGCGTTATGGGAGAAATGGATTTAACATTACAAGTGGGGCCCGTAGAGTTCGTCGTGGAATTCCAATTGTTAGACATATCTACCGGCTATAACCTACTAATGGGAAGACCTTGGATCTATGTGGCTGGTGCAGTTCCTTCTACCCTACATCAGAGTTTGAAGTTTGTCTGGGATCATCACGAGGTCGTGGTACACGGAGAAGGGAGCAATTCAATATGTCCCGAAGGACAGATCCCTGCTGTTGAAAGCGTAGATACACTAGATGGGTCTGTCTTCCATGTCAGAGAAATCACATGTGCCTCCAAAGCTGAAATATTGAAATTACCCCGGGTTCTCACAATGGTGGCCCAGGAAATGTTGAAGAATGGCTTTAAGCCCGGTCGAGGCCTCGGATTGAATTTAGAAGGTATGGTGGAGCCTGTTCACTTGCTCAGTAAGAAGGATACTTTTGGTCTCGGATACAAACCCACTTCTAAAGAAGTCTTATCAGTCAACCTCCGAAAGAAAAAAGACACTCCCTTGCCAAAGCCTGTTCCACCCCTGAATCAGTCATTCGTCAAAGCATATGCCGCTCAGGAGTCGAATGAAGATGATACAGACGACCTCGCGGAAGGACTCAAAAGCCTTTTCATTGCAGAAGAAGATATGAAATGCAATGTAATTACGGATGATTTTGATGAAGGCCCAACTATTTGGGATGCGAACACGGAGATATTTTGAACAATTGGCCCTGTGCCCCGGCCCTGTTTCTCCGGGAAGCTTGGTAGAAACTACCTTAGTACTTTTTGAAACAATGCGATTCTAATTGAGGCTTGAATCGCATCTATGCATTTTAATGTGTTTTGCCTCCATCTTTTGAAAGCTTAAATGACAAATCCACATTGCTTTTGCTACTTCAAAATTTATTTTGTTTACTAATTTTCTTTTCTCTTTCAAAGATGCAAATTAATAAATCATCGATAATGTGAATGTGACATGTAATGAAACAAACAAACAAAATCCGAACAATGAACAGGACTTGAAGAGTATGAGGAAGACTCATGACGGAAGAATTGTGGAGGAATTGGAACATTTTGAGAATAAACCAAAGCCAAATTTAGAAGAAACTGAGGCAATAAATTTGGGGGATGCAGAAAATGTGAAAGAAACAAGAATCAGCGTCCATCTGAACGCCCCACAAAGGAAAGAACTGACGGATCTTTTGAGACAATATATCGACGTATTTGCTTGGTCTTATGACGAGATGCCAGGGTTGAGCACGGATATTGTTTCGCATAGATTGCCTATCGATCCATCCTACCCTCCGGTGAAACAAAAACCAAGGAAAATCAAGCCTGATTTGAGTTTAAGGGTCAAGGAAGAGGTGTCCAAGCAATTCGACGCAAAGGTCATTCGAGTCACAAGATACCCGACTTGGTTGGCCAACATTGTACCTGTGCCAAAGAAAGATGGAAAGATACGAGTGTGCATGGATTATCGGGATCTCAACAAGGCCAGCCCGAAGGATGACTTCCCTCTTCCAAATATTCACATACTCATTGACAACTGTGCAAAGCATGAATTACAATCATTTGTTGATTGCTTTGTTGGTTACCACCAAATCTTGATGGATGAGGAAGATGCAGAGAAGACAGCGTTCACTACACCTTGGGGGGTATACTGTTATCGAGTAATGCCGTTCGGACTCAAGAATGCAGGTGCCACCTACATGAGGGCCATGACTACCATTTTTCATGATATGATCCACAAAGAAATAGAGGTCTACGTGGATGACGTTATTATTAAGTCGCGAAAGACTTCGGATCACTTGACGGATTTAGAGAAGTTCTTTGATAGGCTGAGGCGGTATAACCTAAAATTAAACCCTGCAAAGTGTGCGTTTGGTGTCCTGTTTGGGAAGCTGCTAGGTTTCATCGTGAGTAGAAGAGGTATTGAATTAGACCCCTCGAAGGTAAAAGCTATTCAAGACTTGCCTCCTCCAAAGAGTCGAAAGGACGTGATGAGTTTCCTTGGTCGCCTCAATTACATCAGCAGGTTCATAGCACAATCAACAGTGATATGTGAGCTGATATTCAAGTTACTGAAGAAAGACGTTGCTACCAAATGGACGACGGATTGCCAACAAGCTTTTGATAGAATCAAAGAATATTTGTCTAACCCACCTGTTTTGGTACCTCCAGAGCCCGGAAGGCCTTTGTTATTATATCTGCGTGTTAGAGAACGCGTTTGGATGCGTCTTTGGGACAACACGATGAAACGAGAAAGAAGGAGCAAGCCATATACTACTTAAGCAAGAAGTTCACGCCGTATGAACCTCGGTATACTTTCTTTGGACGCACTTGTTGTTCCTTGACATGGATTGCGCAAAAGTTTAGGCATTATCTGTCTGCATATACCACTTATCTCATCTCAAGGATGGACCCGCTCAAATATATTTTTCGAAGCCCATGCCCACCGGAAGCTAAGCGAAGTGGCAAATCTTGTTAAGTGAATTCGACATCATATATGTCACCCAAAAGGCTATCAAAGGACAAGCACTAGCCGACCATCTTGCGGAAAACCCCGTGGATGAAGAATACATGCCTCTCCGGACTTATTTTCCGGACGAGGAGGTACTGTTTGTTGGAGAAGACATCTCAGAAGAGTACCCGGGTTGGAGAATGTTCTTCGACGGAGCTGCAGACTTCAAAGTGGTTGGTATTGGAGCGCTTTGATTTGAATCAGTCAACACTACCCAATTTCGGCAAAACTCCGATTTCCATGCACCAACAATATGGCGGAATATGAAGCTTGTATACTCGGACTTAGAATGGCCGTTGATATGAACATTCAAGAATTAATGGTTATAGGTGATTCGGACTTATTGATTCATCAGGTGCAAGGCGAATGGGCGACCAAGAACGGGAAGATACTTCTTTACCTGCATTGCGTGAAAGAATTATGCAAAAAATTCAGCAAGGTAGAATTCAAGCATATCCCACGAACTCAAAACGAGTTGGCTGATGCTCTGGCAACACTGTCCTCCATGATTCAACATCCGGATAAGAACTACATTAATCCCATCAAGGTAAGCTTATCGGATCAGCCGGCATATTGTTTCAATATAGATGGAGAGTTGGATGGAAAGCCTTGGTACCACGACATTAAGAGATATCTCAAGATAGGTGAATATCCAGAAGGCATAACCAGTATACAAAAGAGGACACTTAGGAGGTTAGCAAACCATTTCTTCCTAAACGGAGAAATCCTTTATCGGAGGACTCCAGATCTCGATTTGTTAAGATGTGTTGATGCTCGAGAGGCAAGCAGTTTAGTTGAAGAGATACACGGAGGCACGTGCGGGCCTCATATGAATGGCTTCACTTTGGCAAAGAAGATTCTGAGAGCAGGATACTTTTGGATGACCATGGAAACAGATTGCATCCACTTCGTGCAAAGATGCCATCGATGTCAGATTCATGGCGATCTAATCAAGGTGCCTCCTAACGAACTCAATGTGACGAGCTCTCCTTGGCCATTCGCAGCTTAGGGCATGAATGTCATTGGCCCTATTGAACCTGCCGCATCAAATGGACACAGATTTATTCTAGTGGCAATTGACTATTTCACAAAGTGGGTAGAAGCATCGTCCCACAAGTCAGTAACAAAGAAAGTGGTAGTTGATTTTGTCCGCAATAACATCATTTATCGATTTGGAATCCCTGAGTCGATTATAACAGACAATGGAGCTAATCTCAACAGTAATCTGATGAATGAGATATGCGAAAAGTTTAAGATCATTCACCGCAATTCCACTCCATACCGACCTCAGATGAACGGAGCAGTCGAAGCAGCCAACAAAAACATCAAAAGAATACTACGAAAGATGATTGATAATTACAAGCAACCGCATGAGCATTTGTCCTTGGCACTTTTGGGATATCGCACTACAATCGGGACTTCTCTTTGGGCAACGCCGTATCTATTGGTCTATGGAGCGAAGTTGTGTTACCGGCCAGTGGAAATACCATCTTTGAGAGTTATCCAAGAAGCCGAAATGAGCGGGCGAAATGGATACGAGAATCGGTCTGAACAATTGATCTTTGATTGATGAAAAGCGATTGAACGCGATGCCACGGACAACTTTATCAAAGCAGAATGGCCAAAGCTTTCAACAGAAAGTAAAACCAAGGACTTTCAAACCGGGCAATTGGTGCTAAAACGCATATTCCCGCACCAAAATGAAGCTAAAGGAAAATTCGCACCTAACTGGCAAGGGCCTTATATGGTTCACCGGGTGTTGACTGGAGGAGCATTAATTCTAGCTGAAATGGACGGTGAAGTATGGCCAAAAGCTATCAACGCGGACGCAGTGAAAAGATACTACATTTAGGATTTTTCTATGTAATACATTTCTTATGTTGTAAAAGTTGCGCTCCCTGGCGGGATACGCAAAGAACCCATGTCGGGTTCCGTTTCCTAGATTGCAAATTTCCCAGAAACACATTTCTTTGTAACATGAACTACGTTATGACCTGATTCCCTCGGCGGGATACGTAGGCGGCCACATCGGCTTCGGTCCCATTTTAGAAAATCCTTACAATCCCCTTTTCCTTGTAATGAACTACGTCACGACCTGATTCCCTCATAGGGATACGTAGGCGGCCTAAATCGGCTTCGGTCCCACCATTAGGAAATATTTTCTCATTTATCTCACAAAAGACAAAATGCACCCATCTGATCACCCTGATAGGGCAGACAAGCAATCTACACAAGACTCGGTTGTCCGTTCAAAAGATCGTCATTCTCACATATCAGAAACTGGGGCATTTTTTAAGGGATCACTGCCAGAGGACGCCGATAAACATGGAAAAGCATCGGCAAACTAAGTCTTCAGCCAGAGGAATTTTGGGATAGGACGTTTGCTTTGTTTCACCGCATGTCACTGCTCGACAGACATTTATATATATATATGCAGTAATTCTTATAAAACAAATTATTTTCAACAAACATTTTCATCAAAATTCGATAGAATTTTTATGTTTCTATTTTTTAAGATGCATTTCTACAAATTGTTTTCAAATGTTTTCATTAACGGCTGGCCAAGACTGGGAAGCAGAGAGGGGCTACGGGTCCGAGTTAGCATGACATGCAAATACCAAGGCCGAAGCTACAAAGTCAACGCGAATCAACTCCCCCCTCCCAAAACTCATAAATTTATTTGAGTACAGGTTCTTCAGGTCGAAAACAGCAGGGAAGCTGCAACATTTATGAGCAGATTCGCAAGGGCCTCCGCATCGCAACTCACTACAAGAATCACTTTCCTGTTTGGAGATTGTACAAAGACGTCATGCTAAACTACATGTTCCCAACCGTGTTGTGTCCACGCAAAGAACGGTATTTCGACTTACAGGGTCGCATTCTCATCTACTCAACTTTTGCATCGCTTATGTCCACACATTAACTATCATGGCATGCCAATAGGGCCACACTTTACATTACGTCAACACGACGTTTTAAATCAGGCGCCCACCTTCTAATGCGGATATGTTTTAAATCAGGCGCCCACCTTCTAATGCGAGTATGTTTAAATCAGGCGCCCACCTTCTAATGCGGATATGTTTTAAATCAGGCGTCCACCTTCTAATGCGGGTATGTTTTAAATCAGGCGCCCACCTTCTAATGCGGGTATGTTTTAAATCAGGCGCCCACCTTCTAATGCGGGTATGTTTTAAATCAGGCGCCCACCTTCTAATGCGGGTATGTTTTAAATCAGGCGCCCACCTTCTAATGCGGGTATGTTTTAAATCACGCGCCCACCTTCTAATGCGGGTATGTTTTAAATCAGGCGCCCACCTTCTAATGCGGGTATGTTTAAATCAGGCGCCCACCTTCTAATGCGGTATTTTTTAAATCACGCGCCCACCTTCTAATGCGGGTATGTTTTAAATCAGCGCCCACCTTCTAATCGGGTATGTTTTAAATCAGCGCCCACCTTCTAATCGCGGTATGTTTTAAATCAGCGCCCACCTTCTAACGCGGTATGTTTTAAATCAGCGCCCACCTTCTAACGCGGTATGTTTAAATCAGCGCCCACCTTCTAACGCGGTATGTTTAAATCAGCGCCCACCTTCTAATCGCGGTATGTTTTAAATCAGCGCCCACCTTCTAATGCGGGTATGTTTTAAATCAGGCGCCCACCTTCTAATGCGGGTATGTTTTAAATCAGGCGCCCACCTTCTAATGCGGGTATGTTTTAAATCAAGCGCCCACCTTCTAATGCGGGTATGTTTTAAATCAAGCGCCCACCTTCTAATGCGGGTATGTTTTAAATCAGGCGCCCACCTCCTAATGCGGGTATTTAAAATTCAGTCAGGCGCCCACCTCCTAATGCGGGTATTTAAATTTCAGTCAGGCGCCCACCTCCTAATGCGGGTATTTCAATTTAAGTCAGGCGTCCACCTCCTAATGCGGATATTTTATTTTAAGTCAGGCGCCCACCTCCTAATGCGGGTATTTTATTTTAAATCAGGCGCCCACCTCCTAATGCGGGTATTTTATTTTAAATCAGGCGCCCACCTTCTAATGCGGGTACTTTACTTTAAAGTGTAAACAGGCGCCCGCCAATGGCATCATCTGCACAACATTAAGCAACGACATCATTTCAACTTACAAAGTCATATTCTCACATACATATCTTATGCAACAGTTGTACACTAACTTTTATCTTAGCTTTGGTCCACAGGAATTTGAATCGGCGGGAGCCTTCAGCACAACGTGGAACTATATCTTACGGCGAACCAAGGCAATTTGGTCAACGTCCTACTTCGAACGTCGATCCGCACTTTCCCAATAGTTTTGTTACATCTGCGACCAGTGTCATCATAACTCGACACTGGGGCAATATTTCTTGAATCTGCACCAACTTTTTCCATAATTGCTCTCCCCCTGGGATCTTATTTCTACCCATGATCTTCCTTCAAGTCCCGTTGATCAGGACAAAATTGGCTACTCGGTCAACTTCTTTGGCCGAAAACTCTTTCATCGTCTCCGTCCAAAGAGGGGCATCTGTTGACACCCAATTTTGTCCCATCTTTTATGATTTTATTCGTAATTTTTAATATTTTGACACTTTTAAAATAATTTTAAAAATATAGGCATATATGTGTATATCCTCTATTATTATTATTATTCGCATTTTTATATCATTTGCATTTTTATAATGATCATAAGTTATCCGAAATTCTATATTATTTTATTCTCGCAAAATTGCATCGCATTTCCTTTTTATTAAGCATTAAACATTTCGCAAATATTATATTTTATTATTATCACGTCGTTATGTTATTTTAAATAATTCACATCTTTTACAAAACAAAAATAATATTTTTTATATTAAACCCCTTTCATATTTTTTATCCATAATCCATTCATTTTCCAACCCAAAACAATTTCTACCCAAACTAAAACTCATTTCACCAAAGCCCAACCCATCACCCATTTAATTCTACTTAACCCAAAACAATTCAACTCCCTATTCCCTTACCAAACCGGACCAGCCCAATACCCCAAACCTATTCCCTTTTATCCCCTTAACCCAAAACCACAAAACAATTTCTACCCAAACCAAAATAAAGCAGCCCAACGGGCCGACCCACTAGGCCCAACGGGCCGACCCACTAGGCCCAACCGGCCGACCCACAAGCCCAACCCCAAATTAAAACAACCCAAGCCCAATCCCCAAATTAAAACCCCCCCCCCATTTGCCCAAAACCTATCAAAAATCGCCCCCAAACACAAAAAAACCTTTCTCTCCCCTCTCAACCAAACCAAGCCGCCGCACACCCCATACCCCCATACCCGACCCCACACGCCGGTCACCTCGCCCACTGCCACCACCAACTCCCTGCCACCAAACCCTGACACCACCACACCCCTCCCATCACTTCACCACGCCCATACCCCTAAAATCCGCTTCCAAAATTCAGAAACCTTTACCTTTAATTCAAATTTCAAACTCGTTCTTGGGGGGGAAATCCACCTATAAATACCCCATGTTGTTCTTCATTTTGGGAGAGAGATTTTTCGGGATTGAAACAATTTTTTTGAAGGATTTTTCGGAAGATTATTCCATATATACATAAAATATTTGCTGTGTTCTTGATTTTAAAACATTCGCTTTCTTTGTTGTTCAAGATACAAGTCCGAAATAGGCCCAAGATTCGAAAGAAAGGAGGTGAGTTTCGTTCTTGAACTTGGGTTTTAAATGCCTCTATTCGGTTTCTGAAAAACCGAGTCCGAAAGTCTGTTTTGCATTTGTTGTTGTTCTTCACTGTTTTGGGGTCGGGTCGACCCGGTTTGGGTATTATTTTTAGAATTCTTGCATTTTCATATTTATGTATGTTGGTTATCTGAATTTGGTGTTAAAATCTGATTCGGGTTTGGGCCACTGATTCGGTCAAACATCGACCGCCTGGGTCGACCAGTTTGGGTAATATTTTCAGAATTCTTGCATTTTCATATTTATGTATGTTGGTTATCTGAATTTGGTGTTAAAATCTGATTCGGGTTTGGGCCACTGATTCGGTCAGAACATCGACCGGGTCAGATCGACGGTTTGGGTAATATTTTCAATTCTTGCATTTCATTTTCTTGTTATTGGTTATCCGAATTTGGTGTTAAAATCGATTCGGGTTTGGACCATCGATTCGGTTTGTCATCGACCCGGTCGGTCGATCCGGTTTGTGTAATATTTTCACAATTCTTGTGTTTCATATTTTTTTTGTATGTTGCTTGTCTCGAATCGATGCAATTATTTGATGTCGGGTTGCCTCTCCGATTCGGGTCGGATTCTTGACCGGTCAGATCGACCGGTTTGAATTTCCAAATTTCTTGCATTATTGTCATTGTTATTATTAGTTATCTGAAATTGATGAAATCGATTGATTCCGGTTGAACACATGATTCGGGTGGGTCGGCCGACGGTCAGTCGACGGTTTGGATTTCCCAAATTTCTTGCATTTCATATCTTGTATATTGGTTATCTGAAAAAATGAAAAATCGATTCGAATTCGGCCTCTGATTCGTCGGTCATCGACTTCGGTCCGGTCGACCGGTCTTGGTATATTCAGTTATGGCCATTTTTCATATCTGTTCTTTGGTTATCTGAAAAAGTCCGAATTCGATTTCATTCGTCATTGTTCATGATCCGGTCGGATTTTTCCATAATTACTTCTTAATCTGTTTGGTTCCAACATTTTAATTTGGGTCGGATACTTTAATCGCTCCTTTGCTCGTTTCTTTTACTGTTTTATTGTTTTATTAATATTGCATTAAGGCCGATGAAATTAACTTCGAAGCCGCGCTTTTCTTTCGTTTCGTTTCTCTATTTTTAGCACTGTTTTAGGTATCCGGGCAACGGATATCTCACTGTTTTACTGTTTTTACTGTTTTAAACTAACACCGCGTCTTTTCAGAATTTGCCTCTGTTTTTCTCGCTGCATCGCTTATCGCCTCACTGCCGCCACCGTTTCAATTTAATTTTGCTGATTTGAACACGATACTACACTGGCCGATGAAAAATATCCGTCGATTTTGAGGCCTCCACAGTTGTAAAGACGGAGAATATAACTTCTGGGCAATGATGAAGACTTAAACCTTTTATTTCATCCGAGATCAACATGTTTAGTAGGCGAGGTGACTAAAATAACCAACAAGTTAGATATTCGCAGCCACGGCGTGATTATAGTGATATTTTCTATTTCACCCGAGAGACCAACACGTTTAGTAGGCGAGACAATCAAAATAAACTACATTAGTCATATGTTTGCAGCCACTACGTGATTGGAATGTTCTTTTCAAAATTTAAGTCTAAGCCCTCCGTGATCAAAATATTCACTGTTTTGAATACGGATATGAAGTTATTTGTATTTAACTGTTTCTAACCGTTTGTTCTTGACAGCTTGCAGGGATTAAAGTAAATAAAGGCAGATTATTCCTCGGTGTTTATTTATTTTATTTCTTTCTTTAATTCAGCTTTTATCCCGCTTTGTATTGTAATATTATTTATCGCACTTATGTAATTATTGAAATGCTTAGAATAGGCAAACTTAGGATTAATTCATAGGGTAGTTTAAGATTTGAAACCCGTCGCTAGCTTATTTATTTGTAGGCTCGGTTAAATTCAAACTTAGAAACCCTTCGCTAGTTATTTATTTTAGGCTCGTCACGCGTTTTCAAGATTTTCAAAAACAACTTTTGTCATCTTTTATTCGCTTTGTTAATCATTCCGAATAAGTTTATCTTTTGTCAATTTACAATTCAATGATTCCCAAAATTTTACTTCTTTGGTAGTATAAATAATTTATTGTCACAAATGCATATTTTCCAAAACTTTACATGTATCTTTCTTTTTATGTCATCTCAATACGTACTTGTATAAAATGCATCATTTACTAATTATTGGCAAATATCTTTTAATCTATTATACTTGTAAAACATGCATTTTTTAGCAATAATTAAACTGAGTTTGACCGGATAACCGCAAGTTAGCGGATCTTAAAGGATGCCTAACCCCTTCCCTTTAGGATAATAAAGAACCCTTACCTAGAATCTCATTAGTTTCGTAGACCATTAAAATCGGAGTTACATTGCAGCATTTAGTTTAATATTTAGGTGTCCTAATTCACCGTAAAAGATAATTAGGTGGCGACTCCTCAATCATTTACCCAGGAATCACCCATACGTCTGTGCTCCGCTTTGACCCGAGCAGGTTAAAATAGGGCGCGACAATACTTTTAAAATAAGTAGGGTTCATCGATTCACCTCTTTCTTCTTTATTGAGTTCCAAACATTCAGCCATTGGAGTTCATATTGGTATAACAGAATCCATTTGGAACTTCTTTAATATGTCATTGACATGTTTCTTTTGTGAAATAATTATGCCATCCTCACGTCATTACACTTTGATGCCTAAGAAATAAGACATCAACCCCATGTCTGTCATTTCAAATTTGCGAGTCATTGCCTCCATGAATTCAGTAAATATTGCATTGTTATTTCCTGTAAATATCAAGTCATCGACATAAAGGCATACAATCATTTTATCACCATTAGTCTTTGACTTGACATAAAAAGGTATGCTCATGAGGGAATTTTTGAAATTCAACCTTGATCATATAAGTGTCGATTCGTGTGTACCAAGCTCGTGGTGCTTGTTTCAACCCGTACAACGGTTTATTCAATTTGTACACTTGATTTCCACATCTTTTTAAAAAAATCAGGTGGTTGGTAAACATACACCTCCTCCTCAAGTACGCCATTGAGAAACATAGACTTGGCATCCATTTGGTGAAACTTTCACCTATTTTGAGTTGCGAGAGCTATTGTCATTAAGATCATATCTATCTGAGCTACTGTGCAAATACTTCAAAATAGTCAACTCCTGGATTTTGACTGTAGCCTTTGACTACCTTTCTTGCTTTGTAACAGTCCACCTAACCGTCGAATTTGTACTTCATCTTGTACACCCATTTTACATCGATTGACTTTTTACTTGCCAGTAAAGATGTTAGCTCCCAAGTATCATTTTTTTCAATTGAATTAATCTCCTCATTCATCGCTTGGATCCATCGTTCATCATTTTCAGCTTCTTCATATGATATGGGGTCACAATAAGCGAATAGACAAAATATTACTATAGTTTCATCAGTAAATCCTTCATTGTCTGATGTGACCACATAATCCTTCAATCATGTAGGCATCACATGTGTTCATCTCGGACATCCTACTAGTGTTGGTGGTGGAGATTATGTTGATTGAGCTAATGGATCAATAGGAATTGAATTATCACCTTAATGTATCAAACTTGCGAGTATTTCGATAATGACACCTTTTGATTTCTCTGCTAAGTTATCCCATGTCCACGATTCATCCTTGATGAATTGGACATCTCTACTCACAATCACCTCACATGTGGTTGGATTGTAAAGTTTATAGCCCTTTGTAACATCACTATAGTCAAGAAAGACACACTTTTGACTTTTATCATCTAGTTTCTTTCTTTGTTGATCCGATATTTTGGGATATGCAATACACCCAAATACTCACAAGTTGATACATTCGATTTGTTACCGCTCCATGCTTCATGTGGTGTTCTTCCCAAAATGCTCTTAGTTGGACATCTGTTCATCAGATATATAACACAAGCAACTGCTTCAGACAAAAATATTTTGGCATATTTTTAGCTTCAATATGCTATGACCCAAATTCTCTCTATATTTTGGCCATCGCTTAAAAACTCCTCAAGCTTTCCGATTGAAGAATTGGAGGAAACATCCGATTCTTCGTCATTTGTACCTTTGCAATGGTACAATTGAATTTGTTTTGGATCGTGCAAACACCATCTTTTATGAATATTTTGTGCCCCTTTTCTGAAAGTTGTCCAATACTCAACAAATTCTAGAAAAGACTAGGCACAAAATAAACATCGGCAATAGTAACATCGATTCCGTCTTTAGACAGAATTTTAATATTATATCTTCCCATCACAGGAACTTTGGACTTGTTTCCAAAACTGATATCTCCATGTACTGATTTGTCAAACTGAGAGAATAACTTCTTTCTCCCACTCATATGATTGTTGCATCCAATATTCAAATACCATATGTTCGTACGCGTGTCATCTGGTCCGGTGTTGTTACAGGCCAGAACCATGTTTCCTTATCGTTATCAACATTTTCCCTCTCACTTGGTTCACCCATTAGCTAACTCTGACATACATATTTGTAATGTCTGAACCGTTTGTAACGACGACACTTGACATGCGACTTGTCACGTGTTTCTCTGTTATTTCTATTATTTTTAGAATTATTGATTTCATTGTTTGAGAAATTAATATTCCTACATGCACCTCGATCGCGTCCTCTATCGCATCTCCAACGTGCATCATGTCCCCCACGATTTGATTGAACAAATCTACTCCGTAACGCCTACTCCATGCTAGAGTTGCTGGATTTTTGGTTAATTTTTTGTTTGTGTGAACATAATTTACCCAATAACTGTTCAATAGTTATTTTTGAGGTATATTGACTCTCTTCAATTGCTGCTATAATATAGTCAAATTTTACGGCCAAAGACCGTAATATTTTTTTGACTATTCTTTGATCTTCAAATTTTTCACCATTTAACGTCATTTGGTTAACAACAGTTTGAATGCGATCAAAATATGTCGAGATTGATTCTGAGTCACTCATTGAGAGAGTTTCAAAACCTGATCCTTTAGATCTATAATGGAAACTATCAAATCATCTCTCTCTTGTTCTAAATCCCTAATTTCCCCATTAAGGCACTTTTCTCCTTAATAAGAATACGATAAGCATCAATTAACGCATTTTCCAATGATATAAGTTTCTTTTGAAAATAAATTTTCAAGTTTTTTTAACATCAAGAAAATTTACTACTTCTTGCTCATCTTCATCATCGGCATCTGATTTGGCCATGAGTGCAAAGATTGACTCATATTCAGAAGCTTCATTGTCAATGGCCATCACTGATTTGTCTCCCTAGTCAACATCATCTTCATATTCACTTGAGGGATATCCCCAAACAACAAGAGATTGCTTCAGCAACATCTTTCCTCCTGAATTTCTTATTAGGGACCTGGTTCCTCTTAGCAGTCCTATCTTTCTGATTTTCCTGCTTGTGAAGAGGAAACTCTTTGATGAAGTGATCAGGTTTTCCACACTTATGTCAGCAATTGTTATTCCCCTTGAAGTTTCTGCTAGAGCTTTCTATTCTTGGGCGGGGCCATTTTTTTGAATCATCTTTTGAAACCTGTGAGTGAGGTATGCCATATCAGCTTCATCACCGCTTGAATCACTTTTAGCAGCCTTGAGAACCAAGTTCTTCTCCTTCTTTGCCTCACTCTTTTATAGCTTCTTTCTGGCTAACTTCATCTCATAAGTCTTGAGATTTCCAATCAGCTCATCAATTGTCAACGTCTTCAAATTCTTGGCTTCGTATATAGCATTACCTTGCTATCCCATGAATCTGGAAAGACACCAATTAGCTTTCTAACCAGTTTGTTAGTCGTAATGACTTCTCCAAGAGAATTAAGCTCATTAATGATAGAGGTGAACCTGATATGCATGTCTTGTATGGATTCATCCTCTCTCATTTTAAACAGCTCATACTCTGTTGTGAGCATATCTATCTTAAACTCCTTTACTTGAGTTGTTCCTTCATGAGCTGTTTGGAAAGCTTCGTAGATATCCTTAGCAAATACACAATATGAGATACGATTGTACTCATACGGTCCAATACCATAAGTAAGAATCTTCTTGGCCTTGAAGTTCTTCTCCACGACTTTTCTCTTCATATCGTTGTATTCCTTCCTTGCTTTAGGAGGGGTTGTAAAACCAGTTATATATGTGTTCATGGGAACATGAGCACCATTACAGATGATGTCCCACAACTCATAATCTTCAGCCATGATAAAATCGTGCATCCTTATTTTCCACCATCCATAGTACTTTCCGTTGAACCTTGGTGGTCAGATAGTTGATTGTCCTTCCTCTAAGTTTGGTGGAGCAGTCATTTGAGATATTCTTTCTAGGTGTTAACATTTTAGAAAGCACCTGCTCTGATACCAATTGATAAAAACTAAGAGTCCACCAAACAGTATAGAGAACCATGTTCTCTATATGTTACCTCAAGAACGACAAAAAGTAATTACAACAACAACAACATACCCAGTGAAGTCCTACAACGTGGGGTTTGAGAAGGGTAGAGTGTACGAATACCTTACCTCTACCTTGGTAGGTAGAGCAGCTGTTTTCGAGAGACCCTCGGCTCAAAACAAGAGATAATCATAAGAACAAGCAAAACAAGAGAAACAGTCAGAACTGGACAAGAAATTTAAAGCAGTATGAAAATGCTGGTATCAAATGTGAATAAGTCATGCTAGCGCATTCTGAAAAAGAAGCAGTAACTAATGCAGGTACATAAGATAAATAAAGTACACTAAAGAACACATAGCAGTAGAAATCAAATGGTATTATAAAATAATAATGCGCCTACTAGTATAATAGGCTAAGCGGAACGACAAAAAGTAATCAACACACAATATTTATATGGAAAACTCCTTGCTCAAGGGATTAAAAACCACGATCTACCAAGTAGGATTTTCAATTTCACTAACTGAGCAATTTCAGATTACAACTTATTACAACCTAGAAATTAAACTCTTAATCCCTTACCCCTTACAATACTTCTATTGTAAGCCCCTTTACAATACCTCTATTGCAAATCTACAAACCTTGACTAACTCTAGCCAAGAGTACAAACCAATAAAGGCTGAAATCTATCCTACCATGACTCTTCTTAAAAGTAGTGTAGGATTACAATAGAGAACAAAATGACAAAGACTCAAAACAAACTAAAGGACATAGACATCTTCAGTTGTCGGGATCTGGTCTTTCAGTTTGTGGATAACTTTGTTCTTGAACACTTGGAGAATTTTGTGGTGGCTGACTTGCACAAGTGATTTTAGTTTTTTCAAGTGATATGTAAAATATTGTAACATGTATATGTATTGAGAAGCATGTGGGATGAGATAGGACTACTCATCACATTGTTTGACCACCAGTACACTGCAACAATGATGCTGTACTTCTGCAGTGAACAATACAGTTTTACAGCTGTAACTACTGACTGTACGATAACCAAGGAAACATATAGCAAACCAGGTCTCTATCTGGTTCCTCAATAATTTGCCAAATCATCAAACCATAAAATGACATAACTTATCACCAACATTTTATAATTAGTTTACTCCTATTTTCTTTTCGATTTTCCATGCATCTGGGATCTTGTTCACACCCAACATTCTCTGATCCCACATTGTAACAAAAACACACACATATATATATATACACGCCAACTGCTATCTGATGAAGGAATTTCTTACAAAATTCTTTCGAGGATAACAAGTAATAATGTATTAACCATCATTAAACATCATTGCGTTGGACCTACCTGTAAAACCTCCTATGATTCCATTGGCTCATGATAATGGAGAAATAAATTTGGTGCCATGCTAATTAGTTAGTCATTTCATCCGCTCAACAAAAATATCTACCAAATAGTACTTCAATCTTCGTTATTATTTTGTAGTTACACATGCTCTTTTATAATACCCTATACCATCAAACGTAACACTCACCAAAAACTTTATATTCATGAAAACACATGTTCTTTTATAATACCCTATACCATCAAACGTAACACTCACCAAAAACTTTATATTCAATTCATGATATCATTGACTCATCGACATGAAAATTGGTCTTCATGGCATATAAAATTAAGCAAAAATGACACTGATGATGACATTACGCTTAAAAAAGTCAATAATCAATCATATTAATTAAGTGGTACTCGTGACATCTGCATTATTTGATGGGTAGGTTACAATTTGCAAAGCCGATCAGTGAGCACATAATTGGGAGGATATCAAATTATATTAATAGTATAACTTTAAGGAACAATTAAAAAATGCATCCTTAAGTCCTTTTCCATTGCTTACTACAGCTATTAAAGAAAATTTAATCAAAGGAAGTGACGTGCCACATCTGACTTATTCTACGCTGAAGAAAAAAATTATTATTTTGACTATGGTAGCAAGTTGGAGTAGCATAAACTGCTTTGAAGTAACGTCCTAATTTAAACATTTTACAAGCTGTTCATTAGCAGATTAGTGGTTGTAATTAGGTTGAAGCGGGAAAAAAAGAGTATTACTGGAAGTTAAAAGTTGAAATAGATTATTTGGAAATTGAAGTTTGTCTTTGTCTTAAACTTCACTTGTACAAAATAAATTGTGATAGTTAAAGATTTGTGAATGGGAAGTATTATTGGGCCCAATCTTTCTTTCTGTTCGCCTGATCGAAGATTCGGGCACTTCTATTCAAATCCATTTTCTTTTTCTATTCGTCTGAGGGCCTTCTCGGCAAAGTAAGCTGACTCTCGAGTGAATATGTGCATTGTTTGACCAAGGGCTATAATGTGCGAGTAGGGTACATGGAACCCCATTCAAGTGAGTTATGCAAAAAAAAAAAAAAAAGATGAAGAAGAGAGGATTAGTAACTGCAAATCAATCTTTAACTAAACTAGACCTGACATGTATCATTGAACTTATTCGGAACACACTGTCATAATATCTTTCTTTGACCAAGTAAAAAATGGATAAAGGAATGGCTCAAATGAAACAGTCTTTCAAACTATTATTGCTATTCTAAGAACATAGTATAAGAGTTATAGAAACTAACGCAAACCCCATGTGAAGGTCATCCTGAACTAGGCCTGGCCAGTGGGTCGGGCTCGGGTCTGGCAGGCCGGGACTGGCGGGGTCGGGGCGGGACGGGACGGGCGAAGGGGGCGGGGTCGGGTTTGGCGGGGTCTGGAGGGACTTGCTCCAGTCCCGTCCCGATCCCGATCCCGTCGGAATCGGGTCAGGGCGGGGTCGGGTTCCGGCGGGTTTTCCTTTTAAAAAAAAAACATATGTATAAAAAAAAACTCAATAAACAAGACAAGATAATGTAATAAAAACATCCCAAGGCTGTTTTTGTGCCTCTTATATTATTTAATAGACATGATTTTTTTGTAATACAAATACAATTCTCTAAATTGCAACTTTGTGGTATTGTCCAAAAGTTACAAATTACATAATAAAATTGCAATTAAAAAAATTACATTTTCAAAAAAACCTGTTCTAATTGCTTGATAATTTCTTGTGGTTCTTCGGTTGGAATTGGTATTTGTTGGTCAAATTAATCCATGTCGCTTCCACTACCTTCGGATCAGATTTCGTTGTAGTTTTCGTCTTCTTCTTCGTTGATCTCCTGTTGACCGCACCTTCTCCGCTCCGTTCGTATCCAATCTCTGAATAATACTGCAATTTTCAAGTTGTCTCCGGCTAATGAGTGTCTGTGGTCTCCTATTTGATATTTGCCGGCAGAAAAAGCGCTTTCAGACGCAGTTGATGACGCTTGAATGTTCAAAACATCTCGGGCCATCATTGAAAGTGTCAGAAAGGTCTTCTCATTCCCCCTCCAGTATTTCAGCAAGTCTTCATGTCCATCTTCATTGATAACTTCTTGGTTCGGTACAGAACCCTGTAAAATAAAAATATCCAACTCGCTAATTTGGTTAGTAGTGGTACGACCGCACATTCTATTTCTGAGGCTTTCAATATTAGCCGCAGAAACAACACATCTTTTGTGAGGTTGTGTTGAAGATGAAGAAGATGGTATGGAAGCTGGTAAGTTACTAGCACTTTCTTGTTGGTAAAACCTATATATTTTTTTTGCATTGGTCTTCTACGTTAGACAACACTTCTTCTTTAGTTTGTTCAATAGGTGGTGGGTGATTTAGATTTTTGGGACTTGGATGTGGTAGTACTTCTATACAATCGTAAATAGTTTCAATTAGTGATTTAGTACCGTCTATTTTAATAGTCAAATTTAATACAACACCAATAATATAAATAGTGGGAATAAGAATAAAATATTTTTTTATTTTGATAAATATTTTTTAATAGCTTCCATATAAGCTGATTTTTCCATATATTCACTAAGTAATAAAAATATTAGAGTTATATAAAACAACATAGTTGAAATAGTAGGATAATAAATATTGGAAAATTCTTTTGTTGTTTGAAAAAATTTCTCTAAAAATACAATAAGTTCATGAATTTTTACCCAATAACTATCTACAACCATATCAGCTGGATTTTGATTATGAGAGTTAAAAAATAAAGTTATAGGTTTTCTATAGTCATAAGCAACAAGTAGTTGCTCGTATAAAGAATTCCACCTAGTGGATACTTCTTCTGGAATTTTTCTATAAGGTAGTCCACAATCGTGACAAATTTTTTTATATTCTTTTCTTCGTTGTACTCTATTACTTTTAAAAATAAAGTTTATAGCAAATTGTATTTTACTAAGAATGTCTTGAAAAAGTGATAGACCATCCTTTACAATTAAGTTATATATATGACACGCGCATTTTATATGAAAATGATCTGGAAAAGATGGAGTTAAACTATTTTTTAAAATTATAATAGCGTAATTGTTAGAAGAAGCGTTATCTAATGTAATAGTCATAATTTTATCGGTTATTCCATAATAATGGCACACTTGATAAATATTATCTGCAATAAAAGTAGCAGTGTGTCTATCATCTATATATCTATACGCTAAGATACGTTTTTGCATAGACCATTTATAATCTATCCAATGACAAGTTACAGTTAAATAATCATGGCCATTAGTACTACGACCTATATCGGACGTGATAGATAATTTTCTATTAAAATGATATAATGAATAACGTAAATATTATTGATATTCATGTGCGAATTTAAATACATCTCTCTTAACAGTTGATCTAGGAAAATCGTTAAAAGCAGGATTACAATGAAAAAGACAAACCCTCCACAACAACTAATTTTGATATTGCTTCCCTATCTCTATGTTTGTTGTATTTAGGGCCTACAATTCCCCCGTCATAGGGTTAATTTGACCCTGTACTTGGTCCGGGACAGTATCAGTATGTGAACTTTGTCCCGATGGAGCGGGCGTTTGCGCACCCGGTTTTGAAGCCTGATATTGGGCATACCTAACTGGATGAGTACTTACTACGTGTCTAATTAAACCCCCCGTCCCACCGTGACCTTTTCCAGTTTTAAATTTTAAAACATTTTTACAAATTTTACATCTAGCTACTTGATTCTCTACGTCCCTATAAAAAAATATCCATGCATCTGATTTTAATGGTCGGTTTGTTGGACCTCGTCTCATACTAGGGGGAATATGAGACATTTCAGTTGAAGGTGAACTAGTGGGTGTGTTGTCATCAACATTAGTGGGTGTATTGTCATCAACATTAGTGGGTGTATCATCTAGATCATCGTCTAAATTAAAGTCTTCTTGAGTTCCAGAAAATAGCTCCTCGTCTAAATCTAATGGTATTGTAGGAAAATGTTGAGTATCAACAAAATCATCATGTGTAGGAATAAGATAACTAGAAGAAGTACCCTTGCCCTGGTTGCCCCTACTAGAAGAAGCACCCTTACCCTTAAACATACCTCTTAATCCTTTCATTTTAATTATGATAATAAATAATTAAAGATAATAAAATTAAGTGCGCTAAATAAAATAAACAGACAATAATAATTTAATGAAGGAACGAATGTACCAAACATCGACGTGTAATCGAGAGGTTGAAAATTGAAACTTTGCTCGATAGAAGATCCTCAAGCTAGTTGCCAACTTCACTCCCAATTCTCAAATGAATAAATAAAATTGAATATTTAGTAAACAGTGTGGACTTGTAGAGAGATATATTGAGAGATTAGAGAGATTGTAGGAAGATTTGTGAGAAAGATGAAGAGAAAATGAGTTATTTATAGTTGAAAAATTGGGTTAAAGTGTAAATATAATAACTTATGGGTTAAAAATAAATATTAAGGGGTAGGGGGTTGGGGGAAGCCAAAAATGGCCGTTGCCCAACGGCCAAAATCTAAAATGGCCGTTGGTGCAACGGTTATATTTGCAAAGGGGGGACAAGGGACGGGATCGGGGCGGGCTCGGGACGGTTCGGGACGAGACATTGTCCCGTCCCGATCGAGTCCCGCTACCATTTTTTTTTATTAATCGGGGTCGGGGCGGGGTCAGAGCGGGGTCGGATCGTCCCGGCCCACTGGCCAGCCTTATCCTGAACAAGTTTAACACATATGTGCCTAGTTATTCCAGTTTTAAGGGTAAAGAGACGAGGGATATGGATTCTTATTATATGGATATAAGTTAAAGACAGCCATTAGTTTAGGAAAAGCGGAAAACAGATCTAGTTATTCATTTTAGGCAAAACAAATTGCATAACAACAACAAATTACATATTTTTCAAAAAGATGATATGTTAAGAAGTAACAAATCTTAACAAAAACTGGTGTTTATACAAAAAAAAAGTGTATATGAGGATTTTCAATCTCCCATAAAGTCTCGAAAGATATCGTCTAGCGCATCATTTCCAAAACCAAAAGTCTAGTCATAGTTCTAATGATAAACTTTACCCCAGACTGTCATGCCTTTCGTTTTCTTAACTGTTTAGGCACAAACCTCCGAAAATCCTCCTCCAAAATCCTTTTAAAAAAATCCTCCCTCCAAAATCCTTTTCCAAAAATCCCCCCTAAGTGTAGAACAAAGTGGGGGTATTTATAGGTATCAACCCCAACGTTCAACCCCCCATACCCCTTACAAAACAAATTCGAATTTCAAAATAAAGGGGGAACAAAAACTGATTTTTGGGGGCAATTTCTTGGGGCATGTGTTCGGCGGTGTCAGGGTAGGGTGCGGCGATGTAGGGGGTAGGGGTGTAGGGGTGTGCGGCAATTTGGGGGGAATGGGTTTAGGTTTTTTTTTTTGTTTTAGGGTTTCTTGAAATGGGGAAAGGGCGGGTCAGTCGAAGATAAGGAGAGGGGGTCGGGTTTGGGCTTGGGTGTTCGGCCGGTTGGGCCTGGTAGTTTTGGGTCAAAGTAGGGGAAAATAAAAGGGGAGTTGGGTCATTGCGGTGTGGGCTTCGGTTGGGGGTCCGAAAAATGGGGGTTTTTTTTTATTTTTTTTGTGGGTTTTGGTTTAAAAGGGATAAAAGGGCTGTGGGGTTGGGCTTGGAAGATGGGGGCGGCCGATTGGGCTTGGGGAAATAAAGGGAATGGGGCCTTATGGTTTTGGTTGGGGGAATTTGTATTGGGTTGGGAAAATAAAATGGGTAAGGGGTTTAAAAATATAAAAGGGGTTTAACATTAAAAATATTTTTTGTAAAAGATGTGAATTATTTAAAAATAACATAACGATGTGATAACAATAAAAAATATAATATTTGCGAAATGTTTAATGCTATAAAAATGGAAATGCGATGCAATTTTGCGAGAATAAAATAACATAGAATTTTCGGATAAAACTCATGATTATGAAAAAATGCAAATGACATTAAAAAATGCGAATAATAATAATAATAATAATAGAATAATAATAATAATAATAGAATAATATATATATATGCATGTATGTATATAGATTAAAATTATTTTGAAATGTTAAAAATATTTAAAATTACAAATAAATTGGAAAAGACGGGACAAAATTGGATGTCAACAGTTAACAGCCAAGTATTGGCTGGTTAATGCTCCAAAAAATAGCCCAAATGGTAGGCAGAAAGTTTCTGCCTTCCGTCTTTCCCAAAATCAACTTTCTAGGGACCAAACTGTAAATATTAAGCAATTTGGGGTCCAAAAAGATAATATCAGAAAGTCTCCACAGCCCACGCCCGAGACCAGAAGGGACAGGCGCGCGGCGGCGGCGCGCGTGTGGGCTTAGCCTTGAACCCAAGCACATCTAGGTCCTCCCTCCTTTAAACACATGGGATACCCCTTGGGGTCCCAAACCCTTTACCACATTAGAGACTTATAAATAGAGCAATTCTTCCTATTCCCACCGATGTGGTAGATTTGTCCCACACCATATTTCTATGCCTCAAACACCTTACTTCGTGGATCAATATCTCTTTCATTTCTCAACGAAATTTGATGATCCTTGGCCCTACGGTCATCTACTCACTTAGTAGATTATGCATGTGTGAAGAGACAAAGCCTCCAACATGCGGAACACTAGTATTTAATTCATCAAAGATGGGTGAACGCATCTCCCCGCCAAAGACAAATTTCCAACAAAGTTTACATAATATGTGGTAACCCTAATGGGTGGAGGAAGAACCAATTTATAGAAGTTGTGATTTAATTTGGTACGTCCATCAAGTAGGATCTAACAGACCAGATTTATTCTTCAGTAAATACTAAATATTAGTTATGGGCTTTATATTAACTGGCCTCACATGAAAATAATAAGTCTAACATATTAGTTCTTAAATTCTAAGAGCGTCGCAAGATATTAACAAAAAGTTAACAATTAAGTCTCCAACTTGAATGATGTAGACACAAAAATTACAATTAGTTAATAATGAAGTGGTATCGTTTGTTTGATGACAAACAAGGCCATTGTTTGTTGAAACATCTCCAATGAAACAATATTAAGTGTAACAATTCAACCCTCATTTTAAGTTTTAGCGTCTCTTTTATGTTTTGAAGCATTAGATAAGTTGATTTGTGTTTTGAAACTTGTTAGTACGGTTCGGGTCGGGTTGGAACCCAAGAAGCTAGAAAATGTTTCAGCATAATTTTGGACTCAAAACAATGTTGGTATAGATCTAGTACTGCTCGCATTAGCGATTCTGGTGTCAAACACTGAACTCGTAATTGTTGAGGTTAGGGTCGCTTTTGAAATGCTAAAAGATTTGGCGGTCTTCGCTTTTGCAAAGCGCACTTGGTATTTGTGTTTGAAAGAAATAATCTCTTGATCATTTTTATTAATGAATGGGGTATATATACAAGTTATAATGTCCAAATATGAAAAATCTTATTCATACTATACTTCTAAATCCTAATCATATTTGTACAAGAATTCTACAACTATGATATATTTGTACACTAGTTTAATTACAATCCTAATCCTATTTTAGCACGGTACCGTGCTATATTCTATCAGTGTTGCCCCATTTACGAGCATGTCATTGCATTTGCGATGATTACGTATATAAAAGGTTCATTTTTGGGGTTCTCGTTTTATTCCTTTATTTTTAGTATTAGGAGCTCACTGTAAGAAGATTTTTAACAATAACTTCGAACATAAGTTGGAGATAAGTAATCTAAGCACGCGCTTAAGATTATATTTTTAGTAGCCATTGCATTTTAGTCGTCAACGGGAATTTAGAAGTGAAATTTGAGAATTTCTGGACTAAGCTCTAAAAATAATAAATTGATGATTTGAGCTACTAAATGAACTTAAAATGAAAATCTAATTATACATTTGAACTCGGGTCTTTTGGGTAACCCGAATATGCATTTTGTTTCGGGATTTGTTCATGTGGGTTGGGGATTGACTTTGCCTAGATCACATATTAAATTATAGGATAGAGTTCAATAAAACTATTGACCTTGTTAAGTATTCATTTGCTAGAATTGAGCCGTTTGAACGCATCTAGGTGTGAAAAAGCAGTTTTGCAAATTTAAAAACATACTAGAATCCAGGTAAGTTATGACTTTGAACTCAATAAGATTTTTTTAAAAACTAATGATATTTTATTTGTATTACTTGTCTGGGTATATATATATATATATATACTAGGATCGAGGTAAGTTATGACTTTCAAGCAACGTGTAGTTCTTCGAAGTTACGAAGACTACAATTTGAGAGCGTGAAGAACCAGGCTGAAGACTCTGGTCTTTGTGCGGTGTCTCTATACATCGAGTCCAATCCTAGTTCAATTGTGTTAACACCCAATTTTATCGCTCCACGTTTTTAAATTGGCCAAGCTTCTTGAATCTCTTATTCAATTGAATACCACATCGGTGGAATCCAAAATTTCCAAAGATGAGGGATTCTAGTTAAGGAACCTCCCCCCCCCCCCCCTAACTGTTCTCATAACGAACTTTATCCACAAATTTGATGTTTTTTCAATCCTCAAAACTGGAAGCAAATTCTTGCTTATAAGTTGAGGGCTTCGAATTGTCGGGATAGTTCTGTTAAGAGTCTCACATCGGATATAAAATGGGAACATGGACTCTTTATATGGACTTGAACAATTCTCACCCTACAAGCTAGCCCTTGAGATTGAGGTAGACAGAAAATCCATTCTTTATAAGTTCTAAGTTTTCTTTTTACTCTTTCCTGATATTCTTGCTGGACGGAGGCCGGAGCAAGGAATAGTGGTGGTGATCCTCAAGTTCTTCACGCTCTAATCGCTGCCCGAAAAAAAAGGTAATCCCCTTACTCTTTTTTTTTTTTTTACATTTCTGTTCTTGTATTTGTTTCCTATTTTTCTTTTTAGTAAAGATAGTTATATAAAGATTCTGTAATTTATAGGTTTATGTTTGTGTTTTTACGTGTTTTTTATTCTTTTAAAGCTTTTGTTAAGAATGTTAGCATAAATCCTTTCTCTTTGATTTTGTGTTTTTGAATGTGATGGCAAGTATACTTCATTTCATGTTTGTTGGGGATCAACTGATAGTTCTTTTCGTAGTCTAATTCAAAATGGTATTAAGAGCGATAAATTATAATCGAGTTCTGGATGGGACAGTAGAATAATGTAAATCTCCTTGACGGAGCTCTTTTATTAATGTAATAAATATAGAGTATACAGTTGTAGTTCTAATAGAATTAGGATCTCTATTTTACATTAATTATACTAAATATTAATTACAGAATATATATGGAATATATTCACTATCACACCCCCCCTCAGTCGGAGCAGGAGGGGGCTGGACGCTGAGACTGAATCTAAAGTCAAGGAACAATTGCCGAGGAAGCCCCTTTGTGAAGGTATATGCGTACTGATACGAAGAAGGTACATGCAACACCTTAACGTGATCCATTGCAACATTCTCACGAACAAAGTGAATATCCATCTCAATATGCTTGATTCGATGATGTTGAACCGGATTATGAGACAAGTAGACAGCAGATATGTTATCACAGTAAACCAAAGATGCCTTACGTATGGGACAATAAAGCTCAAGACGGAGATTTCGGAGCCAACATAGCTCGGCAACGACGTTCGCAATGCCTCGATATTCTATTTCTGTACTCGAACGGGAAAGCGTGGCTTACCGCTTGGCAGACCACGATATAATATTATCCCAAAAAAATATATTTTAGCCGGATGTAGAGCGACGGTTGTCTGGATAGCCTGCCCAATCTGCGTTTGTGTAGAGAGCAATCTAGTCGGTGTGGAGGGATATAAATGAAGTCCATAGTTAAGAGTGCCCTTAACGTACCGAATGATACACTTAAGAGCTGTAAAGTGAGGCTCCCTAGAAGCGTGCATGAACAAGCACACCTGCTAAACCGCATATGCAATATCTGGCCGAGTGAAGGTGAGATACTGAATGCGAGACTCCTATAAAGAGAATGATCGCTGACCTGATCCCCATCATCCGCACTGAGTTTGGACTTGGAGTCGACGGGAGTGGGCATGATCTTGCAATTTGCTATTTTAGCCATGTAGACAATCTCCTCTGCATACTTACGCTGACACAAGAACATGGCATGTGCGGATCTGGTCATTGATATCCCCAAAAAATAACTCAACTTACCTAAGTCAATCATAGCAAATTCAGACTTGAGTAGAGCAATGATCTAGTGTTTCAGGTCATCTGAAAAAGTTGTCAGAACAATATCATCTATATATTATAGAAGGTAAAGTGTGTCAGTTCCTCGATGAAAAATGAATAATGAATGATCACTCTTGCTGCACACGAAGTCGATCTGTATGATGTAAGATGCAAACCGCTCATACTAAGCCCTGAGGGCTTGTTTCAACCCATACAACGACTTACGAAGACGCCAAACATGCTAAGGAGCCTCCGGATGCACAAATCCTGGCGATTGATGTATATAAACGGTTTCTTTCAAATCTCCATGTAAGAAAGCATTCTTCACATCAAGCTGGCGTATAGGCCAATTCTTCCCCATAGTGATGCTCAAAACCGTGCGGATGGTACCTGGCTTAACCACTGGACTGAAAGTCTCACCACAATCAACACCCTCCTATTGCCCTGTGCCATTTGCCACAAGTATGGCCTTGCGACGTTCAAGGGCACCATTATCTCTGAACTTATGATGAAATAGCCACATACAACAAATTACATTCACCCCCTCAGGTCACGAAATAAGATCTCAAGTGCGCTGTGAAGTAAGCGCATTAAACTCCTCATGCATGGCCGCATTCCAGTTTGGGTCAAGTTTGACTAAGGTTGGGTTTTTAGGTAGCGGGGAGATGGTTTGAGTGGATAAATTAAAGTGGACTTTTGGTTTGAAAATCTCGTGCTATGCACGGGTTTTCATACGGTCGGTTGGGGGCTAGATTGGGTGTAGGGGCGGTAGATGGAGACTGCGGGTTGGGCTGGTTAGTGGCAGGACTGGGCCATAAGGTATTGGCTGGCAATGTGGGAATTGGGCTGGGCAGTGGGTGTATTGAGCTGAGCCATTGCGGTAATGGACGATGGGGCAGAGTGGGCAGACCGGGTGTAGTTGGTGGGACCGTCGGGTTGGGTGACATGGCAGTGGGGTCCATAGCTGGGGTAGTGGATGACGGGTTTTTATTTGGACAATATAGTGCATTTTGAAGTAGAGGGGAGATGTACGAGTCATCAAGAAAACCGTAATCAATGACTCAAAATTTATGGATGTTGGAAAACGGGAAGACGTTCTCATCAAACGTGACATGGCGGGAGACTAGGACTTTACTTGTGGATAACTTATAGCACAAGTACCCCCTATGATTTGACGGGAAACCTATGAAGACACAAGAGGTGGAGCGAGGCGCTAATTTGTGAGGGACCGTTGATGCAAGATTTGGGTAACAAAGATAATCGAAAATTCAAAGGTGATTATAGGAGGGGATCCGACGGAAAAGGATTTCAGTGGGTGTCCTATTTTGGATCGTACGAGTAGGTAAGATGTTAAGAATATATTCTACCATTTTTAACGCATATACCCAAAAGGTAGGGCAAATACGTATGAAAAAAGAAGGTAAGAATCATATCGTTAACGGTGCAGATAATTCGTTCGGCTTTACCAAATTTGAGGAGACGTATGGGGGCAGGAGAAATGAAAAATCATGTCATTAGCCGTACAAAAGTTATGGAAAGAGGAGTTATTGAACTCACGATCATTATCACATTGAAACGTTTTGATATCTTTTTCAAATTGCGTTTTACCAAAAGTACGAAATTCAAAGGAATTTGAAACTTGAGACTTAAGTTTAATCAGATAGACCCAAAGGAATTGAGAAAAATCATCCAATAATACCAAATAATAATTATGACCTAGGTTGCTAGATATAGGTGATGTCCATAAATTCGCATGAATAATATCAAATTGAGAGAAAGTAATAGTTAAAGAAGACGTAAACGGAAGTCTAACATGTTTTCCTAGATGACAAGAAGAGCAGCTATGTGAAAATTTTCCTTTATTACATTGAATTAAATTACGGTTTCTAAGAAAATTAAAAACATGAGCTCCTGGATGACCAAGTTTACTATGCCACATTGATGGAGAGATTGCAGCTAAAGCGGAGGGTGGAGTGACATGGGCAGCGGACGTGGATATAAAGGGATAGATGTCCTCCTCACTATTGCATCTTGTAAGAAGTCTACCCGTATGTAGGTCCTTCACAAAAAAACCAAACGGGTCAAACACAATAGATACATAATTATCAGTGGCAAATTTTCTAACATATATTAGGTTCTTGGTAATATTAGGGGAATATAGGATGTGTTTAAGGGAGTCGAGGGGGTACAGTGGTGGAGTTAGTGTGTGGACAAACCCTTGAATTGAAATGCAATGACCATTTCAGACCATAATAGATTGAAGAGTATTTAAATTGAGCAGTTGAAGAAGATTACCAGAATTGTTGGTGAGGTGAGACGTGGCACCTGTATCTATATATCATGCATCGTCGGGCTGCTGAATATTTAACGTACTGAAAGCCTGGCCTAAATTTGTCGGCTGCTGGGCCGCTAGAAAGCTGCCGGTGGGTGAGGCACAGTTACCGTACAGTGGCCAGGGTAGTGGGTAGACACACTGTTGTATTTGTCGGGCCTATTATGAATTGCTTGAATTTTGGCTCGATTCCCACGACCTCTACCTTTTCCTCCTGGACCACCCCCGCGACCCTTGCCTCTACCACCATCATGGTTGTTTTGCGGCGGGTGGTGGTCGGAGTGTGATGGCTGACCGGCGGGTACAGCGGTAGTGGCGTCAACTACCAAGGCCTTGGGATTGTGTTCGTCCTATTTTTCTCGTCTCGTCTCCTCTAACAACAACTAGGATCGGGATTTGTTGAAACTCGGTAGGAGATTAGATTATTGGATCATTGTAGCAAGCGTGTCGTAGTCACCTTTCAGCAAACCATTAATCAATTGCAAAACCATATTTGTGTCTGAAATTAGATTGCCCATATTAGATAATTTGTTGGTAAGCAATTTTAGACGTTTGCAGTAGTCGGCCATATTTG
Organism: Anisodus acutangulus; assembly: GCA_029783415.1. Classification (NCBI taxonomy): domain Eukaryota; kingdom Viridiplantae; phylum Streptophyta; class Magnoliopsida; order Solanales; family Solanaceae; genus Anisodus; species Anisodus acutangulus. Next base: position 28,328,112 of record CM056497.1, read on the forward strand.
CAAAGTTTTCAAGACGGGTGGTGTTGAATTGCTCATTAAGATACACGGCACGTGTATGTTTGTTGTCTTGAAAAATCTCCTCCAACCGTGTCCATAACTCGCGGGCGGTGGCCCCAGTCTTGATAATAGTATGAAGTAAGTCCTTGGAGATAGTGCCATAGATCCTACTTGACGATGGCGTCAAGTCACCTCCATGTCATGTCGTCGACATCGGGAGGGAGGGGATATGTGGTATCAATGTGGTCAAGCACGTTGTAAGCACATGCATGAATATTAAAGAGTTCAACCCATGACGCCTATTGTCCATCCTCCTGATCAAGAATCAATGGTATGAAGTTCTTCATATTGGTTATGGCGAAGGCCGGATGAAAGGCAGTAGGGGTGGATGAGTGAGGGGGATTTGTGACGTTAGTTGTTGAGAAAGCGGAAACGGGAGAATCCATTAGGGTAGCCAAAAATTGGTGGAAGAAAATCGGGTGTGAGGCTGTCGTATATCAGCTATATAACAACGGTGTACATGTTTGCTCATGTTGGATGTATATCGCCTGTATACCTGACGTATAGAGGCGATAAAAGGGGAATATGAGGGTTTTATATCACGGTATAACGGGGGTATACAGGTTTGTTTATAGAGAGGAGGTTGTATATCACAGAGAATCAGGGTATACGTGTTGTATATCATTAAGGAGCAGTGGTATACGGGGCTGTATAAGGCTGATTTTCCGTCGGAAGAGGAGTACGACGGCCACACTAGGGTTTAAGGTAGGAAGGAACTTTTGACTCTTGATATCATGTAGAATAGTGTAAATCTCCTTGATGGAGTTTTCTTATTAATGTAATATATGTAGAATATACAATTGTAGTCCTAATAGAATTAGAATATCTATTTTACATTAATTACACTAAATATTAATTACAGAATATATATGGAATATATTCACTATCAGAGAGAATGAATATCAAATGACGATATCAGGCAATTATCCTGTCCCTCTTCAAGACTTGTGTAGAGATATGTGCCCAGAATGTGTACCCCTTCATATTTTCCCAAGCTTAATATCTTAAGTACCCTCTCCTCCTTTTATTCTTTGTTTCTAGTTGCATGCCACTAAGTGTTTATGGTCTCTAGTTGGTTGAGTCATAGGGTGAGGATGAACAAATCTCAACCATGTCCTAGTTTTTACTCCCAACACTAGATACCCAACTCACTTAAAGGTAACACAAGTTGTGCACTCTTTGGGATTTTGATTCAAATAAGTGTCTGGAAGTATAATAAATGTATTTTTCCAACCACTAATGCAAGGTGTAGAGGTCATCCTTGACTTGTTTAGACCCACTTTAATATCCCAAGATGTCTCTATATTGAATTGTGCCTGCTTTTGACATGATTGTTAAACTCATGTGTTTGAATACACATTGGGTTCAATATCAATCTCTCTTTATTTGTTACTATATTTTCTCCTACATGAGAAGGCAGTCTCAGAGAAGCAAATGGAAAAGGCCATATTGGATTAATCTTCCTAGTCTCCTCTCCCTCATTTTCTCTTTGACAATATACAAGTTAGCATCAAAGGTGACCTACTTAAATCTTGTTTGGGGTGAATGGAAGAACCCTTGGGTTCGTTCTGTATAATCTGAAAGAGAATAATCCCTTGATTATTTTCATTAATGAAAAGGTATATATACATGATATACAATATCTAATTATGGAAATTAAATCTATATTTTTCTAATACAAGACAATTACTTTTTCCTAATACAAGAATATTATCATAACCATACATGTACAAGAACTCTAATAATTATGATAAGGAATATACAAAATATACACACCATATACACGGTTTTGACTGTGTATATCGTGACATGCTTTCACACTCCCTCAGTTATAGCGGGCGATTGTCGTACGCTGAGACTTTTCCAAAAATCTTCAAATAGAACTAAGGGAAAACCCTTAGTAAAAATTTCAGCAATTTGGTACCGTGAACGGACATGCAAGACACGTACTTGTCCACGGGCTACCTTTTCGCGAACAAAGTGAATATCCATCTCGATATGTTTAGTGCGCTGATGTTGGACCAAATTTCCAGAAGAGATAGACCGCACTGACATTATCGTAGTAGACCAAGGTAACTTTCTGATTAGGAAAGTGAAGTTATAATAGAAGATTACGTTGCCAACAGGACTCAGACACCACATTGGCTACCCCTCGATACTCGGCCTCCGCACTGGATCGCAATAAAGTAGCCTGGCGTTTAGTCGACCAAGTTATCACCAATAAATATATAATAAACAGATGTCGAACGTCTGGTATCTAGACATCCACCCCAATCAGCATTTGTATAAGACACGAGAGTCGATACGGAGGATGGATACAAGTGCAAACTATAATCAAGAATGCCCTGAATGTAACGCACAATGTGTTTGAGAGCATGCATGTGCTCGTCCCTCGGATTATGCATAAATAAACACACATGATGCATTGCATAAGTAATATCGGACCTCGTAAATGTAAGTTACTAACGAGCCCCTATAAGACTACGATAGTGGGAATGATCCTCACATGGTGTGCTAGAATTATCATTCAGCTTCGGTTTTATGTCAACTGGAGTAGGAGAGGACTTACATGATGACATGCCAGCCCGTTCGATAATCTCAAATGCATACTTCTTCTGGGATAGAAAAAGACCACCTGCATGACGAGTGACAGCTATACCTAAAAAATAACTCAAGGGCCCCAAGTCTTTCATAGCAAATTCGAAACTGAGAAGAGACATGATAGACTTGCGCAGTTGATCAGAAGAGGCAGTCAATTTAATATCATTCACATATAACAGAATGTATGCCAGAGAAGTACCACGATGATAGATAAACAGAGAATGATCAGACCTGCTGTGAGAAAACCCAATAGTAGACACATAATCTGCAAACCTCTTATACCAAGCCCGAGGGGCCTGTTTTAGTCCATACAATGACTTCTTCAGCAAACCGACATGGTTAGGATGATTAGGGTCCTTGAAACCCAAGGGCTGATGCATGTAAACTATTTCCTTGAGATCACCGTGTAAGAAAGTATTTTTCACATCCAGCTGATGAATGAGTCATGCTTTCGAGAGAGTCAAACTAAGAACAATTCGAATGCTTGCCAGTTTAACCACCAGACTAAATGTTTCTCCACATTCCACGCCAACCTATTGAGTTTTGTCACCTACAAGACGGGTCTTATGCCTCTCAAAACAACCATTATATTTTTCCTTATGTGTAAAAATCCACATAGAACGAATAACATTGACACAAGGCGGATGGGGCACCAACTCCTATGTCTTATCTTCAATAAGAGCATTATATTCATCATCCATGGCCATTTTCCAATTCAGGTCATGAAGGGCATACATTTGGTTACGTGGTAGGGGTGATTTAGTGACATTGGAATTGAGATTAAAATGTCATTTTGGTTTAAAAATACCCCGTTGGCTACGAGTAACGGACCCTTGACTCGGAATAGACGTTGGCTGGACCTGGGTCGGTGTATGAGTGTCAAAACTGGCTCAATTTGGGAGGTATGGACTCAGGTCGGGAAGTGGGCCTGCTAGCCTAGACACTGGACCGAGAGGGTTATTATATGGGCCATCAGGTAGTGGTCCTGCTAGCCGAGAAATAGAATCTGGACCCTGGACAATTGGGCCACCAGGCAGTGGGCTTGCTGGCCGAATTGGGTCACGGGTCTGCTGGTCCAGATCTCGAGGCAGGACCGGACTAAATGGTGGACCACATATGGTGAGAACCCATCATCCAAAAAATTATAAGAACTAGACACAGAATTACATAATTTAGCAAACGGAAATTGGGTTTCATAAAAAATAACATGACGACTAATTATGATTTTATTAGAGGATAAATCAAAATATCTATAACCACGATAATTAGACGGATAACTCAAAAACACACAAACGGTAGAACGGGCTTGAAGTTTGTTATTTGTAGTGGACATGAAGAGATGATAGCACAAACGCCTAAATACCCTAAGATGAGAATACGAATGATCTTTATGATAAGGAATTTTGAGTGGAGATTGGTATGCTAATCCTTTGCTAGGGAGTATCTTAAGAAGGTAAGTAGTCATTTGTAATGCATGATGCCAAAAGGAAGGTGGAAAGGAAGCATGGGCTAGTAAAGTCCGAACAATATTATTAATGGTACAAATTTTTCTTTCGGCTTTCCCATTTTGTGAGGACGTATGAGGACAAGAAAACTGAAAAGATATGCCCTTAGTGTTACAAAATTCCCGAAATGGCCCATTATCAAATTCCATTCCATTATCACATTGAATGTTTTTAATTTTCCATTCAAATTTTGTACGGATGAATGCTCTAAACGATAAGAATGTGGAAAAAACTTAAGACCTTTTAGACAACGGAAAAGTCCACAAAAATTAGAATAATCATCCAAGAATAACACATAATAACGATGGCCCAAAGAGCTCAAAATGAGAGATGTCCACAAATCACTATGAATAATATCAAATGGCATCAAAGTACTAGAATTAGAGGCTACAAATGGTAATCTAACGTGTTTTCCAAGCGGAGAAGAAGGATTGAATTACCATTACCACGAATTGGAATTGAATTACTATTACCAACAATTATGCCACGATTTTTACTCAAATTGAAATAAGATGAGAGATTACCTGGTACGGACGTCATGTGAGAGGTAGCACCGGTGTCCATGTACCAATTTGCATTCGAGGTATTTAATCTAAGTGTATGCATTGCTGCCTCGATATCTGTGTGTCGGGACTACTACTGGGCCCACAACAGCAAAGGCCTGCTAAGGCCGCGACCCAAGTAGGCCAGCCTGCTGCCACGTCCAAGTTAGTTGCTGCCTGTTTTGGCCAGTGGGCCTCTGTTGTCCTGCGACCCAAGTTGATGAAAGAACTGGGCAGGCGCCGACATAGGCCACTGCACGTTGGCCCAGGGCCACTGCCCAGCGGCCCAAGCCTGCCAAGGGTTCAGTGGTCCGATCCCCTACTGACCGCCACTGCCGCCGCGACCACCACCCTTGCCACCGCCACGTCCACCCCCACAATTTTCCCACGATTTTGACCCCTTTTGCCACCCCCATTATTACGGTTTTGACCATAATTTTTGGAGTATGATTGAGAGTCATTAGTTTCACTGGACGTGGTCACCATCATGGCGGAATTTGCTCTGTTAGCCGCCTTTTTAGCCAATCTGGCTTCTTCTAAGGTGAGCATGGTACGTGCCTGGTAGAACGGTGGGAGAGGATTGCTTTGACGAAGAAGAGTGTCAACGCCATTATATGCCTCAAAGAGGCTTGCAACCATCTGAAGAACTAGACGATCATTAGTGACGGGCGCGCCAAAGTTCTTGAGTTGATCCGACAACTCTTTGAGCCGTTGGCAATAGGCTGAGACTCCATATTAATGTGAGAGAATGTATGCTCAAGGATCATGGCACGGGAATTTTTGTTATCTTGGAATATATCATGCAACATGTTCCAAGCTTCCATGGTTGTGGCGTCGGGTTCGATTATAGTCTGTAAGAGGTCCATAGAGATGGTGGAATAAATCCATTAGAGCACCGTAGCATTAAGAGTTGCCCACAACTCTATTTCATCATCGGTGGTAGGCACCTTCTCCTTGGCTTTTGCCTGTTCGACGATGTGGTGGAGGACTCTATTAGACCTTGCGTGAATTTTAAATAGTTCTGTTTGATATAGGAGACTGCAAGGGCAGAATGAAAGATGGTCTTTGTGGTAGACATGATGAAAGAACAAGAGGAGAATTAGGGTTTCGGAAGAAAAAAAAGGAAAATTGAAGGGATGGGGAGGGGGTCGGCGATTGGTTGAGTAGGGCGGTGGAAGGTGAGAATATTTGGAGAAGGAAAAGTTTGCCGTAGACTGCTGATACCATGAAAGAGAATAATTTATTGATTATTTTCATTAGTGAAAAGCTATATATACATGATATACAATATTTAATTATGGAAATTAAATCTATCTTTTCCTAATACAAGACTACTACCTTTTTCTAAAACAAGACTACTACCATAATTATACATGTACAAGAACTCTAATAATTATGATAAGGAATATACAAAATATACCCACCATATACACGGTGACATGCTTTCATAAACATTCTAAAGTGTTAAACTTTTCTTTTCGTGGGTTCTAACCTTTGTTTTTGTGAAAGTCATTACTAGACCCTCATTGTCATGAACTGTTAAGGCTTAGTTGAACAAGATTTGTCACATCTCAAAAAGCTAAAAAAAATATTTTAAATGAAATTCACATAAAAATCTTTTTGAAGATTCAAGGCCTCTTGACAAAGTTTGATTTTAAGTCATCAAATCTATTGAGCGACCTCTTCATATAACTTGTGCATCTATAATTTGAATACAATTTGGTACAAGTACAATAATATACATCAAAGATATATATGTAAGTTGTACTTATCACTTTATATACAAGTGGTACAATTTTTACTTCTAATAATACATTAAAAAACTTGTCAAAATAATTTATAACCAAATGAAAATTTACGTTAATTAATTAATAATAAGAGGGCGAGTGCTGGCGTTTGGTTAAAAAATATGCAAAAAAACAAACAAAATAGTACAAATATTATTTGGTTAGAAAAATTTCTAGAGCTTTGACAAATGCCAGCAAAGTACTCTGTCATACACACTCAGCATAGAGAATTGAAACAAGTCGGTCTAGTTTTTAATAATATATAGGTTAAAATTATAAAAAGTTATAAATATTTAAACTATGTATTATATACTAATTTGTAATATATTAATCATTAAACAAGAAATAATTTATACATTATTAATCCATGGCGTATAAATTTCACATTCCTAATTTATGCGTAACTTGTCTATGAAGTATGAACCAAACGACTGGGAAGATATTAAAATTCAAATCACAATATCACAAATGTAATCTCAATAACCAGGATGTCTTATAGTTAGGTTTTCTCTATCATTGATTAATTACATGAAATAAAAAATATGGACATTTTAATATATCGCTAAAAAATAAAGTACAAGCGCAGTACATATTTTTTTTATACTAGTCTCTATAAACGCGCAGTTGCACATTGTTCCCAAACAATCACAATCATAGTAAAAAATATTAAATAATATCATTTATAATTATACATTTATTTGATGAGTTATAAGATATTTAACTTTAATTTTTTATTTTATTCTTAATAAAATACTATTTTTCAAGAATGAAAAAGCAATTACTTTTTAAGTAGTAAAAATGAACATGAAAAAAACACCTTAAGACCATCAATGAATCCTAACATTATAGCTTCAAAATTTTACCACTTTGCAATATTCATGTACTCGTGGTTCTAGGTGATTAAACAAAGTAACATAGCAATCTCAGATCAAATGCTTATGAGTTATTTTCTTAGTTACAACGGCATCAAACATGTTAATATTGGGTTTGGTGGTGTGACATTTGACCTAACATATCTTCTAAAGTATTGATTTGAATGCATAAAAATGTTGGGACAAATGTCATAACATTCGGAACAACATCTTTGAAAAACAGTTCTGTCTTACTTCACGTTAAGCAGTAATATTTTACTATGAGGTAAAAATGACTTAGGCATGGTGAATTGGAGCTGTGTAAAACGTGGGAGAAAGAGTCAAAGCTTGGGAAAGAAGTCGAGTAAGGAACAAGTCAAAGTTGTTGAGATTTTCACTCCTTAATCATCTACCACAAGCTGCCCATCTTTTCCTCAACTTCCACAACCGATCGATGAACCTTTTAAGGGAACTCTCAAGTATAAATAGAGACGCACAACAGTGTACCGATATCCAGAATCAGATTGCAAAAATACCAAGAGAGCTCTTGGGATTTCATCTCAGAAATCTGGATCACAAGTGTTGCCTGAGTGTGTCTAAAACATTCTGTCCAACATTACAATTGTTGTTTAGATTCTAAATTAGTTTTGTATGGAGCGATTGTAATGAGAGGTTTTCTTAGTTAGATTTTTCAGGCAGAAGTCATCTACGACTTCAACTTTTAATTCTTTTCTGTTTCATATTGTAAATCTGTAAAGAAAGAAATTTGTATTTTTGTATATAATATATATACAATACATTTCACCATCATAAGTTATATAATATATATAACTTATGAAAATTTTAAACCTTTGTGTTTTTAAATTCTGCTGCATTTACTCTTTAAAGTTTCTGTTTTGCTAAGTGTTGTTACTGGTGTCAGACGACATAATTGCCGACATTCGAAAACAGAATTGACATTCAATTTATTTCATCTTTTTTTTATTTCTGTAGCGTTTGACACCCTTTCAAGTGGTATCAGAGCCGACACTTAACACAATAAGTGTTTGGTCCTCTTGTCATAACCTATGGGTTCGGCAAATCCGACTATTGGTAGACTTTCTATTTTAGATGGATCAAACTATGCCTATTGGAAGATCCGCCTACGTTCGCATATCAAATCTATTGATATTCGTGCATGGAGATCTATAACAAATGGGTATGCTGTTCCAATGTCACCACCGGATGAAGAATGTGACATTATTGCTAAACCTGAATCCGAATGGACTACAGAAGAAATCAATAATGCTAGCTTTAATGAAAGGGTCTTAAATGCAATATTTGAATGGGTTGATCTTTACATGCTCAAACTCATTCAAAACTGCCCCACGGCCAAGGACGCATGGGATACTTTACAAATTCATAGTGAAGGGAGCTCAAGTGTTCGACGAACAAAGCTATGCATACTCATGAGTAAATATGAACGTTTAAGGATGGAAGAAACGGATGATATTAAATATTATTTTGAAAAGTTGATTGACATCTCAAATGAATGTCAAGTATTTGGTGAACCATTAACAAACACTCAACTTGTTGAAAAGGCTCTCCGTTCTCTTCCTGAAAAGTTCAATTTAAAAATATGTGCTATTGAAGAAGCTCCACAATGGACCTTCATACCTTGATGAGCATACTCAAAACGTATGAGATGAACATTGAGAATCAAAAGGAATTGTATAAAATCAAGAATGTGACACTTCAAGTTCAATCATAGGAAAGTTAAATCGAAGACGAGGATGAGAATCTTGAAAAAATTGGTGAAGGTGCAAATGTTGCCTTACTCACTCGAAAATACAATTCAATTGTGAGGAAGTTCAACAATAAGATAAATCAATCTAAATATAAAGAGTACCAAAAACCAAGTCTCCAATCAAAAGTCCATTAGATTCCTTCCAAATGTACAAAAAGGAAATCAACTAAAAGGAACCAATTCATATCGTACCAAATTTGATCACAAACAACTTGATTCTGTGCAATGTCATGCATGCTCAAGTTGGGGTCATTATGCTAACGAATGTGCAAACATTCTTAGAAAATTTGGTAAGAACTTATGAGTTTCTCTTAGTGATAATAAAGAAGAAGACGAGGGATATCGTGAAATTGAAACACAAGAAATGTTGGACACTGCTTTCGACCAGTCTCTACCGGATAATGAAGATGTCGTATATAATGTGGTCTCAAATGTCACGACATTTTCTCCAGCATCAGCACCGACATCAACATCCTCAGCGACATTCGAAAGATATGAATTCTTTAACTATTCTGATGTTAATTGCTTTAGTGATTCTATTTCTGTTAGTGAGGCTGATTGTATGGATCAAGTTAAATGAAAAGATGATATGATTAATTAATTACAAAGTATTTGTAAATCCTTAGTCATAGAATCCAAGCAACTTGACAAAAATGTAAAATCTTTACTCATGAGAATTTATAATTAACAGGCACGATAACTCGACTTGAGGTTGCACTTACCAAAAAGGATATTGAATTTGGTAAGATTCGTGCAAAATTGAATTTAGCCGAAGCAACCTTCCACAAGCTCAACACATGGACTTCGAAATTGAATGAGATACTCAACTTTAGTAAACCTTCACACGCAGGTATTGGGTACGAAAACTCTCTTAAAATCATATGCTCTAATCTTTTTGATAAAAATGAGAAAGTACGCTTTGTAAAAGAAAAAAGGGATGAATAATATGTTCTCATATATGTCAAAGAAAATGAAGTTTGTATGTCATCACTGTAACTTCCCTGGACACTTAAAATCATACTGTTTCAAACTTTAAAATTTTGTGAGCAAAATGTTTTCCAACATACCGGATAAACATCGAAGCAACATTTCTGAGCCAAAAGGTAAAAAATATTTTAAGAGAGTTTGAGTTCCTAAAATGGACTTAACTTGTAATGTATGTATAACTGCATTAAGAACTAACATTTCAGGTTCTTGGTACTTTGATAGTGGGTGTTCTCGCCACATGACAGGTACAAAAGAATTTCTAAGGAAGTATGAGTTATTCAATAGAGGAAACGTGACTTATGGAGGTGGCAGTAAAAGCAAAATAATTGAAAAGGGGATTTTGGATGTTCCTGGTTTTTCAGCCTTAAGGAATGTCTTCCACGTTGAGGGCTTAATGACAATTTTATTAGTATTAGTCAACTGTGTGATGACGATCTTAGGTAAAATTTAATAAGAATGCTTGTAATGTTACGAATGAAGCAAATATATTTGTCATGACAGGTACAAGAACATGTGACAATTGCTATCTTGTTGTAAGACAAGAAACATACAATAATGCTAAGATCGATGGCACAACACTATGACATCAAAATTTGGAGCATGTCAACTACCGCAATTTAAAAAAATTAGTCTCATATGAAGCTGTTAGAGGCATACCCAAACTTAGCCATAAAAGTAAAACTATATGTGAAGATTATTTGAAAGGTAAGCAAACTCGTGTCTCTCATAATGTTGTCCAATATGACGGACAACATTCAGGTACATCTCAGTATTTTCAATTGCTACATATGGATTTAATGTCCAATTGAAGTAGACAGTCTAGGAGGCATGAGATATTCCTTTGTGATAATAGATGATTTTTTTAGATATTCTTGGATATATTTTTTGAAAGAAAATCACAAACGTTTGACATGTTTAAAATCTTGCACTCTAGAATTAGAAATTTATTTTGTTCTCCTATTTTTCGGATTAGATCCGACCATGGAAAAGAATTTTAAAATAGTTCATTCACAAACTTTTGTGAGAAAAAATGAATTTTCCATGAGTTTTCTGCCCCCAAAACTCCACAACATAATGGGGTTGCAGAACGGAAGAATAGGACATTGCAAGAAATGGCTAGAGTAATGCTTAGTTCTAAACATTTGTCAAAACATTTATGGGCAGAAGCCTTGAATACTGCTAATCACATAGCTAATAGAGTCTATCTAAGACCATGAACAAAGATGACACCCTATGAGATTATAAATGGAAAGAAACCAAACTTGCGTTACTTTCATATTTTTGGGTGCCGATTCCATATAAATATCTTGTTGTGTTCTTGATTTTATTTCCCCCTGGTTGTTATTCAAGAAATAAACAAGTCCAAAATCAGAAAGAATGTTGTTTTGATTCTGCTTTTTTTTTTTATTCTGGATCGGGTCGACTCGGGTCAGGTAAGAACCATTTTTGTTGTTGTTGTTGTTGGTTATCTGAAATTGGTGAATATTTGATTTCGGGTTTGACATCTGATTCGGGTCGGGTCACTGGCCCGGGTCGGGTCGACTCGATTTGGGATACTTTCCAGAATTCTTGCATTTCACATCTCTTGTTGGTTATCTGAAATTGGTGAATATTTGATTTCGGGTTTGACATCTGATTCGGGTCGGGTCACTGGCCCGGGTCGGGTCGACCCGATTTGGGATACTTTCCAGAATTCTTGCATTTCACATCTCCTATTGGTTATCTGAAATTGGTGAATATTTGATTTCGGGTTTGACATCTGATTCGGGTCGGGTCATTGACCCGGGTTGGGTCGACCCGATTTGGGATACTTTCCAGAATTATTGCATTTCATATCTTGTTGTTATTGGTTATCTGAAATTGATAAAATCTGATTCAGGTTTGACACCTGATTTGGGCCGGGTCGACCCGGTTTGGACATATTTTCAGATTATTGTGTTTTTCATATCTGTTACTGGTTATCTGAAAATCTGAATTTTTGATTCCAATTCTGGTCACTATTCCGGGTCTGTTTTCAGAAATAGTTCACTGTTTCATTCGGGTCACTGTTCATAATCCGGGTCGGACATTTAATTATTTACTATTGTATGCGGCTATGTTGTTTATTGTTACTACTTTGAATAAATATCGCATTTAGGCCAATGAAATTGAATTCGAGGTCGCGTACCTTCGGAAAATGCCTTTCGGTTTCAGTTTTTACTGTTTGGGTATTATTTTTATGATTTGAACAAATGCTACACTTAGGCCAATGAAATTGAATTCGAGGCCGCGTCTTTTTTCGTTTCTCTGTTTCAGCACTGATTCTCTGTTTCAGTTTTGCTGTTTGATAATTTACTGATTTCTGTCTCAGTATTGTTTACTGTTTTCAAACTAAAAACTGCATTTAGGCCGATGAAATTGAATTCGAGGCCACGTTTTTTTCGTTTCGATTCTCTGTTTTTCAGCACTGTTTTAAACATCCGGGAAACGGATATCTTACTGTTTTACTGTTTTATTAATATCGCATTTAGGCCGATGAAATGGAATTCGAGGCCACGCTTTTTTTTCGTTTCGATTCTCTGTTTTTCAGCACTGTTTTAAACATCCGGACAACAGATATTTACTGTTTTTATTAAACATCCCGTCTTCTCGGGAGTTGCCTCTCTGTTTTTTTTTTCTCTACTGCTTACTGCGGCTGCTTACTGTTTTCGATTTAATTTTGCTGATTCGAACACGATACTACACTGGCCGATGAAACATATCCGTCGATTTTGAGGCCTCCACAGTTGTAAAGACGGAGAATATAACTTCTGGGCAAGGATGAGGCTTAAACTTTTTATTTCATCCGAGGGATCAACATGTTTAGTAGGCAAGGCGATTAAAATAACCAACAAGGTATATGTTCGCAGCCACAACGTGATTATAATGATCTTTTCTTTTCATCCGAGAGACCAACATGTTTAGTAGGCGAGACAATCAAAATGACTACCGAGTCACACGTTTGCAGCCACGACGTGATTGGAATGGTCTTTCCAAAATTTAAGTCTGAGCCCTCCGTGACCAAAACATTCACTGTTTCGGATACGGATTTGAAGTTATTTGTATTTAATTGTTCTAACCGTTTGTTCTTGACAGCTTGCAAGGAACAAAGTCAATGAAGGCATATACTCCTCGGAGTTTATTTATTTTATTTACTTTCTTTAATTAAGCTTTTATCCCGCTCTGTATTGTAATATTATTTATTGTACTTATGTAATTATTGAAATGCTTAGAAAAGGTAGACTTAGAATTAATTAATAGGGTAGTCTAAAACTGGAAACCCGTCGATAGCTTATTTATTTGTAGTCTCGGTTAATTCAAACTTAGAAATCCTCCGCTAGTTTATTTATTTTTAGGCTCGTCATGCATATTTAAAATTTTCAAAGCAACTTGACCATCTTTTGTTCACTTTATTAATTGTACAACTCAAAATGATTTCCAAAATTACTTCTTTGGCATTATAAGTAATTCGTTTTTCTCCTTATTATTAATTGTCACAAATGCATACTTTTTCAACTTTACATATATATTTTTTAATATCATACTTGAAAACTTGTACAATATGCATCCCTTTCATTAATTATTTGCAAACATCTTTTTAAGTTTATATTTTAAAACATGCATTTTCCTTAGTACAATAATTAACCTGAGTTTGACCGGATAACCGCAAGTTAGCGGATCTTAAAGGATGCCTAACCCCTTCCCTTTAGGATAATAAAGAACCCTTACCTAGAATCTCATTAGTTTCGTAGACCTTAGAATCGGAGTTTACATTGCAACATTTAGTTAATATTCATGTGTCCTAATTCACCATAAATAATTAGGTGGCGACTCCTTAATAATTTACCCAGAAATCACCGGATACGTTGTGCTCCGCTTTGACCCGAGCAGGTCAAAATAGGGCGCGACAGCATGGCGACTCCACTGGGGATATTTCAGGTTTCTTAACCATAACAAACTCAGGTTAATTATTATTGTGCTTTATATTGCTCCTTATTTAATCTATTATTTTTAATTATTTCCTTTTGAAATTTTGTATGCATAACTGCTTTAGTTGCTATATTCTCTTACTGCTTTCTTTAAATTGACATTTCGCTCATATTTTCTTCCACTCTGGAAAATTGACACTATCACACATTACACGCGAGGTGTGTTTTGCGCACCCGCAAACTTCTTTCAAATTTCCAAATTTTTAGGAGAGTTGGTATATGCGCGGAGCGTCCGGACCATCCGGTTGGCCGCGTAGCCTTCTCACTCGAGCAGTCCGCTCGGGAACCTTGAGTCTAGTCAGCCAAATCTTAGAAAATTTAGGATAGAGCTATACCACCCTTTATTTTAAGTCATGCATGCATACACCTTAGGTGAGTCGATCCTTGGTATCGACTCCACAATTAAGAAATATACCAAAATTGTCAACGGGTCTCGCAACCCAACGACCAATCAGCATATTGTGTGTAGCGTGATAATAATAGACGAATCCAAGTCTAGTCAGGATATGCCGAAATTGGAAAATGCACGTTCATTTTTTCAACAAAGGCATTTCAATTTAGTAGTTTGAATCAATCTATCATAATCTCGCGTATTTGGCGTTTAGGCCCACCTCTGGCATAAGAGAGGCCCCATGCATATTAGGACGCGTATTTAATTTTCATACAATTTTTTTTGCTATTTTCTTACACTCTACGCATGTTATTTGAAGCAATAATTGCCCGCCTTATACTAACTTGGTTTCTTCATTTTTCAGAAGGTTATTTTTGCTTAAATTATTTTTTCCCGAGGTTGATTTGTGTTGACTAAAACTGGCGGAACACCCCTACTTCACGAGATCAAAGGCCCGATCATTCAACAAAATGACTGATTCAGATGCATCCGAACAGACCGGCCTGGGACTTATCGCTATTTCGAGAGATGAACCAGAAGCTTCGGAAAATAGAAATGCTTCCGTCCAAGAAAAATACATCGTCCAACTGTTACAACAGATGGCAGCCATGCAGACTGAGATAGAGCAACTAAAAAATCTCACCAACTTGTCCATTAGCGCCGATACTCCACTCCCTGAACAAGGAACGAAGGCAACTGCACCGCGAACTTTTTCATCTCCTGAATCACTATTTCCCCAAAACCTCCCCGAAAATTTGCCACCAAGCAAAACCAATCCACAACACACTAACCCACAAGCTAGTCCACAACAAAGCCCACTACAAAATGATCTGACATCCTTCACAACTCCACATACCCAAATTACCCCACTCATCCAAAATGCCCCTTCCACGCAAAATCACCCGGCAACCCAGCACATACTGATGGCCCACATCGCTGATCACAGCAAGCAGTATGTGCCGCCAGTATATGTAATTGAAGCCCAATCTTTTACTACCGCAACACCAAACATGGCTTTTCAGGAAACTGGCCAGTATGAAGAGATGGAGAGGTAGGTAAGGATCAGAACCGATGAAAGTGTGGCGAGAGAAATTCATAGCCTAAAAGAAGCATTCAAGAATATCCAAACCAGCAAGGGGCGTGAAGGACTCGAGTACGAAGATTTGTGTATGCATCCCGACATTGAATAGCTTGTCGGATACAAGGTGCCAAAATTTGACTTGTTTGATGGGAAGGGAAATCCTCACGCTCATTTAAGATCGTACTGTGACAAACTGATTGGGGTAGGTAAAGACCAGGCTATCATAATGAAGTTGTTCGTAATGAGTTTGACAGGAGAAGCACTCGACTGGTACACTAGCCAGAACCCGCAAAAATGGCATAATTGGAGCACGATGGCACAAGATTTCGTGGACAGATTTAAGTTCAACACTGACACAATCTTGGACAGATTTTATCTGATGAAGTTGGAAAAGAAATCCACAGAGACCTTCAGAGAATATGCCATGAAGTGGAGGGCGGAAGCAGCAAAAGTTCAACCACCGATAGCGGAAAGTGAGATGACCTCTCTCTTTGTACAATCTTTGAAAGATGCAACATACTATGAAAGAATGATAAGCGTCATAGGACGAAGTTTCTGTGAAGTTGTAAGGATGGGAGATTTCATAGAAGAGGGAATCAGAACTGGAAGAATTACAAACTTTGTAGCGTTGCAAGCAACGAGTGAGACAATTCAGTCGGACTCATTTGAGGGAGCAGTAAAGAGGAAGAGAGACGGAGTATCCCCTGTCATGACAGTTCAGAAACATAGGCCAAATCAAATGTCAGCCTACCAAATGGCATCACACCAGCCTCCCAGCTACAAACAAAACAACCAAAGTTCTCAGCTTACCTATTATAGCCCATACACCCAAAGCCCTCAACCTTATTATCAATACTCACCTGCTCCCTACCATGTCTACCATACCCATCCAATATATAGCTTTGCCTCGGCGCCGCCTATCCGAATCCCCACAATATCACCCGCATACTTACCTCATCCACAAGTCCATGCACCAAATGCACCAGGACTCAGCAAGAAATATGAAAGAAAGCCAGCCAAAACCTATACACCTTTAGCCGAACCTCGAGCCCAGTTATATGAAAGACTGAAAATCGCAGGAATACTCCAGCCCATCCCAGAAAATGTCCCCAATCCTGTTCCCAAATGGCACGATGAGGCTAAGCATTGTGCATACCACTCGGGAATCCCTGGACACGACACTGAAAATTGCTACGCCCTCAGAAAAAAATCGAGGCATTAATCAAAGAAGGAGTTATCCAACTGAAAGGACCTTCCTCTAATGAAAACAATAATCGTTCGCCAAATCATGACGATGCCAATGTGAACATGATTACTGTTGATGAAGAACGCAACTTGGAAGGGATCATTGTGCCAGTCCAGAGAGAGGAAAGGGTTGAATCATCGGCCTTTATCACCCCTATGATTACAGTCCAAGTGAGGGCACCATTTGGAGTAGAAGTACTTCCTCCAAAGCCGCGGATCATGGCACCATCTTTTCCTGAAAAAGTCTTGTCAACCAATCTCCGAAGAAAGAGAGATGCTCCTTTACCAAAGTCTGTTCCGCCTCTCAGTCAGTCATTCGTCAAAGCATGCGCCACTCAGGAATCAAAGGAGGACAATGCAGCCAACCTCATTGGGGGATTCAAAAGTTTTTTCATTGTTGAAGAAGAAGCAGAATGCAGTGTGATTCTCGATGATTACGCTAAAGACTCAACCATTTGGGATGCAGAGCAAGGAGATGTTTTGGGAAGATTGGACATGTGCCCCGACCTTGTTACTCCCGAAAATTAGTTAATTTCGTTAATGTTTAATGAAACAATGTAATTCAGATTGAGGCCTGAACCACATCTATGCATTTAATGTGTTTTCCCTCCACCTTTTGAAAGCTTGAAAAGACAAATCTGCATTGCTTTTGCTATTTTAAAATCTGTTTTGTTTAATAATTTTCTTTTCTTTTTCATCATGCGAACTAATAAATTTATCGATAATATGTGACATATAATGAAACAAGCAAACAAAGTCCCAAACAACGAACAAGACTTCGAAGAATATGAGGAAGACTCATAACCGGAAGAACTGGGGCATAAGCCAAAGCCAGGTTTGGATGAAATATCAAGATGGTTGATAATTACAAAGCATTGGTACGAGCATTTTCTACTGGGGCAACGATATATCTTTCGAAGCCAAGTGGATACAAAATCATGTACGAAGAGACTGATTGATGAAAAGCAGATGGACGCAGTTTGTCCGGGGCTACTTTATCAGAATAGAATGGCAAAAAACCATCAATTGCAATGAACGGATACCATATCTAAGATTTGTTATTCTCTATGTAATACTTTTTTTTCTATGTTGTAAAAATTGCGCTCCCTCGGCGGGACACGCATAAAACCCACATAGGGTTTCATCTCTTTAAGACAGAAGTTTCTCAAAAAATTGCATTTTTTTCTTGACATGAACTACGTTATGACCTGATTCCCTTGGCGGGATACGTAGGCGGCCACATCAGCTTCGGTCCCACTTTTAGAAAATCCCTTACAATCCCATTTGATTGTAAGGAACTACGTTATGACCTGATTTCCTCATGGGGATACGTAGGCGGCCTAAATCGGCTTCGGTCCCACCATTAGGAAATATTTTCTCCTTTATCTCACATTATGAAAAAATGCATCCATCTTATCACCCCTGATAGGACAGGCAAGCAACCCACACAAGACTCGGTTGTCCGTTCGAAAGTTCATCATCCTCACATATCGGAAACTGGGGCATTTTTTTTAAGGGATCACTGCCAGAGGACGCCGATAACCATGGAAAAGCATCGGCAAACTAAGTCTTCAGCCAGAAGAAGGATTTTGGATAAGACGTTTGCTTTGTTTCACCGCATGTCACTGCTCGACAAACATTTACATATATGCATACTTTCTTATAAGCAAATTATTTTCAACAAATATTTTCATTAGAATTCGACAAGAATTTTTTTACTGATATGCATACTTTCTTATAAACAAATTATTTTCAACAAATGTTTTCATTAATGGTTAGCCGAGACTGGGAACCAGACAGGGGCTACAGGTCCGAATCAGCAGGACATGCGACTATCAAGAGCAAAAGCTACAAAGTCCACACGAATCAACCGTCCCTCCCCCGAACTCACAAATTTTTCTTTGAGTACAGGTTCTTCAGGTTGAAAGAAGCAGGGAAGCCACATCACTTATGATCAACTTCACAAAGAATTTTTGCATGACGACTCACCGCAAGGATCACGCTTGTCGCTCCCTATTTCAACCTGCTCGGGTCAAAGCGGAGCGCGGACGTGTCCGGTGATTCCTGGGTAAAAAGGGTTGAGGAGTCGCCACCTAATTATTTTTACGGTGAATTAGGACACCTAAATATTAAACTAAGTGCTGCAATGTAAACTCCAATTTTAAGGTCTGCGAAACTAGCGAGATTCTAGGTAAGGGTTTCTTTATTATCCTAAAGGGAAGGGGTTAGGCATCCTTTAAGATCCGCTAACTTACGGTTATCCGGTCAAACTCAGGTTAATTATTGCTAGAAAAATACATGTTTGATGTATGAAGTTAAAGATGTTTGCAAATAATTAGTAAATGATGCATTTTTTTAAAAGAAAGATACATGTAGAGAAAAAATATGCATTTGTATGGTATTTAAAGAGAAATACATGTAGAGTTGGAAAAAATATGCATTTGTCAATTGAGAGTAGAAACAAAATTATTTATAACGCCAAAGAAGCGAATCTTTCGGAAATCATCGAGTTGCAAAAATAATAATAAAAAGATAAACTTATTCGGTATGATTAATAAAGCAAATAAAAGATGACAAAAGTTGTTTTGAAAATCTTGAATACGCGTGACGAGCCTAAAATAAATAACTAGCGAAGGGTTTCTAAGTTTGAATTTAACCGAGCCTACAAATAAATAAGCTAGCGACGGGTTTCAAATCTTAAACTAACCTATGAATTAATCATAAGTTTGCCTATTCTAAGCATTTCAATAATTACATAAGTGCGATAAATAATATTACAATACAAAGCGGGATAAAAGCTGAATTAAAGAAAGAAATAAAAATAAATAAACTCCGAGGAATATTTGTCTTTATTTGCTTTAATCCCTGCAAGCTGTCAAGAACAAACGGTTAGAAACAGTTAAATACATATAACTTCATATCCGTATTCAAAACAGTGAATATTTTGATCACGGAGGGCTCAGACTTAAATTTTGAAAAGAACATTCCAATCACGTCGTGGCTGCAAACATATGACTAATGTGGTTTATTTTGATTGTCTCGCCTACTAAACGTGTTGGTCTCTCGGGTGAAATAGAAAAGATCACTATAATCACGTCGTGGCTGCGAATATATAACTTGTTGGTTATTTTAGTCACCTCGCCTACTAAACATATTGATCTTGGAAAAAGGTTTAAGCCTCATCATTGCCCAGAAGTTATATTCTTTCCGTCTTTACAACTGTGGAGGCCTCAAAATCGACGGGTATTTTTCATCGGCCAGTGTAGTATCGTGTTCAAATCAGTAAAATTTAAATGAAACAAGAACAACAAAGCAGCGAGATGGTAAAACAAAGAAGCGTAAAAATAATTTCCGGAAGAGACGCGGTGTTTAGTTTAAAACAGTAAAAACAGTAAAGTATCCGTTACCCGGATACTTAAAACAGTGCTGAAAAACAGAGAAATGAAACGAAAGAAAAGCGCGGCCTCGAATTCAATTTCATCGGCCTTAATGCAATATTAATAAAACAATAAAACAGTAAAAGAAACGAGCAGTGAGCAATTAAAGTATCCGACCCAAATTCTGAAATTTTGGAACCGAAACAGGATTAAGAAGTATTTATGAAAAAATCCGACCCGGATCATGAACAGTGACCCAAATGAAATCAGAAATTCAGACTTTTTCAGATAACCAAGAATGATATGAAAATGCCATAACTGAAATATACCAAGGCAAGGTCGACCCGACCAGTCGATGTTTGACCCGAATCAGATGCCAACCCGAATCATATTTTTTTTTCATTTTTTCAGATAACCAATATACAAGATATGAAATGCAAGAAATTTGGGAAATCCAAACCGGTCGACTGACCGGTCAAAGAACCCGACCCGAATCATGTGTTCAACCCGGAATCAACTGATTTCATCAATTTCAGATAACCAATAATAACAACAGCAACAATGCAAGAAATTTGGAAATTCAAACCGGGTCGACCCGACCCGGGTCAGTAACTCGACCCGAATTGGAGATTTAACCCGACATCAAATAATTCCATCAATTCCAGATAACCAACATACAAAAAATATGAAATGCAAGAATTCTGAAAATATTACTCAAATCGGGTCGGCCCGACCCGGGTCAGTGACCCGACCCGAATCGGAAACTCAACCCGAAATCAAATATTCACCAAATTCAGATAACCAACATACAGGAATATGAAAATGCAAGAATTCTGAAAATAATACCCAAATCGGGTCGACCCGACCCGAATCGGAAACTCAACCCGAAATCAAATATTCACCAAATTCAGATAACCAACATACAGGAATATGAAAATGCAAGAATTCTGGAAATAATACCCACACCGGGTCGACCCGATCCAGGTCAGTGACCCGACCCGAATCGGAAACTCAACCCGAAATCAAATATTCACCAAATTCAGATAACCAACATACATGAATATTAAAATGCAAGAATTCTGAAAATAATACCCCAAACCGGGTCGACCCGACCCGAATCGGACACTCAACCCGAAATCAAATATTCACCAAATTCAGATAACCAACATACAGGAATATGAAAATGCAAGAATTCTGAAAATAATACCCAAACCGGGTCGACCCGGGTCCGGTCGATGACCCGACCCGAATCGGAAATTCAACCCGAAATCAAATATTCACCAAATTCAGTTAACCAACATACAGGAATATGAAAATGCAAGAATTCTGAAAATAATACCCAAATCGGGTCGACCCGGGTCGAGTCGACCCGACCCGAAATCAGTGAAAAACAACAAAAATGCAAACAGATTTTCGGACTCGATTTTTTCAAAAACCGAACAGAAATATTTAAGACCCAAGTTCAAGAACGAAACTCACCTCCTTTCTTTCGAATCTTGGACCTATTTCGGATTTGTATCTTGAACAACAAAGAAGGCAAATGCTTTAAAATCAAGAACACAATAAATATTTTATGTATATATGGAATAGTCTTCCGACAAATCCTTTGAAAATCTGTTTACTCTCCCCAAAAATCTCCCCTCAAAATGAAGAACAACATGGGGTATTTATAGGTGGATTTCCCCCCCCCCCCCAAGAACGAGTTTGAAATTTGAATTAAAGGCAAAAAATTCTGAATTTTGGAAGCGGATTTTAGGGGTATGAGTATGGTGAAGTGATGGGAGGGGTGTGGTGGTGTCAGGGTTTGGTGGCAGGGAGTTGGTTGTGGCAGGGGCGAGGTGACCGGCGACGTGGGGTCGGGGGCATGGGGTGTGCGGCCGATCGATTTTGGGTGAAGAGGTTTTGGGTTTTTGTTTTTTATTGTTTTTGAGGGTTTTGGTCATTTGGGGAATTAAAAGGGATAAGGGGAAATGGGTTTTGGGCCTGGGCCGACGGGTTTCGGGGTGGGTTGTTTTGGTGGGTTTGGGAATGAGGTTTTAAGGGGTGGCCGGTTGGGTTTAAAATGAGAGAAGGGGTTTTGGAAGTTGGGCCGAATGGGTTAGTGGGTATTGGGCTGTGGTTTTGGGTTAAGTAGAATTAAATGGGTGATGGGTTGGGCTTTGGTGAAATGAGTTTTAGTTTGGATAGAAATTGTTTTAGGTTGAAAAATGAATGGATTATGGATTAAAAATATGAAAGGGGTTTAATATTAAAATATTATTTTTGTTTTGTAAAAGATGTGAATTATTTAAAATAACATAACGACGTGATAATAATAAAATATAATATTTGCGAAATATTTAATGCTTAATAAAAAGAAAATGCGATGCAATTTTGCGAGAATAAAATAACATAGAATTTCGGATAAAACTTATGATTATTATAAAAATGCAAATGATATAAAAAATGCGAATAATAATAATAATAAGAGGATATACACATATATGCCTATATTTTAAAATTATTTTAAAAGTGTCAAAATATTAAAAATTACGAATAAAATCATAAAAGATGGGATACAATTGGGTGTCAACAACGCTCCTATTTTGCATCTATACAAAGACATTGTCTTGACCTACAGAGGCCCGACCATTATGTCTGCACAATGATGTTATTTCAAATCACAAGGAGCTTAAACACAGCAAACTGACGTGGAACCATCTATTACAGCAAACTGACGGCAAGAACGTCATTTACATCAAACGACGACAAGGATGTTGCATCATATTTTCGTCTGGATGACATTTCAATTCACAGTCCACAGGAGTTTGAATCAACAGAAGATTCAGCACAACGTGAAACCATATTACAGCAAATTAACGGCAAGGGCGTCACGACTATCTTTTATAGCATCTCAACGACGTCAACAACATTACAATGACTTCTTCAGCACATCAACTATCTTTTGCAGCACCCAACGACGTCAACAACATTACAATGACGTCTTCAGCGCAGCAGCTATCTTTTACGGTAACACAACAACTATCTTTTACAGCATCTCAACGACGTCAACAACATTACAATGACGTCTTCAGCGCAGCAGCTATCTTTTACGACAACACAGCAACTATCTTTTACAGCATTACAATGACATCAACAGCATTACAACAACGTCATCGACGTTACTGCAACACAACTATCTCTTACAGCAAACATCATTACAACAACGTCATCGACGTTACTGCAGCACATCAACTATCTTTTACAACATTTACAATGGCATCAACAGCATTACAACGATGTCATCAGCATTATCATCACAACGACGTCAATAGCATTACAACGACGTCTTCAGCGCAACAGCTATCTCTTACAGCAAACATCATTACAACAACGTCATCGATGTTACTGCATCACATCAACTATCTCTTACAACATTTACAATGGCATCAACAACATTACAACGATGTCATCAGCATTATCATCACAACGACGTCAATAGCATTACAATGACGTCTTGGTATAACGACTATCTCTTCTGACAAACATCATTACAACAACGTCATCGACGTTACGGCAGCGCAATAATTATCTTTTACAGCATTACAACGACATCAACAGCATTACAACGATGTCATCAGATACACCATTACAACAACGTCATCAATATTATGACATCACAACAGCTACATCTTATAGCAGATCACATTACAGCAACGTCATCAACATTATGACAGCACAACAACTACATGTTACAGCAGATCGCATTACATCAACGCCATCAGCATTATGTCTACACAACACGACTATATGACGACGTCTTTGACACAACACGTCCATACAACGACGTCATCAATAATGTTACATTCTTGCAACAACAACATCACAATGATGTCTTCAACACAACACGTCCATACAACGACGTCATGAACATCATTGCAATGACGACATCATCATTACGTCCTTACAACAACATCATCGTATTACGTTCGTTCAAGGGCATCATTTCGACTCACAGGGTCACATTTTTTATGTACCCATTCTCTACTGTTTTTGTCTCAGCAATTATGCACTAATTTTATCTTGAGTTATTGCAGGGAGCGTTAGTTTGCAGGAGCTTTAATTTGCAGGAACTTCATCACAACTTGGAACTATCTCTTGCGGCGAACCGATGCAATCTTGGTCAGTAGCCTACTTCGAACGTCGTTCCGCTCTTCCCCAATAAGTTTTCATATCTGCAACCAGTGTCATCATAACTCGACACTGGGGCATTATTTTTGGAATCTGCACCATCTTTTAAGACTTCTCTCCCCCGCGGGATTCGATTTCTACCAGTGCACCCCTACTCCTCGTTCAAAGCCCGAGGGTCATGACAAAATTGGCTACTGGGTCAACTTCTTTGTCCGAAAACTCTTTCATCGTCTCTGGCCAAAGAGGGGCATCTGTTGACACCCAATTTTGTCCCGTCTTTTCCAATTTATTTGCAATTTTAAATATTTTTTAACATTTCAAAATAATTTTAATCTATATACATACATGTATATATATATATATATATATATATATATATATATATATATATATATATATTATTCTCTTATTATTATTATTATTATTCGCATTTTTTAATGTCATTTGCATTTTTATCATAATCATGAGTTTTATCCGAAAATTCTATGTTATTTTATTCTCGCAAAATTGCATCGCATTTCCATTTTTATAGCATTAAACATTTCGCAAATATTATATTTTTTATTGTTATCACATCGTTATGTTATTTTTAAATAATTCACATCTTTTACAAAAAATATTTTTAATGTTAAACCCCTTTTATATTTTTAAACCCCTAACCCATTTTATTTTTCCAACCCAATACAAATTCCCCCAACCAAAACCATAAGGCCCCATTCCCTTTATTTCCCCAAGCCCAACCCCACAGCCTTTTATCCCTTTTAAACCAAAACCCACAAAAAAAAACCCCATTTTTCGGGCGCCCAACAGAAGCCCACACCGCAACAGCCCAACTCCCCTTTTATTTTGCCCTCGCCTGACCCAAAACTACCAGCCCAACCTCACGAACACCCAAGCCCAAACCCGACCCCTCTCCTTATCTTCGACCGACCGCCTTCTTTCCCCATTTCAAGAAACCCTAAAAACAAAAAACAAAAAAAAACCTAAACCCATTCCCCCCAAATCGCCGCACACCCCTACACCCCCTACCCCCTGACACCGCCGCACCCTACCCTGACACCGCCGAACACATGCCCCAAGAAATCGCCCCCAAAAATCAATTTTTGTTCCCCCTTTATTTTGAAATTCGAATTCGTTTTGTAAGGGGTATGGGGGGTTGAACGTTGGGGTTGATACCTATAAATACCCCCACTTTGTTCTACACTTAGGGGGGATTTTTGGAAAAGGATTTTGGAGGGCGGATTTTTTGAAAAGGATTTTGGAGGAGGATTTTCGGAGGTCCGATTCCACATAAATATCTTATTGTGTTCTTGATTTTAGTTTCCCCCTGGTTGTTATTCAAGAAATAAACAAGTCCAAAATCAGAAAGAATGTTGTTTTGATTCTGCTTTTTTTTTAATTCTGGATCGGGTCGACTCGGGTCGGGTAAGAACCATTTTTGTTGTTGTTGTTGTTGGTTATCTTAAATTGGTGAATATTTGATTTCGGGTTTGACATCTGATTCGGGTCGGGTCACTGGCCCGGGTCGGGTCACTGGCCCGGGTCGGGTCGACCCGATTTGGGATACTTTCCAGAATTTTTGCATTTCACATCTCTTGTTGGTTATCTGAAATTGGTGAATATTTGATTTCGGGTTTGACATCTGATTCGGGTCGGGTCACTGACCCGGGTCGGGTCGATCCGATTTGGGATACTTTCCAGAATTTTTGCATTTCACATCTCTTGTTGGTTATCTGAAATTGGTGAATATTTGATTTCGGGTTTGACATCTGATTCGGGTCGGGTCACTGACCCGGGTCGGGTCGACCCGATTTGCGATACTTTCCAAAATTCTTGCATTTCATAGCTTGTTGTTATTGGTTATCTGAAATTGATAAAATCTGATTCGGGTTTGACACCTTATTCGGGTCGGGTCGGGTCGACCCGGTTTGGACATATTTCCAGATTATTGCATTTTTCATATATGTTACTGGTTATCTGAAAATCTAAATTTTTGATTCCAATTCTGGTCACTATTCTGGGTCTGTTTTCAGAAATAGTTCACTATTTCATTCGGGTCACTGTTTATAATCCGGGTCAGACATTTAATTATTTACTATTGTATGCGGCTATGTTGTTTATTGTTACTACTTTGAATAAATATCGCATTTAGGCCAATGAAATTGAATTCGAGGCCGCGTCCCTTCGGAAAATGCCTTTCGGATTCATTTTTTACTGTTTGAGTATTATTTTTCTGATTTGAACAAATGCTACATTTAGGCCAATGAAATTGAATTCGAGGCCGCGTCTTTTTTCGTTTCTCTGTTTCAGCACTGATTCTCTGTTTCAGTTTTGCTGTTTGATAATTTACTGATTTATGTTTAAGTATTGTTTACTGTTTTCAAACTAAAAACTGCATTTAGGCCGATGAAATTGAATTCGAGGCCACGCTTTTTTTAGTTTCGATTCTCTGTTTTTCAGCATTGTTTTAAACATCCGGGCAACAGATATCTTACTGTTTTACTATTTTATTATTTTATTAATATCGCATTTAGGCCGATGAAATGGAATTCGATGCCACGCTTTTTTTCGTTTCGATTCTCTGTTTTTCAGCACTGTTTTAAACATCCGGGCAACGGATATTTACTGTTTTTATTAAACATCCCGTCTTCTCGGGAGTTGCCTCTCTGTTTTTTTTTCTCTCATCGCCATCGCGGTCGCCATCGCTTTCCGATTTAATTTTGCTGATTTGAACACGATACTACACTGACCGATGAAAAATATCCATCGATTTTGAGGCCTCCACAGTTGTAAAGACGGAGAATATAACTTTTGGGCAAGGATGAGGCTTAAACCTTTTTATTTCATCCGAGGGATCAACATGTTTAATAGGCAAGGCGATTAAAATAACCAACAAGGTATATGTTCGCAGCCACGACGTGATTATAATGATCTTTTCTTTTCATCCGAGAGACCAACATGTTTAGTAGGCGAGACAATCAAAATGACTACCGAGTCACACGTTTGCAGCCACGACGTGATTGGAATGGTCTTTCCAAAATTTAAGTCTGAGCCCTCCGTGACCAAAACATTCACTGTTTCGGATACGGATTTGAAGTTATTTGTATTTAACTGTTCTAACCGTTTGTTCTTGACAGCTTGCAAGGAACAAAGTCAATGAAGGCATATACTCCTCGGAGTTTATTTATTTTATTTACTTTCTTTAATTAAGCTTTTATCCCGCTCTGTATTGTAATATTATTTATTGTACTTATGTAATTATTGAAATGCTTAGAAAAGGTAGACTTAGAATTAATTAATAGGGTAGTCTAAAACTGGAAATTCGTCGATAGCTTATTTATTTGTAGTCTCGGTTAATTCAAACTTAGAAATCCTCCGCTAGTTTATTTATTTTTAGGCTCGTCATGCATATTTAAAATTTTCAAAACAACTTGACCATCTTTTGTTCACTTTATTAATTGTACAACTCAAAATGATTTCCAAAATTACTTCTTTGGCATTATAAGTAATTCGTTTTTCTCCTTATTATTAATTGTCACAAATGCATACTTTTTCAACTTTACATATATTTTTTTAATATCATACTTGAAAACTTGTACAATATGCATCCCTTTCATTAATTATTTGCAAACATCTTTTAAAGTTTATATTTTAAAACATGCATTTTCCTTAGTACAATAATTAACCTGAGTTTGACCGGATAACCGCAAGTTAGCGGATCTTAAAAGATGCCTAACCCCTTCCCTTTAGGATAATAAAGAACCCTTGCCTAGAATCTCATTAGTTTCGTAGACCTTAGAATCGGAGTTTACATTGCAGCATTTAGTTAATATTCATGTGTCCTAATTCACCATAAATAATTATGTGGCGACTCCTTAATCATTTACCCAGAAATCACCGGATACGTTGTGCTCCGCTTTGACCCGAGCAGGTCAAAATAGGGTGCGACATTAACTCTCCAAAAACATCCCTCCTTCATAACCATTAATCAACCCTCCTTCAAGGCCATGAACAGCCTCCTTCATGGCATTAAACCTGCCTTTACAGCCCTCCCTTAATGGTCATTACAGCCTTGTTTGTGGCTGTTGAGCTGCCCTCCTCCATGCTATATATTGAGCTATTTTGGCTCAATTCGTGACAGAGAAAAACAGCAATATAGACAGCATATATATCATAAAACAGTCACAAAATACATCACAAAACAGTCACGAAAAATAGCAAAAACAGTGACGGAAAAACAGTGTTGAAATACACACATATACACAAGAGAAGAGTAAACAGAAACTCTTCCTTCCTTTTCCATATCTTCAGCAAGTCGATTCATATTTGTTTTTTTCATCAGGCTCAACCTATTGGCTTTGTAGCGTTGAGATTAAAAGTGTTGTTTTATCTTGGGAGACTATTGCCCGCTAACGTATAAGCATATATACGGGGCAATCTTGTCTTAAGGACAGAGGGAAATCACTCGACTCAACACATAACGTTGTGACCATCTAGATTTAGTTATTTTTTGATTTCTGGTTATCAATATTCAAGACACAACAAGCTTGCGACAGTTTTGAAGATTGACCTATTTGTTCAACAAGATTCAATTTCTGAATATTGAATATTTGTTTATCCATTCGAACACTTGTAATAGTTATTTACTTCTCGTATTGCGTTATAAAGTACAATAGAGTGTCCAATTCCCATTTAAATATTGGATTTTGTAAATGACTTAAAAAGATCCGTTCTTTTAAGTGTAATTATTAAAAGTGTGTAAAGTATGTTCGCACATACGAAGGAGAAAGATACACTAACTGTGCGAAAACTGTTACCACTCTTAAGTAAGCGCCAAGAATTATCTGGGCACCAATCATAACGGAAGAAGACTAAAAGGTTAAAGACGTAGAGCCTGTCACACTATTTGACAGAAGATCCTTCATGGGATGATATTGGACACTCAGTCATACAAAGCCTTCGAGCGACTGGGGAGTGGGCTAAAATTCCTTTGATATGATGATATTGGACACTCAGTCATATAAAGCCTCCAAGCGACTGGAGTGGGGCCAGAATTCATTTCATAGGAAAAGTAATGGACACCTAGTAAGGTGGGCCAGAGTTTCCAGGTCTTAAATGATCTGAAGGCCTAAAGAAAGGCAGAAAAGAAATTGGACACTCAGTCTGCCAAAGTAACTGGAATGGGCCAGAGTATCCAGATCAAATATGATCCGATTACGCCCTAACCACGGGCAAGAGGTTGTTCATGTGAAGCTACGCCACCTCTAAAGTAGAAGGGGTTGGAGAGGTTGTCCTCAATAAGACTTCAGGGAATGGGATCACTCTAAAATGAGGTGATTCATGTTTCCAACTTGGTTTAAGGGACGCTGTTGGTCAAGCTGGTTTTAGACTACTCCAACAGGTCTGTAATAACTAAGAATGGTACAGTATGTCTATAGCCATATGAATGATATATTTGTAATCTGTGCATCTATGCCATCATATATTAAGACACGTTAAATAGAAACTCATTAGAAAGCTAACGATGTTGAGATTGTTGCCTACTTTCGACATAAACCCTCAAAATGAATGTGAGGTAGGCGAAGAGGCAAAATCACCTTTCCAAATTCCGTCAAAGGAATAGCGAAAGAAGCACCGCTCCTCTAGAACGTAGTCACACCTTTATGGGTGATTTAAAGTTTATACAAAATAGAGGGTGGAGACAAGTATGTTGTAACCTTCATTGATAATGGTACAACGCATTGTATCCTTTGTTTGTTGAAAAGAAAAGATGAAGTTGTTGAAGCGGATAAGCTCTACAAAGTAGAAGTTGAAAATCAACTAAGCCTACGGATTGAGGAATTCGTAGCGATAGAGGGGGAGAATGTGAAACATCATTCATTAAACGACTGTTCCTTACTCACCTCATTCCAACGGTGTTAGCCAAGCGCAAAGTCGTACGCCCAAATTATGTGGGGTGGCTTGGTAAAAGTTGGAATACCGAAACAGGTCAAGTTGTACCTAAGACTGTAGATTGCATATCCACTGGATCTGCAAATAACAGTAGTGCTTATCGCCTCTTGGTGTCAAAGAATGCTGAATTCTTTGAAGATAACTTTTCTTGAAAAGGAAAAAGTAGTAATTGCTCAAGGTTAACAAGAACCCGCGAGGGCCTGACTGTCCAGAACTAGACGTTCCGTATCTACAGGACTCGAAAGTTGCTGGCTATCTGGAACTTAATATTCCAGATCTGCAGAACTCAGGATTCTAGATGTTGAACCGAGACGGAGCAAAGAAGGGGACAAAGACTTGTTCCAGTCCTTCTAGCGTGTATGGTTGAGAATGAACCATGGACAATTAACAAATAATTGTCATATCAAAAAGCGTTGCTTTGGAAAGAAGCTACAAAGAGAGAAATAGATTTCATCATATAGAACCATACTTGCGTAATGGTTGATCTTCCTCCGGAAAAGGAACCTTTGGGTTGTGAAAATGGATACTCAAATGTGAGTACAAAGTAAATGGATCTACTGACGAGTATAAATCCTCGGTTATATGTACAAGTGCTCCCCTGCGAGTAGCTTAACATCTTGGGCCATTGCAGTCTTGCGTGGAATGGATGTTGAAACAGCCTTCCCAACCGGAGAGTTGGAAGAAGAGAATCAGAGTTGGTTTGCTGGACTGTTGGGCTTCTTCCTGAACTTTCATTTTGGTCCCTGAAATATTTACATTTTGGTCCTGAAAGTTTCAGATAAAACAGAAATAATGAATCTGACTACAGAAATATTAACTCTGAAGTTAGAAATCCAACAATTAGAGAATCAACAGTCTGAAAGTAAAAGTCATACTGAAACAAAGTCTCGATATGAAAGATATGGGTATCACAGATGATATTTTAGGAATTGGATTTCTAAGACATCTAACGGACTGGTCGATAGTTGACAGTCTCGTTGAAGCCACCAATGGATATGAATCATAGAACTGATTGGAATCATGGTGCACCCATAGATAAGGAGCGATATGCACAGGTCATGTGTAGTTCAATGTATTGTACACACTACAACCGACCTGATATCGTCGTACAAACATATCAGTTGAACTAAGGTTCACTGATGATCTTAATACATGATCAATAGAAAGCGTTAAGTCGAATATGACGATAGCTGAATTATTCGCTTATCTACGAATTATAGTATTCTGGATGTCCAGCAGTTCTGGGAGAACACAGTGATGCAAACTGGACATCAGATTTGAAGAACACCAAAGCCACAAGTAAATGTGTATGGTGGGTCTTGGAAAAACCTCTAAGCAAACTTGCATCGGCCGATTCATGATGGAATCGGAGTTTATCGCTTTATACAAAATATGAAAGAAGTTGAGTAACTTCACGACTCCTTAGAGGACGTCCCTTATTGGAAGAAACCCGTGCCTTCAGCAGTTATACACTGTGGCTAGCCGGTCGGCTTCAGGAAGGACACAGATGACGACGTCTGGACATATCTGTCAAGATCTGTCGGAAACCTTTTTGGGCTTTGGATTGATCCAAATATAACCTTACGGGTGTCACTTCCTTGATTACTAACTAAGGGACTACCCGGAGATCAAGTGTTCTGTCTGTCTAGGGGAATGGGCTTAAAACGCAAAAAATACAAACTTTTGCGGTGGTAACCCAACCATACTGATTAGAGATCCCAAGAATTTGGTTCAATGGGAAAACTAAGCGGCAAAAGGTTTAGTTGAGCGCTTCGGTAGAAGCAAGAAGCACTTCGGATGATGATTTCTGTTCGGAAACATGAATCCAAAGCTGTTTCCGTGATAGACATTAGAGTGCTACCTGCATGGTGGGTAAATGTTAAGCTTCCAAACCTTTAATGATCCTCAAATGGTTGAGGTTAAGGTTGGGGAAACTTTTAATGATTCCTAACACTTGTGAAGTGGGGTATAGCAGGATACCTTGTAGGAGATCACCTATTTAAGTGCGAGGAAGGCTGCCTCAAATGAACGCACTTAAGAATCCAAGTGTGTCCATGGCCACAACGGACAAAAACGTAAGAAGAAAAATGAATAAGAAGAGTTATTGTGTTGATATCATTGTCTTGGCTTACACTAAACACTGATGGTTCAAGACATCACGTTCACCGTGCAGTAAGTAAGTCCGATGGTATTCAACTAGGGAAGGTTCAAAGCGAACGCTACCTCTCCTGATGCAATATCTTTTCGCTGAAAGATTGCTGAAATGTAGGCACCTTGTGTGTGCGCCAAAATCTCTCTTTCATAGAGGGGATTGTTGGAAATTTGCCTTTGGCGGGGAGATGCGTCCACCCATCTTTTATGAATTAAACACTAGTGTTCCGCATGTTGGAGGATTTGTCTCTTCACACATGCATAATCTACTAAGTGAGTAGATGACCGTAGGGCCAATGATCGTCAAATTTCATTGAGAAATGAAAGAGATATTGGTCCACGAAGTAAGGTGTTTGAGGCATGAAAATATGGTGTGGGACAAATCTACCACATCGGTGGGAATAGGAAGAATTGCTCTCTATATAAGTCTCTAATGTGGTAAAGGGTTTAGGACCCCAAGGGGTATCCCATGTGTTTAAAGGAGGGAGGACCTAGATGTGCTTGGGTACAAGGCTAAGCCACACGCGCGCCGCCGCCGCCCGCCTGTCCCGTCCGGTATCGGGCGTGGGCTGTGGAGACTTTCTGATATTATCTTTTTGGACCCCAAATTGCTTAATATTTACAGTTTGTCCCTAGAAAGTTGATTTTGGGAAAGACGGAAGGCAGAAACTTTCTGCCTACTGTTTGGGCTATTTTTTGGAGCATTAACCAACCAATACTTGGTTGTTAACTCTCCAAAAATAGCCCTCCTTCATGACCATTAATCAACCCTCCTTCAAGGCCATGAACAGCCTCATTCATGGCATTAAACATGTCTTTACAACCCTCTCTTAATGGCCATTACAACCATGTTTGTGGCTGTTGGGCTGCCCTCCTCCATGCTATATATTGAGCTATTTTTGGCTCAATTCGTGACAGAGAAAAATAGCAATATATACAGCATATACATCACAAAACATTCACAAAATACAGCACAAAACAGTCACGAAAAACAGCAAAAACAGTAACGGAAAAACAGTGTTGAAATACACACATATACACAAGAGAAGAGTAAACAGAAACTCTTCCTTCCTTTTCCATATCTTCAGCAATTCGATTCATATTTGTTTTCTTCATCAGGCTCAACCTATTGGCTTTGTAGCGTTGAGATTAAAAGTATTGTTTTATCTTGGAAGACTATTGTCCGCTAACGTATAAGCATATATACGGGGCAATCTTGTCTTAAGGACAGAGGGAAATCACTCGACTCAACACACAACGTTGTAACCATACAGATTTAGTTGTTTCTTGATTTCAGGTTATCAAGATTCAAGACACAACAAGCTTGCGGCAGTTTTGAAGATTGGCCTATTTGTTCAACAAGATTCAATTTCTAAATATTGAATATTTGTTTATCCTTTCGAATACTTGTAATAGTTATTTACTTCCCGTAATGCATTATAAAGTACAATAGAGTACCAACAAACTATTCCATCTCTGACGGTTGTGGTAACGTAAGGCTATGACATGGAGGTAGACACCAACTTCAATTAAATCTTTCGCCCGCGATAATGCCTTTCACCTCAGGTACGTTTTCTGTAATGTTTTTCTGCAAGACTATCATATTCAAGATTCTGTCATGCATGAAAACAATATACCCATGATATACACTACCCATAGTTGTATACCGTGTATATCACGATATCCGAGAGAATCCTAGAAGCCTAATTGTAATCAAATTTATTATACAAACTTACCATAGTTGTAGAATTCATGTACAAGTATAATTAGGATATTAGTAGTATAGTAGGAATATGATTTTCCATATTTGGAGATAGTAAATTGTATATATACATCTTCATTAATAAAAATAATCAAGGGGTTATATTATTTCATGGTATCAAAAGTCTAGGGCAAGAATACATTCTCCCAAACACATTCCGCAGCCCTACTTTGATTCTCGGAAATCGAGACATACACCTTGGCCAACGGCCAGAATCTGTGTTCTCTTCTCCTAATTTTTCTCTTCTAAATCTCTCATTCTCCTCTTGTACTCTCATCATGTGTACCTCAAAGAACACGTTTCATCTTGTCCTTATTGTTTCAAACATCAAGAACCACATCCCTATCATTCTTGAAATTGGAAACGTCCAATACGCGACGTGAGCAGAATTATTCAAAGTTCACATATACTCGCATCAAGTCATTCATCACATCATCCCCTCGGTAACCGGCAAAGAGAAGGTGCCTACCCCCGAGGATGATCCTGTGTTATGGATGACACTTGATGCTACCGTTCTCCACTGGATTTATTCCACTATATCTACAGGCCTCTTGCAGATGATTATTGAACCCAAAGCTACGGCGATGGAAACTTAGAATAGGGTGCCTGACATATTCCAAGATAACAAAAGTTTCCGTGTTGTCACTCTTGAGCAGGAATTTTCTCATGTTAACATGGAAGATTTTCTGAACGTCTCAGCATATTGTAAAAGACTGAAGGAATTGGCGGACCAACTTCGCAACATTGGTGCGCCCGTCACCAATGATCGTCTTGTTCTTCATATGGTTGCAGGCCTATCCGAGGCCTATAATGGCGCTGGAACGCTTTTTCATCAAAGTAATCCTCTCACACTGTTCTACCAAGCACGTTTCATGCTTACATTAGAAGAAGCCGGCTTAGCTAAGAAGGCACTACAGGAACTAATTTCATCATGATGATGGCCACGTCTGATGACCCTCCCTCATTCTCAGAACATTCTAGCCAAAAACATACCTACGATGGTGGCAAAAAGGGTCAAAATCGTAAGAATAATGGCAAGAACCGCGGTGGCGGTCGTGGCTGTAACAATGGCTGTGGTCCTCGGAATAATGGGTTACAGGACACCTGGCCACAGTCTTGGGCCTACTGGTCGTGGGGCTGGTCTAGTGGCTAGTGGCCCAACAACTCGTATCCCTAGTCGCCTTACCTTGGAAACTGGTCTTTATTCCAGTCTGCTCCCAGGCCCAGTTTCCCAGGCCCAGAACTCTGCATCACGGTCTACTGGGTCGTGGCAGTAGGCAGGCCTACTTGGGCGTCGGCCTCAACAGACCTTCGCTGCTGCGATCCCCACATCGCCCCCCCCCCATATTGAGGCCACAATGCATACACTAGGATTAACTCCTCCGGACGCAAATTGGTACATAGACGTCAGAGCCACTTTCATATGACGTACGCACAAGGTACTCTTTCGTCTTATTTCAATTTGAGCAAAAATCGTGTCATTATTGTTGGGAATGGCAACTCAATTCCAATTTGCGGTTATGGTCATACGAATTTGTCTCCTCCACGTCCACCTCTAGTCATAAAAAATGTTCTTCATGCCCCTAACTTAATTAGAAATTTGGTGTATGTCTAAAAATTCACAAATGATAATTGAGTTTCTGTTAATTTTGATCCTTTTGGGTTTTCTGTGAAGGATTTCAAGATGGGGATACCTCTAATGAGATGCAATAGTAGGGGAGAGCTTTATCCAATTACCACCAACACCATCTCCACGAGTCAAGACACACCCTCTACCTTTGCCGCTCTTGCTCATTCCTTGTGGCATGCACGTTTGTGTCATCCGGGGTCATCTATTATTTCTTCTTTGCATAAAAATAATTTTATTAATTACGCGTACCCCACTTTGTCCTTCTTACCATTAGGAAAATATGTTAGATTACCATTTGTAGCTTCTATTTTTCATACATTTATGACTTTTGATATTATTCATAGTGATTTATGGGCATCTCCCGTTTTAAGTTTTTTGGGTCATCGTTATTATGTTTTATTCTTGGATGATAATTCTAATTTTTTGTGAACCTTTCATTTATCCAAAAAAGCTCAAATTTTTTCTATCTTCTTAAAATTTAGAGCATTCATCTGTATTCAATTCGAACGGAAAATTAAAAAAATTCAATGTGATAATGGTAGGGAATATGATGATGGGGAAATTCGAGAGTTTTGTGACAATCATGGCATCTCTTTTCGATTTTCTTGTCCACATACGTCCTCACAAAATGGAAAAGCTGAAAGAAAAATTCGTACCATTAATAATATTATCCGAACCTTATTAGCTCATGCTTCACTACCTCCTTCTTTTTTGCATCATGCATTACAAATGGCTACATATCTGCTTAACATCCTCCCTAACAAAAGCTTAGCATATCAATCCCCCCTTAAAATTCTTTACTCTAAAGATCATTCGTATTCTCATCTTAGAGTATTTGAATGTTTATGCTATCCCCTTTTTCCTTCTACTACAATTAACAAACTACAAGCCCGTTCTACCGCTTGTGTATTTTTGAGTTATCCATCTAATTATCGTGGTTACAAATATTTTGATTTATCTGCTAATAAAATCATAATTAGTTGACATGTTATTTTTTATGAAACCCAATTTTTGTTTGCTAAATTGTGTAGTTCCGTGCCTTGTTTGTATATTTATTTGGATGATTGGGTCTCACCATATATTATCCACCATTTATCTGAAATGTCCCATGACCCACATCCGACAGCAGGCCCACAGCCTGCTGGCCCACAAATTACCGTTCGAACAGACTAGAATAGTCTCCGTAGGGGTTCAGTGTCTCGGCCTTATATCGGTGTCAGTACTGATCTAGAGTCATGGCCCACTACACATCCCGTTTTGGTTTCTGTTTCACGCCCAGCTGGTGGGCCAGCAGGCCCACTGCCTGCTGGCCAGTCCGTCACCAACCCGCAAATTACCCAAATCCCTCCAATTCTATTTTGCGTCAAGGGCCCGATACTCGTAGCCAACGGGGTATTTTTAAACCAAAGCAGCATTTTAATCTCCATTCTAATATCACTAAATCAGCCCTACCACGTAACCCAGTATCTGCCCTTTATGACCCGAATTGGAAATTGGTCATGGATGACGAATATAATGCTCTTATTGAAAATAAGATGTGAGAGTTGGTGCCCCGTCCACCTGGTGTTAATATTATTCAATCTATGTGGATTTTTACTCATAAAAAAATTCTGATGGTTCTTTTGAGAGGCATAAAGCCCGACTTGTAGGTGATGGTAAAACATAACAGGTTTACGTCGATTACGGAGAGACATTTAGTCCGGTGGTTAAACAGGCAACCATTCGCACTGTACTTAGTCTAGCTCTCTCAAAAGCATGGTCCATTCATCAACTGGATGTGAAAAATATTTTCCTACACAGCTATCTGAAGGAGACAGTATACATGCATCAGCCATTGGGTTTTAGGGACTCCGATTATCCTCATTGTGTTTGTTTGCTAAAGAAGTTCTTGTATGGGCTTAAGTAGGCCCCACGAGCATGATATAAGAGGTTTGCAGATTATATGTGTACGATTGGGTTTTCTCACAGCAGGTTTGATTATTCTCTGTTCATCTATCGTCATGGAACTTCTCTTGCATACATTTTGTTATATGTGGATGATATAATTTTAACTGTTTCCTCAGATGATTTGCCCAAGTCTATCATGTCCCTTCTCAGTTCAGAATTCGCAATGAAAGACTTGTGATCCTTGAGTTATTGTTTGGGTATAGTTGTCACTCGTCATGCAGGTGGTCTATTTTTGTCACAGAAAAAATATGCAGCCGAGATTATTGAGCGAGTTGGCATGTCGTCTTGTAAGTCCTCTTCGACTCTAGTGGATACCAAACCGAAGCTGATTGCTACTTCTAGCACACCATATGAGGATCTCACACATTATCGTAGTCTTGCAGGGGCTCTTCAGTAACTGACTTTTATAAGACCATATATTACTTATGCAGTACATCATGTGTGTTTATTTATGCATGATCCGCGGATTGAGCACATGCATGCGCTCAAACGCATTATACGATACATACAGGGCACACTTGATTTTGGGTTGTATTTATATCCATCCTCCGTCTCTACTCTTGTGTCATATACATATGCTGATTGGGGTGGTTGTCCAGATACCAGGTGTTCGACATCTGGTTATTGTATGTTCCTTGGGGACAACTTGGTCTCTTGGTCGGCAAAACGCCAGGCTACTTTATCACGATCCAGTGTGGAGGCCGAGTATCGAGGGGTAGTCAATGTGGTGTATGAGTCATGTTGGCTACGTAATCTTCTACTAGAGCAACATTTTCCTATTCAGAAAGCTACCTTGGTCTACTATGATAATGTGAGTGCAATCTATCTTTCTGGAAATCCGGTCCAACATCAACGCACTAAATATATCGAGATGGACATACACTTTGTTCGAGAAAAGATAGCTCATGGACAGGTACGCATCCTCCATGTCCCTTCGAGATACCAGATTGCAGACATTTTTACTAAGGGTCTTCCTTTGGTTCTATTTGAAGATTTTAGGGACAGTCTCAATGTACGACAACTGTCCGCTATGACTGCGGGGGTGTGAAAATAATATACCAGTGATATGCACGGTATACACTGCCCATAGTTGTATACCGTGTATATCACGATATCCGAGAGAATCCGAAAAGCCTAATTGTATTATTGTACAAACTTACCATAGTTGTAGCATTCTTGTACAAGTATAATTAGGATATTTGTAGTATAGTAGGAATATGATTTTCCATATTTGGAGATTGTAAATTGTATATATACATTTTTATTAATGAAAATAATCAAGGAATTATATTCTTTCAATGCATTAAGTTAATTTTATATATTATTGAGATGTAAATTTTAGTTTATCTTAAATTGCAGAAAGAAATCCAATTTTCACTTACCGCTATAACGAAATCACGACACCTTATCACATTTTATTATCCACAAAGGGTAGTTGAAAATTTTCCTATAAAATGGTTTTAATTAGACCCTGTATACCTCACCTCGATCTTGATGACTTATTTGCTTTTTAATTTACAAAGCTTAGTTTGTTTAACTAGACATTTATCAAGCTTGTAAACTCTTAATTCCCCATAGCTTTGTTCAATGTTTTTATCCAATAAATTCTCATGATATCATGGCTGCTTCATTCTCCTATATAAAGAAGTGGCAGTGGAGCAGGCTTAGAAGGCTATTTTCGGGAATTCCAGATTGCGCTTTAAAGGCATTGTACTTACAGCCTTATCACCTATACACGACTGTATGAAAATGCTGAATTGAATGCCACGTGCGAAATTTGCAGCTTTTAAAATTTCTGCTTCTTGACAATTTGAATACCTCAATATGACATTTAGCTCTCCGATTTGTGACTGTTTGGCTTATGTACTGCTGCCCTTTAAGTCTTTCCATTTTTTATTTTTTTTTTGCTTTTTTCATTATTCACTATATTATTGAGTAGCTCATATAATTAATCACATGTTGGTTATATAAAAAAAATGCAAAATTATAATTAAATAAATTACTTAGTTAATCGTTACTCCCTCTGTGACAATTTGAAAATAATTTAATTTAGGTTTCTCATTTTAGCCTTGATGAGAAGTTTTTAGTCACATAAATATATTATGGGATGTTTAAGACCACACATTTTAAACGTTTTATTTATATATAAAAGCCACAAATTCCAAAAAGTAATAGATCTAGCAACCTATACATGAATGAAGTATACAAATATATCCAAACAACTAGACATCTACTAAAATTAAAAAAATTACTACAATCATATGAAAGAGATGTTCACATTGAAGTTTGGTGATGGACCTTCTATTATTATCTAGAACCATCTCCAAGCAAATGGAGCATTCAGGAGCAATCAAAAATACATTTGGGAAAAGGATTATTGGATACAAAAATTGAAAATAAAGAAGAATCAACTGGGAAAATTAAGAGCTTACAAATTTAATGAATGTCGAGTTAAACAAACTAAGCTTGTAAATTAATAAAAGCAAATAAGCCGTCAAGACCGAGGTGAGGTATAAAGGGTCTAATTACAACCCTTTTATAGAAGAAAAAAAAAATCAACAACCACCTTTTGTGGATAATCTGATAAGGTGCTGTGGTTTTGTTCTTATCTTGGTCATAACTAGACTCATAAAACAAGTTACATGTAATATAAAATTAATTGATCCTAACTGCTTAATCTGATGTTAGATTCTCTATTTGAAAAATCTTCTCAAATATCTTTATGAAGACTGAAACTTTATTACATAATATTAATAAAGTTGTCTTTATTAACAACAAAAAAATAATTTAGGTGTGAAATGTTGTAGTTGTAGCGGTGAGTAAAAATTGTATTTCTTTATGCAAATCAAGATAAACTAAAATTTACATCTCAATATTAGTCCTTAAATTGTAAAAGTGTTGCAAGATTTTAACAAAAAGTTAATAATTAAATCTCCAACTTGAATGGTGTAGTCACGAGAATTACAATTAGTTAATTATCGTGTTTGAACGCGAAAATTATGATATTTGAATTTGATCGTGCTATTATAGAAATGGCTTGGACTACGATTGCGCCTCTTTCTCGTGATTACGTTGAATATCTGGTTCCGATATAAATATTTAGATCTTTCGAAATTTCGTCATTCTTTCACCATTTTAGAACGAACTAGCTATGAGATTGAAGAGATTTTGACTTAAATCATTACAATAGCCTCCTCACATTTAACAGTTGAAAATTAGCCTTTCGCGGAAGTTGCGACCGACCAACTTTAACGGTTTAAACACTAGTGTTACGCATGTTGGAGAATTCGGTTTTTCACACGTGCATGATCTACTAAGTACATAGATAACCGTAGGGCTAAGAATCGTCAAATTTCATTGAAAATGAAAGAGATATTGATTCACGAAGTGAGGTGTTTGAAGCATGAAAAAGTGTGGTATTGTGCTCAATTCTCCCTCATCGGTGGAGGAAGAATGAATTGTTTTGTTTATAAGTCTCAAAGTTGGTTTGGGATTTGGGACCCCAAGGGGTATCCCATGTGTTTAAAGGAGGGAGGACCTAGATGTGCTTCGGTTCGAGTAAAGCCCACACGCTTGCCGCCGCCGCGCAGCCCGTTCGGTTCTGGGCTGTGGGTTGTGCTTCTTCTGATATTATCTTTTTGGGCCAGAGAACTTTGCCAGATGCACAGTTTGATCCCAGAAGTTTCATATGTACAGTTTGGACCAGAATTCTTTCATATGTACAGTTTGGTCCCTGAAGTTTCCAGAAAGTCGAGGTGGGCCAGAGAGATCGAACGCTATAAAGACTCAATTCAGCCATTTATTTTGGCTGAATTACTCCTCCTATAATGGCCAATCCGTTGCTCTTTTCCACAATTTATTTTGGTGGTATTACTACCTCCATAATGGCCATTACTTGGCCAGTAATGACACTTATGGAGGCAGTTCAACAGCCCCTCCCTCACCTATATAAACAACCTCTTGCACCATTGTTGAGCTACTCACACAACACACAAAACAGACGAAAAACAGAAACGATTTTCAGTTCTTCCTACAAGCTTCCAAGCATCATTTCATTACTCAAAATTCTTCACGGTAGCATTTGAGTTTCCTTTGCTCAAGTGGTCATTTGTTGTTTTATCTTGGGAGACAATTGTCTAGGACGTATAAAGGATACATACGGGGCAATATTGTCTTAAATATAGAGTGCAACACTCGACTCAGCATACACAAAACAGTTTTTCAGTTTCTTGTTTAACTTCTTTGTAATTTCAGTTTTCTTGTTGAATTATAATTTCAATTCTTACATTAGCAGTTACTTGTAATTTCCGTTTCCTGCCTCCTTTGTAACCAACATTAACATAAACAGATAAAATTAACGAGGTTATTCCATTAGGTCTAATGATACATGTGATATGTTGCTCATCTTCATCTACAATCACATAATTCAGATTTTCTTCCCGAAATAACTAAATCTGATTGTAGCTATTTTCATAAGTATTGTGGTATCCCAAAGTTTTTTTATACTTCTTCAGTTTATTGGCCTTATATAATGGTTCAGACAAGGTAAAAAGAAAAATTGTTTGATCTAACTATTTGTTTAAGTTTCTTAAGAGAACCATTGATCTTAATGCTCTTGATATTTTAGAATTGGGACTTAAATATATCTACTAGTCTCTCGTATGTTAAGTCATGCCGTACATGATTTTCTAAAATAACATCAATATTACTAAAATAAAACCTTGAGAAAATAATTATACATAAAAAGAATGTTAAACAAAGCAGCCCATTCTCGGCTGCTTTGTCTTACCAAACAAATAAGTGTATATATGGTATATATATTATAGTATATTGTAGTATAAAAGGTTACCTTAATTAGTGTTATACACCTACCATAATTGTATAGGTAGAATTATGGTAAAATAAGGATTTAGAAGTAGAATAGGAAAAGGATTTTCCTATTATAGAAATATGTAACTTGTATATATATCTATTCAATCAATGAAAATAAGAAAGGGGATTATTTCTTTCATGGTATCAAGAGACTAGGTCTAAACAAAAGTTTTCTTCTCTCAAACTTTTGCCTCCTCTTTGGCCGAGAAACCCCCCCCCCCCTCCCTCGGGTTTTTCTCTCCAAATATCTAGTCTTCCGCTCTCAAAAACCTCTCTTAAATTTATTCTCCTTCTTTGTTCTTTCAAATATGTCTAAGAACAATTTTCACCCTGCCCTCACGGTTTCCAATATCAAGCTCAGTGTCCCTATTGTCCTTGAGATGGAAAACGTTCAATATGCACTGTGGGCGGAGTTGTTTAAAATTCACGCTATCTCTTATCAAGTTCTTCATCACATAATTCCTCCCGCTAGACCCCTTCCTGCGGAGGATCCTGAGGTGTGGATTACACTTGATGCTACCGTTCTTCGGTGGATATACGCCACTATTTCAGTGGACCTTCTACAGACGATTATGGAGCCCGATACCACGGCTATGGCTGCATGGAATAGATTGCGTGACATATTCCAAGACAACCAACATTCTCGTATCGTCACACTCGAGCAGGAATTCTCTCTCGTTCGAATGGACGTATTTCCGAACGTTTCTGCATATTGCAAGAAACTAAAGGAATTGGCGGATCAACTCCGTAATGTTGGCGCACCAGTGACAAATAATCGTCTAGTTCTGATTGGTTCTTGCAGGGCTTTGGAGGCCTATAATGGTGTTGGAACTCTCCTTCGCCAAAGTAACCCTCTTCCCGACTTTCATCAAGCCCGCTCCATGCCGGCGTTGGAAGAAGCGGTTTGGCAAAAAGGCGCTCTGGAGGAAGCCCGGTTGTCATGGTGGCATCCTCTCCTAGTCGCCCGGATTTTGTTAATAATTCGGGTCAAAACCATATTAATGGTGGAGGCAAGAATAATCGCAAAAATAACAAAAACGCGAGGGCAAAGCGAGGCGGTTCGGGTGGCGGTGATCAACAAACAGGAGGTGGGTCCCATCCGGGGTACAATGGCCCACCACCACCGTGGCCCAGCGGTGGGGCGATGGCGATGGCACCCGCACCTCCAAAGATGTCTGCCGGCCGCTGGTCGCTGCCAGCAGTCCAGGCCCAATACCCAGCAGTGGCGGCCCACTGGCCAGTGGCCCAACAATGGCACCTACAACGGTAACAGCCCAGTTCCAGCACGGCCAGGAGTCA
This sequence comes from Anisodus acutangulus, assembly GCA_029783415.1. Lineage (NCBI taxonomy): Eukaryota > Viridiplantae > Streptophyta > Magnoliopsida > Solanales > Solanaceae > Anisodus > Anisodus acutangulus. Next base: position 28,372,112 of record CM056497.1, read on the forward strand.
TTGGGCCCCGTCCTCCGCAAGCTCATCATGCAGCAGGCCCCACTCAGACCGATATCGAGGCCGCGATGCACACGTTGGGATTGTCCCAACCGGACCCAAATTGGTACATGGACACCGGGGCCACGACTCACATGACTTCCGAATCAGGTACTCTCTCATCTTATTCCAATTGAGCACCCCTCGGGGGATAATTGTTGGTAATGGCAGTTCTATTCCAATTCTAGGGTATGGTCAGAAAACATTATCTCCTCCTAATCCACCACTCCTCTTGAAAAATACTTTACATGCTCCTAAATTAATTAAAAATTTAGTGTCTGTCCGAAAATTCACAAATGACAATTTTGTTTCTGTTGAATTTGATCCTTTCGGTTTCTCTGTGATGGATTTCAAGACGGGGAGTCATCTCATGAGGTGTGATAGTAGCGGGGATCTGTATCCTATCATGCCCGGTTTCAGTCCATCGAGTCCATCCTTTCCATCAGCTTTTGCAGCCATCTCTCCTTCCATGTGGCATGCTCGTCTGGGTCATCCGGGATCTGCTATTTTATCAGCTTTAAATAAAAATAGCTTTATTTCTTGTAAGGGTACAAGTCGTACTCCAATTTGTCAGTCTTGTTCATTAGAAAAAATTGTTAAGTTGCCATTTGTAGACTCCAATTCCCATACTTCTATGCCATTTGACATTATTCATAGCGACTTATGGACATCTCTTGTTCTTAGTTCAATGGGTCATCGATATTATGTTCTCTTTTTAGATGATTATTCTAGATTTTTGTGGACGTTTCCAATTGCGAATAAATCACAAGTGTTACCCGTCTTCATAAAATTTAGAGCGTTCATTCGTACTCAATTCGAAAGAGAAATAAAAAATATTCAATGTGATAATGGGAAAGAGTATGACAATAGGGAGTTTCGAGAGTTTTGCGCTACTCATGGGATAAATTTTCGTTTTTCATGTCCTCATACATCTTCACAAAATGGGAAAGCGAGCATAAACTTCGTTCCATAAATAACATTGTCCGAACTCTCCTAATACATGCCTCCATACCTCCATACTTTTGGCATCATGCTCTACAAATGGCCACATATCTTCTTAACATAATTCCTTCTAAGGGTCTGACATATTCTTCCCCCCTAAAAATACTATATAATAAGAACCCATCTTATTCTCACCTTCGGATTTTTGGGTGCTTGTGTTATCCGCTCCCATCCACCACAATTAACAAACTTCAGGCTCGGTCTACTCCGTGTGTATTTTTGGGTTATCCGTCAAATCATCGTGGTTATAAGTGTTTTGATTTATCCTCCAAGAAAATCATAATCAATCGCCATGTCATTTTCGATGAAACTCAATTTCCATTTACGAAAGTTCATACTCCCGAACCTAAGTCATATAATTTTTTGGATGACCAAATATCCCCAGTATATTATTCGAATTTTTGGACATCTCCGTACCCAAAATCCTCCAGTAGCCCATCGCCCGGCCCAACAAGATCTGCCTTACCCGGTTATTCCGATCAGCAACAGCTCCAAGAATCGGGTCGGCCCGATCGGCCTGAACTGGTCCGTGTCGAGTCCAGTCGGCCGATTCGATTTGGGCCAAGAGCCCACTTGCCAGGCGCCTCGAGCCAGAAAATTCCCAAAATTCCCTTAATTCTTCCTCGAGTCATAGACCGGTCACTCGTAGTCAGCGGGGTATTTTTACACCTAAAAGACATTTTAATTTACATTCTGATGTCTCTAAATCCCCATTGCCCCGCAATCCTGTGTCCGCATTAAATGACCCTAATTGGAAAATTGCTATGGCTAATGAATATAATGCTCTTATTGATAATAAGACGTGGGAGTTGGTGCCCCGTCCATATGGTATTAATATTATCAGGTCTATGTGGATTTTTGCTCATAAGGAGAATTCAGATGGGTCCTTTGCTCGGCATAAGGCGCGACTTGTTGGTGATGGTAAGACTCAGCAGGTTGGTATTGATTGTGGTGAGACATTTAGTCCGGTGGTCAAACCGGCTACCATTCGCACTGTACTTAGCTTGGCTCTTTCAAAGACTTGGCCGATTCATCAGTTAGATGTCAAGAATGCTTTTCTACATGGAGATCTCAAGGAAACAGTCTATATGCATCAGCCGTTGGGTTTCAGGGATCCCAACCGACCTCATCATGTCTGTTTGTTGAAGAAGTCATTATATGGGCTTAAGCAGTCTCCACGTGCCTGGTATACACGATTTGCTGATTTTGTTTCGACTATTGGGTTCACACACACGGCCAGTCGGACAATTCTTTGTTCATCTACCGTAGTGGTTCGTCATTGGCCTATATTACATTATATGTGGATGATATCATCTTGATCGCCTCCTCCGATGCTTTGCGTCGATCTATCATGGCCATGCTCGATTCTGAATTTGCTATGAAGGACTTAGGGCCGTTGAGTTATTTTTGGGGATTGCCGTCAAACGTCATTGAGATGGCTTGTTTACGTCTCAGCGGAAGTATCTTCTTTGAGATCATCGAAAGAGTGGGATGTCATCCTGTAAGTCCACTTCCACGCCCGATTGATGCAAACCCAAAGCTAAGTGCCACGGCGGGTGCACCATATGAGGACCCGACCGCTATCGCAGATCTTGCGAGGGCCCTCCAGTATCTTACCTTTACGCACCGGATATTACATATGCGATTACAACAGTGTGTTTATTCATGCATGACCCCGAGTTGAGCACATGAATGCAATCAAACGCATCATACGGTATATTCGGGGACACCTGGATTATGGTTTGCACTTGTATCCTTCATCTACATCCACACTTGTCTCTTACACGGATCTTTGATTGGGGTGGTTTTCCGACACCAGACGGTCGACTTAAGCTCTTGTATGTTCCTTGGCAACAACTTGGTCTCATGGTCGGCAAAGCGCCAAGCAACTCATCACGCTCGATCTGGCAGAGGAATATCGAGGGGTAGCGAATGTGGTCTCCGAGTCATGTTGGCTACGTAATTTGCTTTTGGAGCTTCATTGTCCCATTCAGAAGGCAACCTTGGTATATTGCGATAACATTAGTGCCATCTACCTTTCAGGTAACCCAGTTCAACACCAGCGCACCAAGCATATCGAAATGGACATTCACTTTGTCCGTGAAAAGGTTGCAAAAGGTCAAGTTCGCGTATGTCATGTCCCGACTCGTTATCAAATTGCAGACATCTTTACAAAGGGTCTACCAGCGGTTCTCTTTGAAGATTTTAGGGACAGTCTCAGCGTTCGAAAACCGCCCGCTATGACTGCGGGGGTGTGTTAAACAAAGTAGCCCATTCTCGGCTGCTTTGTCTTACCAAACAAATAAGTGTATATATGGTATATATATTATAGTATATTGTAGTATAAAAGGTTACATTAATTAGTGTTATACACCTACCATAATTGTATAGGTAGAGTTATGGTAAAATAAGGATTTAGAAGTAGAATAGGAAAATGATTTTCCTATTATAGAAATATGTAACTTGTATATATATCTATTCAATCAATGAAAATAAGAAAGGGGATTATTTCTTTCAAAGAATAAAGTACATGTTCATGTGAATAATAATTGTGGATCGTTGTATGGTAACTTGTTTATCGAGGTGCAAATGATTGAATATCATTTGAACCTAGGAAGATGAGCCATCAAAGTTTAGTTAGATATTAGAATATGTTTGTGACTCATTACATGAATTTTGAAGCCGAAATGCAAGCTAAATCGATGAATGTTGAGCCCTATTCAACCAGTATTTATTAGTTATCGTACAAACGTACAAAAAATGCACTCTAAATGAATGTGAAAGATATCCTGCATTTTCAAGTTCGAGAGTTGTATCTTAGGAAGAAAAGAAGTGTTTCTTAAAAAAAGTCTAACTCTCTATTAACCCATAATAATATCTGTTAGTTTACAAATTTGGTGTTCAATAACCGAAAAACAACTTAAACAAATAAAATTAAAAGGAAGAAAAAAGTACATTTCCACTAATCCAATAACGGGACCAAGTGTTTATCATTGAAGCGTTAAAATCACTTTTAAATTTATGCGAGAGGTGCTATTTTATACTATTATTTTTCTCAAGAACATATCTGTAAGATTGAAATAATTTTCCTTAGGAATTTCTTTCATTAATCACAATATATATAGTTGTACATAAGTTGATTCCTAATACAATAAGAATCCTAACTTACCTTAAATGGTTGATTCCTAATACAATAAGAATCCTAAGTTACGTTAAATATACATCTATCTTAATTACAAAATATACTGTGAATATTCGGAGAATATTCGCTAATACTCCCCCTCAGTCGGAGTGGGAGGAGGCCGAACGCTAAGGCTGGATCGGAAGTCGGTGAAGAGCTGTCTCGGTAGTCCCATTGTGAAAATATCTGCATACTGATAGGAGGAATGCACGTGTAATATTTTGACCTGACCAAGGGCAACCTTCTCACGCACAAAGTGAATATCCATCTCGATATGCTTGATCCGCTGATGTTAGACCGGATTGTGAGACATATAGATGACAGATATGTTGTCACAGTAGACTATAGACGTTTTTCGCAGTGGACATTGGAGCTCCAAAAGAAGATTCGTAGCCAACAGATCTCAGCAACGACATTAGCAACTCTGCGATACTCTGCTTCAGCACTCGAACGAGATATCATGGCCTGCTGCTTGGCGGACCATGAAATAAGATTATCCCTAAGAAATACACAGTAGCCTGAGGTGGAGCGACGTGTGTCCGGGCATCTTGCCCAATCTGCATCCGTGTCGGAGAGTAACTTGGTTGGGGCAGAGGGGTAGAGATGCAATCCAAAGTCTAGTATGCCCTTAACGTATCTGATAATACGTTTGAGAGCCGCAAAATGGGACTCTCGAGGGTCGTGCATAAACAGACACACTTGTTGAATGACATATGCAATATCAGGCCTAGTGAATGTAAGATACTGAAGGACACCTACAAGACTCCGATATAGAGTGGGATCAGAAACTGGCGTACCCTAATTGGCACTGAGCTTGGATTTCGAGTCAACCGGAGTTGGCATAATTTTATAATTTGCCATCTTATCCCTGTACACTATCTTTTCCGCATATTTGCGTTGATACAAAAATATAGTAGCCGCAGATCTGGTCACGGATATACCCAAGAAATAACTCAGCTTGCCCAAGTCAGTCATAACAAATTCAGTTTTGAGTAGAGCAATGATTTCATTCTTCAAACCGTCAGAGGAGGCAGTAAGAACAATGTCATCCACATACAATAGCAAATAAGCAGTGCTGCTACCTCGATGAAAAGTGAAGAGAGAGTTATCACACATGCTACATATAAATCCGATATGCATAAGATACCTGGCAAAGCGATCATACCAAGCGCGGGGTGCCTGTTTCAAGCCATACAATGACTTCCTGAGACGACATACAAACCGCGGAACTGCCGGATGAACAAAGTCAGGGGGTTGATGCATGTACATAGTTTCTTTCAAATCCCCATGAAGAAACGCACTCTTGACATCAAGCTGATGAATCGGCCAATGCATGCCCATAGCAATACTGAGAACAGTCCGAATAGTAGCCGGTTTGACAATCGGAATGAATGTCTCACCACAATTAATACCCTCCTGCTGATTAGTGTCATTAACAACCAGTCTTGCCTTATACCGCTCCAAGTCACCACTGTCTCTGTACTTGTGACGAAATAACCACATGCATCGGATAACATTCACACCGTCCGATCTAGGTACCAAATCCCAAGTGTTCTGCTTGGATAAAGCATTAAATTCCTCGCACATGACCGCATTCCAATTAGGGTCCAGTTTGGCTAGTTTTGGATTTTTTGGAATGGATGATATGGTTTGTGTGGAGAGGTTAAATGGACCTTAGGTTTTAAAATCATGTGTTGTGCATGAGTCTCCATACGGTGGGTAGGCAGTGGTGGTTGGTTTGGGTTTTGTGGCTGCTGGCTGGCGGGTTCTGGAGGCAGCAGTGGTTCTGGTTGGGTAGGAGACACGGGTGAGTCGATCAGTGGGGTGTTCGACCGAGAGCTGGGAGGTTGTTGGGTGGAGACGACGCTGGATAGTAGTGAGGACGGAGTTGCTAGTGCAGACTCCGTCGGAACAGTATGATGCCGATGGCACATCGACTGGAGAATATGGGACAGACTTGGCTCATCGAGAAAGGTGTAAGCCGTGGTTTGAATTTTTTTGAGGTTTGAGAACGGAAAGGTCGTTTCGTCAAATGTGACGTGACGTGAGACAATGATTTTACGAGTGGCTATATCATAGCACAGGTAACCCCGATGAGTAGGAGAGAGACCAACGAAGATGCAGGGCGTGGTGCGTGGGGCGAGTTTGTGAGGTGCAGTGGAGGCCAGGTTGGGGTAGCATAGCCAGCCGAAAATGTGGAGATGGTCATAGGATGGGAACCTACGGTATAAGATTTCGGTGGGGGTCTTATTTTGGAGAGTGCTGGTTGGTAAAATATTAAGAAGGTACTCTACCATTTTAACAGCATAGACCCAGAATGGTGGTGGAAGACATGCATGAAACAATAAGGTACGAACCATGTTATTGATGGTGTGTATAACAATATATATATTTGTACAGAGTTGATTCCTAATACAATAAGAATCCTAACTTACCTTGAATGGTTTATTTCTAATACAATAAGAATCCTAAGTTACGTTAAATATACATCTATCATAACTACAAAATATACTGTGAATATTCGCTGAAAATATGAGATGAAAAAGAAAAAAACCTTAAATATACCAAAAGCTAACATTAACATTATCGCGTAACCTTTAGATCTTTTATGAATAACGTTAAAAGTCATCTTCCCCCAACTCTATATATGCTATTCTCGCCATCAGACTACTAATTGAGCTTTGATATATCTCTCTTTTGAAATTTGATTGCCCCGATAAATGATGTGGAAAGCATAATTTTTTGATCGAGTTTATCTACACTATATCCTTCAGCCATATCACTATCAATTAAACCTAAGCATAATTGCCTTCTGAAGGTTGATTGCTTTTTCTGAAATATTCACTCATCTTTTCTATTTTAATGTTCATATCATGCAGAAAATCAACAGCTTCACTGGATACACACCTATAAGTAATAGTAATTGTCCATACATCAATAAGATGTTATAGATTAAATCTCATTAATTGATATGAATGTTTGAATTGCAAAATAAGTCAATTTTATCGACAAAATGAAATTTAGATAATCAAGTAAAAATAAAAGTGAGCTGACCTTCCAAACTACTAACTAAAAATTGGTATATCTGTGTAACAAACATTACCATTTTATTTCAGATTCAAACAGGGAAAATGCTACCAGTAAGGAGGAAAAAATAGCAATAAAGAGAACCTCCATAAAGAAAATTGTCACAACCCCTTTTAGGAATCGTGGTGACATCTACACTTTTTCACCGGTGCGAACCACTTCCGTATAAACAGACAAAATATTTAAAAACCTTATCTATCGTAACATAAATACGCAGAACATAAGTCCGAAAGTCAAATGAAACCACTAAATGATCTGGTCAATAATACAAGAGCACTAAATGCGGAATACAAGTCTGAATTAGGGCAACATAGGACAAAACTGAGTAACATAATCTAAAATGTTTGACTGTGTTTCTAGAACCAAGTAAAGACAGAGACAAAGATATAAGCATCCCGGGGCATGCCAGAAGTAGCATCCTCATCTGAATGCCTGAAATCAGTCTGCTCAGACTTAGCCACGCGATCCCGAACTGGCAGACGTAAGTATGAATGCAATGCATATGCCAGGTACCTTTCCTTTTCCTGTATACAGGCGCTCAAATTTTATGAGTTGCACACCCATGGGGGACCCGCGAAGTCCATATACCCTCAAGAATTTCTCAACGGAGCCAAGCCCTACCTTTCCGGTCTCTTGGACCCACAACATATTTCACACCACTCCAATATCAATATCAACAGAACTATGAGTGTATGAATGCAAATGACAATACAAGGCAAGAAATCATGATGCAATGAGATACAATCAAATATAGAGATGAATGCCACATGCTTTCAAGAATTCAAGAACATATAATCCAAGTACAAATCAGGATATCAGATTGAAAGTTATTATGGGAAAAGTTATTTAACATAGGAAATTAAATAGGTTTCCTGATTCAATGATTCTGCCTCTGCGAAATTGACTCCGCTGGCGCAGTCTCACTCTTGTGAAAAAGGACCAAGCTGGAAGGGGCACAGTCACTTGATAGTTCTCCCCAACGCAGAAGCGAACCCGACCCCGCAGAGGCGCACTCGCCCCAGCGAAAAAAAGAGCCTCTATCGATGCGAAAACTTACCAAATACTCACACCCCACTTCTGCGAGCCAACCTCCGCAGAGGCGGACACGCATGAGCGGACGTCCCACCCGCTGGGGCGAACACCATACACCAGCAACAAAGATTTTATACCAAACTTTCACCAAACACCCGAAACACTCTTGAGACCTCACGGATACAAACCAGACATGTTTTTCTAAGGTAAACAGTGCTACGAACTCACTCGCGCCTCGGATTTTCCATTTAACCGAGCTAAGACATACTTTTCTAAAGAATCACCTAAAATAATCAGATATCCAAATTTCACAAATAGTACCACAAAATACATCTGATTGTCTTGTGAAGCGAACTAATGACTCGACTAAGCCATAAATGACCCTCTAAAACTACCGAAAATGAAGGCATCCGAAAATGAACCCATCTAGTGAAAAGTCGACCTTGAGTCAAACTATCCAACTCTAAAGTTCTTATTTTGGGTTTGTCATCTGAAACTCATATAAGTGAACTTCGGGATCTGTGACACCCATCCTCACACATTACAAACTCCACATAGTCTACGGGAAGGGTAAAATAGTCAAATAGAGATTTTTAGTTAAAAACGACTGGATGGGTCATTACATTAGATACCAATTAAAACAATGTTCGTCCTCTAATAGAGAGAAATAAAAAGGAGAAACGTATCGAAAGTAGTAAACAAGTCAGGATATCTGCTCCGCATGTCGGACTCTGTCTCCCAAGTTGCCTCATCCACAGGACGATGCTTCCATTGCAACTTCACAGAAGTTATCTTCATAGACCTCAATTTTCTCACTTGTCTGTCCAAAATAGCTACACACTCTTCATCAAACTCTAAATTTTAATCTAGGAATACGGAGTCCTACTAAATGATATAAGAATCATCGGCATGATATTTCTTCAGTAAAAAACCGGATGAGGACGCCTGAAAGACCTAGTGGCAGAGCCAATTCATATGCCACCTCTCCAACCCTCTGAAGAATCTCAAAACGTCCGATATAGCTCGGACTCAACTTCCATCTCTTGCTGAATTTCATCACACCCTTCATGGGTGAGACTTTTAATAGAACCTTGTCACCCACCATAAACTCCATGTCTCAGACCTTCCGGTATGCATACTCCTTCTGCTTACTCTGAGCTATCAAAAGCTTGTCCTGAATCGTCTTCACCTTCTCTAAGGAGTACGCAAACTCTGTCAAAGGTAAGAACTGGTCTCAATAACCAATAAAATTTATCACACAAGCTCGTAACATGTCCTTCAATACCTGAATAGTCCACTCGGACTAGCCGTCGGTCTGAGGGTGAAATGTTTTATTGAGATCCAAGCGAGTACCCAACTCTTTCTAGAAAGTCCGCCAGAAATGCAAAGTAAAATGAGTACCTCGGTCGGAGATGATAGAAATAGAAACCCCATGAAGACGAACAATCTCTCAAATGTAGATCTTAGCCAACTTCTCTGCATTATAAGTCCTCTAGACCGGAATGAAATCCGCGGACTTGGTCAACCTATCAACAATGACCCAAATAACATCAAACTTTTCCAAAGTCCTGGGTAATCCCACAACGAAATCCATGGAAATCCTCTCCTACTTCCACTCGGGAATGGGCATTCTCTGAGATACACCACATGGTCGCCGGTGCTCATACTTGACTTGATAACAATTCTGACATCGAGACACGAACTCAACAATGTCTCTCTTTATCCTCTCCCATCAATAGTGTTGCTTCAGGTCACAGTACATTTTAGTATCACCTAGATGAATCGAATATCTAGAGCTGTTGGGGGCCCTCCATAATCAATTTGGTTAAGTCACCAATACGGGTAATACACACTCTACCATTAATCCTCAATACCCCTTCATTATCAATCACCGTCTCCTTATCCTCTCCACTCATCACTTTGTCTCTAATTTTGCACAACTTCACATCATCATACTGGTGGGTCCGAATCTGGTCCAAAGAGATAATTTCGCCTCAACACAAGACATAATCCTACCCGAATTCAAAATATCAAGCCTCACAAAATGATTGGCTAGAGACTGGACTTCCAATGCTAAAAGATGCTAAAAATGATCAAGTGAGCTAAACTCTGCATGCTAACCGCCTTTCGGCTCAAAGCATCTGCCACTACATTGGCCTTACCTGGTTGGTACAAAATGGTCATGCCATAATCTTTCGACAACTCCATCCACTGACACTGCCTATAATTCAAATCCCTTTGATTAAATATGTGCTGAAGACTGTGATGGTCGGTATACACTTCACAATGGACACCATAAAGATAATGACTCCAAATCTTCAAAGCAAACACAATAACAACCAACTCTAAGTCATGAACTGGGTAATTCTTCTCATGCACCTTCAACTGCCTCGATGCATAAGCAATAACCTTACCCTCCTGCATCAACACACATCCCAACCCAATCCTCGAAGCATCACAGTACACAGTAAAGTCCCTCCCCTCTATAGAAAGGGATAAAATTGGCGTTGTGGTCAAAAGAGACTTGAGCCTTTAAAAGCTCTCCTCACACTCGTCATACAACTGAAAAAACACCTCTTTTTGAGTCAAATGCGTCAGATGAGAAGCAATAGAAGAGAATCCCTTGATGAACTGGCAATAGTAGCTAGCAAAACACACGAAACTCCAAATGTATGTCATAGAAGTTGGTCTAGACTAGTCCCTGACAGCCTATATCTTCTTTGGGCCAACCATAATCCTCTCCTTGGACACCACGTGTCCTAGAAAATCCACAGAACTCAACCAAAACTCACACTTTGAGAGAATATATCATACAATTTCTTCTCCTTCAACAACCCAAAAACCACTCTCAGATGTTGCTCGTGGTCCTCCCAACTCTTCGAATATATCAAGATGTCATCGATGAATACTATCACAAAAGAATCAAAATACGACTTAAATATCCTATTCATCAAGTTCATAAATGTTGCATGGGCATTAGTAAACACAAAGGATAGCACTAGGAACTCATAATGACCATAACGAGTCTGGAAAGCCATCATAGGAATATCCTCAGCCCGAATCTTCAACTGACGATACCCGAACCTCAAATCTATCTTTGAAAACACCGAAGTACCCTGAAGTTGGTCGAATAGGTCATCAATACGAGGAATCGAATATTTATTTCTGATGGTGACATTGTTCAACTGTCTATAATCAATGCACATATGCATGGTGCCATCCTTATTCTTCACAAATAATATAGGAGCACCCCATGGAGATATACTCGGTCGAATGAAGCCCTTACTCAACACATCTTGAAGTTGCTCCTTCAACGCTCTAAACTCAGCTGGATCCATACAGTACAGAGGAATAGAAATAGGTGGAGTACCCGGCTCAAGATTAATATAAAAGTCAATATCCCTGTCTGGTGGAATACCCAGTAAATCTGAAGGAAAGACATCGACAAACTCACTAATAACCGGAATAGACTTAAGAGAAAGAATCTCTACACTCGTATCCCAGAGATGAACAAGATACGCTAAACAACCCTTTTCCACCAACTTGCTAGCTCGGATGAAAGAAATGATCTTTTTAGGAGCAAGGTTGAGAGCCCCTCCACTCTAACCTCGTAAGACCATGCATAGCTAAAGTGACTGTCTTGGTATGACAGTCCAGAATCGCATGATACGGTGATAGCCATTACATCGCCCAAATAATATCAAAGTCCACCATATATAAGATGACCAAATCTAAGTATCGTAACCCATAAAGGTAACCAAACAATGCCGATAGACTCGATCTATGACCACAGGATCACCAACCAGTGTAGAAACACGAATAGAGACATCAAACATATCACACCATATATCCAAATTAGTATAAAAGTAGACAGACACATATGAAAATGTAGAACCCGAATAAAATAACATTGTAGCAGACCGATGACAGACTGATACCTATGATAACTGCGTTAGATGCCTCGGCCTCGGGCCTATCAGGAAAGGTATAACAATAAGTGCATCATATATCGAACTAAGTACTCTAATGGCCACCTCTGCCCGAATGAGCTCCATCTCTCCCTGACTGGGGCCATTATGATTGGTTTGATGGCCACTATGACCTGATTGAGATCCCCCTCGGCTAACCTGACCACCACCCCTAGATGGTTATGCTGGGGTCCTGGGTACACGGGATGTACTCGATACAAATCTGGGGCAGTCTCTCTTGAAATTCCCAATCTCTCCACAATTGTAACAAGTCTTGGCCGCTGAGGGATGCTGAATAGAGATAGAAGAACTCGAACCACCACGGCCAGAATACCAAGACTGAGAACCCCTACTATAATCGCTCTGCCTCACAAAAACACCAACTGTAATCTGAAGGGCAGTCTGAACCGGTCGACTAGGCTATCACTATTGATATTTACCATGCTGACAATAACCACGAGGAGTAGATCCACTGGACTGTCTAAATTGCCTAACCCACTTTTTGGGCTCATGTCTGGGCAACTTGTCCCTCATAGACTCCACCATCCTCACATGCTCTGTCACTACCTCAAAAGAAGTCCCAGAGGCCACCAACTATAACATAGCCGACTAAAGGGGAATACACAAACCTCTCATAAAACATCGGACTTTCTCTGCCTCTGTAAGTAGAAACAGCGCTGCATAGAGAAATAAGGCATGTAAATGAGGCTCATATTATGCAATTGTCGAATCTCTCTGCCTAATCTTCTGGATCTCATCACGTTTGCTCAGACGCAAGCTCAAATGTACATATTTCTCTAAGAAAATTCGATAGAACCTAACCCAAGTCAATAGAGGCGACCTCATTGGTCGGCAATCAACATACGCCTTCACCACTGCTTCGCGTCTTCTCTGAGCTGAAGGACCACAAAACTAACTTCGTGTGACTCGACAATATCTAAAGTATGTAACCTCTCATGGATGCTCACAATAAACTCATACATGTCCTCCTCGGGTTGTCCAAAGAACTTAGGAGGCTTCATGTTCAAAAAATGCTCCCAGATCTTCCTCTCATCGCGAGTCATAGTTGTCCCTGCAGTCGACCGAAAACCAAACTCTAGAGCATGAACATCATCAATACGGGGTGCTGACATGCCAGCTGGCTGAAAATCGGAGAGTATGAAACTCGGGAGTCTGAGTCTGTTATGCTCATCATCTCAATATTGTCATATCTCATAAGTGTTCTTACCTACAAGGCAAGAAATCATGATGTAATGAGATACAACCAAATATAGAGATGAATGTCACCTCATTTCAAGAACATATAATCCAAGTACAAATCAGGATATCATATTGAAAGCATGTGTGATGAGTAAACATATCAATAAAAAGTATGACAACGAGCCCACATAATAGCAACAAGCCCAATCAATCGATAGTCGGAACAAGCATAAGACTGATTCCCCAAATTATCCATCATCACAGTTCAACACCGGCACACACTCAAACGTTCATTACAACCGTCTGAGTGGGACCCCAAACACGCCCAATACCCCTCAATATTTATAACTAATCACGCACTTCTATCTGAGTCTAGTGAAAGTGAACTGTAGCCTACCTCTGGGTCAACGGAGCGCCTCGTGGTAATCGAAGTCTAACACGCAAATACTATTCGTTAATATAAAGCTTACACATAATACACGTACTTAGTCCTTAAACAATTTAAGACTTCCAAAACCAACTTCGGACCCACGTTATCAAGACTCAAACTTTATTACCCCTAAAGCATAAACACATACTAATTAATCATATCCTTAAGTTAATAAGAAACATAATTAACCGAGTTAAGACATACTTTTCTAAAGAATCGCCTAAAATAACCTGATACCCAAATTTCACAAATAGTACCACAAAATACATCTGATTATCTCGGAAATGGAACTGATGACTCGACTAAGCCATAAATGACCCTCCGTAACTACCGAAAATGACGAAACCCGAAAACGACGAAACCTGAAAACGAATCCATCTACTCAAAAGTCAACCTTGTGTCAAATTATCCAACATTAAGGTTCTTATTTTGGGTTTTTAATCCGAAACTCACATAGTTGGAGCTCGGGCTACGTGTCATCCTTCCCCGCGAATTACAAATTCCATATACAGTCTATGGGGAGAGTAAAATAGTCAAATAGAGTTCTTTAGTTAAAAACTACCGGATGGATCGTTACAAAAACTAACCATAAGAATTAGGAAGAATGTTTGACATGCTTTTAGGTGGTTGCACCTCACGAAAATTGCATTCTTGACAAAGTTGAGTCGGTATTGACACTTAAGAATAATAGTCAACTCCTAAGGAGATGAAAGGATATAGCACAGGTACTATACTCGGTTTAATGCAGTAACAACTATTCTAACATTTAAATCTCATCGTAACACTTTGATCACAGGAAAAGCTGTAGGGGAGTATATGAGGCATATCAGTATAAAGACTAATGTTTGATTCAATTGTGAAAGAATCTTTTTAATTTTTTAATTAGAAGGCGAGCTAAGTAACAACCAATAACTTCCTAAAAATGCGGCCGAGTAATTCAAATAACCTGTTAGAATAATACAAAATAATTTACTTTGGATGCAACATTAAATGGGTAAGGAAAACAATAATTTTTTCAAGAGCCAAACTTTGAAACTAATACCAAACTTTTCATGAAATTCATAACATGTTTTTTCATTTCACGTATAGACCAGACAACGATTGAGTTTTTTGAATCATATCAAGCAATTCTATAATGATGATATGATATATCCTAAAGAACTAACATGAGTGTTTGGATATAATGATAGTTTGCTGAGAATTACTCTCAGGCCAAACAACAATCATGTTCTTGCTTGCAGCTGTGAATTCTTATGTTATCACATTTACATATATGAGTTATTGTAGGGTTTTGTTGGGTTCAAAACACATAAGTAGTTACAACGGAAGTTTTAAAATTTTGTTCTACTTACCCAACAATTCCTTCTGGCATGGTTATATGACAATCGAAATCTGTAAAGAAAACTTGAACAAGAACTTACAGGTTATAAAATCTGGAGTCTTTACTTTATGGTGAAAATGCGATTCTCTTTCGATTGCAAGCGCCTTGCTACGGTGTATTCCTCTGTCAAGAAAGCCAGGAAATTTTGGCAGATGTTTGACAGAGTTTCGTCCTAGACTCTAAGTGTAGAATTAGTTTTAGGATTGGTGTTTAATAAACAATGGGGAGTGCTGTATTTATAGTTGAAAATTAGGTCAAAAAAAATATTTTAGGGCTAGGCTTAAGCCTGGCCCAAAACCCGAGGTATAGTGGGCCAGTCCGACTGGGCTCACTGTCGGGTTGGCCCTGCGGCGCAGCCTAGAAGGCGCCGCGGCGCCTTACGTAAAATTTTGTTTCCCGTTTTCATTTAATATATATATTCAGCACATTAAATCCAAAATCTAATTTTGATTTAATTAAATAATTTCCATCTAATAGAAATTATCCCATAGTTATTATCAATTTAAATATCTCAATTTCAAATCGAATATTTAATACTTTCTCAACACCCTTAGATCGAAGAGACAATCCACATAGTGTAAGAAATGCATATGGCTAATGTGCCTCTTTTAAATGAGATTTTGACAAATGTTCAAATCATGATTTTTCTTTTGACTTGTAGAGAGCAGTCAACTATAAAGATAATTTAATCATTAAAAGCAATTATGTAATTAAAACATAGTAGATGAAAACATTGTACTTCCAACATTGACGTTATCTCCTTCAGAATTCAAAAAGTTCACTATTCCGACATGTATCCCAATTCCCTTGAAATATAGTAATCCCAAAAGTATTAGTAGGAATTGTGTTGTCTCTCTCTTTTTCTCTAGGCCCTAAATGAAATAACCAACGAAGTAACGAACATACAGTAATACCAAACGAAACTTTAAATGAGTTCCTAGGCGATAGTTGATAACATGTTTTTTCATTTAGCTTATGTAGAGCAGACCACGATTCTCATAATTGAACAATAAAAATCATTTCTAGAAGATTATTGAAGTATTTTCTCATGAACTTTAGGCAGAGACTCTACGAAGTAATCTATTGCTGTTTTTTTTTAATTGCTGGCAGACAAGTTGAAACAGACGTTATATGGTTTTCGGGGGACTCTTTGTTTATATCAAGGGCCTAAATTGAAAAGAAGCATAAACACACTTCATAATCTGGACTACATCATTTTACATAACTGTAATTGTTGGGATTAAATGATAGATTGAATGGAAAATGGAGGGAGTTCCCTCTTGCTCTATAAAATAATCATTTGTCCCACATCGGTAGTGGAAAGAAAAGTGGGAGTTGTCCCACATCGGCAGTGCAAAGAAAAGTTCTTCTACTTATAAGTAGAATTACTCCTTCTTGTCAGTAAAAGGGTTGAGGGGGCAAGGACCCCTCGCGCCGTCGTCGTCGCTCGCTCGGCTCGGCTCCGGCTTCGGCTTCGGCTTCGGCTTCGGCTTCGGCTTCGGCTTCGGTCAAATGATATGATTGAATCTTTCCCGTTAGTGACCCTGACCCACGACCCGGCCGGATCCGCTTCTGACCCGCGACCCGATTTCTTTCCCACATTTAAATTTTCCACCAGTTTTAGTGACTGTTCAGAAGGGTTGCAAACCTTCAGAAACAGTACTTCCATGGCTATAAATTCATTTGATTCTTCAGAATTTTACTTATTAATTTTCTGAACTACAAAATCTTCTTCTTCTTCTGCACGAATCAATTCTGTGTGATATACTACTGTTGAGTGGTTCGCCGCTACCAGAGTTTGGAGTACTACTATTCTGGTAAGATAATCGTTCTATCCTGGGAGGGGATATTCCATCAACCTCGAGTACTGTGAGGGGAATAATTTCCTTAAGGACACACTTTGAACTAAGTGGGCTCGATTATATTCGGAAAAATTATTCTTATTTTTCAACACTGATTTTGTTTACTTTCAGTGTTTATTGTTTACTGGTTTTTTTTTGGAGTACAAATTTATAACAATCTTAAGGAAATTATATTTTTAGATTAATCTGTATTATGTTTTGGAGACTAAAACATGTGTGGTTTTCTACTCCGTATGAAATTTCATATTCTGACACGAAGATATAAAAATTTCGTTGGAATATTAAAGTTCATACTTGTACAACGATTTGAAGAACATAAAAACTTCATAGTTGTTGTATTCTGGTTTGGAGATTAAAATTTGTGCAGTTTTCTACTCCATATGAATATTAGTATTCTGACTCGAAGATATAAAAACTTCGTTGGAATACTAAAGTTTCATAATTATACTGCAATTTGAAGAAATAAAATCTTCATCGTTTAAGTCTGTGATTGAATTGCTATTCTGGTTTTATTAACTAAAACAGTTTGTCTATTTGACAGTGACAAACGAATAATGGCAATTGAGACTGGAACTACCTCTGCAATTACTGCTCCAGCGGTTACTCCTACAACCCGTACCGCTGTACCACCGGTTGAGAAACCTGTGAAGTTCACCGGTGCCAACTTTAAAGGATGGCAGCAAAGAATGTTCTTTTGGCTTACCACCCTTGGTATGCAAAAGTTCACCAGTGAGGACCCTCCTGTGCCTGCCGCCGACATGCCTGACAACCAAAAGTTCATGGTTACTGAGGCTTGGAAACAGGCTGATTTTTTGTGCAAAGGCTACATTTTGAGTGCCTTAGAAGATGACTTGTACAATGTCTACAAGGTCTGATGAGAATTCCAAAGAACTATGGAGTGCACTTGAAAAGAAGTACAAAACTGAAGATGCTTGCTTGAAGAAGTTTGTGGTTGCCAAATTCCTAGACTACAAAATGGTGGATGGAAAAACCGTTGGAACCCAAGTTCAAGAGCTTCAACTTATCTTTCATGACCTTATTGCTGAAGGTATGGTAGTAAATGAAGCGTTCCAAGTGGCTGCAATGATTGAGAAGTTGCCGCCCTCATGGAAAGATTTCAAGAGTTATCTTAAGCACAAAAGAAAAGAAATGAAGTTGGAAGATCTTGTGATTCGTCTCGAGATCGAGGAAGATAACAAAACCGCTGAGAAGAGGTACCGTAAGACTTCACCAATTGAAGGGGCAAACATCGTGGAAGATGCTGCTCTGAAAAAGAACAAGAAAAGGAAGAGGCCTTCTGGAAAGGAGAAGGATTCCAACAAGAAAAAGTTCAAGGGCAACTGCTTTAATTGTGGGAAAGGCCCTGAAAGCCCCAGTTATCGTCTCCCGAAAAAGAACAAGGGAAAAGGACAAGCCAATATGGTGGAAAAGAATGATGATATGGATGATCTGTATGCAATGCTATCGGAGTGCAATTTGGTTGGAAACCCAAAGGAGTGGTGGCTTGATTCTGGTGTCACTCGACATGTTTGCGCCACAAAAGAAGCATTTGCAACCTATGCTCCCGCTGGACCCGAAGAGGTACTGTTTATGGAAATACTGCAACAACCAAGGTTGAAGGATATGGGAAGATACTTCTGAAGATGACTTCCGGCAAGGTCCTGACTCTCAACAATGTTATGCACGTTCCAACAATTCGGAAGAATTTAGTTTCATCCGGACTACTCGTCAAAAACGGGTTTAAATGTGTGTTGGTTAGTAAGAAAATTGTAATAAGTAAGAACGATTTGTTCATAGGAAAGGGCTACCTCACCGAGGGCCTTTTCAAACTCAATGTAATGGTTGTTGACAGTATTAATAAGAATTCAGCTTCGTCTTACTTATTGGAGTCAAATAATTTATGGCATGTTCGTTTAGGACATGTCAACTACAAAACCTTGTGAAAATTGATTAATTTAGAAGTATTGCCTAAATTCGAGTGTAATAAATCTAAATGTGAAATCTGTGTCGAATCTAAGTTTGTTATACATCCATATAAGTCTATTGATAGGAATTCAAATCCTTTAGACTTAATTCACACAGATATATGTGATATGAAGTCAATACCATCTCGCGGTGGGAAAAAGTATTTTATAACTTTTATTGACGATTGCACTCGATATTGTTATGTGTATTTGCTTAATAGTAAGGATGAAGCAATTGATGCATTTAAGCAATACAAAAACGAAGTGGAAAATCAATTGTAATAAAAGATAAAAATGATTAGAAGTGATAGGGGAGGAGAGTACGAATCTCCTTTTGCAGAGATATGTTTAGAATATGGAATTATTCATCAAACTACTGCCCCTTACACACCACAATCAAATGGAATTGCGGAAAGGAAAAACCGAACATTAAAGGAAATGATGAATGCCTTACTAATAAGTTCCGGTTTACCGCAAAGCTTGTGGGGGGAAGCTATCCTTACAGCTAACCGAATACTCAACAGGGTGCCCCACAGCAAAACACAATCTATTCCATATGAACTATGGAAAGGAAGAAAACCCAACTTGAAATATTTCAAAGTGTGGGGGTGTTTAGCAAAGGTCCGGGTTCCTTTGCCCAAAAGAGTAAAAATCGGACCAAAAACTGTGGATTGTGTTTTTATTGGTTATGCTACAAACAGCAAAGCTTGTCGGTTTTTGGTTCACAAATCGGACAATCCCGAAATTCATGTAAATACGGTAATTGAATCAGATAATGCTGAATTCTTTGAAAATATTTATCCGTATAAAACTGAACGTGAGTCGTCAAGTGAAAGATCTAAACGACCGCGGGAAGAACCAAAGGAAAATACACCAAGTAAAGCGGATGCAAGACGTAGCAAACGTCAAAGGACATCTACTTCCTTTGGACCAGATTTTGTGACATTCTTGCTTGAAAATGAGCCTCAAACATTTAAAGCGGCAATGTCTTCTTCTGATTCAGCATTTTGGAAAGAGGCAGTCAATAGTGAGATTGAATCAATTTTGAGCAACCATACATGGTAATTGGTTGATCTTCCTCCTGGAAATAAACCTTTAGGATCAAAATGGATTTTTAAAAGGAAAATGAAAGTTGATGGCACTATTGACAAATATAAGGCAAGACTTGTGATCAAAGGTTATAGACAAAAAGAAGGCCTTGATTACTTTGACACATACTCGCCGGTAACAAGAATAACATCTATTCGGGTGTTAGTAGCACTGGCGGTCGTATATGGTCTTGAAATCCATCAAATGGATGTCAAGACAGCTTTCTTAAATGGAGAATTGGAGGAAGAAATTTACATGGAACAACCTGAGGGCTTTGTGGTTCCTGGAAAGAAAGGAAAATGTGCAAACTTGTTAAGTCACTTTATGGACTTAAACAAGCACCCAAACAATGGCATGCGAAATTTGACCAAACAATGTTGGCAAATGGATTTAAGATTAATGAGTGTGACAAATGTGTTTACATTAAAAATACTCCAAATCATGAAGTCATTGTTTGTTTATATGTTGATGACATGTTGATAATAAGTAGAGATATTACCAATATAAATGCTACGAAGCGTATGCTGGCTAGCAAATTTGATATGAAAGACTTAGGAGTTGTTGATTTGATCTTAGGGATCAGAATTCATAAAACTCCACAAGGTCTAGCATTATCGCAGTCTCATTATATTGAAAGAGTACTTGACAAGTTTAAGTATTTAAATTTCAATGTTGTAAAGACTCCAATTGATGTAAGTTTTGCACTTCAAAAGAATAAAGGTGAAAGTGACTCACAATTGGACTATGCACGAGTTTTGGGAAGTTTGATGTATATTATGAATTGTACACGACCAGATATAACATGTGATATAAGCAAGCTGAGTCGATTCACGAGTAATCCCAATCAAACTCATTGGATGGCAATGAAACGAGTCTTGGGGTATTTAAAACACACCCAAGACTATGCTTTGCATTATAACAAATATCCCGCCGTGATCGAAGGATATAGTGATGCAAATTGGATCACCGGGTCATTTGAAGTTAAATCCACGAGTGGTTATTTTTCACAATTGGGGGTGGATCAGTGTCTTGGAAATCATCAAAACAGACATGCATCGCCCGCTCTACAATGGAATCTGAATTTATATCTTTAGACAAGGCCGGTGAAGAAGCTGAATGGCTCCGGCATTTCTTAGAAGATATTCCATTCTGGCCCAAACCTTTGGCTCCTATATGTATACATTGTGACAGTCAGCGGCAATAGGTAGAGGCGGGAGCGTAATGTATAACGGAAAATCTCGTCACATACGACGAAGACACAATACCGTTAGACAACTCCTCTCTAGTGGCGTTATCACGATTGACTATGTAAAGTCAAGAGATAACGTGGCGGATCCGCTTACAAAAGGCTTATCTAGAGAGGGGGTTAGTAGATCATCAATGGGAATGGAGTTAAGGCCGAGGACAAGTCATCATGGCGGTAACTCTACCTAGCGACCGAGATCCCAAGAGCTAGGTTCAAGGAGATCAAACAAAGTTGTGACTGACGGTTCAACATTGTCAAATAACTCAACCCATTTTCGGATGAAGACAATGTTCAGAAATAAGGATAAAACCTTATGGCTTGTTAATGAGTTAATAAAACATTAAGGTTCTTTAATGATTATCTAAATCTGGCAGTGTATGACCAGATAATGTGGATATAGGACCACATGTTTAGAAATCACCTATGTGAGTGTTAAGTGTAAGCCACTTTAAAGGGGAATGACAGTAAAGGCCCATTCTCTACACACTCATGAATCCAGGAGGTGTTCATGGCTGAAACGAACACAACCGTGATAACCATAAACGGTTGAAGGTTGATTGTGTGACTTATGTTGTCTAGGTATACAACAAAGTTCGACGGTTCAAAGATATCAAATCTACCGATTGATCGAGTATATCCAATATAAGTTCACTACGGAAAGTTCAAAGGGAAACCTACTTATCCATATGCAGTCAATTCTCGCTTGTATATCACACTTGTCCGCGCTTTTATATTATAGACATTCCCCATTCATGTGGGGGATTGTTGGGTATTGATATTGGTGAATGGGAAATGATTGGAAAGAAAAGTGGGAGTTGTCCCACAACGGTAGTGGAAAGAAAAGTGGGAGTTCCCTCTTGCTTTATAAAATAAGCATTTGTCCCACATCGGTAGTGGAAAGAAAAGTTCTTCTACTTATAAGTAGAATTACTCCTTCTTGTCAGTAAAAGGGTTGAGGGGGAAAGGACCCCTCGCGCCGTCGTTGTCGCTCGGCTCGGCTCTGCTCGGCTTCGGCTTCGGCTTCGGCTTTAATTGATTGATAATCTTTTTGGACCAAATTTTCTTTAATTTTTAATTATTTAATTAAATTAATTAACTTATCTAATCCTACCCGTTAGTGACCCTAACCCGCGACCCGGCCGGATCCGCGTGTCTGACCCGCGACCCGGCCGGATCCGCGTGTCTGACCCGCGACCCGGTCGGATCCGCATGTCTGACCCGCGACCCGATTTCTTTTCCATATTTAAATTTCCCACCAGTTTTCAGTGGCTGTTCAGAAAGGTTGCAAACCTTCAGAAACAGTACTTCCATGGCTATAAATTCGTTTTATTCCTCAGAATTTTACTTACGAATTTTCTGAACAATACAAACTTCTTCTTCTTCTGCACAAATAAATTCTGTGTGATATACTGTCGTTGAGTGGTTCGTCGCTACCTGAATTTGGAGTACTACTATTCTGGTAAGATAATCGTTCTATCCTGGGAGGGGATATTCCATCAACCTCGAGTAGTGTGAGGGGAATAATTTCCTTAAGGACACACTTTGAACTAAGTGGGCTCGATTATATTCTGAAAAATTATTCTTATTTTTCAACATTGATTCTGTTTATTTTCAGTGTTTATTATTTACTGATGTTTTGGAATACAGATTAATAACAG
Source organism: Anisodus acutangulus (assembly GCA_029783415.1). Classification (NCBI taxonomy): domain Eukaryota; kingdom Viridiplantae; phylum Streptophyta; class Magnoliopsida; order Solanales; family Solanaceae; genus Anisodus; species Anisodus acutangulus. Next base: position 28,395,248 of record CM056497.1, read on the forward strand.
AAGCGACGTCGAACAATTTGACCAACAAATTCCAATTTCAACCGAAGAACCACAAGACATTGTGAAGAAACTAGAAAATGTGTTTTTAAATATGTAATTTTTTTAATTGTATTTTACTATGTTATTTGCAACTTTCAACACCACAAAGTTGCAATTTTGAAATTGTATTATAAAAAATCATATTTCTATTAAATAATATAAGAGGCACAAAAACAGCCTTGGGGTATTTTTATTACACTAACTTGTTCAATTATTGAGTTGTTTATATATGTTATTTTTTAAAATTAAGTGAAAAAAAAATCAGAAAATCACGTAACCGACCCAACCCCGCCCCGATAAGACCGGTCCCCTTTTCCGACGGGACCGAAAATGGGACGGGACATCGCTGGATCCCGCCAGTCCCGCCCTCCCCCGTCCCGTCGGGACCCACCCCGTTGGCCACCCCTACTTTTAAGTATTCAAAAGTTTGATTTGGACTTTGATTTTGAGTTGTAATGTCTCCGTACGTATTTTGAACATTTGGAAAAGTCCATAAAGAGTACTTGGAAATGATCTGAGAAACTCTAGTGAGTTTCGACGTATTTGGAGCAAGTTTGGAGAAAATTCAAAATCCTGAATCATGATTTTAGTCCGACTTCATAAGCGAACTTCTCTTAATCTATAAGAAATTTGGAGATGATGTTTAAATGAAAGTTGTATCCCTTTGAGTCTTGTTTTAAGTTATTTAAACCGTTCGTTATTTTGACGATTCTACAAAAGGTTATGGCTATTTTACTGGAGATTGCATGGTCAGAATTGTATAAGTATCAGATTTTGTTATATTTATTTCATCTTCACCATTTTAGAAAATTGGGAGCTCGTATTTGAAGGGTTTTGACCTCAATATTCATCTACAAGCTTGGGGTAAGTGATTCTAACTTGAATCTATGATTATTTCATAAATCTAACTTTGAATTTATCATTTGAATATGAAATTAAAGATGGAAATCGGAGACTTCGGATATAGATCTAGAATCACCTAAATTGAGTTTTGAGTATCCAAACGAACTCAAATTGAAAATTAAGCATAAATTTGGACTTGTGTGGTTATCGACAATCCAAATATGTAATTTATTTTGAATTTTGAACTCGAGACTCGTTTGACTTTTGATTCAGTTTCATTTCATATTTCAATATGAACATTATTGGACTTGTTTAACCTCATAGAGTAAAATTATACATATATTGGACTCGTTTACTAAATCCGGACCCGATAGAGGGTTTGGGAAGATTAAAGCTCTGGTGGAACTGAAGTAAATTAAGGCTTTAACTTCGATAGGGGGAATTTTTCTCAACTAAATAATAAATAAAACGAACTAAGGATAAGGGGTAACGTATAGGTGACGAGTGCTTGTGCGGTTACCGAATGACATGTTGGGGTTTGCTTGCTTATTTAGTTGTATTTTGAATGATTTGACTGATTATTTGATTACTTGAGCATAATATCATGCTAGTGGAGATGTTATAAGCATTAAATCCATGCTAGATTATATTTTGGGCTATACGCATGTACAACACATATTTAGCTGAGGATTATGCCTTATTTGCATGTTATTTTGACTGCTTATGTGATTTTATTCTGTTATGAGCTTGCACGTTGAGATTGTCCGTGTTGGTTACTTGTTATGAGATGCACATGAAGTTCGTCCGTGCTGGTTATTTGGTATGCACATTGAGTTCGTTTGTGCTGGTTATATGATATGCATATCGAGTTAATCCGTGCAACGTGTAAACAGCATGGTCATCCTCCATAGTTCACTAGTCGAGCAACCCACAGCTGGAATAGTGTGTGTGCATGTTGTGTTGGGTATATAGTCTGTGTAGTATCGTTGATCCATTAACTGCTATTTGTGCATATATAATATTTTATATGTTGTATATGTTTTTAAATGCTAAGCTGATTTGGTAAAAGATGTGCACTGTTAAGTATCCTTATTTTGTTAACTATCCTTTATTTGTTGATATACTATATCTGTTGATGTCTCATAAACTAATCAGGTTGAAAGAAAGTATTTTTGAAGGTCAAATATCCTCGTAATAACTATCTTGTTGGGGTCGACCACTGATACTTTTTGAGTACGCGTTTATTTTGAACTAATCCTACACTTGATGCACTCTTGTGTGCAATATAGGATTGAACAGTTGCGTTGTTCGTGGGAGATCGTACCAGTGTTCTAGAGTTGAGTTCCCATCTGGTTCTTGATAACTTAAAATCATCTACTTTTGTTGTATTAAGAGCAGATGTTGTATAATTCATTTTCAGAGTTGTAGATTTCATTCTTAGTAGCTCATGACTTGTGACACCAGTTTTTGGGGGTTGTAGAGTATAGTTCCACGTTGCATTAACTTGGAAATTCTTTATTTATGTTATTATGTTGTTCTTTATTTTCGCATCAATGTTATGATATCGTGGTCACTTTTAGATTGATTCGTCTATCATGTATGGTTAGGTGACATCACGACTTAGTGAAATTTTGGATCATGACAAGGTTAGGAGCAATGAAAACCCCGATAGACTGAACCATCCTCGACACAATTTTTCATTTGAACAAATGTTAGGATAGCTGGTGTATAAGAATCCACACTGGCACGTGTTGTGATAATGAGTGGCGGTAAGATTCGATGTCAGGACCTTTGTGTGCTTTGATACCATGTTGAAGTTTGTGACTGTCTCATCTAAAAGCTTAAGATATTAGAGAGAGTATGTTTTTATTATTTAATTATATTCTCAACATCTCTTAATACTAATTTCTTGAGTATTCTTCTTCTTTCTATATTCTCGCACAATATCTCAAAATTGGAATACTCAATCATTTTCAAATTTTGAGTTGAAATCTTAGTGGAGTACTTGTCAAATAAATTATAGATTTTAGTACTTCAAACTTGGAAAACGTTACATTGTTGTAGTACTTTGAACATCACGACACTATGTCCTGAAGTTGACCAAAGTACTTTGAACTTCAGGACATAGGGTTCTGAAATTTGGTTTAGTACTTTGAACTTTAGGACGTCCTAAAGTTCAATTATTATGATTCCAACTTTAGGCCACTGAAAGCTCCCATGCATATATAGCCTTTTCCTTGAATGACATATAGAGTGTATATGATTTCAATTATGGATGTTTGAACTTGATAAATAATCTCACACATATCGTTGTTCATTCTCAACGGTGGATACCCATCTTTCACAGTTTAATTGGTATCTAAAGAAAATATTGTTCAATTGATAGAGTGGTTATTTTGGGTACCGTTATTTTGGCAGTCACCTATAATAATCAGTCTACCTATGCAGTATTGTAGAGAGACGTTCGACTCCACGTGTCCGCTGAACTGTTCCGAAGTAGCAAAACGAGTGAATGAAGGCGATGTAAGCAATAGTGAATACTTTTTCCATGGAGACAAACTCCTCTGGCGGAAACGTTCCCTTTGTCACTATAGACTGAACTCGCTGTGAACTTTACCTACACGGCAAGGGAAAGATCAAAGGCGAGGTGAGAAATGCCCTGCATGAACTATCTGATCAAGTTTTCTTTTTCCTATCACAGGCAGCTGGCAAAGCCGTGTTTGATCGTCGCGTACATGCTCCATTACAGCTTCGTTCATGCGCCAAACAATTGACAGTGAAGCAGAGAAGGAAGAGTTTCGACCGTACTACTTTCCAACCTTCTCTTCACTTTTCTTCTCTTAATCAATTTCGAGTTGGATGAACACTTCCTAAGGGTGGATTTTAGTGAGTGGATGAAGGGGGAATTTGTTAGGATAACGGGTTCCCGGGAGTACATGGAGGTTGACCAAGAGATGACACTTTTTGACTGGAACTCTCTGGCCCATATACAATGTTGACCAGTTTGATTATTGCTCCAAGTTAATTTGCTGTCATTGAAAGCCCAATCAAATAATTCAAATTGGTCCAACCTTCTCTATTAGCTTGGTCCTTCGTGCTAGAGCAAGTCGTAGCCCTTGGGGGAGCCACTCCACTGGACCTCAAGTCTGGAGGAACTACAGCATACAATGGTCACATTCCTCCATCTTTCTCTAACAAACCTTGGGGAAAGCCTACCAAGGGGGCAGACTTGGAAAGAACTTGCACAAGAGATCCACAAGAGGTCAGAGAGCAGGGAACTCCTTATTTTTTTAATAACTGAACTGATGAAAGTTCAAGTGGTACATCTCCTGCCGTTCTCCGGGAAACTAGCGGCTCGCAGCTGTTCCGCCGCTTCTCTAGGAGATAGGAGATGTGCCACTGACTGGGTTCAAGACACAACCATCGTCTGAACCGTCTGCCTTCAGGCTAACCTTTTTGCCTGGCTGGCACTTACTCAAGTTAGAGGGGGCCAACAAGCCCCTTTCCTTTGAAGGAAATGCCTTATAAACTACAGGACATAGAAGTAGGCCAACAAGTGGATTGAATCTAGAATGAGCAAGCACAGTGCAACTCGATAGCGACAGGCTACATCAAGGCCTGACCGGCAGGGCAACCGACTGACCGGCGGAGTGAACTACAGGCGAAGACCTGCAAGTCGAGTGACCTACTGGAAACAACTACTGGAAACCGCCATCACGACTACAGGCAGGCGACAGCGTGACCGGCGGTCAAGTAAAAAATAGATAAATTACGTAATGCGTCCATGTTTCGAAGCCTTAAATTATTGTCATTGGTTGGTGTCACCATCTCCATATATACATAAGGATATTTTTGTGGAAACAGTACAAGGTGTCACCTACCATTGAGGTGTTTGACTAAGTGTTTTTGAAGAACGAAAAAGTGATTTAGAAGCAAAAGTTATTTTTAGAAATTAAAAGAAGTAACTTTTCTCATAATTACTTTTGAAACCTTGATCAAATATAAATTATTATTTTAATATTATAAAAGTGTTTTAAGATTGATTAGCCCAACATAAGAAGGTACTAGGCAAAAGTACCCTTTTGAAAAGCATACAAAATAATTGGATTTTAAAAGTTTGACGAAACAAATTCAAGGTAGAACCTCATTTTCCCTATGCAGCAACCAACCACGCGTGAAAGTCACGTGTAATCTTTTCTGTCGGTTAGGAGAAGGAATAAATAAAAAATAATTCTGCAAGAATGAGAAAGGTCAGACTTAGATTCAGTAGTGAGTAAGGACCATTTTGAGTCATTTCATAATATGTTGTACAAAATTTGAAGTTAACGTTAAATGACTATAGATAGTACAGTTTTTCACATGTCATGTTGGATATCCTCCTTTCAACTCTTTCGCCTGCCATAATTTTATCATGGTGAGATTTGGTACTCTTTTTAATGGTCATAAATGAGACTATTTGGAAAAGAATGGATTAAAATCTAATCAGCCTATTCTTTTACTTTGGAAAGAAAGAATGGGTTAAATCCCAGTTGGACTAAATTTTTTCTTTGGTAAAGAAATGGATCAAAGATCCCATTATTTTCACGTAGAATATGAACATTAAACAATAAGTTGACCTTGAATTTCAAATAGGGGAATATGATTTGACTTGTAAATTTGATTCACAAGTCATCAAAGTGATCAAACAATCCTTGGATCCCAAGAAGATTCAGGTGAACAAAAAAGCAATACATTCAACCATACAAATTAGTTTAGAGTGTTTGATTACACCATATAACACCCAAAAAAAAACAAATCTTATGGTTCAGACATGGACAAAAAACAAACCCTGTAGTGTATCAACTTTTTCAACAACAGATAAAACATATAGCTACCGAAGACCACACAATTATCTTAAGGGGCACCAGAGTCAATACCCGAACCACCAATCTCCTCGCTGCCTTGTCAAAACGCTGAATAAATCATGCAAAATACTAGTCATCCTGAGGAACCACCTCGGTTCGTTCTTGACTCAAAACCCATCTCCTTTCTATCACCTTGTACATTTTTAGTCTTAACATGCACCACACTTCGTTGCACGTTAATTCTCGGACATATATAGCTTTAAAGTAAAACCCACAAAAACCAAAGAGCAAAAACTTTGAATGCAACAAACCAATGGTTACCAACTTGGCTTGGGGACTAATTGCACTGGAAAGCAGTTTTGATACCCTGCAGTGTACGGGAGATGAGGGCATTCACGGTGTTGACGGACTCCATAGTGAGCTTTGCAGCAGGCAAGTTATTCACCAATATTTGGAATCCCAAAGTCAACAGAGACCCATTACTGCTACCCCCGTTGTCCTCTTTTTCGAGCATTCCATTGTCAGTAACCCCGTTAGAATTCTCAAAACAATCTGGAACTATTGCAAATCCAGATGGCAGGAAAGCCACGCAGGAAGAATCTCCACCACTCATCACAACATTCATTTCTGCAGTATCAACTGCTGCATATGCGACAATTGAACCGGATATATCCGTGCACGAGTCTTGCAAGATCAACATGCTATTTTGATTAGCATCGCCGGTAGCAACCTGCAAGTCAAGCCAAAACTTATTCAGAATTCAGTGGTTAAAAATAAGTGGCACTAAATTGTGCAGTTTTGTGCCAAATTTCCAAAAGCCACACCAGTTTCACTCACATTAGCACGAAAGAGAGAGATGCTATTGCCAAGATCCTGACCCTTGGCAATGTGGACTATTTGGTGCATGGGTCCACCGTGGGACAAGACATCCCATTGACTTCTAGTTTGTTCATTTCGCAGGAAGCCAAACAAACATTGATGTGTTACCGGCAGCCAGATGGTCCTGGTGGCACTCAACACCACACCAGGAGGCTCACCAGGGTCACCAATGCTCTTCCTCATCATCAACTTAGTCTCCTCTGCAATCCCTGCTTGGATTGGTTCCCACTTGTAAAAGGTTGCACAAACCCCACCACAAAAGTTGCGAGTAATGCGTCGAGCCAGCATTGCTATACTTCTCCGACCACTGGGACTAATAACAACTGACAAAAATGGAACTTTATAAGAATCCATTATCATTTCACAGTTCGAGTGTGTCAAATGAACATTATGATGTGGTACCTGTGTTATCGCCACTGGGCACAGCAGAAGACATGATGACTGCCAAGCACTCGCATTGCCTTTGCAGGGTGGCAATCCACCGTTGGGCACCAAAGCCCAGGCCAGACCTGATGAAAGGGCGGTAGTAATTGTGGATGGTACTCTCATCATATTCCATGTGCTCAATCCAAATTACCTGAAATTTTCCATCAAGATCACAGAAATTGAGTAGATGAAGATAGCCAACTGCTTAAGTTTACATGAGGCAACTTAGGTAACTTGACCAGAAACTCAAGACAATTGAAGGATTCTATGCTTCAAAAGAGCATAGATCACTATGTGCATCCAATAGCATTAGTTTACATGAAGATGGAATTCCAGAATAAAAACACTGTAAACAAGGACTCCATGGCAAAGTAGAAGGGGTTTCGGATAGACAACCTTTGATTTAATTATATAATAGCTGCATTACTGAATAGTTAATAAAAAAGTTTCCCTATCTACTTCTGGATAAATTAGGTATTCTTCATTTTTCGATTTGCATACCCTCTTTCATGATCTGCTTCACAACTTCATTTTTGAAAAAATGATTTTTTAAAGGTGTGCTCATGTAATGAATTCTCCCTTTCAGAATCTGAATCCTACCACCCGTTTTTTTAACGATTGACCCCTAATCTCGTATTTCCTTGTAAAACTAATAAAAGAACATATTCATTGACCTAGAAAAATAAGTTGAATATCTATTGGTAAAATAGGAAAGGTATTGCTAAAATTTTCCTAAACCTAATCTCACGTGCAGCTGGTTGAAATTTGTAGAAACACTTCCCACGCACGTGAGACCAAAAGCAAGTACAAACCGTGAAAATACATAGAGTAAAGGTGAAGGAAAATCCTAACTCATGAAATATACTGCGTACAAAAATGAATGATGCCTTCACTATTTGAAGAATCATACATATTTTTTTCTTTATTTGGACTTTCTTCAGCGAGTTTTCTATATTTTTAACTAAAACATTGCTATTACAGTAGTTAGATCATTTTTAAGTATGGGGATTTTATTTCAAGAAAGTACAACAAATCCATGTCCAAATTCATAGCAAAATTAGATGCATTGACACTTGGTGTTGAATTTCTCCATTCTTGTTTGGAAGAAGGGAATAAATAAAAATGTCATAAACGAGAAACAAACATTTGAACAACCTATTTGGTTTCACATACAAAAACAAATGAACATGCTGGAGAAGAGTTCTCACCAAATCTAACTTCCAAAAAAAAGTTTTGGAACATTTATTACTATATTTTCCTATTTTTCTCCTCATAGATACACGTTCGATATTTTGAAAGGTTTTATTGACGCACACCCAAAGTGCACTCAAACACCTTGAGGCCGCAGTAGAAGGTTCATGCTTGGCAAGGCGCACAATCATACTTTTAGTTAAGAGTCGGAATTTTTACCAAGAAATGAGATCGTATGGTTTAGTAAGGAAATGAATAGAGTTACTTGCTTTTAATCATTCAAGAAGATAGGATACAAAAGAGAGCATAAATGAGCTCAAAATGTAAAAAGTTTTTTTTAACAAAAGAGAAATCTCTGAGGGCAATGGGACATGGTTAGAAACTTGGTGCAAAATGTGAAAAGTTGTGATTTTGCAAGAACATGAAGAGATTAGAAAATAAGATAGGTTGAAAACAAAAATTACTATTACACAAATAACATCACTGTTTTAATTTCTAGATTGGAAGACTACAATACAAGTCTATATTGAGGTCAAATAACACTAGTGGAATCAAGTGAACACCGTACAAGCATAGATTCACAAGCACGTGTAAGAGAGACAGGGGGGGGGGGAGGGGGGGGGGCAGAAGCATCACACTATATTGCTTATACAGTTAAGATGAAACTACCGAGGCTTTGCCTTTCATACAATGATCATAAATTTATAAGTTCAAGACGCAGGAAAAGGAGTTGAGGCATCTTGCAATACTATAAGGTTGATATCCTCGATTTACCCATTTTCTAATCTGACAGAAGCCTAATCAAGCAAATATGAAAAAACCTAGCTTTGAATATGATGATAACATAAATAAACTACAGAAGTATCTACAGAATAAAATAACAATAGAAGGTTCAGATTCTTAGGCTACCAACTGTCAAATTATTTTACTGACAGCACTTCCAAAAAATGCCAAGGATAAAATATATTTCAGAAACAATGGTCAATAGAATCAACACTCCAAAACCAAATAGCATGAAGTGCATAAAAAAACTATGTAAACAAAATGACAAGATAAACCTTCATTAAGAACAAATAAATACACAAACCAAAAACAAGAAAATAAATCTACATTGAACACCTAGCTCATTAAATTGCAGCAACTTATGGAGCCCTGCGTGGAATACTGAATGGAAAAACATATATGGACTAATTACCTTGGAGTAACCATTGGGCAAGTCTTGCACAATACATCCAGAAGGGAGCCTCCTGCAGTTTCCAGCTTCACGTGGTTGTGAACCTTCTTGGATTGCGTCAATAGATACATCCACCACTGCCCAGACACCTTCAGCATGTTGCTTGCAGAAGCGTAGAAACTTTACTTGACGTAGAGGTACTAAAGCAGACAGAACTTGGAACTCCGCTTGCATCTGCAAATCAATATTTTCAAAGCTCTATTGCAGGATAGACAAGAAAAGAAACGTAGGATGGGTGACTTCTACCAAAATAAAGAAAACATACCAATTGCAAATCCCCATTCCTGCTTCCACTTGAGCTGCTGGAGATCACATAAATTGTAGAGGTTCTGCCAACAATGCATGAGAACATCTCCACCCATCGACTCTGCATTAGTGAAACTTGCATATTACATGGAAAGCAAGAAGAAAAGCCAACAATATGCTTTGTTTTCTCTACTTGAAACTTGAAGTTATTTTAATCAAAAGAACATGCAGCCATTAATGTAACACCCCTTAAATAAAAAGGAAAATTTGTATGTCAAGAAGCAAATTGGAGAAACATTTTCCACATTCAACAATGGGTCAAAGGAACCAAAATTTCAACTACAGGTTTCAGGATGAGGGTGAGGGCACGGGGATAAGGATGAAGGAACCTACTGTGTCCATCAGAGTCTCCACCAAGGCCAGACTGTTGATCATCACTGTACCAGTTGCCTTTGTTGCTTCTGCTGTGAAGTTGGCAGGTTTCATGCCAATACATGGAGGAAAAGACCTAGCATACTCCTCAAGGTTCAATTCTTCTGCACTTCCAGCAATGTTTCTAAACCACAGCGGATCACCAATCTCGGCCAGCTTAAGCAGCTCATTCATGGCAGCAAAAGCAAGCTCCATTAACATGGAGCTATCATAGGATACATCTGCATCAGTCATGCTCGGGGTGGGCCTAGGGGAAATCCCTGTTAGAGCATTTGAGATACCATTGCCGAAATCAAGCCCCATTAGCAATGAAGTGTCAACAGAGTTCATAGCACCAAAGCCGTTTCTTCCCACCGCAAGTTCCAAACTAGAATTAACCATTCCAGGTGGCATTGAACCAGGGAAAGATGCCAAAGGCCTGCCCAAAAACTTGTTCGCCAGGACACAGATCCTATTGAATTCATCTTTCAGCCGCGCATTCTCAATCCTTAAATGATGCTCTTCAATGTGTATCTCACCAAGAATTGCCTGACCACCACAGTGGCTGCACATTGGGCTTCTCATAGCTTCCTTCATTGCAATGTTCTCTATGCGAAGCTTATCATTTTCTTGCTTCAGGATTGCATTTTCATGGCGTTCCAATTGAGTCTGAAACAACATACATTTCACTTATACATCAATGAGACCAATCTCACACAAGGCTAGAATGAATTGAAGCAAATAATGCAAAATGTGGCATTTACCTTCATTTGGGTTCTTCTATTTTGGAACCAAAACTTAACCTGCCTGCTCTCCAAAGACAATCTCTTACCAAGTTCTAGTCTTGCCTTTTCGTCAGGGTGTGGATTCTCTTTAAAAGAACTGTCAGCACAAGACAGATAAATTCAGAAATGATCCAAACAAACAATGAATACACAATATCAAGTGCTAGAAGTTAGAATACATACGCTTCAAGTTCTTGAATTTGGTATGGGGTGTGCCTATGGTATTTCTTTTTTTTCAACGATCTCCCAAGGGGAGTTTCCATGTCATCATCCGATCCACCACCATCTAAGTTGTCACTTCCAGACCTGCTCTCATATCCATCCTCTCTAGAAGACCTTCCCATTGCAACACCATCAAAATTTTCCCCTATCATACCCATATCACCCACACCTTCCATCTTTGGTTTCTGCAAATAAATCATAACATATCAATTCAACAAAAAAAACCAAGTAACAAAAACACACAAAACAAGAAATATTTTCAAGAAAGGCCTACAAGTGCAAGAGATAACGGGGAAGAGTTAAACATGGACTGTGGTAAAGGTGATGTTATAAGTTGTGATTGAGCAATGGTAGTAGTGGGCATGGTATCATATGAAGCCCCAGAACCACCGTTGCCGCCGCTACTACTGCCACCAATGAAGCCTCCAAAACTCATCAAAACTTAGCCAGTAACCACAAACTGAATCCCAAAAATAAAAATATCAAACCTTTGGTATAAAAAGACTGTTAACTTTCTGTTACACACAGTACACCACTCTTGGTATGAAAAGACTGTAACTTCTTGATACACACACCACTCTTTTCTAAATGGTAGTAAAAATCATATTTTTTTATCAAGATCTCAACTTTCCATCGACACTACCTAGAAACTTTTCATATTTATATACACCCCATACCACAATATTGAGTAAAGTCTATATAAGATTTTACTCCAACCTTAAGCCCAATAAAAAGTGATGAACATAACACTCACCTACCCAAACCCACAAAATTTAAGAAGAACCAAATGGGGTTGGTACAAGACAACCAAGAACTCTTATTACACATTTACACTACACCTTCCCTCTATACTACTATTTTCTCTTTCTATCTATGAGCAAATGTGAGATATGGGTTGGCCAAAAATAAAAAGGAAACCCTAGTATTTCATTCAATCAAAGATATGGATATTTGACCGCCTTATAGCTGTCATTGTGGAACAGTGAAGAGTAGTACCGTAAAGAAGAAAACGAAAGGTTTCAAAAATGGGGCTAAGAAAAAACTACTAACTCCGTCCTAACAAAAATTATTTTACTTTTCTTATTAAATTATCTAAAAATATTGACAAACAATTTAATAAAATAATTTATAATTACATAAATATTTAAAATTTATTTTGAATCACATTTCAAAAAAATTATTTTATTTTTAAAATTTTATATCAAAGTTAAACTAACGCAATCTTTTTAGGACGAAGATACTACTAATAAACAAGATAAGAGTATATGAAGAGCCAAAAAGAAAAAGAAATATTAAAAAAATGTGCGACTTTTCCATAGCTTACAAAATAGAATGAAAAAAAAAAGCAGGTGCATTAAGCTTTCAGTATGCACGGAATTCGGAAAGGATCAGACCATAAAGATCTATTGTACGCAGTATTAACTCACATTTTCATTTATGTAAGAGGCTATTTACACGATTTAAACATGACCTCGTGCAATAACTTTACCGTTTAATCCCTTCAACAAAAAAAAACCGCAAGAAACCAACAAAAAGACTCTGTTTGTGTTGACTTCCAGAAAGCACCATAATTTCATAGATCACAAACCAAAAAAAGCCATGTACGGCTTCAAAAAATCCAAAAGAAAAGTGCATATAACCTTTTTAGAAAATTATTATCACTAAAAGTTAAAAAAGACTTTAGAATATTATTTTGTGTGTAAAGTAAAATACAAAAGCTTCAGCTTCTGTGTGTGGAGTGTGGACCTATGAAAATCCACACACACACACACTCTCTCTCTCTCCATAAGTCGAGATGCTCATGTTGGGATCCCCGCGAAAGGGTTAACCAGAAAGGTTGATTAAATTAATGGAGTTTATATTTATTTATAATACTAATAAATGAGCAGGAATTAAATTAAATGGTGCTTAGCAGATTAAGAGCTGACTTACAGAGACTCCGCACGCTAGTCAATGCAATTGTTTAATTTGTTCCACGTCTCGATTCCCTTAAAATATTATAGTAGTAAGTAGTATATGAAACAACCTTCTATTCCATGCAATTCAATATATTATTGCATTTGGTTTTGCTGAACAACCAAGAAATCTTAAGAACAGTAAAATAAAAAGCGGAAAAAAGGAGAAATAAATAGTGTGTGGATAAGTAGTAGTGGCTATGTACGGCTACATGGGGGGTTTCCCCTAATTTCCTAAACAGGTGTTCGAGATGTCCGCCCCACGCTGGATTTCTGACTCGTGAGTTGGCGCTTATCGGCGCGTGTCTTACTAGTTTTCTTTTTGTACTTTCTGGCTATGTTCATTTTCATTGTCTGAAATTTAGTTCTGATTAATCTATATTCTCGCTGTAAAAACTCTTCTATGAAGAATATTAGCACTTTTTTGAAAAAAATCTTATGTTCAAAGTTCAAACTCGAAATACTTAACGTTAATAATGATTATAATTTCACCATATTCTTTAGTGATTCAACTTTTAAAATAATTAGATAATTTATCTCTTATACTTCTTTCTTTTTTTACTTCGTGGCTATGTTCAGTGTTTAAAATCTACAGTTTCAACTAATTTAATATTCACGCTATTAAATTTATAACGACTTTTTGAAAAGTCCGTTACTTTTTCCTTTTTTGACTTTGTGGCTATGCTTGATTTGAAATCGATGATATGATTAATCTGTATTCGCACTATAGCGCTCTTTTTTAAAAAAATGTTATGTTCTAGGCTAAAATTCAAGACGTTTAACTTTAATAAACGTTTATCATTCCACCATATTCTTTAGTGATTCAACTTCCTTAAAAATCAAGCAACTTATCTTTTTTACTTTTTCCTTTTTTTTGACTTTGTGGCTATGTTTGGTGTTTGAATTCTACGGTCCGATTAATCTGTATTCACACTATAAAAATACACTATAACGAATGTTAGCGCATTTTAAAAAAAATTGTTATGTTCAAGGCTCAAGTTCGAGACACTTAACGTTAATAAACGTTTATCATTCCACCAACAATCAGATAACTATCTTTTCTTCTCCTTTCAATTTTTAATTTGTGGCTATGTTCGGTGTTTGAAATTTGCGTTATGATTAATCTATATTCACGCTATAAAAATCCATTACAACGAATATTAGCGCTTTTTCTAAAAAAAAAATTGTTATGCTCAAGGCTTAAATTTGAAACACTTAACGTTAATAAATGTTTATCATTCTATCATACTCTTTACTGGTTCAACTTGCAAAACAATCTGATAACTTGTCTTATACTTTTCTCTTTTTGACTTTGCGGCTATGTTTGGTTTTTAAAAATTATAATTCGATTAATTTGTATTCATGCTATACACGTACACTACAAGATATTATAGTGCACTTTCTAAAAAAATCATTATGTTCAAGGCTCAAATTCAAGATCGTTAGCTTAGAGTTAATTATAAACTTTATCATTCCACTACGCGCTTAATGATTCTAACATTATGAATTTAATTAAGCATGAAACTTTTAAATTAGTAATTACACTGTTATAATGCGGTAGCGATAAATCTAAATAAACTACTAAGTTTAAAACAACTTATCATCAATTCTATAACAAGCGATAATTAAATTAACTTATGTCTGCTAAAACTAATGAATGAACTAATTACATAAATAGATTACCGTGGGAAAACATAATTACACCAAGCATCAAGTTTAGTGAGCATCGCATAGGAATAACGTACAGTTGATTATTTTTATGCAAAAAAGGTATGGTAGAGCCATTTTAGAATTGAATTGAATTGAAACGAAACGGTCTCGGTGTGATCGCATTGCAATATATTTGAGAACCTTGATTCCTAAAACGTAATTACGAAAACATGTTTGAAATAATAGGTAGGTTATAATTGCTCGTAGATCTTTTTGAGTTAGTTATTTTTTGTGACATGTTAAACAATTACTTATCAATTTAGTACGGAAATTATATAGATAAGGTTTTCATTTTGTTTGTGATTAAATAGGTAAAATAATGCACATTTGTACTGGATACATGCTAGTTTCTACTAGCACAAACTTCGCACATAGCGGGAGCTTAGTACCGGCCTGCCTTTCTTTTTAAGCTTAAATTGATGGGGATAAATCATATAGCATTTAGATAGATAATAGTACTAATTTATTTTCTTTTACTTGTAGTAACTGCTACATGTTCTTTTTTTTTTCCTGGAGACAGCCATATCAGAAAATTAGTGAAATATTGAATGAACATAGTAGGGGATACGGGATGCGGTGTATTAATTAATACTATGTATCTAAGCTAACGATCAAATTAGTTGAACGTATTAAGGTCATTCCAAATCAAGAACTCTATAAATTTCAAACAATTTGAAGCTACTGATCAAATTAGCTGAACTTATTAGGGACATTCCAAATCAAAAACTTCAGAAATTTCAAATAATTTGAAGCTAATGATCAAATTAGTTGAACTTATTAGGGACATTCCAAATAAAAAACTTCATAAATTTCAACCCATTTGAAGCTAATGATCAAATTAGTTGAACTTATTAGGGACATTCCAAATCAAAAACTTCATAAATTTTAAATAATTTGCAGCTAATGATCAAATTTGCTGAACTTTTTAAGGACATTGCAAATCAAAAACTTCGTAAATTTAAAATAATTTTGAACTTGTTGATCAAAACTTTGTGAAAATTCAAAATACACACTTGATAATACTCATCTTTTAAATATGAGTGTCAACATTAACATGAATTAATATAACCCACCCAAGTTGTCTAAAGTTTGACGCGTTGGGTGAGTTATATTTATTAAAAAATGGGACCATTGAGCTAGAATTGGCGAGAAGAGTCCAATCCAACAAGTTAATTTGTAAAAGCTATTTGAAGTTTTAAATTAACAACGCCCAATATAAATTTCTCAACTCTCTAATTAAAAAATAAAAAATTTAAAAGAGAACATACGAAAGAAATATATTATCTGCATTTCATTCATTATTTGTATACAATATATAATAATACATGGTTATTGACAAATATACAAACTATGTAACTAATCTGACTAATTACAATGAGAAACTTAACTATCATAAATGAATATGTTCTCTGTCTTTCATTAATTATTTGTGTACAATGTATAGTAATACATGGTTATTGACAAAGATACAAAATAGATAACTAATCTGACTAATTACAATAAAAATATTAACTAACTAAATATAAAAGATATACAATGATATGGTAATATTCTATCACAAACAATGCATATCTTTTACTTTTATTAAAATCTTTTTTGACCAAAAATAACTTAAATTCGTTTGAAAAATGACAGACTGACACCACTTTCTTAGAATTCAATTGGACTCTCCCTAGAAATAATATATTTAAAATTAGACATATGTTAATACAGAGAAATAAATGAATAATATAAACATAAATAAATAAACGAATGAACTTTAGTCTGCTTTCACCTAACAATAGAGAACTGATTACGTGGAAATGGAAAACAAATTGGTATTTGTATTACGAATAATATATTGAAAGTAAAGACTAATTTACCGAAACATTTGGTAGTGGTGGAGAGGACTACAACGATCAATGCTAGTCAGATCAAGGAATCGTTGTACCGTTCGAGAATCCAACTTCCGAACCCGCTTTACTTACCCCGGACATCAGGTGCCTGGAAGGATCTGTTAAACAAAGATAATATACATGTGATATACACTGAATATACAACAGTATATATTACAGGTATACAAAGCAGTGAGCAGTGGCAGCCCAACAGTAGAGCAGTTGCAGCCCAGCAGAGGCGGTCCAAATGGCCCAATTCGTCCAGGCCAGTCACGGTACTAGGGCAGCAAAACAGTGGACATAGTTGTATATTAAGGAAAATATATTATGTGTATATTGTAGTATATTTGTTACCTAGATTAGGATATACTCTTACCATATTTAGGATATACACATACCATAATTGTATAGTTAGAATTATGGTAGAATAAGGTTTTAGAAATAGAATAGGAATATGATTCTCTTATTTTGTAACTTGTATATATATCTATTCAATCAATGAAAATAATCAATGAGATTATTTCTTTCATGGTATCAAGAGACTAGGTTTTACAACAAAAATTCTCTCCCTAAATTTTTTGACCTTTTCGGCCGAGAACCCCCCCCCCCTCGGGTTTCTCTCCCAAATTTCGTCTTCCGCTCTCAAAAACCTCTCTTAAATTTCCCCTCCTTCTTTGTTCTTTCAATATGTCTAAGAACAATTATCACCCTGCCCTCACAGTTTCCAATATCAAGAGTTGTATCCTTATTGTCCTTGAGATGGAAAACGTCCAATATGCGACGTGGGCGGAGTTGTTTAAAATTCACGCTATCTCTTATCAAGTTCTTCATCACATCATTCCTCCCACTAGACCCCTTCCTGCGGAGGATCCTGAGTTATGGATTACACTTGATGCTACCGTTCTCCGGTGGATCTACGCCAGTATTTCGGTGGACCTTCAACAGACGATTATTGAGCCGGATACCACGGCTATGGCTGCATGGAATAGATTGCGTGACATATTCCAAGACAACCAACATTCCCGTGTTGTCACACTCGAGCAGGAATTCTCTCTCGTTCGAATGAACGAATTTCCGAACGTTTCTACATATTGCAAGAAACTAAAGGAGTTGGCGGATCAACTCCGTAATGTTGGCGCACCAATAACGAATAATCGTCTAGTTCTACAGTTGGTTGCCGGTCTTTCAGAGGCCTATAATGGTGTTGGAACTCTCCTTCAACAAAGCAACCCTCTTTCCGACTTCTATCAAGTCCGCTCCATGCTTACGTTGGAAGAAGCTGATTTGGCTAAAAAGGCGGTTACCGGAGCAAGCCCAGTCGTCATGGTGGCGTCCTCTCCTAGTCCTTCGGGTTTTGTTAATAATTCGGGCCAAAACCATAATAGTGGTGGCGGCAGGAATAATCGCAAGAATAATAACAAAAATCGCAGGGGCAAACGCGGCGGTTCTAGTGGCGGTTCCGGTGGTCAGCAAGCAGGCGGTGGGTCCCATCCAGTGAACAGTGGCCCACCACCACTCTGGGCCCAGCAGTGGGGCCCATGGCAGTGGGCTATGGGCCAGCAGCCCTTACAATCATGCAGTGAATTCCAACGGCGGTGGGGTGCCAATCGAGCCCAACACCCGGCGGTGGCGGCCCATCGGCGATGGCCCGGCGGCGGCGGCAACAGCGGCTTCTGACCCGGCTCGTCACGCAGGCAGAGTTCTTGGGCCCCGACCTCCGCAAGCCCATCATGCAGCAGGTCCCACTCATACCGATATCGAGGCCGCGATGCACACGTTGGGATTGACTCAACCGCACCTAAATTGGTATATGGACACCGGGGCCACTACTTACATGACTTCCGAATCAGGTACTCTCTCCTCTTATTCCAATTTGAGCACCCATCGGGGTATAATTGTTGGTAATGGCAACTCTATTCCAATTCAAGGTTATGGTCAGAAAACATTGTCTCCCCCCAATCCACCCCTTCTCTTGAAAAATACTTTACATGCTCCTAAATTGATTAAAAATTTAGTGTCTGTCCGAAAATTCACTACTGACAATTCCGTTTCTGTTGAATTTGATCCTTTTGATTTCTCTGTGAAGGATTTCAAGACGGGGAGTCATCTCATGAGGTGTGATAGTAGGGGGATCTGTATCCTATCATGCCCGATTTCAGTCCATCGAGTCAAACCTTGCCATCAGCTTTTGCAGCCATATCTCCTTCCATGTGGCATGGTTCTGGGTCATCCGAGATCTTTTATTTTATCCGTTTTAGATAAAAATAGCTTTATTTCATGTAAGGGTACGAGTCGTACTCCACTTTGTCAGTCTTGCTCCTTAGGGAAAAGTGTTAAGTTGCCATTTGTAGACTCCAATTCTCATACTTCAATGTCATTTGATATTATTCATAGCGACTTATGGACGTCTCCTGTTCTTAGTTCATTGGGTCATCGATATTATGTTATCTTTTTAGATGATTATTCTAGATTTTTGTGGACGTTTCAAATTGCGAATAAATCACAAGTATTTTCCGTCTTCATCAAATTTAGAGCGTTCATTCGTACTCAATTCGAAAGAGAAATAAAAAATATTCAATGTGATAATGGGAAAAAGTATGACAATAGGGAGTTTCGGGAATTATGTGCTAATAATGGGATAAATTTTCATTTTTCGTCTCCTCATACATCTTCACAAAATGGGAAAGCCGAACGCAAAATTCATTCCATAAATAACATTGTCCGAGCTCTCTTAATTTATGCCTCCATACCTCCATATTTTTGGCATCATGCTCTACAAATGGCCACATATCTTCTTAACATAATTCCTTCTAAAGGTCTGACATATTCTTCCCCCCTCAAAATCCTATATAATAAGAACCCTTCTTATTCTCATCTTCGCATTTTTGGGTGCTTGTGTTATCCGTTATTCCCATCCACCATCATTAACAAATTTCAAGCTCGGTCTACCCCGTGTGTATTTTTGGGTTATCCATCGAATTATCGTGGTTATAAGTGTTTTGATTTATCCTCCAAGAAAATCATAATTAATCGCCATGTCATTTTTGATGAAACTCAATTCCCTTTTACGAAAGTTCATACTCCCGTGCCTAAGTCGTATAATTTTTTGGATGACCAAATATCCCCGTATATTATTCGGAATTTTTCGGACATCTCCCGCACCCAAAATCCTCCAGCGGGCCCACTGCCCGCTATACCCACAAGATCTGCCGTAGCAACATCTTGACCATCGAATGTTCCAGCAATTGGGCGATCCACCACTCAAACTGGTCCAAACGACGAGTCCGCTTTATCGATTTGGGCCAAGAAAGACCGCCTCACGCCGTCTATCCCGAGCCCAGAAAATTCCCAAAATTCCCTCAATTCTTCCTCGAGTCATAGACCGGTCACTCGTAGTCAGCGGGGTATTTTTACACCTAAAAGACATTTTAATTTACATTCTGATGTCTCTAAATCCCCCTTGCCCCGCAATCCTGTGTCCGCATTAAATGACCCTAATTGAAAAATTGCTATGACTGATGAATATAATGCTCTTATTGATAATAAGACGTGGGAGTTGGTGCCCCGTCCATATGGTATTAATGTTATCAGGTCTATGTGGATTTTTGCTCATAAGGAGAATTCAGATGGGTCCTTTGCTCGACATAAGGCGAGACTTGTAGGTGATGGTAAGACTCAGCAGATTAGGATAGATTGTGGTGAGACGTTTAGTCCGGTGGTCAAACCGGCTACCATTCGCACTGTGCTTAGCTTGACTCTTTCAAAGACTTGGCCAATTCATCAGTTGGATGTCAAGAATGCTTTCCTACATGGTGATCTCAAGGAAACAGTCTATATGCATCAGCCATTGGGTTTCAGGGATCCACACCGTCCTCATAATGTATATTTGTTGGAGAAGTCCTTATATGTGCTTAAGCAGTCTCCAAGGGCCTGGTACACGAGGTTTGCTGACTTTGTTTCAACTATTGGGTTCACTCACAACAGGTCAGATAATTCCTTGTTCATCTACCGCCGCGGTTCGTCCTTGGCCTACATTCTGTTGTATGTGGATGATATCATCTTGACTGCCTCGTCTGATACCTTGCGTCAGTCTATCATGACCATGCTCAGTTCTGAGTTTGCTATGAAAGACTTAGGGCCTTTGAGTTATTTTTTGGGGATTGCCGTCAAGTGTCATTCAGGTGGCTTGTTTTTGTCTCAATGAAAGTATGCTGCTGAGATCATAGAAAGGGCTGGGATGTCATCCTGTAAGTCCACTTCCATGCCAGTTGATGCAAACCCAAAGCTAAGTGCCGCAGCAGGTGCACCATACGAGGACCCGACCCGCTATCGCAGTCTGGCAGGGGCCCTCCAGTATCTTACCTTTACTAGACCGGATATTGCGTATGCGGTTCAGCAGATATGTTTATTCATGCATGATCCCAGGGTTGAGCACATGAATGCAATCAAACGCATCATTACGTATATTCAGGGGACACTAGACTATGGGTTGCACTTGTATCTTTCATCTACATCCACACTTGTCTCTTACACGGATGCTGATTGGGGTGGTTGCCCCGATACCAGACAGTCGACTTCTGGCTATTGTATGTTCCTTGGCACCAACTTGGTCTCCTGGTCAGCAAAGCGTCAGGCAACGCTATCACGCTCAAGTGCAGAGGCAGAATATCGAGGGGTAGCGAATGTGGTCTCCGAATCATGTTGGCTACGTAATTTGCTTTTGGAGCTTCATTGTCCCATTCAGAAGGCAACCTTAGTATATTGCGATAATATTAGTGTCATCTACCTTTCAGGTAACCCAGTTCAACACCAACGTACTAAGCATATCGAAATGGACATTCACTTTGTCCGTGAAAAGGTTGCAAAGGGTCACATT
Source organism: Anisodus acutangulus (assembly GCA_029783415.1). Classification (NCBI taxonomy): domain Eukaryota; kingdom Viridiplantae; phylum Streptophyta; class Magnoliopsida; order Solanales; family Solanaceae; genus Anisodus; species Anisodus acutangulus. Next base: position 28,416,783 of record CM056497.1, read on the forward strand.
CGCGTATGCCATGTCCCGTCTCGTTATCAAATTGCAGACATCTTTACAAAGGGTCTACCAGCGGTTCTCTTTGAAGATTTTAGGGACAGTCTCAACGTTCGAAGACCGCCCGCTATGACTGCGGGGGGTGTTAAACAAAGGTAATATACCTGTGATATACACTGAATATACTGGCGATATATCACGGTATACAAAGATGAAACGATGGCGGCCAGTAGTAGAGCGATGGCGGCCAATGCGGCCCAAATGGCCCAATTCGTCCCGGCCAGTCACGGTACTAGGGCAGCAAAACAGTGGACATAGTTGTATATTAAGGAAAGTATATTATGTGTATATTGTAGTATATTTGTTACCTAGATTAGGATATATTCTTACCATATTTAGGATATACACATACCATAATTGTATAGTTAGAATTATGGTAGAATAAGGTTTTAGAAATAGAATAGGAATAAGATTCTCCTATTTTGTAACTTGTATATATATCTATTCAATCAATGAAAATAATCAAGTGGATTATTTCTTTCAGGATTCATTCAGAAAGTTTCAAAGTACTGCTCAGAAAAAAGATAACTCAAATAACGGTCAGATCTCGAGATATCAGGAATTGTGCACAATCTTAGCCATGTAACAATTGAAACTGGCTAGAGTCACGAAAATAATTACTACTAGCTATTCTATAAATTCCGTCACTTCTCCACTATTGTAACCATCTAAGTTTTACCTGATTACACACGACTTTACTCTTATTTATTTATCACTGACCTTCAGAAATTTTCATCATTTGAGCTACGAGAATTAATAAGAATCCTTTTATCTCCTGGTTTCTCAATTATTTTACTTGGGTTATACACTTTATTATTCTTATTACGTTACTTTCGTAATATTCACATTGTCGAATGATTAACAAGCATTAGATTAGTTACGTTGCTTGTCATCCATTCTAAATAATTTAACTGACAAACCTAATAAACAAATTTTAAGCTAAATAATATAACGGTCATTTAATTAATTATAAATATAAATCCATGAGATTTATTGGATTTTGGGTTTGTAGATGAAGTAGGATGAGAGAAAGCGTGTGACCATGCACAAGGGATGATTCATAAATTTCACGCTGATTCACCATCCTATAAAACCTTAGGAATTTAATAACCTCGCAAATTTGCAGGTATTTGCTCCTTCTACGTCATTCTATTCTCCGTTCCCTATCATATATGATTCGAGAATAGCATAAAGTTTAAAAAGATACAGGTCATGTAGTTAATTACTCTCCTTAAATGGATTTGGGGATTATATATGGAAGGTTTGTTGAGTTGGTGGCAAAGGGTCTGTTTATGAAGATTAATATAATTAAACGGGGTTTATTTTAAGAGTTTTATTCAAATATTATAGTAAATGATAAAATTATTTTTTGTCGCATTAAAATATCTAAATTTTATCACCATAAAAATAAAGACATGGAACTTTAATCACTATAACATAGTAAGGTCACCTTGATTAGTGTATATACTTTGTTTGTGCGTAAAGTTTAGTAACTTTATTTATAGTGGTTAGAACTCAGTTATTTTAATGTGATAAAAATAACTTTGTCAATTTACTAGTAATAAAGTAGGTTAAATTTATTGGTTGAGCCTGTCACACATGGTTTGTCAAGTGTGGTTAATCGGCTGACGTGGTTTGCGAGCTCTTTGCGTCGGTCAGGAGTTTACCTGTCTTGCACTCGAGAGAGTAGCGGCTGCGGGTTTCTTCGTCAACAAAAAAAGTAGGTTAAATTTAGTAACTTTATTGTTATAGTGGGCAACATTTTATTATTTTAATGTGAGATAAATAATATTTTGAGTTAATGTTATAACAATAAAGTTTAGTTGACCATACGTGTAACTATCCAAATTAAACGTTGAAAAGGGAAGGATCGTAAAAAATGACAGTTCAAAAGTCAAATCTAAATTTTTAGATGTTGTTCACACTTGCTTAAGGTGAAAGACTGCATTTATTTTTGGTGTGTAATTATGTTCAGATCAACATAATTCAATTTCAACTTAACAAAAGATCAATCAAGTCAACTTTAATTAGAGAATTATGAAGTTGAACATTTATTTGAAACACAAATTGACATGACAAGTTATCAAAGAGAACTACCTTTTACCTTCTCATCATGTAGTTCAACCTTTGTACTTTCTTGATATATCTAGTTATAATTATAGCAGTTAATTTTGTCGAACAATATTAAAACAAAATGAAGTACTAACACATTAATTAATGGATGTTAATTGATTTAGACTTATCCCCACCCCCATAACGATCCGTGTTGTGACGAATAATCTAATGTCCCCATAATGGAAGGAGTATTTGCGTCAATTATGCTTTTCGGAACAGTTGCATCAATGTCTTCGCACTCTTTCATAAGTCAGACAAGGAATTAGATTGAACTAGGAGTGGTAAATAGACCTGGTGGGCGAATTTTCTATCTCCAAGGAAAAACGCTTTAATCTCCTACGAGAAAAATTCTCAATTCTCCTTTTGGGGCTTCAACTCTCACATGAAGTTCTTGTTTCGATAATTCCGTATTGAATTAAAATTGGACGGGTTAAAATAGGTTAAATCAATAAATTGGTTCACGATTCAACTGGTCCAAAATGAGCTAAGTAACGATTTATAGCTCGACTCGTCCAATTAATCCAAATTTGTTTTTCTATACCAAGTTGCTCATTCCAAGTTTTTTTTTAAAAAATATCCCGCGGTAGTAGCAACTGTTGGGTAACAAGGATTTGCAAGAAACGGAAATTACAAGTAACTGCTTATGTAAGAATTGAAATTACAATTCAACTAGAAAACTGAAAATTACAATATAACAACAAAACTGAAATTACAATATTTGTTGAACAAGAAGACCGGAAACTGCTTTGATTTTTGCTGAGTCGAGTGTGGCACTCTGTCCTTAAGACAATATTGCCCCGTATGTATCCTTTATACGTCCCGGACAATTCTTCTTCCAAGATAAAACAGCAATTGAACAATTGAGCAAAGAAAACTCAAGAGCTACAGTGAAGAATATTGAATAATGAAATGATGCTAGGAAGTTATAGGAAGAACTGATTTTCTGGTTGTATATTTTCGTGTATATCAAGTGTGCCTCAACAATGGTGTAAGGGGAGTTTATATAGGTGAGGAAGGGATCATTTGATCGCCTCCATAATGACCATTATTGGCCAAATAATGACCATTATGGAGGTAGTAAATCCACCAAATTAAAGGAGAGAAATACCAACGGATGCCATTATAGGAGGTGTAATTCAGCCAAAATAAATGGCTGAATTGAGTGCTGGACGTTTCTGTTTGTGTCTGCCGAAATTCTGAATTTCTGGAAAGTTCAGGGACCAAACTGTACATCTGAAAGAATTCTGGTTCAAACTGTACATCTGAAGCTTCTAGGATCAAACTGTACTTCTGCAAAAGTTCTCTGGCCCAAAAAGATAATATCAGAAGGCCCACAGCCCACAGCCGTGAACCCGTGAACCCGAGAACCCGAGAACCCGGAACCAGAAAATCGGAACCGGACCGGACGGGCGGGCAGCGGCGGCGCGCGTGTGGTCTTTCCTCGAACCGAAGCACATCTAAGTCCTCCCTCCTTTAAACACAGGGGATACCTCTTGGGGTCCCAAACCCCAAACCAATTTCGAGTCTTATATACACAACAACTCTTTCTTCCTCTACCGATGAGGGAGAATTGAACATAACACCACACTTTTCATGCTTCAAATACCTCACTTCGTGGACCAATCTCTTTCATTTCTCAATGAAATTTGACGATTCTTGGCCCTACGGTTATCTACGTACTTAGTAGATCATGCATGTGTGAAGAACCGAATTCTCCAACATACGTAACACTAGTGTTTAAGCCGTTAAAGTTGGTCGGTCGCAACTCCCGCCAAAGGCAAATTTCCAACAATCCCCTCTTGAAAGAGATTTTGGCGCACTCACATGGTGCCTTTTTCATTTCCAGCAATATTTCAGCGGACCGATGTTGCATAAGGAGAGGTAGCATCAGCTTTGAACCTTCCATAGTTGAATACCATTGGACTTACTTACTGCGCGGTGAACGTGATGTCTTGAACCGTCAGTGTTTAGTGTAAGCCAAGTCAATGGTACCAACACAACAAATTCCCTTACTCTCTTCTTCGTAATGTTTTGTCCGTTTTGGCCATGGACAACGTCTTGGATTCTTAAGTGCGTTCATTTTGAGGCGGCCCGTCCTCGCACTTAAATAGGTGGTCTCCTACAAGGTATCCTGATATACCCCACTTCACAAGTGTTAGGAACCATTAAAAGTTTTCCAAGAACCTAACCTCAACTGTTGAGGATCATTACAGGTTTTGAAAACTTAACATTTACCCATACTGCAGATAGCACTTAACGTCTATCGCGGGAACGGCTTTGGATTTGGTGTTTCTTTTCAGAAATCACTATCCGAAGTGCTCATACTTCCACCGGCGGTCAATCAACCTTTACAACTTCGTTTTCCATTGAACCAAATTACTGGGATCTCCAGTTCGTAAGGTTGGGTTACCACTGTATTGGTCCTTATATTTTGGGTTTTAAGCCCATTCCCCTAGACAGGCAAGCCATCTGATCCTTGAGTACGCCCTTTGTCAATGGGTCTGCTATATTATCCTTTGACTTGATGTAATCAATGGATATTATACCCGTGGTGATCAGTTGCCTAACGGTCTTATGCCTCCGTCGAATATGACGAGACTTGCCATTGTACATAGTATTCCGTGCCCTTCCTAGAGCCGACTGACTGTCGCAGTGGATCATTACCGAAGGTACGGGTTTGTTCCAACACGGAACATCCTCTAAGAAGTCATGAAGCCACTCAGCTTCTTCTCATGCTTTGTCTAAAGCGATAAACTCCGATTCCATTGTGGATCGGGCGATGCAAGTTTGCTTAGAGGATTTCCAAGACACAGCCCCACCACCAATTGTAAATATATACCCACTGGTGGACTTGGTGTTTTCTATATCAGATATCCAGTTTGCATCACTGTACCCTTCTAGTACAGCTGGATATCTCGAATAGTGCAGCCCGTAATTTAACGTGTATTTCAGGTATTGTAATACCTGATTCAATGCCTTCCAGTGATTATCACTCGGATTACGGGTGAACCTAGCCAACTTATTGACTGCGTAAGCAATATCATGCCGGGTGCAGTTTGTTATATACATCAAACTACCGATCACCTGTGCATATCGCTCCTGGTATACAGGTGCACCAAGATTTTTATCAAGCTTTTGATTTGTATCAATTTGTGACTTTATCGGTGAACTGTCTAACATCTCGAACTTTCTCAAAACATCCTCGATGTAGTGAGACTGAGATAAGACCAGTCCGTCAGACGTCTTAGAGATTTTAATCCCTAAGATGACATCTGCGATACTCATATCCTTCATGTCGAAGCATTGTTTCAACATGTTCTTAGTCTCTAGGATTACCCTAGGACTGCTTCCTGTGATTAACATGTCGTCTACATACAGGCATATCATAACAAATGAGTCAGAGTTACCTTTCATGTAAACACATTTATCACACTCATTAATGGCGAACCCTTTCGATAGTAGAGTACTATCAAATTTTTCGTGCCATTGTTTCGGGGCTTGTTTCAGCCCGTACAGAGATTTGACAAGTCTACAGACTTTCTTCTCTTGCCCTTGAACCACATACCCCTCGGGTTGGTCCATATAAATTTCTTCTTCCAAATCACCGTTTAGGAAGGCTGTCTTGATGTCCATTTGGTGTATCTCAAGGTCACGCAAAGCTGCGATCGCAATGAATACCCGTATGGATGTCATCCGGGATACTGGGGAGTAGGTATCAAAGTAGTCAAAGCCTTCTGTTTGCCGATAGCCGTTGACTACCAACCTGGCTTTGTACTTGTCTATAGACCCATCTGCTTTGTATTTCCGTTTGAGTATCCACTTACACCCCAACGGTTTATTTCCTGGAGGAAGATAAACCAACTCCTACGTATGGTTATGCAGAATGGAGCCTATTTCACTCTCAATAGCTTATTTCCAGAGCGGTGACAACGCCTGAGCAATTGTCCTAAGTTCATCGTTAGCCATATAAGCTACAAAGTCAGGACCAAATGATTTATCCTTCCTGGCCCTTTTACTTCGCCTTAGATCCATCTCTGGAGTCCCCAAGTTCTGAGAATCTGGAACACTAGATTCCGGATGTTCAGCCACCTCGAGATTCGCTAGATCTGAACCATTCAGATCCGCGCAGTCAAGGACTCCCGGTTCTTGAGAGCTTTGTGCATAACTTCATTTGCTAGAGGTTATGTGTTTCTCCTTTCTAGGAAAGGTACTTTCAAAGAATAGAGCATTCCTTGATTCCATTATTGTACCCTGGTGGATATCTGGAATATCTGACTTATGCACTAAGAAACGATAAGCACTACTGTTATTTGCATATCCGATGAATATGCAATCTACAGTCTTAGGCCCAATCTTGACTTGCTTTGTCTTGGGTACTTCAACCTTTGCCAAACAACCCAACACCTTAAAGTATTTGTAGGTGGGTTTCTTTCCCTTCCATGATTCATATGGAGTTTTGTCCTTACCCTTATGTGGGACTCTGTTAATAATCATATTAGCGGTAAGGACGGCTTCTCCCCACATGTTTTGGGGAAGACCGGAATTGATAAGCAAGACATTCATCATTTTCTTTAATGTGCGGTTCTTACGTTCTGCCACACCATTTGATTGAGGTGAGTATTGAGCCGTCGTTTGATGAATAATGCCTTCTTGGGCACAATATTCCTCAAAAGACGCTACATATTCTCCCCCTCTATAGCTACGAATGGATTTAATCCGTAGGCTAAGTTGATTCTCAACTTCTGCTTTGTAACGTCGAAACGCTTCAAAGGCTTCATCCTTACTTTTCAACAAGTAAAGGTAACAATACCTTGTGCTATCATCTATAAATGTCACAAAGTACTTGTTCCCCCCTCTAGTTTGTGCAAACTTCAAATCACATATATCTGTGTGAATAAGTTCTAGAGGAGCGGTATTTCTTTCGACGGATCAAAAAGAAAGCTTAGTAAGTTTTGCCTCTACGCACACCTCACACTTATGTTGAGGGTTTACGTCGATAGACGGCAACAACTCCATCTTTACCAGCCTTTGAATAGACTTATAGTTAACGTGTCATAATCTATGATGCCATAAATTAGAAGACTCAAGCAAATAAGAAGAATGTTCAACTTTATTTCCTTGACGCAATACAGACATGGCATTCACTTTGAAGAGGCCTTCACAGACGAAGCCTCTCCCTACAAATGTGCCATTTTTAGTGAGTACAAACTTATTTGATTCAAACACTAGCCTAAAACCAACATTAACCAATAAAGGTCCAGAAACTAGATTTCTTCTAATCTCTGGGACGTGCATCACTTTCTTCAGAGTGAGTTCCTTGTCGGAAGTCATCTTCAGGACCACCTTTCCAACCCCTAGCACGTCCGAGGAAGCGTTGTTGCCCATGAACAGCTTCTTATCGGTGACCGGAGTGTACGTGGAGAAGGCATTTTTGTTGGAACAGATGTGTCTTGTTGCACCTGTGTCCACCCACCACTGCATCGGATTCTCAACCAAGTTGGCTTCTAGCACCACGGCCGAGAGATCCTCAATCATGTCATCCAGGAGCGTGTCCTTGACGACGTTAGCTTGAGCCTTGCCTTTCGACTTGGCTTTCTGTTGTTGCTCAGTCTTGAGCTTGCGGCATTCCTTGATCCTATGACCAGGTTTCCCACAGTGATGACAGTTACCTCTGAATGTCTCCGCTGCGGGGGCTTTGCCGTCTTTGTGGAACTTTCGCTTGTTGCTTGATTTCCCTTTGGCCTCAGCCAGATTTGCCTTTGCCTCAGCATGTTGTCTACCATTTGGCAAGGTCTTCTTATTATCTTCATGGATTTGCAGTTTGATAACAAGCTCTTCAAAGGTCATCTCCTTTGTCTTGAGTTTCAAGTAACTCATAAACTCATTTCATGAAGGAGGTAACTTTTCAATCAGTGATGCAACCAAAAACTGCTCGTTTGGCTTCAGTCCTTCCAAATCCAGGTGATGTAAAATCATTTGGAATTCCTGGACTTGGGACATCACTGTCTTGCTGTCCACCATTTGGAATTTTAGAAATTTCTCAACGATGAACTTCTTAGTACCCGCATCTTGTGCGTTGTACTTCTTTTGCAGTTTTCCCACAGCTCTTTGGCGGTGCCAACAGTAGAATATACCGTGTAGAGAGGGTCTGCCAAGCAATTCAGTATATAGTTCTTGCACATGAAATCGCTATGATTTCACGCATCACGAACCATCTTCATGCCGTTAACGACATGGATACCAAGGCCCCCTTCACCCGTTTCAGCAGGCGAATAGTCCATTTCATCTCCAGCTTGTGGAAGATCTTCCGTAAGGAACCGGGTCATGCCCATAACTGTTAAGTAGAACAACATCTTTTGTTGTCATCTCTTAAATTCTTATCCCGTGAACTTTTTAGGGCGATCATGGTGGTGTGAAGAAGAGAGGAGCTCCAGCGATCGGGAAAGCGGCGGTGTTACCGCCTTGAGCGATGCGCAGCGGCAGTGAAAGCGGCGGGGTTCACGCCTTGGCGATGGTGGCGATGGGGAAAGCGACAACGTTGCCTCGAGGCGGCAGCGATAGCGACAACATCGGTCATATTTCCAGCCATGTTATTGCAGTTACCGTAAGCAAAATATTATCTTAAGTTGTTGGGTAACAAGGATTTGCAAGAAACGGAAATTACAAGTAACTGCTTATGTAAGAATTGAAATTACAATTCAACTAGAAAACTGAAAATTACAATATAACAACAAACTGAAATTACAATATTTGTCGAACAAGAAGACCGGAAACTGCTTTGATTTTTGCTGAGTCGAGTGTGACACTCTGTCCTTAAGACAATATTGCCCCGTATGTATTCTTTATACATTCCGGACAATTCGTCTCCCAAGATAAAACAGCAATGGAACAATTGAGCAAAGGAAACTCAAGAGCTACACTGATTTTCTGGTTGTATATTTTCGTGTATATCAAGTGTGCCTCAACAATGGTGTAAGGGGAGTTTATATAGGTGAGGAAGGGACTGTTTGACTGCCTCCATAACAGCCATTATTGGCCAAATAATGACCATTATGGAGGTAGTAAAACCACCAAAATTAAAGGAGAGAAATACCAACGGATGCCATTATAGGAGGTGTAATTCAGCCAAAATAAATGGCTGAATTAGTCTTTGACGTTTACATTAGTGTCTGCCGAAATTCTGAATTTCTGGAAACTTCAGGGACCAAACTGTACATCTGAAAGAATTCTGGTCCAAACTGTACATCTGAAGCTTCTGGGATCAAACTGTATTTCTGGAAAAGTTCTCTGGCCCAAAAAGATAATATCAGAAGGCCCGTGAGCCCGTGAGCCCGTGAACCCGGAACCCAGAACCGGACGGGCGGCGGCGGAGCGCGTGTGGTCTTTCCTCGAACCGAAGCACATCTAGGTCCTCCCTCCTTTAAACACAGGGGATACCCCTTGGGGTCCCAAACCCCAAACCAATTTCGAGTCTTATATACACAACAATTCTTTCTTCCTCTCTGCAGATGAGGAGAATTGAACACAACACCACACTTTTCATGCTTCAAACACCTCACTTCGTGGACCAATATCTCTTTCATTTCTCAATGAAATTTGACGATTCTTGGCCCTACGGTTATCTACGTACTTAGTAGATCATGCATGTGTGAAGAACCGAATTCTCCAACATACGTAACACTAGTGTTTAAGCCGTTAAAGTTGGTCGGTCGCAACTCCCGCCAAAGGCAAATTTTCAACAGCAACTGTATTTGGCCTGTTGTTTGTCGATTTAATTTGCTTAAGGAACTCTAATGTTTTGATGGGAATAAAATTACATGTGTTTCCTATTTGCTTCAATTCGTTAATGTTGGGTTGATACTTGATAATGTGACAATTTAATTCTTCTTTTTGGGTGTTTATGCTTCAATTTGTGCTTTGAGAGTTCACACAAGTTAATAATATTATTTGAAATTTATTGACATAGTTTGAAATGGGATATAGGGGACTCGGGTGACTTTTGCACCCTCGTACTAGCAACACAGATTGTAGATTTTTGTTGGTGTTGTCTTCAATGTGATTGCGCAAGGCTGTACGACAATTGCAGTTAAGCTAGCACGGCGATCTCCCTCGGAGACTCACAATTATGAAGAAGGAAATTTTTTGTTGACTGTGGTCACGCCTTTAGTGCGATCGCGCAAGAAGACTGCAATCACGATGAATAAAATTCTAGTGTCGTGATCACGCTTCAAGTGTCGTAATCGCAAAAAGCACTGTGGCAGTATAAATAACAGATCGTACAAGTTATTCTGATAAATTTAAAATTTGAGCTCGAAACATGGTTCCAAAAAGGTGGAGACTCAAATTGTTATTTGAAGTAATGATTTTTCATGTTGGTCTTAGAATTATACTTAATATATCTACGCGTTTTGAACCATTAAATCACCAGATTCAAAGGCTAGACCTAAATCTAGAAGAGGGGAAAATGAGATATTGAGTTGCAATTGAATCAAAGTTGGATTTTGATTACATATTTGGTTTCCTAACTAATTGGTAATGTGTTCATATATTTTATTTCGATTTTTGATCCGGTCCTGAGGTTTGAGTCAATCGAGAGTTGACTTGAATTGCAAGTGTCCTAAAATTATGAGATTAATTCTCCTAGGCTATTTGGACCTATTATTCATATTTTTAAATAGATTAAAGGTAATTTGAGAATAGTTTGGCATTTTAAAAAGAAGTTAACTACCGGATATAGGGCAAGTGAGATTTTAAGTACTCTTAGATTACTTGCTTTCATCAAAAGCATGAACTAGTGTTGCTTGTGTACATTTAAACTATCTAATTGGTTGTGTGAAAACATGAGCTAGATTAGATAATTTTAATCTATTGAGCATTTGTACATGTTAAAGATATGTTAAACCATTAAGTATTAACGAAGGATGTATTTGCTCAATTCTGCATAATGTAGGGGCATATTTGGTTATTTTTTGCTTATTAATTAACTAATTAGGTTAATTAGGGTCTCCAATTATATTTAGCGCACATGTGGATCAACTAATAAATGATAAGAACGTATGTGAACTAAACGATTAACGAACACATATCTGCTCAACTTCGAACACTTGAAGGGCTTATTTGGACCTTTGTTGCTTAATTATATCTGGTTCTATTCCTTTTAAGCTTCTTATGTTCAACATGTACAAATTCTAAAAGTCTATCCAATGGGTAAGCTGAAAGGGTGATCCAATGAACTTGTTGGGTCTTTCGACTCTGATGAAGCAAAAACAAAGATCAGTCGCTACTTCCAGAAAGTATTTAGTAGCCTCAAGCTGACCGTCTTATGATGAAATGATTTGGGAGTCTCACGGCCCACGGGTTACATTTGGGTAGAGTTGGGCATTGGCCCAATATGGCATCAATAATTTATGATTGGCCCAATCCATTTATATTTGGACGCAGTCGGCGAATTACACAATTTTGTGCTAGATTTGTCATCCTAGATTGAATGCAAATAATGCTAGGCCAATTCGCATGATTGACCCTATTTTGGGGTCGTCTTAAATTTTCGTCCCTCAAATTGCAGGTCTTTAATTTTTGTCCTTCGACACTTTAAGTAATAAAAAAGTAACTGAAATATCCCAATATCGGGAAAAAAAAGAAATTCGAATTTTAGGTTCGAACCCCTACGAAGTAAAAAGAAAAAATAATTTTACAAGACAAGATTCCATAGAAACTATGTCTATTTGAGGTAAAGTTGCATAGAAATTATGCCTTGTCCGACATAGTTATGTTGAAATTAAGTTATCCTACAGAAATATGCCTTGTCTGGCATAGTTCTGTAGAAATTAAGTTATCCTACAGAATTATGCCGGACAAGGCATAGTTTCTATGCAACTTTGCCACGAATATGCATAGTTTCTATGAAACCTTGTCTTGTAAATTATTTTTTTTACTCTACTGGGGCTCGAACCCAGAATCTCTGATTTCATAAACTAGCGAATAAGAGTACTTTGGCCCATAAATTTTCATTAAATGAGAAGTATGAGCAAAAATTAAAGACCAGCAAATTGCTGGACACAATATAAGAACAATCCATATGAAGGATAATTTGTGCAAAAGTTTGATAATGTTGGCCAAATGGTGGATGAGATAATTAGTGGATAGCTGGTTTTTTAATTTTTTTTTATAGTCCCTTCGTTACCGTCCCAAAGTTTTAAAATTTCTCACGACCTACCAAAAAAGGGCAGCCTGGTGCACTAAGCTTTCACTATGCGTGGGGTCCGGGGAAGTGCCGGACTACAATGGTCTATTGTACGCAGTCTAACCTCACATTTCTGTAAGAGACGGTTTTCACGACTTGAACCCATAACCTCCTGGTCACATGTCAACAACTTTATTAGTTACTCTAAGGCTCCCCTTTATGGCCTACCAAAACCACCCATAATTTACATAATATGTTTAATTTTATAGGGATAAAAGGTCTCATCCAAAACGAAGAAAAAGAATTTACCATAGCGATATGTGTAGCTAACGAGGAACTGATCTATTATGTCCCACTTATAAAAAGATAGAATAAAGGGAAAAGGGTTAAATATACCTTTTTATTTTATTTTATTAGTCAATTTTATCCTTCGTTAGTGAAAGTGAACAAATATACCTTTGTCGTCAATAAAGTTTACACATGTATCCCTATTTGGATGGAAAACCCTATCCCTCTACTTTATTTTATTAACCAACTTTATCCTCCGTTAGTGAAAGTGAACAAATATACTCATGTCGTCAACAAAGTTTACACATGTACCCCTATTTGTAGGGGTGGGCATAAAACCCGTAGAACCGAAAAAACCGAACCAAAACGACGGTTCGGTTCGGTTCGGTTTTTAAAAAAAACCCGATTTTAAAAAAAACTGAACCTACCTGTGTTAAATGATTCGGTTCGGTTCTTTCGTATTGGGAATGAACCGAACTGAAAACCAGGGGTAAATATGTAATTAATCTTATTTCTATTTTAGGCTACTACTATCTCTTGAATCATAGCCATTGAAGCCAATCGATGAAGCTTTTATGGAAGTCGAAGGCTGCATGAACGTAATTAACATATCACAGAAGCATTGACATAAAATATCAGAGAGAAAGTAGTTGTAAATTTGTGCAACTTTAAATGGTCATAACTCTGCGCTCGGATGTCCATTTTACCCAATTTTTTTTATTTTGTGTATTTTTTTGAGATGCGGCCGGTCAAACTGTCGTAAGGCAGTTTGGCGCCGCCAATTTTTAGGAAAACGTCTGCTTCCCAATCAATTTGTGTGTTTCCCCCAAATTTGTTTCTAATTTTCCCTTTTCTTTAGTAAAGATCTCACGATATACAATAGATTTCAACGTCCAAATTTTGTGGTAATGTAGGTGTGAATGTCAATTTCAATGTTAGAAATTCAATTTTTAAAAAAATCCCCCGACCCGACCCATTTATTTTATTTCAGTGTTGGACTTTTATTTTGTGGGGATGTGAACTTTAATTTGGAGTTTTTACATGTTTTAAGAATATATGTGATACAGACTTTATGTTTTTGGACTTTAATTTTTTTTTGGACTGTATATTTGAATTGAAAAAATTGATATAAACCGATACATTCGGCGATATAAACCGATATATCATTTTTTTTAAATTTGATTCGATTTTTTTTTTAAAAAAATGAATTTTATTTGGTTCATATTTTTTTGATACAAAACCAAACCGAATCGATATACGCTCACCCCTATCTATTTGGATGAAAAAACCTCAAATCAAATTAAATCACGCAATCCCTTCCCTTGACCCACCCCGACCCAGCCCAACCCCAATTTCATATTCTTCTCCAAGAATAATGCTCAAAATTTTTTAAGCCTATCTACTTCAATTCTCAATCAAATGAACTTAAATTTGAGATGTAACTTCATTAAAATTCAATGAACAAATCCCAACACCAATTTCTTCTGACAAACATTCAATCAACAAAATCCATTTTCAATTATTTTTTTCAATCTTCAAATTCAAACAATGGATAACATATCTTTGACAATTTTTTTCTTGCATATTCAATTAGGATTCTTCAAACTTTAACTCAATAATCAAACTGAAAGAAATAATCCCCTTGATTATTTTCATTACTTGAAAGACTTTATATACAAGTTATAAAATAGGAGAATCATATTCTTATTCTATTCCTAAAACCTTATTCTATACATTTATGGTAATACACTAATTATGGTAATACACTACTAATTATATTACAACATTACCTAAACTTACTAAATATTTATCACAAATTATTTTAACCAAAACAGCTAAAACTGAGAGCCTTTTATGGGAGCAAATCAGAGACAATATACACATAATATACCCATGTATATTGTATATTTAACACACCCCCGCAGTCATAGAGGGCGATCTTCGAACGCTGAGACTGTCCCTAAAATCTTCAAAAAGGACCGAGGGAAGACCCTTTGTAAAGATGTCTGCAATCTGATATCTCGACGGGACGTGACAGACGCGTACCTGACCCCAAGCAACATTTTCACAAACAAAGTGAATGTCCATCTCGATATGTTTAGTGCGTTGGTGCTGAACTGGATTACTTGAAAGGTAGATGGCACTAATATTATCACAATACACTAAGGTTGCCTTCTGAATGGGACAATGAAGCTCCAATAGCAAATTACGTAACCAACATGATTCTGAGACCACATTAGCTACCCCCGATATTCAGCCTCGGCACTTGAGCGGGATTGAGTCACCTGACGCTTCGCAGACCAGGAGACCAAGTTGTTGCCAAGGAACACACAATAGCCAGACGTAGACCGTCTGGTGTCTGGACAACCACCCCAATCAACATCTGTATACGAGACAAGTGTGGATGTCGATGAAGAATATAAATGCAACCCATAGTCCAGTGTTCCCTGAATATATCAAATGATGCATTTGAGCGTATTCATATGCTCAATTCGGGGATCATGCATGAACAAACACACCTGCTGGACCGCATATGTAATATCTAATCTCGTGAAGGTAAGATGCTGAAGGGCCCCCGCAAGACTGTGATAGTGGGTCGGATCCTCGTATGGTATGCCGGCCGCAGCCCCAAGCTTGGGCTTAGTATCAACTAGAGTGGAAGTGGCCTTACAGGATGACATCCCAGCCCTCTCGATGATCTCAGCTGCATACTTTCGTTAAGACAAGAACAATCCATTGGAATGACGCTTGACGGCAATCCCTAAAAAGTAACTCAAGGGCCCTAAGTCTTTCATAGCAAACTCAGAGCTGAGCATGGTCATGATAGACTGGCGTAAGGCATCGGAAGAGACAGTCAAAATGATATCATCCACATACAACAGAATGTAGGCCAAAGATGAACCACGATGGTAGATGAACAAGGAATTATCTAACCTGCTGTGAGTGAACCCAATAGTCGAAACATAGTCAACAAACCTTGTATACCAGGCCCGTGGAGACTGCTTAAGACCATATAAGGACTTCTTCAACAAACATACATGATGAAGATGTTTGGGATCCCTGAATCCCAATGGCTGATGCATATAAACTGTTTCCTTGAGATCACCATGTATGAAAGCATTTTTGACGTCTAACTGATGGATAGGCCATGCTTTCGACAGAGCCAATCTGAGTACCGTGCGAATGGTAGTCGGTTTGACCACCGGACCAAATGTCTCACCACAATCCACCCCAACCTGCTGAGTCTTACCATCACCCACAAGCCGCGCCTTATGCCGTGCAAATGAACCATCTGAATTTTTCTTGTGAGCAAAAATTCACATAGACCAAATAATATTAATACCACAAGGACGGGGCACCAACTCCCGTGTCTTATTATCAATAAGAGTATTAAGTTCATCAGTCATAAAACTTTTCCAAATTGGGTCATTTAACGCAGACACAGGAGTACGGGGTAAGGGTGATTTAAGAACATTAGAATTTAAATTAAAATGTCTCTTTGGTTTAAAAACACCCTGCTGACTATGAGTGACCGGTCTATGACTTGAGGAAGAAGTGGGCTGATTTTGGGAATTTTCTGGGCTCGGGATGGGTGGCGGCCGAGGAGTGGGCCTTTGGCCACGACGGTAATTTTGCACAGGCTGGACCGGTTCAGGTGGCTGGGTGGCCCAATCGCTGGAACTGATCCAGGGACGGTAATCTGTGACTGACCAGTGGGGCCAGCGAGCAGTGGGCCCGCTGGAGAATTTTGGGTGCGGAACATGTCCGAAAAATGGTGAGTAATATACGGGGATATACCATCATCCAAAAAATTATACGAACTAGGCTCGGGAGTATGACCTTTAGTAAATGGAAATTGAGTTTCATAAAAAATTACATGGCGATTAATGATGATTTTCTTGGAGGATAAATCAAAATATTTGTAACCACGATGATTGTACGGATAACCCAAAAACACACACGGAGTAGACCGACCTGTAGTTTATTAATTGTGGTGGACGGGAATAACGGATAACACAAGCACCCAAAAACCCGAAGATGAGAATAAGAAGGATTCTTATTAAATAAAATTTGGAGGGGGGAAGAATATGTCAGACCTTTGGAAGGAATTATGTTAAGGAGATATATCGACATTTGAAGAGCATGATGCCAAAAATATGGAGGTACGGAAGCATGAATTAAGAGAGTGCGGACAATGTTATTTATGGAATGAATTTTGCGTTCGGCTTTCCCATTTTGTGAAGATGTATGAGGAAAAGAAAAAAGAAAATTGATCCCATTATTAGTACAGAACTCACGAAACACCCTATTGCCATACTCTTTTTCTTTATCACACTGAATATTTTTTATTTCTCTTTCGAATTGTGTTATAATGAATGCTCTAAATTTTATGAAGACGGAAAACACTTAAGATTTATTTGCAATTGGAAACGTCCACAAAAATTTAGAATAATCATCCAAAAAAAGAACATAATACCGATGACCCAACGAACTTAGAACATGAGACGTTCATAGGTCACTATGAATAATGTCAAATGACATTGAAGTATGAGAATTTGAGTCTACAAATGGCAACTTAACAATTTTTCCTAACGAACAGGATTGACAAATTGGAGTACGACTCGTACCCTTACAAGAAATAAAACTATTTTTATCTAAAACTGATAAAATAGAGGATCCCGGATGACCAAGACGAGCATGCCACAAGAAAGGAGAAATGGATGCAAAGGTTGATGGCAAGGCTTGACTAGATGGAATGAAACCGGTGTAATAGGATAAAGATCTCCCCTACAATCACACCTCATGAGAGGATTCCCCGTCTTGAAATCATTCACAGAGAAACCAAAAGGATCAAATTCAACAGAAACGGAATTGTCAGTGGTGAATTTTCGGACAGACACTAAGTTTTAATCAATTTGGGGGCATGTAAAGTATTTTTCAAGATAAGGGGAGGATTGGGGGGAGATAGAGTTTTATGACCATAACCCTAAATTGGAATAGAGTTACCATTACCGATAATTATACCACGAGGGTTGCTCAAATTGACATAAGACGAGAGAGTACCTTGATCGGAGGTCATGTGTGTCGTTGCGCCGATGTCCATGTACCAATTTAGATCCGGTTGCGTCAACCCAAGTGTGTGCATTGCGGCTTCAATGTCAGTGTGAGTAGAGGTGGGGCCCACTATCGAGAATGCTTGTGTAGGCCGAGGCCCAAGCAGACCACCCTGCTGCCCCGGCCCAGTGCCAAATCGAGAGCCTGCCTGCTGAAAGTTGGGCCTGAATTGACCGGCCCACCCCAGCCGCTCAAGTCTTTGGAAAATAGGGGCTGCTGGCCCACAGCCCATTGCCCCAGCCCCACTTCTATGGGCCCCACTGTTGGGACCAGTAGGTAGGAGGCCCACTGTTGACTGGACGGGGCCCACTGTTGACTAGACGGGGCCCACTGCCGGACTGCTGACCACCGGAACCACCACCGAAACTGCCGCGTTTGCCTCCGCAGTTTTTGTTATTATTCTTATGATTATTTTTGCCGCCACCATGAGTATGGTTTGGGCCCGAATTATCAACAAAACCTGAAGAATTTGTGGAGGACGTCATTAGGACGACGGAGTTTGCTCCGGTAGCCGCCTTTCTAGCCAAACCGGCTTCTTCCAAAGTAAGCATGGAGCTGGCTTGATAAAAAATGGGAAGTGGGTTGCTTTGACGAAGGAGAGTCCCAACGCCATTATAGGCCTTAGAAAGACAGGCAACCAGTTGTAGAACCAGACGATTATTTGTTATAGGTGCGCCAACGTTACGGAGTTGGTCCGCCAACTCCTTGAGTTTCTTGCAATATGTAGATACGTTTGGAAATTCTTCCATGCGAACTAGAGAGAATTCCTACTCGAGTGTGACAACACGTGAATGTTGGTTATCTTGGAATATGTCACGCAATCTATTCCAGGTAGGGATGTCAACAGATCGGATCTGGATGGGATCCTACTAGATCCAGATTCATTTTTCATACCTGAATCTAGATCCGAATCCAGATCCAGATCCATCGGTTCCATAAAAATCAGATCCAAATCCGGATCCACCGGGTCCACGGATCGGATCTGGATCCACATGTAAAAATTTTTGTCTTGCTAAGAATGTAACCTTGCTAAGATTTTTTTTGAACTGACAAATAATTTTTACTTAGCTAGCAGTTTACTGTGTTTCAATTTTGAAATGTTCATATGAGATATTTTGTTCGTTGTCTCGTTTTGATTGTGAGCTATTAATTGAAAATGTTGGACAATGACAATAGTTGTGAAAAATGCTAACTAGTATTTTCACAATGCAGAACTTGCATGTGCTTGAAATCTTCACAAATGAAGTGAATATAATTTTAACTACTTGTCTATGGAGATGTTAGTCATTCACTAATATAACATTGATTTTATTATCGAAGTTACCTATTTATCTTTTGGTTTTTGAGTTAACGCGGGGATAAATTAAACTTGTTTTGAGAATTAAACTTGTAAGGATGTGCTTAGCAATTTTAAGAAAATACTTATAAAATTACATTCTAGGTTATGAATATATTTAATATAAAACGGATCCACGTGTCGGATCTGGACCGGATACGGATCTCAAATACAAGATCCAGATTCGATCCGTCAGAAACAGATCCGGGTTCGATCCGAATCCGTCAGAAATAGATCCGGGCTCGATCCGGATCCGTCAGAAACAGATCCGGATCCGTCGGGTTCAAATTTTGAAGATCCATATCCTATAAACCGGATCCGGATCCACCGGATCCGGATCGGGTCTATGATCCACTGCCATCTCTAATTCCAGGTAGCCATAGTCATGGTATCCGGCTCAATAATCATCTGTAAGAGGTCAACCGAAATAGTGTAATAAATCCACTGGAGAACGGTAGCATCAAGAGTAATCCATAACTGAGGATCCTCCGCGGGAATAGGTGCAACAGGAGAAATTATGTGATGGATAACTTGATGGGAGATAGCGTGAATTTTAAACAATTCTGCCCACGTCGCATATTGAACGTTTTCCATCTCAAGCACAATAGGGATGTTCTTGATGTTAGAAACCATGAGGGCAGAATGAAAATTGTTCTTAGACATATTGAAAGAACAAAGGAGGAGGGGAAATTTGGGGATAGTAAGAGAGATTTTGAGAGCGGAAGACTAATTTTGGTAAAGAAACCTGAGGGGGGGGGGGTTTCGGCCGAGAGGGACACAAAATTTGGGAGAGGAAATTTTTTGTTAGACCTAGTCTCTTGATACCATGAAAGAAATAATCCCCTTGATTATTTTCATTACTTGAAAGGCTTTATATACAAGTTACAAAATAGGAGAATCCTATTCCTATTCTATTCATAAAACCTTATTCTATACATTTATGGTAATACACTAATTATGGTAATACACTACTAATTATATTACAACATTACCTAAATTAGGATACTAAATATTTATCATAAATTATATAACCAAAACAGCTAAAACAGAAAGCCTTTTATGAGAGCAAATCCGAGACAATATGTGTATATTGTATATTTAACACAAACCAACAATTTCCAAATCAACTTGAGCACTAAGATCGACCTTACACTTCGAGAAATGCAGATTGTCATCTTCCACTTTCATCCACAAGAGTATATTTGATGTGGCTAATTTGGCCTTTTTCGTAAAAAAAAAAAAAAGTAAATTAAACATCCTTGGTCTCCTTTAAATTTTTGAGACTTAAAACATCAATTTTGTTGGTTTTTTGCATAAAGCTTTGTCTTTTAATCTTTGAAAAGGAAAATGATTGTATAGTACCAATACTACTCCCAATAAAAGGACCATAAGAAGGAGCACCATTGATTAAGGATTTAGTTAAAACTTGATTAGGAGCTAAAGGATTTAGAGACTTCAAAAGCAGAGACACTCCAAGAAAGTGAGAGAAATTCATGGTTTTGAAAATTGTTGGTTTAATTGTTGAGCTAAAGTTTGAAGAATTTTAATTGAATATGCAGGAAAAATTGGGTCAAAGATATGTTAGCCATTATTAGAGTTTTAAGCTTGAAATTTTTTTTTGAAAATGAGTTTTGTTGTTTCAATGTTTGTTAAAAAAATTGGTGTTGAGATTTGTTCACTGAATTTTAAGGAAGTTACATTTCAAATTTGAGTTTATTCGATTGAGAATTGAATCAAAATGTTTAAGCATTTTTCTTGAAGAAGAAGATGAAATTGGGGCTGGGTCGGGTCAGGTCGGGGCGGGTCTAGGGAAGGGATTGTGTAATCTAATTTGATTTGGGGGTTTTCATCCAAATATGGATATATGTGTAAACTTTGTTGACGGCAGGAGTATATTTGTAGGTTCCGTAGGGTTAGCAATACAAAAATCTCAATTGGAAAATAACTGAGGTAAGAATACTCGGTCACTTTCACTAACAGATGATAAAATTGGCTAATAAAATAAAATTGAGGGATATATTTGACCCCTTTCTCTAGAATGAAAACCATCTTATAAAGATTTTTATGTTATTTTTACAAACCTCTCGTATTATTCTTTATTGATCTCCAATGAAAATAATTATATCACTAAAATAACATTTTAATGGGTTACAAAATCAAATCTCCTGCAAGTAACTTGTATATTAATAGTAATATATTAGTGATACATGACATTTTATTCCCTGAAGGAGTATAGAGTCTAAAGAAAAAAAATATTTAATCACTCACAATACCTATTTCAAACTCCATGAAAATTTCTGGAAAATCTTTATAACTTCAAACTCCAGCACAATTGTTTTATTTGTCAAAACTTTAAACTCAAAACACATTATTTTGTATTTTAGCTAGGAATATTTTTGTCTAGATATTATATCCGTCATAAAAATAGCTATTTCTCAATTATGTTTCAAATGATAGCTAAATATTAATAACCGGTCCAAAAACTGCCCATCCGAGCTATTTTTCACAAACTTTTACCTATGTTCCATCTTTTGAAATATTACCAGGACCTCAAGAGTCAAGGGTAATATGTATATCCAAAAGTAACTACTCATATATTTAAGTATCTAGAAAGGACTGGTCAATCTATTAAGTGATCAAAGACATAAAAGAGTAAATAAAGCCTTATTTTCAAACTTTACACTAATGCGAGGTGGAACAATAGAAACATTTGAAACTTTGAATCAGATAAATCCATGAATCAGCCAATCAAATTCTTCATATGCACTCTTTATTTGGCCCAAACTAAGGAAGTTAAACAGCACTTTGCCTACCATCATCAATCTGGTCACAAAAACATAAAGAAATCCAACAGCTAGTTCAAACAATATCTATTCAAAAAAGTTAGTAACTTGTTACCAAAATGTGCTTGACATTGTTATTGTCCTCCTTCCAATCTTATTCTTTGCTCTATGAAACTGGTTTCCTACAGGCAAGTCTAGTCTTCATATTGTTGCACAGGTGAAATATAGAGCCGTCAATGTGGGTTAAGACCTATGGGCCGACCCAACCCAGCTCGTGATTTGATAGGATTGTGCATGGATTTTTGAAGCCCATTTAAGAACGAGGCTTTTTAGCCCGATTCGAGGAATCCCGCTGATCAGTGGGCTTGAGTGTGCGTGAGTTGGGTCGGCTTGTGGGCCAAAAATATTTAATAAAAAAATAGAAAGAAAGTGAAGAGGTAAAGACAATCTTGTCATAAGAAGAATCAGATGTGCTTAATGAAGCTGATGTGCTTGTGTTGGATACATCATAAGTGTCTTGAAAGTTTATTTGAGAAGTTCATTTTTATTTTAAATGGATGAAATATTATCATCTTCTTTTACGTTTTATTGAAACAAAGCTAGGTTAATATTCTTATTTAGCTAGTTGTATCGCTCTCCATTAATTGTTTAGTTTGCTATTAATATCTCTATTTGGTTCGAGTGATATCAGTTATTAATAAGTTAAGTGTTAACAATGTTAAAAGTTATTCAGTTTCGCAGAAAGTTTGATCGTACAAGATTGTTTTCTTCAGTTGTACCCAAAATAATTGCATAGAATGGTAGAGATTTCATAATGAAATCATACAATCAATTTTTTTTACTTGAAGTCAAACTTAATAAGCATTATTAGAATCATTAGAGAAAATACATCTTTTCACTCCTAAACTTGCACCGAAAATTCACTTTAGCAATTAAACTTTACTTGTAATTACTTACCCCTAAACAACTTATACGTGAATTAAACTCAACTTTACGTTGCCCAGACCAATATTACAATGGGCTGTGTAAAACACTCTTCGCCACATCAGCGCTACGTCAACAATCGATTAAATTTTAAATTTTTACTCTTTTTTCTATTTTTTTTAAATATTTTTATTCACCTTTTTTCTTTTTTAAAATTCCTAATTTCATTCCTTCTTCCCACCCCCCAACCAAATCCATCTTCTCCATTCCTCCTTCACACCACCCTCCCCAACCAAACCCCCCAACCCACCTTCTTCTTCCTGCTCCTTCAACCCCCCCAACCCACCTTCTGCTTCCTGACTTGGGAGCAAGAGCTGCGAGACTTGCAGAAAAAAATAAGAACCAGCCACAAATTAAAGCAGAATGCAGTAGCCACCTCTACAAATGAGCCAACAAGAAGCTGATACAGTACACTACTTTCATGGATATATATACTTACGGTCTACTGACTACTTATTATTGGCTCTTTCTCCTCACGCCTCCCACAACCCACCTTCTTCCTGCCCCTCTCCTCCTACCTTCTTACACCACAAAATTGCAAATTGTAATAGTGCCAATTTATTTTATATAAAATTATTATATTTGTAGTCGTCAATTTATTAATTTATTTCTCTTCAATATTTAGCCCAACAATGGTGGTCATGAAAATAATGGAATAGATAGTGGCAATGGAGGAGAATGTCTTTTGGAGAAGACAATAAATAAAGAGGAGAAATAAAAAACTTAAAAGAAAAAGTAAGACTCATAAATTTTATTTGTCTCAAAATAAAATATTCATATAATTAAAAAATATTTTAATATATCAAGAAAAGGTATTAAGAATATTAATTATATATTGACTATTAAAAAAATGACATATGTATTACTTTATCAATTTTTAATTTTTTTTCTTTCACTTGCTTCCAAGAAAGTGAGTACACTTTCTCTACTTAGGGGGATATTTAATACATTATCGACAAGAATATGAAGGTAAATAATTACAACCAAAGTTTAATTGCTAAAGTGAATTTCAGTGCAAGTTTAAGGGTGAAAATATGTATTTTCTCTTTTATTTGTGAATTTGAGACTTGATTAGCAATTGATAACACCATGTAATATTGTCTTGTAAATATTTATGTTAGTATTTTAAATTAGAATTCAAATTAAAGAATTATGAAAAATATTTTTTTTTCAAAAGAGTGGGTTGGCCCGCAGCCCACATAGTGATGGGTTGGACTTGTTGTTTAAAGGCCCATCAATCAAAATGGTAGGCTAGCCCGACCTAACCCGTCAAATTTCAAATCCCGTGTGGGCTGGGTCAGCCCATTTTGACAGTTCTAGTGAAATATTTATGCATGTTAATATCATCCACTTCAGAACCATCAGAAAACTATTCAAGATAAAAAAAATCTTCAGAGTAATCTAATGGCTAGCCCAATTTGTTTAATCGAATGCACTATCCAAATGTGTTCTCGAACCTTAATATTCAAAAATTTCATCTGTAGGCGGATCAAACTCCGTTTGAAAATGTTTTAGCGTTAGCATCCTCAACTCGGCATATCTTGTTAAAGATGGAGAAGCATTGGCGAACCCAATTTTTCTTCCATTGGAACAGTTTCTTCTCTTTTCTGACTTCAATCTCTTCGTCGGTGCTGACGGTAATTTTTCCCTCAGAATAATCCATATAAGAACCATTCTCGGTTGTTGAATTGTTGGTAACATGTTACTTGCCATTCATCTTTAATTTTTAAGACTACAAGAGAAAAGAAATGAAGTGATGTTAAAGGATAAATAATATGGAAACAATAGATCCCTACAATAGTTAAGAACTCATTCAAGAAACATTGCAATTACGTATACAAAATATCATTTTCCATGTCGAATGCCCAGGTAGTATGAGGTATTTTTCTATAAAAGAAGCAAACCAAAACTCTGTAAGGCTCAGATGGTGATCCATACGATTTCACAGATCTAGTGAGTGCATCACCATACCATCCAATCCTTCTTCCAAAGATGGCAAAGCTAAAAACAAATAACAGAATGAAAAAAAGAAGCAGCTTGTAGATACAAACAACTCGACAAGTAATACATTTTATAATCAGGACTCCACTTTTACTTCGCTAGTCTTCGTGTACATTAAATTCCTAAGCTAAAATATGAAATGTATTTGTAATATGATAACCACATAACCATGGATCACTATTTATTACTCCCTCTGTCCATTTATGTGAAGGGGTTTGGAGTACGAGGGTCAAAACACTTAATTTTGATTATGGATTCATGTACAGATTCTTCAAAAAATTTAAAATAAAATTTATATATTTGAAAACGAAACAAAAGATACTACAAGTAAATATAGTTAATGATTCAAAATACATAAAAAAAATATTTTTAAATCCAAGAAAGAGAACAGATCATTGCACCCACACGTAATATTAGTAATAAGGGTAGTATTCTTACTTGCATATACGCAAGAAGGGAGACCGAGAGGTACATGTCATGGAGAATTATGCACATTAATATTTATCTGACTTAACTAAGTCTCATAAGACCTAACCTCTTCAAAAGCCGATTAGTATTTGCTTTAACCACTTCCAGCAGTCTTTGCATCTAAAACTTTATTCCTGAACACGTCCTCAGGCAGCACGACCCCGAAAACAGCATAATGGTGATTCAAGCTCCTCTCCCCTTGCAATCTGTGAACACTTCCTAGTGCACCAGCATTGGAATTTGGGAAAGAAAAAAATATCCGTCTAACTCTTTGATGGACAAGCGCCATTGCGCACATTGGACATGGCTCCCAAGCCAGGTAAATGTCACATCCAGTGCATAGATAAGGCCTGAGCGATTCAGAACTATGGCCATTACTTTGGGAGTCAGACTCCTCGATCTTCTGTCTTTTCAAAGGAGATAACGCTGTGTAATCAGGAAAAAGTTGTCGATCCCTGGCAGCAGAATATTCAATGGCTACAATAGCTGCATGCCGCAAAGGACGGCAGCAACCAAAGCTTTGCAGTGCCCATCGCCAAGGATGTACACAAGCAACATTATTAATTATATGTTTAGATTCTTCAATTGAACCGTCCAAAAGCAATGTTTGCTGGTTGACGTTTTCTAGATAGTTAGAGCAGATACCTTCCTTGCTGACCTCATTTGCAAGACTGGGTGAGGATATTACCTGATCACAAGCACTTGCAATTACCTGGTTAGTTGAAGGATCTACAATAACAGCAGCATTGACCACCTGACCAACGGAAGATGTTGCCAAATCAACGGTATGTCTCATGAAACTGAAAACTGATTGCGACTCCTCTTCACTAAATCCAGTTATGCCACTGATGTTGTAGGTTGGCGGATGATACGAAGTAGGCCAGAGCTTGCACTGTTCGTCCCATTCTTCTTTTGATGTTGCAGCATATTTGCAAACTTTTGTGATAAAAGTACTCAACTGGTATGATTTGACAAGCTCAAGAACCTCAGCATCATTTTCAACAGCCAAAGATAAAAGCAGAGACAGTTGAGGTTTCCCTCCATCAATGCACTTCTTCCGCACACGCTTCACATGCCGCAAATTTTCCAATGGTGCAATCTGATTCAACTTCCTGACTAGAGTATTGGCATCTTGGGGTTCAATGACAGCAGCGAGCACGTTGACTGTGGGTTGGAGGTGAGGAAGAAAGGATGGCTTTTCAGGTATGTGAGTGATTTGTGGAAATACACTCTCTGTATTCTTCATCCTCTCTGTCTCAGACTCTCAGTTGCCTTTGCTCTGCTCAGTTTACTGTGATACGGCCACCCGTCGCTCTAATCACACACAGAGGTCTGGATTTTGGCTTTCGACGCCTGTTTCTGCTTCTTTTTTTTTATTTTTTTTGCAAAAAAGAAAGATTATTTGATTCCCCAAATAGTAACACCTTCACATAAAATGGGACGATGGGAGTACCTAGCTTAGCTCCAACTCTGTTAAGATTGTTCGTATCACCTGCGAGAGTAAGTAAACCAGCTTTTCAGCATCTTACTGAGATAGAATATACAAGATTCAGATAGAAGAATATCCAAAATTAGTCTGTAATAAGTTGTTAAAGTATTCAGATGATACATATACCATATCTATAATACAACCAGAAGCAAGTTTTCCCAATTGAAATTATAAACAATCAATTAATGTGATTGTGGAAATATAACCTGCATAAGAGAATCAGCTGAAATGAGATAAGAAATGCATATAAGCTATTCATCTATTGTGTAAATCATAAACTGTATAAATTGTTCATCTATTGTATTAATCATTCACCATTTACTGTCCATCACATAAACTGCATCAACACTGAAGAGTATCCGGATATGTCTAGTCAAATTATAGTCGGTAGAATATTCAAAACTATTTCTCTTTTACACTATAAGACGAATAGTAATTTTGCAAGAAACAACTCTACTGGCCATGGAAACTTAATCTTGAGACCTTTACTATGAACACAAGAAAGAATGAGAAAAGAATGGAAACATAGATGTATCAAATGTGAAAACAATTAAGAGAAAGAAACGAATAAAAGAGAAACCACCTTTCATGCAACTTATTCATACTCATGCCTTGTTGCTACATTATAGCCCTGCTACATAGTAAAATTTTTGGACACCAAAACTTATCCAAGGAATTCATTGATGCTAAGAAACTCATGTTACAGAGAACCAATGTCAAACTACAGAGACCATTCACCATGGATATTAAATTCACTGATGCTAGGGATATCTGTTCTTGCTTTTTAAAGTAAATTGAGTTGTAAAATATATCTCATAGATATTAAAGTCAGGTTACTTCACCAGCAATTAGCATTCACCTAAGAAGGCAAACATTACATGAAAAAAATACATTTTCAAAAAATTGGTAATGGAACTTACGTTTCTATCATTAACAAACTAACAAGGTTTGGTGTCCATGACTTTTACTTAACAGAGAACTGATAAAATAAAATAAAAAAGGGCAGTCCGGTGCACTAAGCTCCCGCTATGCGCGGGGCCCGTGGAAGGGCCGGACCACAAGGGGTCTATTATACACAGCATTATCTCACATTTCTGCAAGAGGTTGTTTCCACGGCTTGAACCCATGACCTCGTGGTCACAACATAGAACTAATATTCAAGGTGAATATTAAGGAAATGTAGTTTCTAGTGTAGTATGCCTAATGTGCTTCAACATATCATAAATCATGTATCAAAGAGATAACTTTTAAACTCAAATAGCTGAAGACAAGCATTTTAGGCTAGAACGATTAACTAGTGAAACATTAACTATCATCCATCTTTATAATCAAATTGGATATATGAGTTTGGTCATAAAACAATTGCTACTCTGCAAGACCCCAAGTATGTTTCTTTTCCATTCCTAATTTTAGTCAAAAGAAGCTCTTCCTCTTTTCTTGAATCTTGAACAAGGTTAACATAGTTCTATAATCATTCTTTTTGCACTGCATCAATAGTGGTAGAACCAGTGCTTGCTAAGAATTAACGCTACAAATATCTTTTTAGAAATTCCAATCCCAATGGCTTAGAGTTACAGCTCCCAAAGAAGGAAGTAGAAGAGAATCTCCATGATCTTCCTCTTCCTGAAGTAGGAGGAGAAGTAACTCTATCTTTATTTGATCTAATTGGAGAAAGAGTTTTCCCAATAAAATAGGTACATAGTGAGAAGGAGGAATAATATCTTGGAGGAAAAGGATGGGAGGAGTATGTAGCTAAGCACAACTTGTTTATTTTTGACACCATCATTCTTAACAAGGTAACTGTGAACCATGATGAGCTAAATCCAAGTGCAAAATGTATTTGGGAAAGGTGATTAACCAAAACGGCTTAGATGATCAACTTGTCAATAACTCCTATCACTATAAATTATTTATCAGACAAGAGACTAATACATGTGTTTAGACTCAAGTGTGTGAGCCTTCGGAGTTGTATTAGTTCTGAGGCTATATATATGATGAGAAACAGAAACAGTAAACGTAAAGTTACTTGTGTTGTCGAATTACAATGACACAAAATTTGATCTGCATAATGAGACCAAATAAAGTTTTAAGCATATGATTTATTAATTAGCTCTTAGGATATAGAGAAAGGATATCTAAAAGTAAAGGATAGCTATAACAGAGTTAATTGACAGGAGCAACATGATTAAGTGAGTAAAGCAGACAAGTGCAACAGATAATAGTGCCGCAGATATTTCGAGTGATATTGACGAATACTTGATAATGGAACTAAATCTGATACAATTATTGAGAAAATTTAATTGCCAAATGACGAAACAGAATGTACATTCTATATGCTCAGCGAACCCTTTGAATCTATGAAATTGAGCTAAATCTGAAATGCAAACATGAAACCGAGGAAAACAGAGAAAAAGTTCACAAATTCATTTTTCTATAAATCACGAAAATATAAATCTAGTGTACCATTAGCAGAGTTGTCGCTGTCGCCGCCGATGATGAATCCAGGTGATTCGATCTTAGTGAGCCCAGTGATTGTCTATGCAAATTGCATATTAAATAACCCTGTTATTTAATAGTCGAGAATGAGAGGGTAAAAGAACCCGCGTAAAGAATTTGGGAAACAGAATATTTTTATTGTGAGAAACCTCCGCAAATTGCATACTAAATAACAGGGTTAGTCTAACCGTCGCAATTTATGTAATTTGCGGAGGTTAAGCGGCCGCAATGCAACCATTTTTTTGTAGTGTGTATCTCTTGTGCTACTATCTTGCTCTCTCACCCATCTTCATTTTAGTTCTAATGAATTAAGATATTACCCGCCACTACACTAAAAGCTGTTGAATAAGGTTCCAAAGAAATAATGAGCACCCTAATAAGAATAAAACAGAATCTAATAGCCAGGAAAGTTAAAATTGTTTTCTACTTAATCTCCTAATAATTTCATAACAGAACAATAGATCTCAGTGTGTGATCTATTCAGAACAAGAGATACATAATACATGTGTTTAGACTCAAGTGTGTGAGCCACCAAAGAGAATTGATTTCCACTTACTTTAATCCAACTATAGCCCTGGGTCTCTAGCACGCCCATCTTTTCTTTTCATCATTTTACTTAACTGAGCTATTATAGCTTCTCCATGGAACCTAATGTTTACAAGAAAAAAATACTACTTGCTGAAAATATGATTAGTTTCTAGTCTTCGTCTCCTCAACTAGCAAGAAGCAAAACAAATGGGATAACTGATTATGGCAGCAAGAAACAACTTATGGATGCAGTGCTCACCAAGAAACAGTGAGAATGAGACATTGATTCAACTTTTTAGAGAAACCAGATTGATGTTAAGTTCAGGCAGTGAGCAACAGATTGGTTAGTGAAATGACTCTTCTACGCTCTTTTCGGCAAGCAAGTACGTTGACCATGACCTGGTTGATCCTTGGTTCTTCTATATAGTAGATAGATATATTGATATCTCCATATTTGAACCAACCTGCAAGGAAGTAACATACAGATTAGTGGTTATTCGATGGTAATAATTATTGTTACTGTAAATGATCCTTGAACTTTTTATGTGTAGACATGTTGAGAAGTACTTGGGTGACAAAGGCAAGCAACGAAAGTGACGTAATTGCAGAAAAATATAAAGGGCTGCTCCCAAGAAAACTCAAAACAGACGAGATAATCTGTTTCTTTGAGCGCATGTGTGACCACGTGACATGCTTGTTACTTTTTAATCAGGAAAAAAAGTTTTTGTACAATGACAAATTGTCATTCTGGGAGGGACAGACCGGTACCCGATACCTTAACTTTGATCAAGCGAATCAACTAGACATATCTATACAACCAGGTAGGCTGAAGAGATCCACTGGAATAGTAGCGGGCTAACCATAATAAATTGGAGTCAAATGTCTAGCTCGCATCCCCATGCCTGAACTCAACTGCACCTGAAGGGGAAAATAGATATATTGCCAAGCAAGGCTGAGTACATCTGACATCGTACTTACCAAGTATCATCGACTCCCTAACTCAAGATTGGGGCAAGACTTTAAAGAAAAGATCATGCTATGTATATGAAATTCAAATCAAGAAAGGCATTTCATAAACCTCCAAAACATTTAAAGATTCGAAAACATTTAAGGAACTTTAAACTTAAACATATTCATCTCATGTATAAAGTATCCCAGTAACCGGGGAGCACATAAGCTCACTGACTCAATCTGTCCAGTCTTGGGTAGTCAACTAGAAGAACCGCCACGCCATAATGACATATGGTGTGGCATATCGGACCTGGGGTATCGACTCGATCAGATTATCCGTCTCAACATAACCTCATGGTATGAAACGATATCAAAGGTTGCTAGCAACATGTATATCTCAATCACAAACTCCTACACTGGTGCGTGTAGTTTCTAGGCCTAAGCCCTCTCAGTTTACTATTTGTACTCCCAAAACTTTTATTGGCACTTCTGACCCTCGAAATCAATCTCAATAGAGGCTTGGTAGCCCAACATATTATTAATCTCAAATTAAACATCTGTTCAATAGAGGAAGTAAATATGATTGCTCTTTATTTTTGGAAACAAGTTCATAACTTAATTAAAAAGTGGCATGTGGTGCTCTCTTCACAATTTAAAGCATAAGCTCAAACATTCATAAAAAAAACACGTCATGACACACTCAAGGTAGCACAAATCATAATATTCATGAAATAATGATCCCTCACTCACCCCTACGGGCTCTCATTCACTTTCTAGACATTTTTGTAAACACGTGGAAGGCAAAGACTTTAAGAAAACAAAATTCAAGAAAGAGTACATCTCAATTTCTTTCAAGTTCATGTATGGTCCAATTAATCAAACAGCGCCCAACATGTTCAGCAACAATTAATCTACAACGAGAACATCATTTCCATCAAAGAATAAAAGAAATCACAGAGAGGGTAAATGGGTTACCTTGAATAAAGATTACTAGGCTTTGGAGTTGTTGAACACTTGAACTAATGATTCTTCTCAAGTCTCTAATCTAAAGTGTTTGTTACAATAACCCGAAGCCGAGGTTGGTCCTTTTCTTTATAAAGCTTTGAATAGGACATATTAATGGAGAACCACATATTTATGCCTCTTATAATTTCAAATTGGGCCTGCCCCATTAGGCCATTACTCTTAGTTATACACGTTTCTAAAAATATCCTTATTAAAAAAAATATTTGTCAATTTACAAAATTAATTTAATTTTTCTTATTTTTTCATTAATGTTAATTATTTTTATCTCTTTCGTTTCGACACAAGAAAATGGATTTTTCTACACCCCTTTCTTGTGAAATTAATATTGATTAAAGTATAATTTATTGGAGAAAGATAAGAATAATACAGTAAAAATACACTTTTATTTATGATTTTTTAAAGGGCTTGAAAAAGTGGAATAGTAATACAGGACGGAGGGACTACAATTTAGGGAAAAGGTCTAAATATGTCCTTGTATTATAAGAAATTGGGTAAGTTTACCCTTCATTAATACTTTAACTCACATATGCCTTACCTTAAATAATTAGTTCAAATATGATTTTATTTTATAAGATTCTTTGACTTAACCTAATTATGAAATTAATTAGTCAATTAGCATCAAATCTTGACACGTGTCATAATTTATGAGATCTAGGCTTACCCAGCCTCAGATAAAGGACATATTTGGTCTCACGGGCATACTTTGAGGGCGTATTTGGTGCAATATCAATCCCCCATATTTAGATTTCAAAAAATTATCTCAAGAGCTAAAGTGAGGAAATTTTGTGGGTTTTTCCTCGAAAAGATTGACTTTCGTTGAGTTCTTTATATATATAAAGAAGGATTTGTTGAATCGTTCGGAATTCATGCGGCTACTGTTAGCTAGAAAAGCACCAAGGTAAGTTAAGTTGAACCTCCTCCCATTGAATCGTGTTTTATTGAAAATACATGACTTCTACGTGTGTCTACATGACTAATTTGCTTCAAATAGAAATACATAGTTCTGGGTGACAAGTAATGACAGGTCATTCATGTTTTCTTTAAATGTTATAGATCCACATGTTATGCTACTCATGAAAAGAATGTATAAATGTTTCAAGCTTTCTATTAGCATGTGTATACCACTATTATATTTATCATATTTAAGATTATGTAATTATGATAGAAATATGATCCCTGTTGTATATAGGAATTTTACATTGTACACCTATATGTATTTTATAATAATGAGAAATGCTCCCCAAGGAAGATTAATACAGTTCTATATGGTATCAGAAGCCAAAAATTCTTCCCAACTTAAAACCTACCTTCGACTGTATACCATCGGTATACCTCCGATATACGCCAATATACAACTGTCCAGCCCTCAAATTCTGCTAAAAGCACTGTATACCTTGGGAATACTGCTGATATACAACCTCTTTTCTTTCCCTATCTCTCAACCAAGATGTATACCCCTCATATATAGCCTATACACGTCGATATACACTATGTATACGGCGGATATATCCTCACTGCCACTGTAGACCACCCGTACACAACCTCCTAAGCCGTTATACATCCCGTATATGGTTGTTTCTGCCATATACACTGCGCCTACGTCCTGAACCCCTCCCCTAATTTTTCCCCCACTATCCTGCAGCCTTCATGGCCGAAAATAGCACCGGAAGCAACAACAACCAGCCGCGTAGGAATGACAGATGGGGCTTGCCTGCGAACTGGGCCTCCAGCTTAAGCCCATCAGCTGCGGCCTCTAGCCATAGCCCAGCAGCTGCGACCCATTTTAATCTGCAGACAGGGCAACCCTATCCGACTCAATATTCTGGGGCCCAACAGTCCACTTTGAGAATTTTCCAATCCACTTTGGGCCAGACTTTCAGCACATTGACTTCTCGAAAGCCCGATAATGCGTGGTATATGGATACCTGCGCCACGTCTCATCTCACCAACAATTCTGGTAATCTTACTCAACTGCATAATTTAAATACTCCGCAGTCTATTATGGTCGGTAATGGTCATCACATTCCAATTCAAGGATTTGGTCACACCCTTTCCCCTCCACCGCATCCCCACTTCTCTCTTTAAAATGTCTTTTATGCCCCAAACATCATCAAAAATCTAATTTCCGTTAGGAAGTTTGCCACCTATAATTCTGTCTCAATTAACTTTGATCCGTTTGGATTTTATGTAGCGGACCTCCGTACCGGAAAACTCCTTACGAGATGCAATAGTGAAGGGGACCTATATCCTTTCCTACCCACATACGCTGTTAGTGTTACTCCTCCCACTCTTCTAACAACCATATCTCCCTCAACGTGGCATAGTAGACTTGGTCATTCGGGTTCTCACATTTTTTATTCTCTTAGAAACCGAAATTTGATCCAATGTTACAAAGTGAATCTTTCTCATAGTTGCTCCTCTTGTCAGTTATGAAAACACATTAGACTACCATTTACGACTTATATGAGTACTACTTTCTCACCCTTTGATACTATTCACGCTGATTTATGGACATCTCCCATAACTAGCAACTTAGGCCACAAATATTATCTGTTATTTTTGGATGATTTCTCTCACTTTCTTTGGATATACCCACTCAAACGCAAATCTCAAGTGTTCTCCAAATTTTTTGAGTTTCGTACACTGGTCCAAACGCAAAAAAGACATAAAATCATTTCAATGTGATAATGGTCGTGAGTTTAATAATTCCTTATTCATAAATTCTGTGCGGCTAACGGCATGGTTCTTCGTTTCTCGTGCACATATACCTCCCCTCAAAATGGTAAAACCGAAAGAATTCTCTGAACCATTAATAATATGATTTGTACCCTCTTTTTTCATGCGTTTCTCCCACTTATTTTTTGGGTATATGCACTAAAATCGGTAGAACACATTCTCAATATTTTACCTACCCGTGTGATTCAAAATAGGACACCACCAAAATTCTCTACCATCGGATCCCTACCTATGACCATCTTAGAATTTTTTGTTGTCTGTGTTACCCTAATCCGACATCCACGCCCCCCATAAATTGGCACCCAGATCTACTCCGTGCGCCTTCCTCGGTTTCCCGTCCAACCATAGGGGATACCTGTGCTATGAGCTCTACACCGACAAAATTATAATTTCTCGTCACGTCACTTTTATTGAGTATGTTTTCCTATTTGACAACATTAAAAAATTCTGAGTCACTAATTACCAATTCCTTAAAGATTCAGACCCATTATCGCTTGTCCAACAAGTATTCCTTCAAATTGCCGCTGTTCCTTCGACGACAGACGCATAAACTGCCACCACCGGCGGTTTGGTCGTTAGCTCCCTATCCCCTCCAGTCCGATCTTCCACCACTACCGCTCCATCAAACCCCGGTCACCACTATGTGTCACAACCATCTTTGGTTGCCACCACCGCAAACCCATCCCTGCCACCTACTATCACCGCCACCGATGGCAGCTCTGCGTCTTTGTCACCCTCAAGGACTTTGTCCCACCAAATGCCGATTGCCACCACCACCGGCAATCAACCTAACTTCTTGGTATCACCACCGGTCATCATCCCCACTAGTGTGTCACCACCACAACCCCGTAACCACTGGTAACCCACATTGTTCCCCCATATGCACACCACCAAACCAACCCTCCAGTGCCAACCCACCACCGACACCATACCCTACATCGTCGACCTCAACCCATCTCGGTCTGACCCAGATCGGTGACACTAACCAACCCATCGTCAAACCCAGATATCAACTACTCAACCATTGTACCCAGACAACAGATCGATCCGACCCCATACCAGAACCCTAATCAAACACCATAGAAGAACTCAAATCCAACCACACAGTGACCCCGACCTGACAACCAACAAACATACCCAGCCTGCATCCTCGCACTGTATGGAAACTCGTGCTCAACACAGATTTTTCAAAACCAAAGTCCAATTTAACCTATACACACAAACCATACTCCCCATTCCCCAAACCCCAAATTAGCAAAATTAGATCCTAATTGGAATGCGGCCATGTGTGAGGCATTTAATGCTTTAACAAAATAACACACTTGGGATTTGGTTCCTCGACCGGAGGGGGTAAATGTGATCCGATACATGTAGCTTTTTTTTCATCACAAGTACAGAGACAGTGATGATCTAGAGAGGTATAATGCGAGACTTGTGGCTAATGACACAAATCAACATGAGGGTATTGATTGTGGTGATACATTCAGTCCGATTGTTAAACCGACTACTATTTGAACAGTTCTGAGTATAACCATGGACAGGAACTGGCATATTCATCAGCTTGATGTGAAAAATGCGTTTCTATATAGGGATTTGAAAGAAACGGTTTATATGCATCAACCATCTGATTTTGTCCATCCAGCAGCCCCTCAGTATGTATTTCGTCTCTGTAAGTCACTCTATGGCTTGAAACATACCCCTAGAGTGTGGTATGATCGCTTTACATAGTATATCATGCAGATTGTGTTTGTGTGCAGCAAGTGTGATAATTTTCTATTTATTTTTCAAAGAGGTAGTAGCATTGCATATTTATTATTGTACGTTGATGATATTGTGCTCACTGCCTCACCTGATTTGTTGAAAAATGAGATCATTACGCTGCTCAAAATAAAATTTGCTATGACTGACTTGGGGAAGTTGAGCTATTTTTTGGGGATTTCTGTGACTAGATCTGCAGATACTATATTTTTTTGTCAGCGTAAGTATGTAGAGGAGATTGTATACATGACTAAAATGGCGAATTGCATGATCATGACTACTCCAGTTGACTCTCGATCAAAGCTTAGTGCTTTGGATGGTGATCCAGTGTCAGATCCCACTCTTTACAGGAGTCTTGCAGGTGCACTACAATACCTCACTTTCACCGGGTCTGATATTGCTTATGTTGTTCAGCATGTATGCTTATTTATGCATGCCCTCAGTGAGCCTCACTTTACTGCCCTCAAACGTATCATTCGATATGTTAAGGGCACACTTGCTTATGGTTTGCATCTATACCCCTCAGCACCGAATATGTTGTTTTCATATACGAATGTTGATTGGGCAGGTTGTCCGGACATATGACGCTCCACCTCAGGCTACTGTGTGTTCTTAGGAGATAATCTTATTTCTTGGTCCACTAAGAGGCAACCCACATTATCCCGTTCGAGTGCAGAAGCAAAATACAGAGGCGTTGCTAATGTTGTTGCTGTGATCTGTTGGCTCCAAAACCTTCCTTTGGAGCTTCATTGTCTATTACGTAAGGCTTCTTTGGTTTATTGTGATAATATATCCGTCATATATCTGTCTCATAATCCGGTTCAACATCAGCGAATCAATCACATTGAGATGGACATCCACTTTGTTCGTGAGAAGGTTGCTCTCGGTCATGTCAGGGTATTGCATGTGCCTTCTTTATATCAGTATGCAGATATATTCACCAAGGGCCTTCCTAGATAACTATTCCTCGACTTCAGGTCCAGTCTTAGCGTTCGGCCTCTTCCCGCTCCGACTGAGGGGGTGTATTATCACATGTGTACCACTATTGTATTTAACATATTTAAGGTTATGTAATTATGGTAGAACTAGAATCCATGTTGTATAGGGATTCCACATTGTACACACATATATATATTTTATATTATTGAGAAATGATCCCCAAAGAAGATTAATATAGTTTTACACTTCCAATAAAAATGAACTAAATGTTTAAGGTTTCCATGAATGTGAATACGACGATTATGAATTATGGACCTTGGGTGCCACTTGAACTTTATTAAGAATGTATGAGTACTTCTTATGGTATGTTATTGAGCTTTAATTATGATATATTATTGTCTGATAGTGTAGGAGATTACCCGTCATGATTATGATTCATGGTGCACTAATATTGATAGTGGGGAGACTACTCGCCATGACGTTATGACACCCCAACTTAGGAGAAGTGTCCTACATCGATAATTTAGAAAATTTGGGTATATAAGTAAACAATCCTTACATCCTAGTAACGCGTTTTAAAATCGTGCGGGCCGGGGCCCAAAGCGAATAATATCACTAGTAAGTTGGACTGTTACAGATGATAACATAGTCACTCATGTGTCAGTCTTGTCGGTGCGGGTAAGAGTTCAACTGAGTTTAGACAAATTCCTATTAGGCAGGGAAGACGCTGAGTGCATAAGAGGGGTGTATGTGACACCCTCATGTGTTAGTTTTGTCGGTGTGGGAAAGAGTTCAATTGAGTTTAGGCAAATTCCGATTAGGCGGGGCAGACGTTGAGTCCATAAGAGGGGGTATATGTGACACCCAAGTTTGAAGAAGGGTCCTACATCGGAAAAACACATGAGAAATACTGAGTATATAAGTAAGCAAACCTTACACCCTAGTGACGTGTTTTAAAGCCGTGCGGATCTAGGCTCTGAACGGGCTAGGTTGTTATAGACGTGATTCATGCCTATTTCTTGATAGTGGAGGACTCTATCCACCATGATACCACTCTTGGTGCACTATTACTATGTCAGTGTCATACTAAAAATTCCTCCAAAGATAAATGTGAATTATTTGTTTAAAGCTCGAATGTGAATTAAATGTTTATGTGAAAAAGATTCTATTTTGATACTTGCTTTTTTTCTTCATAATTTATTTATATTATTTTACCCTTATCAATTTATGGGTGTTTCTTTTCACGCGAGTACTAATCGATATGTACTCACATCCCTTTAGTCGGGGACGTTGCATCTCTATTGTGGATGTAGGCACAGATATTCACTGCAGCGTGGATCCTCGCTAGGCACACTACGCATTCCTTCTCTTTTGGTGAGTCCATTTGATGTTTGAGACATTTTGTTGATAAATACAAACTCAAGTATTCTCTTGGATATAGTCAAGGCCTTGCCTCAATATTTCTTTTATTCGTGACAGTCATAGTGACTTCATATACATGCAGTTATCATATCACGTTTTATTTTGTCATGTCCAGTGTATCCTAGTATGGCTTTTAAAACACCAATATTTTTCGATTATGATTTCACGTTCATTGAAAGATTTAATGATTTAAAGAATATTTTCTCTTCCGCAATCCGTATGTGCTTCAAGTATGAATGCATATAAGGCAGATCTGCTCGATTAAATGTGAGGCACATGGTCTATCCTCACAAGGATTTGTGATGTGACACATAGTGCATGACAAGTAAAATTCAATATATGAAAATCAACGCAATACAAGTATTTTTTAATGCTTTCTAGCATGTTAATAGGTCTAAGTGATATGCACATTTACTCACAACACATATATGACAAGTAATGTTCAATAATATACAATCAAATATTCTCATTTAGCTACCCGATACCCATCTACATGTCCGTCACTCCCATATATACGCTACCACCACACATGTATACATAAAATCTCATTAGTTTGAGAGAATTATCTTATCGAGGTCAAAGTCTTAATTTATCTGGATTCTAGTAAACTTTCTACCTTTTAAAATCGGATTTTCACATGCAGATACGTCCAAATAGCTCAACTCTAGCCAAAAGAATATTTAACAAGGTCAAATAATTCTATTAAACTCTAATATATAATTTAATATGCGGTCTAGGTCAAAATAAATCATAAGTCAACCTCTATCTCACATAGTCAAACCTTAAAATAAAATGCATATTTGGTTACCCATAAGCCCACGAGTTGAAGTTCATAATTAGATTTTCATTTCTTTTCATTTACTAGCTCAAACCATCAATTACTATTTCTTGGGCTTAGGTCTAAAATCCTCAACTGCACTTGTAAATCCACTTTAAAATTAAAACTCTATGGCCAATACGATATAATCATAAGAGAGCATTTAGATCACTACCTGCAATATATGATCAAATTTCCTTATTAAATTCTCTTAAAGACTGAGCTCTTAATACTAAAATTTAGAAAAATAAAATGAACTTTTTTGAAAATGAGCCTTTTATATCTCAGGTAATCATCGCAAATGCGGCCAAGTGCTTTGCAAAGGCAAAGGATGAGAAATCTCCTAACATTGCAAAGTGACCCTAGCCTCAGCAATTGCGGAGGTCATTGTTTGACCTAAGGATCGCAAATACGATGAGTATCACTATCTAGTAGAAAATGAACCCCACCAGATTCTTTAAGTCCTCAATTGTGAATTGTGATGCACCAATACCGGATCTGCACCAACACTTTTTGAGTTCAATTTCGAACTCCACGGGTCCCAACTCAAAATCAACCTATCAAATCATAAAATGTGATGCTAAAACTCTAAAGCATTTGATAGGTTGATTTTTTCTTTTGAAACTTGTTGGTATAGTTTGAGTTGAACCCGAGGAGTTCGAATTTGGACTAAAAAATTGTTGGTACAGATTCGATGCTGGTGCATCACAATTATGATCACCAGGAGGGGTTGGGTTGTTACACCTGCAATGGTCCCATTAGAGATATTTCAATAAGAAGTATCTTGTTTTTCCTCAAACAAGCGATATCATTTTTAATTAAATCATGCAATTTAAGGACTGATATTGCAATGTGAATTTCAATTTATCTTGAGATGCAAGAAATACATTAAATATGTGATAGTGAATACGTAAATATTCTTCATATATTCTGTAATTATTATTTTAGTGTAATTATGTAAAGTAGATATTCTCATACGATTAGGATTACAATTGTAAACACACACACACACACACACACACACACACACATATATATATATATATATATATATATATATATGAGAAGACTCCCAAGAAGGAGTTAGATAATTCTACATGGTATCAGAAGGCAAGCCCTAACACCCTTCCTACCCTAAACTCTAGTCGGCAACCCTCCCAAACCCTAAAGCAACTTCGCCTCTTTCCTTGGTTACGTCGGAACCCTCCCAAACCCTAAATACTCTCCGCCGCGCCAACCACCCTTTCTCCTTACTTCTGACGGCCACATGGATTCTCTCGATTCATCATCCTCCACACAATACGTCACACATCCTCTTCCTCCATCCTCCTCTCCAACACCTTTCATCCGGCGTTTGCCGTGATGAACATCAAAAACTTTATCCCTTTTATTCTTGATCAGAAGGATGGCCAATACTCTTCGTGGATTGAGTTATTTCAAATACATGCTTGTGCCTATAATGTTTTTATCACATCGATGCCACCATACCCCGTTCGCCCGACGTCGACAACACAACGTGGAAACTACTTGATGTAATCGCCAAGCAATGGATATATGGCACCATATCCAATGATCTACTTCATACTATTATGAAGACACGTGCTTCGGCACACGACTTATGGACAAGACTAGAAGAAATTTTTCAAGACAACAAACATACACATACCGTGTATCTGGAAGAACAATTTAATAACACCCGTCTTGAAAACTTTGCTAATATGTCCGACTATTGTAAACAATTAAAACTAGTTGTAGATCAACTATCTAATATAGGCACTACGATTTCAGAAACAACTATGGTTTTGCAACTAATTAATGGTTTCCCAAAGGGTGAGTACGATACGCTTGCAACGATGATCCAACAAGCCGATCGCCTCCCTAGTTTCAACAAGGCCCGGATATGGTATCAAAGCCAGACTCATTCCAATTCTTTGTTCACCGATGATGGGCCCCCAAATTATATTATCCACGCTCCAGTTAACAAGGTCTGGGCGTGCGGGGGAGTGTTAAGAGTCCCACATCAGATATGGAATGAGAACATGGACTCCTTATATGGACTTGACAATTCTCACCTTACAAGCTAGCTTTTGGAGGAAACTACGCGTGTCAAATAGGACGAACATAATCAGAAGGCGTTGGTG
This sequence comes from Anisodus acutangulus, assembly GCA_029783415.1. NCBI lineage: Eukaryota > Viridiplantae > Streptophyta > Magnoliopsida > Solanales > Solanaceae > Anisodus > Anisodus acutangulus. Next base: position 28,458,404 of record CM056497.1, read on the forward strand.
GTTGATGCACTGGTGACCGCCCCAACACCCGCCGGACAACTGCCACACACGGACGGTCAAGCTCCCCGGAGTGGCCGAGGCGGCGGAAGAGGTTGAGGCCGCGGTCGAGCCAACAATACCGGTGGATAATTCCAACAGGCCCCGTACCCATCTCAGTGGGCCGGCCCAATGCCATGGCCAATGTTCAGAAGTTATGCCTCACCCTCATGCCCATACCCGATGGCACCGACCCAAGGCAATGGCCAGTGGCAACAACCGAGTATTTTGGGCCCTCATCCATGCCCATGCCATGCGAGACCAACACAGCAGGCCCATGTCTCGGTGGTCCAATAACAATAACAACCATATGGCCTCCTTACCCCTGCCGAACTAGGCCAGACCTACATCACTATAAATTTACAGCAACTCGACAATACTTGGTACATGGATACGGGCGCCACCTCCCACCTCACTCGTAACTCTGGTAATCTTTCTCAACTATTCAATTTGAACAATCCTCAATTTATTTTGGTCGAAAATGGCTGTCACATTCCAATTCAAGGCTATGATACCACTCAAACACCACCACCTCACCCTTTCTTTTCCCTAAAAAATGTCCTATATGCTCCTAACATCATTAAAAACTTAATCTTTATTGGGAAATTTGCTAGTGACAATTAATTCCGTATCAATTGAGTTTAACCATTTTGGTTTTTCTGTGAAGGACCCACGTACGGGGACAACTCTTACGAGGTGCAATAATGTGGGGGACCTCTATCCTTTCTCATCCACTTCCGCTGCAAGTGTCAATTCATATACATCTCTAGCTGCAATCTCTCCATCAACTTGATACAGTAGACTTGGGCACCTGGGATCACCAATTTTTAATTTTCTTAAAAGTCAAAATTTGATTTAATGTAATAAAGGAAAATTTTCCCTAAATTTCCATTATTGTCCTTTAGGGAAGCATGTTAGACTTGCTGACACCCAATTTTGCCCCTCTTTTCCAATTATTTGTTTATAATTTTGAATATTTTGACACCCCAAAACAATTTTGAGATGCATAGATATATTCACATTTTTACTATTATTTTGGCTCGGGCAGTTTTAAAATTAGAAACCCGCCGCTAGCTTATTTATTTTAGGCGCGTCATGCATGTTTAAAACTTTCAGAATAATTTGATCGCCTTTTACTCGCATTATTAACCATATAATAATTTTTTGTTTTTTATCCGATGTGCAATACAAAATGACTTCCCTCTTGTTCTTCATAATTTTCAATTGTTTTCATAATTTTCATAATTTTAAAGCTAGTGATGATGTTTTGCGAAAATAAAATAACATAGAATATTATGGTAAAACTATGCTTATGATATTAAAAGGTAAATAATAGTAAAAAATGCGAATATATATATGCATCTCAAAATTGTTTTGGGGTGTCGAAATATTCAAAATTATAATCAAATAATTGGAAAAGAGGGACAAAATTGGGCGTCAACAGCTGCCCCTCTTTGGCTGGAGACGATGAAAGAGTTTTTGGACAAAGAAGTTGATTGAATAGCAAATTTTGTCCTGATCATCAGGACTTGAATGAAGATTAGGGATGCATGGGTAGAAATATAATTTCGAGGGGGAAGAAGTTGCAAAATGTGGCGCAAATTAGAGAAATATTGCCCCAGTATCGAGTTATGATGACACTAGTTGTAAATGTGGCGAAATACTGGGGAAAGAGAGGAATGACGTTTGAAGTAGGCCGCTGATCAAAATTGCCTCGGTTTGCTGCAAGAATTAGTTCCACGTTGTGTAGACGTAATGCCGAGGATGTCGTTGTATGGACGTAATGCTGATAACATCGTTGTATAGACGTGATGCTGATGATGCCGCTGTATGGATGTAATGCTAATGACGTCGTTGTATGGATGTAATGCTGATGGCGTCGTTGTATGGATGTGATGCTGATGACATCGTTGTATGGACGTGATGTTGAAGACGTTGTTACGTAGATGTGTTGTGCAAATGATGTCGTTGTATAGACGTGTTATGCTAAAGACGTCGTTGCGTAGACGTAATGTTAATGACGTTGTTGTATAGACGTGTTGTGCAGATGACGTCGTCGCGTAGACATAATACTGATGACGTCGTTGTGTAGACGTGTTGCTAATGACGTCCTTGTATAGACGTACTGTAACTGCTATGCTGAGATGGTGTCCCTACACGAACATAATGCATTTGTGACCCGCATGGGCTGAAATGTTATTGCATAAACGTTATGCGTTTATGACCCGCATGGGTTGTAATGACGTCATTGCATAGACGTTGTGCGTTTATGACCCTGTGACCCACATGGGCTGAAATGTTATTGCATAAACGTTATGCGTTTATGACCCACATGGGTTGTAATGATGTCATTGCATAGACGTTGTGCGTTTATGACCCGCATGGGCTGAAACGACATCATTGCATAGACTATGCATTTGCACCCCGCATGGGCTGAAATAGCGTCGTTACCTAGACGTTATGCGATGACGTCATTGTACAGACGCGATGCGAATTGTCGTCTTTGCCTAGACGTAATGCGGAATGGCGTGACCCTAAGATCGAAATGCCATGTTGAAGTTTTCGCAAGTTCAATCTGGAGGAAAAATTAATGTGTGGGCATAAACAATATAATATGAGGGTGAGAATGTGGCCCTGCGCCAAAATACTGTCCTTGCATAGACATGACGCGATTGGGACCCTGTAGGTCAAGATGATTTCTTTGTACATACGCAAAATAGGAACGTGATCCTTGTGGTGAACTGCGATGCAGACGTTCTTTGCAAAATTGAACATAATGTTTGCTGTCGATTTGTTTTAAGAGATAGTTGTTGTGCTGAAGCTCCTATCGATTCAAACTCCTGTGAATTGAAATATCGTCCTTACGCAGACGAAATGTGATGCGGCGTCCTTGCGTAGGCGTGTTGTGCTGAAGCTCCTGCCGATTCAAACTCCGTCTTTGCATAGACATGATGCGGTTGGGACCCTATTTGGTCAAGACAATGTATTTTTACAGACGCGAAACAAGAACGTGATCCTCATGGTGAACTGCGATGCGGAAGTTCTTTGCGAAATTGAACATAATATTGCGGCTCCCCTGCCTCATTCAACCTGGAGAACCTGTACTCAAAGAAAATTTGTGAGTTTGGGGAAGGGGCGGTTGATTCGCGTTGACTTTGTAGCTTTGGCTCTTGATACCTGCACGTCCCACTGATTCGGACCTATAACCCCTATCTGGTTTCCAGTCTTGGCTAATTTTTAATGAAAATAATTTGTTAATATAATTTGCTTTTAAAAAACTATGCATATTAATAAGAATTTCTGTCAAATTCTCAAATAGTGACATGCAACAGTCTTGGCTAGTTGTTAATAATTTGCTTATAAGAAAGTATGCATATTAATGAGAATTTTGGTCGAATTCTCGAATAGTGACATGCAGTGAAACAGAGCAAACATCTTATCCAAAATCCTTCTTTTGACTGAAGATTTAATTGGCCAATGATTTTCCATGTCTATTGGCGTCTTCTTGCAGTGAACCCTTAAAATCTGCCATAGTTTCCGGTATGCGAGGATGTTGAACCTTCGACTGGACGAGTCCGAGTCTTGTGTGGGTTGCTTGCCTGTCCTATCCGGGCGATCAGATGGGCGTATTTCATTATATGCGAGATAAGGGAGGGAAAAAAATTTCTAATGGTGTGACTGAGGTCGATATAGGCCGCCTACGTATCCCAACAAGGGAATCAGGTCATAACGTAATTCGTTACAAACAAAAAGGGTTGTAAGGTTTTCTAACAATGGGACCGAAGCCGATGTGGCCGCCTACGTATCCCGCCGAGGGAACCAGGTCATAACGTAGTTCATGTTACAAGTAAATGGAATTTTTGGGAAATTTTGTGCTTTAAAGAAACGGAACTCGACAGGGGTTCTTTGCGTATCCCACCAAGGGAGCGCAACTTTTACAAACCTAGAAAATGCATTACATAGAAAAAAATCCTAAATGTAGTATCTTTTCACCGCATCTGCGTTGATAGATGTTGGCCATACTTCGCCGTCCATTTCAGCTAGGATTAATGCCCTTCCAGTCAGCACTTGATGAACCATGTAAGACCCTTGCCAGTTTGAATTTTTCTTTGGCTTCATCTTGGTGCGGGAATATGCGTTTTAACACCAACTGCCTCGGTTTAAAAATCCTTGGTTTCACTTTTTTGTTAAAAGCTTTGGCCATTTTGTTCTGGTAAAGTTGCCCGTGACAAACTGTGTTCAATCGATTTTCATCAATCAACATCAATTGGTCGTACCGGTTCTGTATCCACTTAGCTTTGCTCAACTCGACTTCTTGGATAGTTCTAAAGGATTGTATTTCTACCTCTGCTGGTAACACAACTTCTGTCCCATAGCCCAAAAGATAAGGCGTTGCCCAGTAGAAGTCCTGATTGTAGTGCGATAGCCCAAAAGTGCAAAGGGCAAATGCTCATGTCAGTGCTTGTAATTATCAACCATCTTGATGTTTCATCCAAATTTGACTTTGGCTTATTCTCAAAATGCTCCAATTCTTCGCCAATTTTTTTGGCTATGATTTTCTCATACTCTTCGAAGTCCTTTTCGTTGTCTGGGACATTGTTCGTTTGTTTCATTACATGTCACATTCACATTATCGACATATTTATTAGTTTGCATGATGAAAGAGAAACGACAATTATTAAACAAAAGGAATTTTGAAATAGCAAAAGCAATGCGGATTTGTCATTTTAAGCTTTCAAAAGGTGGAGGCAAAATATATTAAAATGCATAAGTGCGATTCAGGCCTCAATTTAAATCATATTGTTTCATTAAGTACTAATACAATTTGAGTATGCATGATTGGGAAATAAAAGATGGGGTGTTCCGCCAGTGTCAGTCAACACGAATCAACCTTTGGGAAATAAACCAGGCAAAATGAACTTTCTGAAAAATGAAGACAACCAAGTTAGTATAAGGCGAGTAATATGCACAGAGTGGAAAGCAACAGAAAATAGCAAGCAAATTGTGTGGAAATTAAATACGCGTCCTAACATACATGTGGCCTCACTAATACCAGAGGTGGGCCTAAGCGCCAAATATGCGAGATGTGATAGAATGATCCAAGCCGTAAATTGAAATGCTTTCGTTGGAAATAAAGGTTGTATTCCATTGTCACGACATAAAGGTTGTATTCCATTGCGGGGTCAATGCCAAAGATCGACCCACCTAAGGTGTATGCATGCATGACTTAAGACAAAGGGTGGTAAAACTCTATCCTAAATTTTCTAAGATTTGGCTGACTAGACTCAAGGTTTCCAAGCGGACTACTCGAGTTAGAAGGCTACGTGGCCACCAGATGGTCCGGACACTCCGCGCCTCTCCTAAAAATTTGGAAGTTTGAAAGAATTTTGCGGGTGCGCGAAACACACCTCGCGTGTATGTGTGATAGTGTCAATTTTTCCGAAGTGGATGAAATATGAGAGGAATGCCAATTTAAGAAAAGCAGTAAATGATGGTAGCAATTAAAGCAGTTATGCATGCAAAATTTCACAAATAAAATAATTTTAATACAAATGCATATTTCATCCATTTTTAACTTTATATGTATTTTGGAAATATTGCCATACTAATGCATACTTTGTCCAAAATCACTTTACACGCATTTTTAACGACGCTATACAAATGCATACTTTTACAAAATGCATCCTTTTATTAATTATTTGCAATATCCTTTTAACTCTATATTTTTTAAACATGCATTTTCTTAGTGTAATAATTAACCTGAGTTTGACCGGATAACCGCAAGTTAGTGGATCTTAAAGGATGCCTAACCTCTTCTCTTTAGGATAATAAAGAACCCTTACCTAGAATCTCATAATTTCGCAGATCATAAATCGAAGTTCATTTTCCAGCATTTAGTTAATATTTAGGTGTCCTAATTCACTGTAGAATAATTAGGTGGCGACGCCTTAACAACATTATCAATTCCGGGGAATCGACCCATCACGTCGCGAACTGAGGTAAAAAACGGGTGCGACAAGACTTTCTTTTACGTCATCTTTGAGTGTTACTTTTTCTCTATTTGACATCATTCATGCGGATTGATGGACATCTCCCATTACTAGCAAACTGAGTCATAAATATTATTTGGTATTGTTAGATGATTTCTCTCATTTTCTCTGGGTCTATCCGCTCAAATATAAGTTTCAAGTCTATTTCATTTTTCTTGAATTTCGAACATACGTTAAAACACAGTTTGAGAAGGACATAAAATCATTTCAATGTGACAATGGTCGTGAGTTTGATAATTCCCAATTTCATAAATTTTATACGGATAATGACATGGTATTTTAATTGTAGTGCCCTCATACCTCACCTCAAAATGGTAAAGCCGAAAGAGTCCTCCACACCATTAATAATATGATCCGTACCATGCTTTTTCGTACTTCTCTACCCATCCCCTTTGGACCTACACATTACACATGGTAGCATACGTTCTTATTATATTACCTACGCGTACACTTCAAAATAAAACCCCCACCAAAATTTTATTTCGTCGGATCCCTTCCTATGGCCACCTTCGTATTTTCGGCTGTCTATGCTACCCCAATCTCGCCTCCACGGCTCCTCACAAATTAGCGCCTAGGACTGCTCCTTGCATTTTCTTGAGTTTTCCGTCAAATCATAGAGGGTACTTATGCTATTATTTGTCCACAAATAAAGTCTTAGTCTCTCACCATGTCACGTTTAAGAAGCACATCTTCCCTTTTGCAAACGTCCGAAAATTTCAAGTCACTGACTATGGTTTTCTTGACGATTCAGACACTTCCCCTATGTTTAAAGATGTACTCTATGGAGATAGTAGTTCGGATCAACGCGCACTACCCCCATCATCTCCTATGGTACTGCCCCATAACCTACCGATAACATCGTCCTCCCCTCTACGCACTAATCCCGTCACCCCTCCAGCTGATTGATCCCGTGACAGCCCTACTGCCACCCGTTACCATCACCAACCCCTCAGCCCCCATCGACCAACCCCCCGCGCAAAATTCCCATCGCCCCCCTAACAACCCCACTGCCCAAGCCCCGTCATCCCCTCACCGCCCTACTGCCCTTAGCCCACCTCCGCCATAGCCCACCCAAATAATCCTTATTCCTATGCACCACATGGAAACCCATGCCCAACATGAGATTTTCAAACCAAAAGTCCACTTTAACCTATCAACTCAAGCCATATCACATATACCCAAGAACCCAAAATTAGCCAAGCTTAATCTAAATTGGAATGCGACCATGTATAAGGAGTTTGATGCGCTCACTACACAGCACACTTGAGATCTTGTCCTAAAACCAGAGAGGGTCAATGTGATTCATTGTATGTGGTTATATCATCACAAATTCAGGGATAATGGTGAGCTTGAACGCCATAAGGCGAGGCTTGTGACAAATGGCATGGGGCAACAATAGGGAATTAATTGTGGTGAGACCTTTAGTCTAGTGGTTAAACCAACCACCATTCACATTGTTTTGAGCATTGCTATGGGAAAGAATTGGCCTATTTATCATTTTGATGTGAAAAATTCGTTCTTACATGGGGATTTAAAAGAAACCATATACATGCATCAACCACCTGTCTTTGTGCATCCTTTAGCTTCTCAGTGTGTCTATCGGCTTCGAAAGTCACTTTATGGCTTGAAACAAGCCCCCAAGGCTTGGTATGACCGCTTTGCCACTTACATCTTACAAATTGGGTTCATGTGCAGTAAAAGTGATAACTCACTTTTTATTTTTCATCGAGGTAATGACACTACATACCTTTTTCTCTATGTGGATGACATTGTTATAACTGCCTCATCAGATGTGCTGAAAAACGAGATCATTACCATGCTCAAATCTGAATTTGCCATGACAGACTTGGGTAAGTTGAGTTATTTATTGGGGATTTCTGTGACTAGATCTGAGAATGCAATATTCCCGTGTCAGCATAAGTATGCCGAATATATTGTTTACAGGGCTAAAATGGCAAACTGGAAGATCATGCCCACTCCAGTCAACTTAAAGTCAAAGCTTAGAACGGATGATGGAGATCTAGTGCTTGATCCTTCTCTTTATAGGAGTCTCGTTGGTGCGCTTCAGTTTACTTTTACAAGGCTCGATATTTCCTATGTTGTTTAGCAGGTGTGTCTGTTCATGCATGTTCCAAGGGAGCCTCACTTCACAGGTCTTAAATGTATCATTCGGTACGTTAAGGATACTCTTGACTATGGGTTACATCTTTATCCATCTGCACCGACCAGACTGATATCATATACGGACGCCGATTGGGGCGGCTGTCCAGACACACGTCGATCTACTTCCTGTGTATTTTTGGGTGATAATCTCATCTCGTGGTCTGCCAAACGGCAAGCCACACTTTCCTGTTCGAGTACAGAAGTATAATATAGAGGCGTTACGAATGTTGTTGTCGAGATTTGTTGGCTCATAAACCTCCTTCTAGAGCTCCATTGTTCCTTATGTAAGACATATATTGTCTACTATGATAACACATCTGCTATCTACTTGGTTTATAACCCGGTTCAACATCAATGAAGCAAACACATTGAGATGAATATTTATTTTGTTCGTGAGAAGGTTGTCATGGGCCATGTTTGGGTGTTACATGTTCCTTCTTCATATCAGTACGAAAATATATTTACCAAGTGACTTCCTTGACAGTTGTGCCTTGACTTCAGATCCAGTCTAAGCATCCGACCTCCTCCCGCTCCGACTGCGGGGGTGTGATAGAGAATACGTAAATATTCTCCATATATTATGTAATTATTATTTTAGTGTAATTATGTAAAGTAGATATTCTCATACAATTAGGATTACAATTGTAAACACCTATATATATTGATTAATGAGAAGACTTCCAAGAAGGAGAATTACACAATTCTACAATATGCATAACTTTAAATAAAATGAAATTTCATTTTCAGTCACCACTATAGAGATTCCACACTTAGATTTTTTTTTAATTCTAATAAAGATAACTTCATTAATATTACATAACAAAAATTTAGTCTTCGTGAAGATATTGTTGGAAATTTTCCTTTGGTGGGGAGATGCGTCAACTCGTATTTAATGACTTAAACACTAGGGTTCCGTATGTTGGAGGCTTTGTCTCTTCATACGTTCATAATCTACTAAGTGAGTTGATGACCGTAGGGCCAAGAATCATCAAATTTCATTAAGAAATGAAAGAGATATTGGTCCACGAAGTAAGGTGTTTGAGGCATGAAAATATGGTGTGGGACAAATCTACCACATTGGTGGGAAAAAGAAGAATTGTTCTCTTTATAAGTCTCAAAATTGGCTAAGGGTTTGGGACCCCAAGGGGTAACCCATGTGTTTGAAGGAGGGAAGACCTAGATGTGCTTGGGTTCAAGGCTAAGTCCACACGTGCGCCGCCGCCGCCCGTCCGTCCGTCCCGTCCAGTCCGGGCTCAGGTCTCGGGCCTTGGGCTTCTTATGATATTATCTCTTTGGACCCCAAATGAGTCCCTCCCCTGTGCTATATATTGGAGTTTTTTGGCTCACTTGTAGAGACGAAAAACATATACTACACAGAGACAAAACAGAAGGGAGCACAACTGAAATTCTGTCCACAAACAGTGAACAGAACACTCAAAACTCTTCCTTCCTTTTTTGTTCTTCAGCAAGTCATTTCGTGTTTTGTTTTCTTCGTCAGAATCAACCTATTTGCTTTATAGTGTTGATTAGTTGCTGTTTTATCTTGGGAGACTATTGCCCGTTAACGTAAAAGCATATATACGGGGCAATCTTATCTTAAAGACAGAGAGCCATCTCTCGACTTAGCCACTGTTGTAACAATCTAGATTTAGTGTTTCTTGATTTCAGGTTATCAAGATTCAAGACTCAACAAGCTTGCGGCAGTTCTGAATTGCCTATTTGTTTATCCTTTTGAACACTTGTAATATTTATTTACTTCCCGTATTGCTTTACATATCCAACAACTACTTGAAAAAAATCTTGAAGTAGAGAATCAAACACCAGATTAAATCCAAAGGACAGGAAGATGGCCTAATCCTAGAAGACACAAGAAATGATTAAGTTCCACGAATACTTGGAGGACGCTGAGAAAAAGATACTGCAGTTGGAAGACTTTATAAGTATATACATATCTTTGTACTTGTATTGTTTTCTAATTATGTTAGTATAATCATTTGTAATATCATCACAGAGTATGTTATAAACTCTGTGATGATCATAGAGTACCTCATTCGGTGTAGCTCTTTCTCTTTGCACTCGGATTAGTCCTATTGTCTTGCCTCATTAGGAGTAGTAAGGTAAGGAAATGGGAGTATCCCTTACTTGTACTTCCCCTTCGGGGGTCCTTTTATTTCCTTTATTAATAAAGAATTAACCTAGGCATACGTGCCTAGTGTTTCCAAAAAAAAACATCAGATTAAACACTTTAAGGTCAATTAATAATGTGTCTAGCTAGGATTGAGATAAGAACAAAATCACTTATCTATAAAATGTTGTTGTCAAAATTTTCCTATGAAAGGGTTTGTGATTAGACCCTGTATATCTCACCTCGGTCTTGACAATTGCTTTTTTTTATTACAAGACTTAATTTTCTACGCAATATTCATCAAGCTTATAAACTCTTAATTCACCATAGCCGATTCTTCTTCATTTTCAATGTCTATATTCAATAATCCTTTATCAAATGATATCTTGACTGCTCATGAAATCATTGTTGGAAATTTGCCTTTGGCGGGAGTTGCGACCGACCAACTTTAACGGCTTAAACACTAGTGTTACGTATGTTGGAGAATCCGGTTCTTCACACATGCATGATCTACTAAGTACGTAGATAACCGTAGGGCCAAGAATCATCAAATTTCATTGAGAAATGAAAGAGATATTGGTCCACGAAGTAAGGTGTTTGAAGCATGGAAAGTGTGGTATTGTGTTCAATTCTCCCTCATCGGTAGAGGAAGAAAGAATTGTTGTGTATATAAGACTCGAAATTGGTTTGGGGTTTGGGACCCCAAGGGGTATCCCATGTGTTTAAAGGAGGGAGGACCTAGATGTGCTTCGGTTCAAGGAAAGACCACACGCGCGCCGCCGCCGCCCGCCCGTCCGGTCCGGTTCCGGTTCCGAGTTCCGGGTTCTCGGGTTCTCGGGTCCACGGGCCACGGGCCACGGGTCGTGGCTGTGGGCTGTGGGCCTTCTGATATTATCTTTTTGGGCCAGAAAACTTTCCCAGAAGTACAGTTTGATCCCAGAAGTTTCAGATGTACAGTTTGGACCAGAATTCTTTCAGATGTACAGTTTGGTCCCTGAAGTTTTCAGAAAGTTGGAATTTCGACGGCCAAAGAAGAAACGTCCAAGCTCTCAATTCAGCCATTTATTTTGGCTGAATTACTCCTCCTATAATGGCCAAATCCGTTGGTCTTTCACCATTTATGTTGGTGACTTTACTACCTCCATAATGGCCATTATTTGGCTATTATGGAGGCAGTTTTCAGCCCCCTCCATCACCTATATAAACACCCCCTTACACCATTGTTGAGCACTAAGAACACACATGTAATATACACGAAATTCAGAAGCTTACACAAGCAGAAACTTTTCTTCTTCCTACAACTTCCAAGGCATCATTTCGTTACTCAATATTCTTCACGGTAGCTCTTGAGTTTCCTTTGCTCAAGTGTTCCATTGCTGTTTTATCTTGGGAGACAAATTGTCCAGGACGTATAAAGGATACATACGGGGAAATATTGTCTTAAGGACAGAGTGCCACACTCGACTCAGCAAAACCAGTTTCCATTTTTCCGTCTTCAACAAAATTGTAATTTCAGTTTTGTGATTATATTGTAATTTCAGATTACTAGTTGAATTATTGAATCTTTGTTTATCCTTTCGAATACTTGTAATAGTTATATACTTTCCTTACTGCTTTATAAAGTACCATAGAGCAAAAATACCCAACAACTTAAGACAATCTTTGTATAGTATTACTATTAGTGTTCGAAAGATGTCGGTCAAAAGTTGTGTGACCAAATCGGGATATGGAAATGGTTTTCTGGTAGAAGAGAGTGATGATGATAAACGTATTCATAGTGTCACCGCTACCAAGACTGGTGGGAACAAGCGCTCTCGAGAGCCCGAGGATGTCAACTGGGACAAGAGGAGAAGACTGAAGATGTACTTCTACCTTACAGCAGAAGGCCTGTATCTATTCCAGACAAAAGATCCGAATAATGGTAAGAAGGAACTGGACACTCAGTTTGATGAAGTGACTGGAGTGAGCCAGAATCCGAAATTGGGATAAGTAGTTTTTCTTACTTGTCAAGAATAAAGATTAAATGAGGTCTGATTAAAAATTGATTAAAGTAAGGAGGAATATGAAAATAATTTATATTCCTTACGCTTTAAAAATCAGAAGTTTAATCTCATCTTCTTTTCCGTTTAAAGATTGGATTGTAAAGCATCTTAAAAAGATCCGTTCCTTTAAGTGTAATTATTAAAAGTGGGTAAAGTATGTTCGCACATACGAGGGAGTAAGATCCACTGACTGTGCGAAAACTGTTACAACTCTTAAGTAAGCGCCAAGAATTATCTGGGCACCAATCATAACGGAAGAAGTCTAAAAGTTAAAGATGTAGAACCTGTCATACTATTTGGCAGAAGATCCTTCATAGGATGATATTGGACACTCAGTCATACAAAGCCTCCGGGCGACTGGAGTGGGCCAAAATTCCTTTGATATGATGATATTGGACACTCAGTCATACAAAGCCTTTGGGTGACTGGAGTGGGGCCAAAATTCATTTCATGGACACCTAGTGTGGTAGGCCAGAGTTTCCAGGTCTTAATGATCTGAAGGCCTAAAGAAAGGCAGTAAAGAAATTGGACACTCAGTCTGCCAAAGCAACTGAAGTGGGCCAGAGTATCGAGATCACATATGATCCGGTTACACCCTAACCACGGGCAAGAGGTTGTTCATGTGAAGCAACGCCACCTCTAAAATCAAAGGGGCTGGAGAGGTTGTCCTCAATAGGACTTCAGGGAATGAGATCACTCTAAAAGAGGTGATACATGTTCCTAACTTGGTTTAAGGGACGTTGTTGGTCAAGTTGGTTTGAGACTAGTCCAACAGGTCTGTAATAACTAAGAATGGTACAATATGTCTATAGCCTAATGAATGATATATTTGTAATCCGTGCATCTATGCCATCATAGATTAAGACATGTTAAATAATAAGTCATTCAAAAGCTAACGATGTTGAGATTGTTGCCTCATTTCGACATAAACCCTCAAAATGAATGTGAGGTAGGCGAAGAGGCAAAATCACCTTTCCAAATTCCGTCAAGGGAATAGCGAAAGAAGCACCGCTCCTCTAGAACTTAGTCACACCTACTTGGGTGATTTGAAGTTTATACAAAATAGAGGGGGGAGACAAGTACGTTGTGATCTTCATTGATGATGGTACAATGTATGGAATCCTTTGTTTGTTAAAAAGCAAAGATGGAGTTGTTGAAGCGGATAAGCGCTACAAAGCAGAAGTTGAACATCAACTAAGCCTATGGATTGCGAAATTCATAGCGATAGAGGGGGAGAATGTGAAGCAGCGTTCATTAAATGACTGTTCATTACTCATCTCAGTCTAACGGTGTTAGCCAAGCGCAAACCCGTACGCCTAAATTATGTGGGGTAAGGCGATCCTTACCGCTAATGCGATCCTCAACGGAACTCCGCATAAGGATAAGGATAACTCTCCGTGTGAGACATGAAAAGGATCTCACATACAAAAGTTGTGATGTGGGGTGGCTTGGTAGAAGTTGGACTACCGAAACAGGTCAAGTTCGACCTAAGACTGTAGATTGCATATCCACTGGATCTATAAATAACAGTAGTACTTATCGCCTCTTGGCGTCAAAGAATGTTGAATTCTTATAAGATAACTTTCCTTGAAAAGGAAAAAAGAGTAATTGCTCAAGGTTAACAAGAACCCGTGAGGGCCTGACTGTCCGGAACTAGACGTTCCGTATCTACAGGACTCGAAAGTTGCTGGCTATCCGGAACTTAATATTCCAGATCTGCAGAACTCAGGGATTCTAGACGTTGAACCAAGACGGAGCAAAGAGGGGACAAGGACTTGTTCCAGTCCTTCTAGCTTGTATGGTTAAGAACGAACCATTGACAATTAACAAATAATTGTTATCTCCAAAAACGCTGCTTTGGAAAGAAGCTAAAGAGAGAAATATATTCCATCATATAGAACCATACTTGCGTAATGGTTGATCTTCCTCCGGGAAAAGAACCTTTGGGTTGTGAAAAATGATACTCAAAAGTGAGTACAAAGTAGATGGATCTACTGACGAGTTCAAAGCCTCGGCTACTTGTACATGTGCTCCCCTGGAGTAGCTTAACATCATGGGTCATTGCAGTCTTGCGTGGCATGAATGTTGAAACAACCTTCCCAACCGGAAAGTTGGAAGAAGAGAATCAGAGTTGGTTTTCTGGACTGTTGGGCTTCTTCCTGAACTTTCATCTTGGTCCCTGAAATGTTTACATTTTGGTCCTGAAAGTTTCAGATAAAACAGAAACAATGAATCTGAGCACAGAAACATTGAATCTGAAGTTAGAAAGCCAACAGTTGGAGAATCAACAGTCTGAAAGTAAAAGTCATATTGAAACAAAGTCTCGATATGAAAGATATGGATATCACAGATGACATCTTAAGAATTGGATTTCTAAAGACATCTAACGGACTGGTCGATAGTTGACAGTCTCGTTGAAGCCATCAATGAATATGAATCATAGAACTGATTGGAATCATGATGCACCCATAGACAAGGAGCGATACGCAGATCACGTGTAGTTCAATGTATTGTACACACTACAACCGACCTGGTATCGTCCTACAAACAGATCAGTTGAACTAAGTTTCACTGATGATCTTAATACATGATCAATAGAAAGTGTTAAGTCGGATATGACGCTATCTGAATTATTCGCTTATCTTCGGATTATAGTATTCTGGATGTCCAGCGGTTCTGAGAGAACACAGTGATGCAAACTGGACATCAGATCTGAAGAACACCAAAGCCACAAGTAAATGTGTATGGTGGTTCTTGGAAAATCCTCTAAGCAAACTTGCATCGGCCGATTCATGATGGAATCGGACTTTATCGCTTTATACAAAGCATGAAAGAAGTTGAGTAACTTCACGACTCCTTAGAGGACGTCCCCTATTGGGAGAAACTCGTGCCTTCAGCAGTTATAAACTGTGGCTAGCCGGTCGGCTTTAGGAAGGACACGGATGACGGCGTCTGGACATATCTGTCAGGATTTGTCAGGAGACATAAGACCGTATGGCAGTTGATCATCACGGGTGTCACTTCCTTGTTTACTAACTAAGGGACTACCCGGAGATCAAGTGTTCTGCCTGTCTAGGGGAATGGGCTTAAAACCCAAAATATACGGACCAATACAGTGGTAACCCAACCTTAACCTGAGATCCCAAAGAATTTGGTTCAATGGGAAAACTAAGTTGTAAAGGTTCAGTTGATCGCTTCAGTGGAAGCATGAGCACTTCGGATAGTGATTTCTGAAAAGAAACACCAAATCCAAAGCCGTTCCCGCGATAGACTTTAAGTGCTATCTGCAGTGTGGGTAAAGGTTAAGTTTTCAAAACATGTAATGCTCCTCAACAGTTGAGGTTAGGTTTTTTGGAAAACTTTTAATGGTTCCTAACACTTGTGAAGTGGGGTATAGCAGGATACCTTGTAGGAGACCACCTATTTAAGTGCGAGGACGGGCCGCCTCAAAATGAACGCACTTAAGAATCCAAGACGTTGTCCATGGCCAAAACGGACAAAACATTACGAAGAAGAGAGTAAGGGAATTTGTTGTGTTGGTATCATTGTCTTGGCTTACACTAAACACTGACGGTTCAAGACATCACGTTCACCGCGCAGTAAGTAAGTCCGATGGTATTCAACTATGGAAGGTTCAAAGCTGAGGCTACCTCTCCTTATGCAACATCGGTCCACTGAAATATTGCTGGAAATGAAAAAGACACCATGTGAGTGCGCCAAAATCTCTTTCAAGAGGGGATTGTTGGAAATTTGCCTTTGGCGGGAGTTGCGACCGACCAACTTTAACGGCTTAAACACTAGTGTTACGTATGTTGGAGAATCCGGTTCTTCACACATGCATGATCTACTAATGCGTAGATAACCGTAGGGCCAAGAATCGTCAAATTTCATTGAGAAATGAAAGAGATATTGGTCCACGAAGTAAGGTGTTTGAAGCATGGAAAGTGTGGTATTGTGTTCAATTCTCCCTCATCGGTAGAGGAAGAAAGAATTGTTGTGTATATAAGACTCGAAATTGGTTTGGGGTTTGGGACCCCAAGGGTATCCCATGTGTTTAAAGGAGGGAGAACCTAGATGTGCTTCGGTTCAAGGAAAGACCACACGCCGCCTTGCCGCCGTCGCCGTCGGTCCTGGTTCAGGGAGTTCCGGTTCTCGGGTCCACGGACCGCGGGTCGTGGGTGAATGTGGGCCTTCGATATTATCTTTGGGCGAAAACTTTCCCAGAAGTACAGTTTGATCCCAGAAGTTTCAGATGTACAGTTTGGACCAGAATTCTTTCAGATGTACAGTTTGGTCCCTGAAGTTTTCAGAAAGTTGGAATTTCGACGGTCAAAGAAGAAACGTCCAAGCTCTCAATTCAGCCATTTATTTTGGCTGAATTACTCCTCCTATAATGGCCAAATCCGTTGGTCTTTCACCATTTATGTTGGTGACTTTACTACCTCCATAATGGCCATTATTTGGCTATTATGGAGGCAGTTTTCAGCCCCCTCCATCACATATATAAACACTCCCTTACACCATTGTTGAGCACTAAGAACACACATGTAATATACACGAAATTCAGAAGCTTACACAAGCAGAAACTTTTCTTCTTCCTACAACTTCCAAGGTATCATTTCGTTACTCAATATTCTTCACGGTAGCTCTTGAGTTTCCTTTGCTCAAGTGTTCCATTGCTGTTTTATCTTGGGAGACAAATTGTCCAGGACGTATAAAGGATACACACGGGGCAATATTGTCTTAAGGACAGAGTGTCACACTCGACTCAAAGAAACCGCTTTCCATTTTTCCGTCTTCAACAAAATTGTAATTTCAGTTTTGTGATTATATTGTAATTTCAGATTACTAGTTGAATTATTGAATCTTTGTTTATCCTTTCGAATACTTGTAATAGTTATATACTTCCCGTACTGCTTTATAAAGTACCATAGAGCAAAAATACCCAACAATCATTTGGGAAAGGATTATTGAATACACGCATTGAAGGTTAAGAAGAATCATCCATGGTGAATTAAGAATTTACAAAGCTCGATAAATGTCGAGTTGAACAAACTAATGGGAGGTTAATTTAATTTCAAATTTTATTGTGGTCACTTTTCATATGAGTATGTGATATAAAACTTAACCTTAGCAGATGTATAGCAGCTAGGAGATATTTCATATACTTTATTCGTGTATAGGTTACTATATCTGTTTCTTTTTGGAGCTATTTATGGCTAATCACTTTGTTTAGACTTGTTAATATTTGGCGATGTTATGAACTATTCTAGGTATTTATTCGTTCATTTTTTTTTTATAAATTGTACTTACAAGAAAAAAATTGAACTTATAAAATATCCCCCCCCCCCCCTCTATATATATACTTTTAGATCTTATCAAGTTTGAAAAAATTATTTGGTGAAGCATTTTAGAAAAAAGTACTCTGATCCATATTTGAATAGTTGATTTTGGGAGTATAGTTCTCATCTTAAAAAAGGAAAGAAATGTTCTATGGTACCGTTAATTAATTCTGACTTTGCTTAAATTCTTGTTTGTTTTGGATTTCATCCCAGTAGATCAAACACGAATCCAGTAACCTATACAAGAATGAAGTATACAAAATATATCATACCTACTGTACAAAATATATCATACCTACTATATATGTGCAAAAAATGAAATTTACCTCCTGTTTGGATGGTTGTTTCAGTGGTTCATTATTTTGTTGTTTTTTAGGAAATCATGTTTGTTTTCATTATTTTTAAAATTATGTTGTATGGTATTGTAAATCCGTTGTAATTCCGAGGTTATATAATTATGAAAACGCTCAAATTTTTAAACCACAAATTTGGTGGTTTTGTGTAATTATGTATTTCATTTACCCATTATACCCCTACCACATCTGCCCGGCCCCTCCATCACACGCCCACCACCTCACCTCCACCCCCACCCCACTCCATCACACCCAAACCCACCCCACCACCTCACCCTCACCCCCCACACCACCCCACACCACACCACACCACACCACACCACACCACACCACACCACACCACACCACACCACACCACACCACACCACACCACACCACACCACACCACACCACACCACACCACACCACACCACACCACACCACACCACACCACACCACACCACACCACACCACACCACACCACACCACACCACACCACACCACCAAATTTCAGCCCCACCCACCCAATCCCTCACCACCCACCACCTACTTATCTTTTAAAGTTTTTATTTTATCATTTAACTTAATTTTATTAATATGTGTAAACTAATTTGTAATTAAGGGATAAGGACATTTTAGTAAATTTATATATTATTGTACAATACCATACCGTCAAACCAAACAATAAAAATGTTATTAAACTACAATAAATGATACAGTCTATCCAAACATTGTATTCATTAAACAATACAATACAATACAATACAATACAATACAATACAATACAATACAATACAATACAATACAATACAATACAATACAATACAATACAATATAATACAATACAATACAATACAATACAATACAATACAATATATACAATACAATACAATACAATACAATACAATACAATACAATACAATATAATACAATACAATACAATACAATACAATATAATACAATACAATACAATACAATACAATACAATACAATACAATACAATACAATACAATACAATACAATACAATACAATACAATACAATACAATACAATACAATACAATACAATACAATACAATACAATACAATACAATACAATACAATACAATACAATACAATACTATACTATATTGTATAATACTATACATTATGAAACCATGGGTAAAACCCATCCAAACAATACGTTAGGTTACACACCCACATGAAAAACGTAACTGCATTAAATGTACAATGATTTGAGAAAAAAGATTTTCCTTTTCTTAAAATAAAAAAAAATACATCCCCTTCTTTCTTATCAAGAATTTCTGATAAGATATATTGTATATAATTGTATATAAGTATCTTCCATATAATCTATAAAAGAAGTCTTCCTTTACTATTATATGTTAAATGAGACCAAAAAGATAAAATGAGCAGAAATTGTATATATCAATGTAGAAGATAACCATATAGAAAACAAGATAAGAATTCTCTACGATTACACTATGGAGCAATTGAAGGGGTGTAGCGCAGCTTGATAGCGCATTTGTTTTGGATACAAAATGTCACGGGTTCAAATCCTGTCATCCCTATCTATTACTGTTCATTTGAACACTAACGAGGAATCAATTGAGATCACTTCAAATTGGACATAATCTTTTATTTTTATCATGCTATTCTAATATATGCATACAAATGTATAATTTAATTTGAATAAACTAGAATAATCAATCTTAAGTTAAGATATATATATATATATATATATGTATGTATGTATTTACTAAGTAATACCTTGAACATGGGATTCTTTGAGATTTCATTTAATCTATTAATAATTTTTATATCTTGTTTGAATAGATAACTAAAATTTTTAGTTGTCTAAATAAAAATATAAAAAAGGAATAGGCTAAGCATTTTATTAGAACAAATATAGAGTCAGAATGGATGATTTTGTGTCTATTATCAGTTCTTCCTCATGAGTTGAGACCGATCATTCAAGGTAATGATGCGTCAACATTCTAGTAGTTATTATGAGGCACAAGCAGACAAATTTATCCTGAAAGCGAAAGAATTGTTGAAACTGCGTGAAACCACCACAAGGGTTTATGTACAAAGAACGGGCAAACCTTTATGAGTTGTATCCGAAGATATGAAAATAGATGTTTTTATGTTAGCAGCAGAAGGTCAAGCTTATGAAATTGTTGATCTTGTAGCGGTTGAATAAAAATAAATGAATTTTGCGTAAATATGTGATTTGAGATTTTATCTTCGAATTGGATATTCTATTAAATAGAAGTAATTTATCATCATTCGGTTAGGATCATTCTAAACCAATCCATCATATTATGTATACAATCCAACATGCCAGCTATTAAATAACTTATTAAAAATATAAGACAACCAATCAGAAATGTCACGAAATCCCTCGTTCTTCGGGGTCCCAGAGCGTCCAGGAACATGCTTTGACAATTAACCTCCATTGTTAGAGTAAAGTGCACTAAATTCCCTTAACATTTTGGGTTTGAGAAATAATTTCCTCTTTCACCTTTTGAATGGGATAATAAGCCCCTTTAATCTTAAACCAAGGCTAAAAATGAGTTGAATCATTACATGATTTTTTTAAATGTCAAAAATGACCCTCAAGTAGCATAAATTATGACATGTTTTTTGGTAATTAAAAAATTCATGCATTCCTTTTTTTCTTTTTCTGTTTTTGTTTTGTTTTCAAAATCTGACCATTAAGCTTCATGGTATATTTCGTGTATTTTAGAGTTCAAATTTTAAAAATGTCTTGATCTATTTCCTTAATTATATTACTGTCAGTACTAAAATTTTGCTACAACTAAAGTTTTTGTAAAGAACTTCTTTTATTCTCATGTTATACTTAATACTCAGTCTAATAATTTTGTAAACTATTTTATTGGAAGACATTTTAAATAAAAATAATAATCTCCAATATTAGTATAGTTAATAACTGATATAATATTTAACGTTTTTAAAAATTACTTGAAAATAATAATTCAAATAAGATTTTTATTTTATAATACAAGAGACGAACGAGGTATAATTTTCGAATCTCAAAATGTAGGATTGTTAAATAAAATTTACTCAACTATATACAATATTATTGAATAGTTTGTGATATTTTTTCATTCTTGATTTGAAAAGTGTATAAAAGTCGGTCATAAATTGAAGTTATTTTTATATTATTTTCTTAAATACTATTAAGATTATGATATGTAAGAATGATATGAAAATATAATAAATTTTCATACCAAATTGAATAGTTGAAATAAAGTTTTCAATATTAGCAATACTAAATAAAATGGATCAAGACAATTTCAAGCTTTAAAAAAAGTTCATGCAGCCAAATGAGACTTTAAAAATCAAAAGAAAAAAGAGGTATGAGATTTATGTTTTATATTTAAAGGAGTACATGTTATGATTTTTTTTAATTGAAGGTCATTTTTAATATTTTAAAATATCTGTAATAAGCTAACTTATTTCTAGCCATTGATTTAAGATCAAGAGATTTATTATCCCATTTAAAATGTGAAGAAGGTGTTGTTTTCCAAATCCAAAATATTAAGGAGGTAAAGTGGACTTTACTCACATTGTTATCTAGAACAACTTCCAAACAAATTATGTATTTATAGGCAGTCATGATATTACTTGAAAAACGGATCATTAAGGGACAGTCATGATATGTTGGCCAGATGTTACTCAGAATCTTCTCTGTGGTACTAGTCTGCCTAAATGTTTGATTCAAACATGTATAGTAATGGTTTTTAAAGTTTTCTTCCCCCCAACAATTTACTAAAATAACACCCATTAACCTGTGCAGTGTGATTAGAAAAATGTTGTCTAAATTCTCTACTCAAGATTGATCAATATGCATACTAACTTTTTTTTTTTTTTTTTTTGACGAAGGAACCTGCAGCCGCTATTCTCTCGAGTGCGCACAGGGTAAACCCCGGATTGACGCAATAGCCTGCAAACCACGTCAGCCGATTAACCACACTTGGCAAACCATGTGTGACAGGCTCAACCAAGAAGGTTTATGCAGGGGATCGAACTCGTGACCTTGCGGTCCCACGCTCTACTGCTACACCAACTTGGTTACCCTTGCGGGTGATATGCATACTAACTTGACTAGTGGAAACCGTGACTTTATTGAAGCAAGATCTATACAAAAATTATTTTACTTGCCCAGAAAATTATTAAGAGCATTGTAAAATCAAATGATAGATGGATTGTGGTTTTGAAGTTAGATATAGCCAAGACATATAATATACTGTATCTTTGCATCTTTATGAGAAAGATGTACTTCAATAGATTTGGATTGACATGATATATAGACATTTATCTAGTAATTGATATTCTCTTCTAATTAATGGTACTAGATAGACTTTTTAAAGTATGGAAAGGGCTTAAGAAAAAGGACCATCTCTCACTCTCATTTTGTTCTAAGTTATGAATACATCCGAAAGAAATAACCCCTTCATTATTTTCATTGATTAAAAGATTATATATACAAGTTATATATTTTCATAATAGGAGAATTCTATTTCTATTCTACTCCTAAAACCTTATTCTACTTGGATACTAACTATACATTTACGGTAATACAAATATTATGGTAAGTGTACAATACAAATTACATTACAACATTACCTAAACTAGGATACTAAAATACTACTAATCCTACACGGTAGGGAAATCCGAGAGCCAAATATACACAATATACACGTGTATATCGTGTGTATATTGTGTATATTTAACACACCCCCGCAGTCATAGCGGGCTATCTTCGAATGCTGAGATTGTCCCTAAAATCTTCAAAAAGGACTGAGGGAAGACCCTTTGTAAAGATGTCGGCAATTTGATACCTTGAAAGGACATGGCAGACGCATACCTGACCACGAGCAACCTTTTCGCGGACAAAATGAATGTCCATCTCTATATTCTTAGTGCGCTGGTGCTGAACCGGATTACCAAAAATGTAGATGGCACTAATATTATCGCAATAAACCAAGGTTGCTTTCTGAATGGGACAATGAAGCTCCAACAACAAATTCCGTAACCAACATGATTCTAAGACCACATTAGCCACCCCTCGATATTCGGCCTCGGCACTGGATCGGGACAATGTCGACTGACGTTCCGCAGACCATGAGACCAAGTTATTGCCGAGAAACATACAATAGCCAGACGTAGACCGTCTGGTGTCTGGACAACCACCCCAATCAGCATCCGTATACGAGACAAGTGTGGATGTCGATGAGGGATATAAATGCAAACCATAGTCCAGCGTACCATGAATATACCGAATGATGCATTTGAGTGCATTCATGTGCTCAACTATGGAATCATGCGTAAACAAACACACATGCTGGACATCATACATAATATCTGACCTCGTGAATGTAAGATACTGAAGGGCCCCTGCAAGACTGCGATAGCGGATCGGATCCTCATATGGTACGCCGGCCGCGACACTAAGCTTGGGCTTAGTATCAATTAGAGTGGAAGTGGACTTACAGGAGGACATCCCAGCCCTCTCAATGATCTCAGCTGCATACTTCTTTTGAGATAAGAACAACCCACCTGCATGACGAGTGACAACAATCCCTAAAAAATAGCTCAAGGCCCCCAAGTCTTTCATAGCAAACTCAGAGCTGAGCATTGTCATGATAGACTGGCGTAAGACATCGGAAGCGGTAGTCAAAATAATATCATCCACATATAACAGAATATATGCCAAGGACGAACCACGACGGTAAATGAACAAAAAATTATCCGACCTGCTGTGAGTGAACCCAATAGTCAAAACATAGTCTGCAAACTGCGTATACCAGGCCCGTGGAGACTACTTAAGCCCATATAAGGACTTCTTCAACAAACAGACATGATGAGGATGTTTGGGATCCCTGAATCCCAAAGGTTGATGCATATTGACTGTTTCCTTGAGATCACCATGTAGGAAAGCATTCTTTACATCTAACTGATGAATAGGCCATGCTTTCGAAAGAGCCAAGCTAAGCACAGTGCGAATGGTAGCTGGCTTGACCACCGGAATAAATGTCTCACCACAATCTACACCAACCTGCTGAGTCTTACCATCACCCACAAGCCGCGCCTTATGTCGGGCAAATGAACCATCTAAATTATTCTTATGAGCAAAAATCCATATGGACCTGATAATATTAATACCAGATGGACGGGGCACCAACTCCCACGTCTTATTATCAATAAGAGCATTATATTCATCGGTCATAGCAATTTTCCAATTCGGGTCATTTAAGGCAGACACGGAATTACGGGGTAAGGGTGATTTAGGGAGAGAATGTAAATTAAAATGTCTTTTTGGTTTAAACACACCCCGTTGACTATGAGTGACCGTTCTATGAATCGAGGAAGAATTGGGCGGATTTTGGGAATTTATTGGGCTCGGGACAGAATAGCTAGCAGCGGTGGGCCTCTGCCCAACTCGATAAGCAGGCGAGGAACCGGACCGCCTTCGATTGGGCTGGACTGGCCCAATCGCTAAAACTGGCCCAGTAACTGTACTAGAAATTGCAGTGTGTGACAGACAAGTGGGACCAACGGGCAGTGGGCCCGCTGGAGAATTTTGGGTGTAGAATACGTCCGAAAAATAGTGAATAATAGACGGGGATATACTATTATCTAAAAACTTATACGAACTAGGCACAGGAGTATTAACTTTAGCAAATGGAAATTGGGATTCATAAAAAATTACATGAAGATTAATGATGATTTTATTACAGGATAAATCAAAGCATTTGTAACCACGATGATTAGAAGGAAAACCCAAAAACACACACGGAGTAGATCGGGCCTGAAGTTTGTTAATTGTGGTGGACGGGAATAACGGATCACACAAATACCAAAAAACCTAAAGATGTGAATATGAAGGAGTTTTATTATATAAAATTTGAAGGGGGAGGGGGAAGAATATGTCAAACCTTTGGAAGAAATTATGTTAAAGAGATATGTAGCCATTTGTAGAGCATGATGCCAAAAAGATGGGCGTACGGAAGCATGAATTAATAAAGTTCGGACAATGTTATTTATGGAATGAATTTTGCGTTCGGCTTTCCCATTTTGTGAAGACGTATGAGGACAAGAAAAATGAAAATTGATCCCATTATTAGCTCAGAATTTTTGAAACACCCAATTGTCATATTCTTTGCCATTATCACACTGAATATTTTTGATTTCTCGTTCGAATTGGGTTTTAATGAATGCTCTAAATTTTAAGAAGACGGAAAAAACTTGAGATTTTTTCGCTATTGGAAAAGTCCATAAAAACTTAGAATAATCATCCAAAAAGAGAACATAATACCGATGACCCGAAGAACTAAGAACAGAAGACGTCCATAAGTCGTTATGAATAATATCAAATGGCATTAAAGTATGGGAATTTGAGTCTACAAATGGCAACCTAACAATTTTTCCTAAAGAACAAGACTGACAATTTGGAGTACTACTTGTACCCTTACAGAAAATAAAATTATTTTTATCTAATGACGACAAAATAGATGATCCCGGATGACCAAGGTGAGCATGCCACAAGGAAGGATAAAGGGCTGCAAATACGGATGACAAGGCTTGACTCGATGTACCGGAACTGTGTGTGATAGGATAAAGATCTCTCCTACTATCACACCTTATGAGAGGACTCCCCGTCTTGAAATCCTTCACAGAGAAACCAAATAGATCAAATTCAATAAAAATGAAATTGTCAGTAGTGAATTTACGGACAGAGACTAAGTTTTTAATCAATTTGGGGGAATGTAGGGTGTTTTTCAAGATAAGAGGTGGATGAGGGGGAGATAGAGTCTTATGACCATAACCACGAATTGGAAT
Source organism: Anisodus acutangulus (assembly GCA_029783415.1). Classification (NCBI taxonomy): domain Eukaryota; kingdom Viridiplantae; phylum Streptophyta; class Magnoliopsida; order Solanales; family Solanaceae; genus Anisodus; species Anisodus acutangulus. The sequence goes on from CM056497.1 coordinate 28,484,362, forward strand.
AGAATTACCATTACCAATAATTATGCCGCGAGGGTTGCTCAAATTGAAATAAGACTGGAGCGTACCTGAATCGAATATCATGTGGGTAGTGACACATGTGTCCATATACCAATTTGGGTCTGGAGGATTTAAATCAAGCGTGTGTATTACAGATTCGATGTCGGTAGACATGGGCGCCGTTGCATGATGGGCCTGCGAGGGCCGAGGCCCAAGTACATCTGCTTGTTGCCTCGACCCAGAAGACTGACTGTAAGTGGGCTAGGGGGTGGTGGGCCTGGACTGTTGCTGGGCAGCCCACTGCCAGTGGGGCGAACCATAGCTTGGCCCAAACTGTGGCTGTGGGGCCCATTGCCACGACATAGGAGCCTACTGTGGGGCCCAGAACTGCTGCTGTTGCTGCTGACCACTACGGTGGCCACCGCCGCCACCACCATTTTGTCGTTGTTGCCGCCGCGGTTCTTGCCATTATTTTTCTTATTTCCACCCTTTTTGCCACCACCGTTGTTGCAGTTTTGGCTCGAGTTGTTGGAACCGGTAGGATAAACTGTGGACTCGGTCATCATGACTACGGGACTAGCACCGGTAGCCACCCTTTTTTCCATGCCTGCTTCTTCGAGTGTAAGCATAGAACGAACCTGATAAAATTGCGGAAGCGGATTGCTTTGCCGAAGAAGCGTTGCAACACCATTATAGGCCTCAGAGAGGCCGGAAACCATTTGGAGGACCAAACGATCATTTGAAACTGTCGTGCCAACATTGCGAAGTTGGTCCACCAAATCCTTTAATCTTTTGCAATAAGCCGAAACGTTAGGGAAATCTTCCATATTGACGTGAGAGAAATCCTGCTCAAGAGTAACGACTATAGAATTTTGATTATCTTGGAATATATCACGCAGTCTTTTCCAAGTTGCCTGTGCCGTAGCGTCAAGCTCAATAATCATTTGCAAAAGGTAGGTAGAAATTATGGAATATATCCACTGGAGGACAGTGGCATCAAGAGTCATCCACAACTTAGGATCATCCTCGCGTTTTGGCACCTCCGTATCCTCAGGAGTCGCGAGGATTATGTGATGGATGACTTAATGCGATCGTGCGTGAATTTTGAACAGTTCGGCCCACGTCGCATATTGGACGTTTTCTATTTCAAGAACAAGATGGATGTTATTCTTGATGTTAGAAACTGTAAGGGCAGGATGAAACGTGTTCCGGGATGTAGACATATTGATATAAAAATATGTGATTGAGGGATTTGTGAGAAAAAAATGGGAAGAGGGAGGATCTCGTCGGCACGAAAAATCGAGAGCAAAGGTCTCAGAATTTCAAGGGTGGTCGACGGAATATTGGAGGAAGTTAGAGAGAGGATTTTAAGACCTAGGCTTCTGATACCATGAAATAAATAATCCCTTGATTATTTTCATTGATTGAAAGGCTATATATACAAGTTACATATTTCCATAATAAGAGAATCATGTTCCTATTCTACTCCTAAAACCTTATTCTACTTGGATACTAACTATACATTTATGGTAATACAAATATTATGGTAAGTGTACAATACTAATTACATTACAACATTACCTAAACTAGGATACTAAAATACTACTAATCATACACGGTACAAGGGGAAATCCGAGAGCCAAATATACACAATATACACGTGTATATCGTGTGTATATTATGTATATTTAACAACTTCTAAAAAAATTAATGTATCTAATAGGGCTGGCCAGTGGGCCGGGTCGGCCCGGTCTCGACCTGACCCCGCCTGGAAAAAAAAGAGGGACGTTACTCGAACTCGGGATGGGACCTAGGCTTGTCTCGCCCTAGGCCCGATCCCGCCCCAGACCCGATCCCGCCGACCCGCCCCGGTTCCGCCCGTCCCCCCCCCCCCCCCCATTGCAGAAAATTTCTGTTGCACAACGACCTTTTTATATTTTGGTTGTTGTTGCAACGACCATTTTTTGCCTCCCCCAACCCCCTTAATATTTATTTTAACCCCTAAGTTAGTATATTTACACTTTAACCCAATTTCATAACTATAAATACAACGTTTTCTCTTAATCTTTCTCACAAATCTTCCAATAATCTCTCTAATCTCTCAATTTATCTCTCTACAATTCTACATTGCCTACTAAATATTATACTTTTTTGCTCATTTATATCAAAGTTAAAAAATTGAGAGTGAAGTTGGAAACTAGCTTGAGTGTCATCCATCGAGCAAAGTTTCAATTTTCAACCTCGATTACAAGTCGACGTTAAGTCAACGTTTGGTACCTTGTTCCTTATTTAAATTATTATTGTTACTTTATCTTAATTATCGCACTTAATTTCATTATCTTTAACTATTTATTTGCATAATTAAAATAGAAGGATTAAGAGGTATGCTTAAGGATAAGAGTAAGAGTGCTTCTTCTAGTAGGGGTAACAAGGGCCGGGGTACTTCTTCTAGTCATCCTATTCCTAGACAAGATGATTTGATAGATTACACTCATATAGATGAAACTGATTTTTTAATGATATATCATTAGACTGATATATATTCTGCAACTCAACCAGACTTTAATTAGAAGATAATCTAGATGACACACCCACTAATGTAGATGACACACCCACTAGTGCACCTCCTCAAACTGAAACGCCTTATATTCCTCCTATTATGAGATGAGGCCCCATAGAACGAAAATTAAAATCTGTTGCATGAGACTTTTTTGATAGGGACCAAGAGAATCAAGTAGTTAGATGCCAAATTTGTAAAAATATTTATAAATTTAAAATGGGAAAAAGTCAGGGTGGGACAGGAGGTTTATTGAGACATGTACAAAGTTTTCACAAAGCTAGGTGGGATGAATACGAGGCTACAAAGTCGGGTGCGCCAATGCGCTCTCAGTCGGGACAAGGTTCACATAGTGTCCCGGACCAAGTATAGGGTCAAATTAACCCGACGACGGGGGGAATTGTAGGTCCTAAATATGATAAACATAGAGATAGGGAAGCAATAGCAAAATTAGTTACGGTGGAGGGTTTGCCCTTTTCATTTCCTTCATCTCCTTGTTTTATTCATTACATTAGAGATATGTATAATCCTGCTTTTAACGGTTTTCCTAGATCAACTGTTAGGAGAGACATTTTTAAATTTGCACATGAATATCAACACTATTTACGGTATTCATTATATCATTTTTATGGCAAAGAATCTATCACGTATGATATAGGTCGTAGTATTAACGACCATGCTTATTTAACTGTAACATGTCATTGGATAAATTATAAATGGTCTATGCAAAAATATATTTTAGCATAGAGATATATTGATGATAGGCACCCTGGAAGTTTTATTGCTGAAAATATTCATCAAATTTGTGAGTATTATGGTATAACTGACAAAATAATGACAATTACGTTAGATAATGCTTCTTATAATAATTATGCTATTAGACTTTTAAAAGATCTTTTAACTCCATTTTTTCCTAATCATTTTCATATAAAATGTGCGTGCCATATTTATAACTTAGTTGTAAAGGATGGTCTATCACTTTTTGAAGACATTTTTAATAAGTACAATTTGCTATAAACTTTATTTTTAGAAGTAATAGAATACAAAGAAAAAAGGAATATAAAAAAACTTGTCACGATTGCGGACTACCTTATAGAAAAATTCCCGAAGAAGTAGCGACTAGGTGAAATTCTTTATATCAACAACTACTTGTTGCTTATGATTATAGAAGACATATAACTCTATTTTTAACGCCCATAATCGAAATTCAACTGATATGGTCGTAGATAACTATTGAAATTTTTTTTCAGAACTTATTGTATTTTTAGAGAATTTCTTTCAAGCTACTAAAGAATTTTTCGGTATTTATTATCCTACTATTTCAACTATGTTATTTTATATAGTTCTAATGTTTTTGTTACTTAGTGAATATATGGAAAATACATCTTATACGGCACCTATTAAAAAAAGTTTATCAAATTTTAAAAATATTTTTTTCTATTCCCACTATTTATATTATTGGTGCTATATTAAATTCGACTATTAAAATAGACGGTTGTAAAACACTTATTGAAACTATTTATGATTGCATAGCTGTACTTCTACCTCCAACTCCAAAAAATCCAAATGACCAACCACCTAAGGAACCAACTAAAGAAGAAGTTTTATCTAGCATACACGATGAATGTAAAAAAGTATATAGATATTACCAACAAGAAAGTGCTAGCAACCAACCGGCTTCCATACCATCTTCTTCTTCTTCTTCTTCAATACAACCTCAAAAAAGACATGATGTTTCTGCGACTAGTATTGAAAGCCTTAGAAATAGAATGTATAATGGTACCACTACTAATCAAGTTAGCGAGTTTGATGTTTTTATTTTGCAGGGTGTTGTACCGTACCAAACAGTTCTCAATGAAGAAGGTCGTAAAGACTTGCTGAAATATTGGAGGGAGAATGAGAAGACATTTCTGACACTATGAAAGATGGCCCGAGATGTGTTGAACATTCAAGCGTCATCAACACTGTCTGAAAGCGCTTTTTTTGCCTGATGATTTCAAATAGGAGAGCACATACACTCATTAGCGGGAGACAGCTTGGAGATTGCAGTTTTATTCAGAGATTGGATATGAGTGGAGCGGAGAAAGTGCAGTAAACAGGAGATCAACGAAGAAGAAGACGAAAAATACAATGAAATCTTATCTGACGGAGGTGGAAGCGACGTCGAGCAATTTGACCAACAAATACCAATTCCAACCGAAGAACCACAAGACATTGTGAAGAAACTAGAAAGGGTGTTTATAAATATGTGATTTTTTAAATTCCAATTTTACTATGTTATTTGGAACTTTCAACACCACAAAGTTGCAATTTTGAAATTGTATTACAAAAAAACCATATTTCTATTAAATGATATAAGATGCACAAAAACAGCCTTGAGATATTTTTATTACACTATCTTGTTCAATTATTGAGGTGTTTATATATGTTATTTTTTAAAAATTAAGTGCAAAAAAAAATCAGAAAACCCGATCCCGATCCGATAAGACCGGTTCCCTTTTCCGACGGGACCGAGAACGGGACGGGACATCGGCGGATCCCTCCAGTGGACCGGTCCCGCCCTCCCCCGTCCTGCCGGGACCTAGGCAACGTTATGGTTACAGACATATTAAGAAAATTCTTTTTTGTTTTTAAAAAAATACACTTAATGGACTGAAATCTTAACCATTCAGATTCAGACGGGTTAAGTTCGCAAATGGCCTCATAAGGGGTGGTCTTGATTTTTTGGCCCAGCTTAACAAATCTTTTTAAAAATAACCTCCGTTTTAAAATTTTCGCTAGGCAAAGCTTTTATTACTCATGGGTATAAGTTGTGGACATAAATTAGTTTAATGAACTTGTTCAATTGATCACAAGTCATGCCTTATAGGCAAGAGTTAGAACTTATGCCCAATGGGCAACAAAGGGAAGCTTTTGTTGCCCATAAGGCATAACTTTCATCTATTGCTAGAGTTCAGGATATTTCAAGAAAGTGAACTGCTTAACTGATCACAAAGTTTGTCTTATTGGAAAAATTTAGAACTTCTGCCTGATGGGCAACAAAAGTTCTTCCCAATAAATTTTCAAGTTCAGATTATATTTTTTGAAATTTTGTTTAGTGGGAACAAAATTTAAGACCTGACACTTTTGGAGACACGACACATCATTTTCATGATCCAGACTCCCATTATAGTGCAAAACAAATGAGGCCTATATCTCTCCCTTTCCCTTTTGTTCTAAGTGGTGAATACCTCTCAAAACTCTTATGAGGTATCTAATATGGAAGAATTCACCGACTTTCATATAAGTAATAGGGGACTTTTAATTAATCGTCTAACCTTTGTTGAGAAGAAAAGATATCACTAAGCCAATTAAATAAAATGCAAGTACAGGTGGCATTTGCAATGAGAAAATGGAGTTTTTTCGTAGAGAAAATAGACATCAAAGTAAATTAGCATTTTTGACTTTTGCTATATAATGTAAAGTAGCTAGGGAGATGCACCATTGTGCCATGAGACTACACCACATTGTATAACTACTAAGTAGTTAGTTTGTTGAAGTTCTTATAGTTTGTTGTGGTTTGTTACGATATTAGTTAATTAGACACGTGGAGTAATTAATAGTTGGTTAAGTAGATGATTCTAGAATAGACATTGTTTTGTATACATACACCATCATGTATTCATTGTGAGGAGTTAATACAAATCAGATATTTTTTCTCTCACTCTCTCTCTCACTCGATCATCCTTTCTCTTCTCTTCTCCTCTCTTTTTCTTCCCTCTTCTTTCTTCTTCTTACACTTCAATTCACAGTTGCTTCACCTTTTCCTTTCTTTTAGGAAGCAATGGTTGATCACAGATCCTGACTGATTATCATATGCACTGATGGAGCAGTGAAATCGACATGGTATTAAAGCAACATGGTGTGATAGTGTAGATTGAGGGTATTTCCTTTACATGCAAGAAGGAATTCGAGGAGTCTATACATCAGATATGGAGGATTCGAAATTAAACATCAGAAATTAGTGATTAACAGCCGCGATTGGCTCAGAACTTATGAATCTTAGACTAATTCTGATCTGATTTCTGAAACCAGAATACAATTTTTTTTAGTTTTAGTGATAACTAAAGATGGAGAATAATTGAGAAGAATTGTCGAGTGGAGTCATGACAATAGCAGTTAACATAGATCATAATCATCCACTATATTTGTTCCCATCTGATGCGCCGGGATCATTATCAGTGGGAGTTATATTGAATGGAATGGACAACTACACATTGTGGAACAGGGCAATTAAGTTGGCCTTGTTGGAAAAAAATAAGATAGGCTTTGTGGATGGAACAGTAACGAGGTAAGTTTTCCACGGTGATTTGGCAAGATTATGGGACAGATGCAATACCATTGTTGTCTCATGGCTGATGGAAAATATGAATAAGAACCTACTCGGTGGGATGTTGTTTAATTCTGACTCATACAATATATGGGAAGAATTAAGGGAGAGATTCGACAAGATAAATAGTTCTAGAGCCTTTCAATTGCATAAGGAAATTGTCACACTGGTACAAGGATCACAATCAGTTTCAGTGTATTACTCAAGGCTAAAAGATATCTGGGATGAATATGACTATATTGTACCACCACAATCTTGATGTGCTAAGGCCAGGGATTTTGTTGATCACTTACAATATCAAAGAATGTTGCAATTTCTGATGGGGCTAGATGATAGTTATGGTCAGGTCAGGAGCCAAATAATCATGATGCAGCAGGCACCAAGCTTAAATCAGGTGTATGCAGTGATCAATTAGGAGGAAATCCATAGAATGATGGCAGGAGGAAGCAGGATAATGCAAGACACAATAGAGTCTTCAATCATTTTACATCCAAGGGTGGAAATGGAAATCAGAAACCAAACAAACCATATAATCCTAATGCTTTCTGTGATTTTTGTCACATAAAGGGACATGTTAGGATGGATTGTAACAAGTTGATGAAATGTGACTTCTGTCACAAAACTGGACACACATAGGATGACTGTTATAGGATCATTGGGTATCATGAAGATTTCAAAAGCAAAGAAAAAAAGGCATATGTGGTGACTGGAGGAGATCTATCATTTGAGGACACATGACAGGATAGAAAGACACAATATCAGCATCAAAACATGAAGCAAAAACAGAAGCAATTTTTTGGCAACAACCAGGACCAGGTGCCAGTCAGCATGTTTACAATCAAAATAAGAGGATGTGGCCTGCAGATCCAGCAGCACACAACCAACAAATTACTCCTAGCCAACAACAACAACTTCTCAATTTGATCAACAACAAAGAAGAGTCTAGTGGCAGTGCCAACATGGCAGGTAAATGTGCTCTTGGTTCAGGAGTTCTAATGAAATGGATAATAGACACAGGTGCGACTAATCATATGATTAATGATCACAATTACTTACAAAATAAAAAAATATGACAGAAGGTACAGGAAGGGTACAGTTACCTACATGAAACCCAGCCAGAATCTCACATGTTGGTGACTATAACATGGGAGGAGGTGATGTCCTTAAAAATGTTCTATGTATACCAAATTTTAAGTTCAATCTTATGTATGTGTCCAAAGTAACAAAAGAGCTGAAATGCAATGTTACTTTCTTCCCAACATATTGTGTATTTCAGGATCTCTTGTCTAGAAAGGTGAGGGGGATTGGTAATGAAGAATGAGCATTGTAAATATTCTACATGGACACATAGAATACGACAAGAGAGTTGAATAAGTGTCTGTCAGCCTCACATCATGTAGATGCATTCATCTGGAACCAAAGGTTATGTCATGTTCCTATGATTGTATTGAGAAAAATTTCCTGTTTCAAAGGTGATACTTCTTTTGTTCTAAATAAATGTGAAATATGTCCACTAGCTAGACAAACCAGAATACTATTTCATAGCAGCATTAGTAGGAAAACAAAACCTTTTTAACTTTTACACATGGATGTATGAGGACCTTATAAAGTTGAATCATATAATGGAATGAGATATTTCTTGACTGTTATGGATGATTATTCTAGGTGGACTTGATTTTTTTTAATAAGGTTGAAGTCTGATGTGTTTACAATACTTAAAAATTTCTTCACTGAAGTTAATACTCAATTTGAAGTGAGAATTCAGAGAGTAAGGTCTGATAATGGCACTGAATTTTTCAATCACAATTGTGATGAATTGTTTAGAAAGTACGGTGTAGTACATGAGAGTTCATGTCCACACTTACCACAGCAAAATGCTGTAATGAAAAGGAAACATAGACACATATTAGAAATAGCCAGGGCCATTAAGTTTCAAGAAAAATTTCTTGACAGATTTTGGGGATTCTGTGTAGAGTCTGATGTGTACATCATGAATATAATTCCTTCCACAATCATAGGAAATAAATCTCTATAGGAAATATTGTATAGGAAGACACCATCACTTAATCATCTCAGAGTAATAGGCTGTCTGTGTTTTGCAACATCACTCACTGTACAGGACAAATTTGGGCCAAGGGCTGTAAAAGGAGTGTTGCTTGGTTATGGTTCTGTACAAAAAAGGCTATAAAATGTATGATATGGAGAATAAGAAATTATTTATAAGCAGAGATGTGGTGTTCATGGAAATAATATTTCCATTCAGAGATAGTTCAAGTGACAGTCTTAGCTCTATGAAATCACAAGAGCATTTCTGTTTTGATGACTTAGTTCACTCACAGAAGGCCTCTATTCCATCAGTAGATGCCAGGATGTTGGGAGTTGAAGAACACATGAGTCCAGACTTGGATACTCAAGGTGTGACACATGACATTTGTATCCCTGCAGAAACACAACATGAAGATGTTCCAGATCACAGGCAGATGGAGACTAGAAAGTCAGCAAGAACCAGCAGGCCTCCTATTTGGCATAAAGATTATGTCGCTAAGCATGGGTCCTCAAATTGTTTGTACTCTATCTCTAACAATATTGATTATGCAGGATTGTCATACATGTATCAAGAATTTGTGGCCAATGTCTCTCTTGACACTGAGCCACAGAATTACTCAATAGCTGCATAGGACAGATGGTGGATTAAGGCAATGCAGACTGAGATAAAAGCCTTGGAGGATAATGAAACATGAGAGTTAGTGACACTGCTAGAGGGAAAGAAAGCCATAGGATGCAGGTGGGTATACAAGATCAAATACAAAGCAACAGGAGAGGTGGAAAGATTCAAAGCCAGATTGGTTGCAAAGGGTTATAATCAAAAGGAGGGGCTTGATTACCAGGAGACATTTTAACTAGTAGTGAAGATGTCCAATGTGAGGTCTGTTGTCTCTGTTGCAGCAGCCAAGCAGTGGATTATTCACCAAATGGGTGTATACAATGCTTTTCTATAAGAAGATCTCTATGAAGAAGTATACATGACAGTCCCTGAAGGTTTTAGTTTTGATGCCAAAGGAGGGCAGAAACAAGTATGTAAGTTGCTAAAGTCATTATATGGTTTAAAACGAGTATCAAGATAGTGGAACATCAAACTCAGCACTGCCTTGATTTCCTCTGGATTTCAGCAGAGTCACAGAGACTACTCTTTGTTCACAAAGTTGAAGAATAACAGTATAGTGGTGATACTAGTATATGTTGATGATCTATTGCTTACTGGGAATGATCCAGAACTCATTCAATCCACAAAAGAAGATTTACATGCATCCTTCAAGATAAAAGATTTGGGAAAGCTCAGATACTTCATTGGAATTAAATTTGCAAGAAATTCTCAGGGCATATTGATGCATCAAAGAAAGTATGCCTTAGAACTTATATCAGATATGGGACTTGGAGGTGCCAAACCAACATGTTCACCCATGGACATGAATCAACAACTCACTACTACAGTATTTGATCAGCATGCTACATCAACTATTTCAAGTTCTGCTAGGAATAAATCAGATGTGTCTCTACCAGACCCCATAGTATATAGGAGATTGATTGGGAGACTGTTATACTTGACAACAACTAGACCATATATTTCTTTTGATGTGCAATGTTTAAGTCAGTTCATGCAGAATCCCAAGACAACACATATGGAAGCAGGACATAGACTTGTTAGATATGTCAAACAAGCACCAGGATCGGGAGTTTTTATGTCTAAGTCCAGTGATTCACAAATTAGAGTATTTTGTGATGCTGATTGGGGTTCATGTGTCAACAACAGAAAATCTGTCATTGGATACCTAGTATTGTATGGTTCCTCACCAGTGTCATGGAAATCAAAGAAGTAGGAGACTTTTTGTAGGAGTTCAGTTGAAGCTGAGTACAAAGCCATGGCTTCCTCAGTGGTAGAAGTAGTGTGGATTATTGGTCTGTATAGAGAACTTGGAGTAGAGATTCAAACTCCAGTTTCAGTGTTTTCAGATAGCAAATCAGCTATTCAGATTGTAGCCAATCCAGTTTTCCATGAGCGCACAAAACACATTGATATTGATTGCCATTTCATTAGAGAAAAGATACTTAAAGGCCTAGTCCAAACTACATATTTGCCTTCTGCAGATCAGCCAACAAATTTGCTTACTAAGGCCCTTGGAAGCTCACAACATGCACACTTAATGTCCAAGCTAGGCATGAAGAACATCTTCATATGTCCTATTTTGAAGGGGGTGTAAAGGATCTAAGGAGATGCACCATTGTGCCATGAGACTACACCACATTGTATAACTGCTAAGTAATTAGTTTGTTGAAGTTTTTATAGTTTGTTGTGGTTTGTTACAATATTAGTTAATTAGACATGTGGAGTAATTAATAGTTGGTTAAGTAGATGATTCTAGAATAGACATTGTTTTGTATATATACACCATCATGTATTCATTGTGAGGAGTCAATACAAATAAGATATTTTCTCTCCACTCTCTCTCTCACTCAATCATCCCTTCTCTTCTCTTCTCTTCTCGTCTCTTTTTCTCCTCTCTTCTTTCTTCTTCTTCACTTCAATTCACAGTTGCTTCACCTTTCCCTTTCGTTTAGGAAGTAAGGGTTGATCATAGATCCTGACTGATTGTCACATGCACTGATGGAGCAGTGAAATCGACATATACTTTATCAAATGTATATTCTATTGAAACACATTTAGATTCCCCCTACACTCTCCGTTTACAAATCATTGCTGGAGTGTTTTTGGCCGTGTTTTTATTACTATTTTTACACACTGTGAGTTTAATAAATAAAATATCTTTATATCAGCAAAATAGCCAACCAATATAACAGTATGATTAGGACTATAATCGAAAAAGTAGCCGGAGAAAATCTATATGGTGGCTAGGCGTGTTCATGGGTCGGTTTTTGGTTAAAATCAAAACCAAACCAATATAATCAGTTTTTTAATTATTAAAATCAAATCAAGTATAATACATATTCATTGGTTTGGTTGTTGTTGGTTTGGTTCAATTTTTCGGTTTTTAAAAAACTTAATGTCATTTATCTCTTTCATTTTTTCCCTACGATTAAGAAAGACTTTTTCATTCTTTTCCAACTTATAATTTGTTATTATTTTTTTTATTGTAGGAGCTATAATTTTCTTAGATTATGGATAAAATATCTTAAGATCTATAAGCTTTAATCAAGTGAATAAAATTTATAAGAAATACAATCTTTTTTAGGTAAATCTCATAAATATTTGTGTGAATTAATGAGATTGAATTTCATGGATCTCGTTTAGTTAGAAATGAGCTTACGGAGTGAAGTTCATTAGTTTAGTAGAGATAAAGAAAATTTGATAAAAAGTAAACAAAATATTTAAACTTACTTATAAAAAATAATATATCTTATATATAATTATAAAAATTATGTATATGATTTGTCGGTTCGGTTCAGTTTTTTCATAAAATCAAAACCAAACCAAATATTATCGATTTTTAAAAATTTAAAATCAAACCAAACCCAACCAACTATCGATTTATTTAATCAGTTTGATTCGATTTGGATCGATTTCTAACCAAACTGTGAACACCCTTAATGGTGGATATGCGTTGGTAGATAGTATGAAAGTCACCTTTAATTATATATCATATACAGTCAAACCTCTCTATAATTGTCATTCGTTATAACAACATTTCACTATAACGGCATGATTTTCTCCTAAACCGATTTTTCATGTTATATTTTACTTATGTATAGTAGATTCTACTTATAACAACAGTGACATTCATTATAGCGGTATATGTTTTATAAAATTACCTCTCTATAACAACCATACTCAAATATTGCGCAATACTATTTTATAAGAAATATATTATGTATAAAAATAAAATATTAAAATATTAAAATATTTATGTTACGCTCTTAGACAACCTTCAAGGGAAATCTATTGAATTCCCTTTTGCTGATAGTTTGAATAATATTTTCGCCAATTCAAGTGTTATATTATCATTAAGAGGCTGAAATTTATGAAACAACCTACAATTATAGAATTCTTAAGTCAAATTTAAAATACTTAAATTCTCAATTAATTTTAAATGCATATCATGTTCCATAGGTTTTAATTCTTTATCGGTATGGTACAATTAGTTATGGATTTATTAGTCTTTTCAATTTTTAATTAATAAGTTATGAAAATCAATTGATGTTTTAAAATTAACAAGTATATTATTTTTGTTATAACAAAAAAATATATAAAAATAATTATTTGCGTACTTTTCTTTATAACAGCTAAATGAGACCTAAATATCAAATGTCAGTATACATATATAGCAACACCTCACTATAGCAACCATGAAATTTTCGAACAAACGTTGCCGCTATAGAAAGGTTTGAATATATATATATATATATATATATATCAGCTAATCAGCTAATACTCAAAATTGACTAAAATGCGAACAATAATTATAGAACTAACTAAACGTACACATGTCGTGCTTGGATTCCTTTTTTCATAGTAGATGTAGTAGTAATATGCTTTTTAGGCATCTATAAGCTTCTTTTTTGTCTCATCTTTTTGTCTCCATCTTCAATTTGACAAGACTCCCAAGTAGAGGCGGATCTAGAATTTTAGGATGCCGGGGAACATCATCAAAGGAATATGCACGTTAGTCAAAGCATCGATTTCAAATTCTGAGTTCATCTCTAATCACAATGTCTGCAACACCACATCTTTTGAAAATTTTGTTAAACATTCATATAACCGATGTAAAATAAATATAAATGAAATGACATAATTGTTTAGAGCTCGCTTGCTGGCCTTGTGGTTAGGTCTCAAGTTATACACGTTAGGTTCCCTGTTCAAAACTTTCCAACAATATATTTTGTTCCTTTTTTTAATTATCAGCTTAAAAAATATTGTAATTGTCCGGACTCGAACTTGAGTTGCGTGCTTACGCTGAAGGAGCTAAGGGACATGCTAACCAATTGACCCACTTCAACAGATACGTTTTAGGGGTTCTCTTAAAATATATAATAGTACTTGAAGTTATATATATATATAGAGAGAGGGAGAGAGTTTTTTAGAAGATAACAGGGGCACGTGCCCCTCACCCCATCATGTAGGTCCGCCCTTTCTCCCAAGTGGTGAAAATGTTGGCTGGCGGTTGATTATGTTAATCAGTCCTATTTGTGTTGTATTAGTATAAGCTATAATGTAAATGAGTTTAAGTTATATACACTATCAATATAAAGAATTTTTATGTCATCAGGTCATCGACAATTAACAATCTCGCTCGATATCCCAAAGATATTTCTGCTCTATATTTCTGGTTTCTCACTTTCTCTGCTGCTCACCTTACATGAGATTAGAGTTTGGACAAACTTTCATCGCCGGTAAAAGTGATTAGAAGGAAAAGGGGATCAAAATGTCCCATCAATAAAGTTGTGGGCTTTCCATTCTTCCTTTTCATTTGAGCTCGATCACATATCTAAGCTTTTGGAATCAGAAATCTGTGATAAGTGTGAAGTAATGTAGTTGAATTCATATGGAATATGAAATATTATTAATTTATAAAGTTAATTTCCCACATGAAACACAGTTTGTTTGTTTGGAAAGTGAAGAAGATAGAGCTAAATATTTATTGAAAGTCATCAAAGGAACATAGAATTCGAGTTATAGAAATTTTGATTCTACGTAATTGTGAATTGTCTCGATTGTGTGCAATTGAATTATCTTGGATATATCTTAAGGAGATTAAATCTCAATTTTTGGACGATTTAGTGAGACTTGAGGTGGTTTGAGTTGAAATTTTGTTTACGGTTTGAAGAAAGAAGATGAAGTTTCTGCCACATATAACTATGTATATCTTTCTTGAATAACTATGTATCCATGTGTATCTGTGACGACCCATTTGGCCGTCACCAAGTTCCCTCACCTCGTTTCCAAATCATCCTTGTCCAGTTGTGCCATACACTCGTACACAGGAGGAAGTGCAATTAAGTTGACCATTAGTCGAGTTAAGAAGGGATTAAAAATTGAAGTAGGGCAGCCCAAAACCATTACCCTGCCCCAGTGAGGGTGGACCGCGCCGCAGCGGTAGCCGTCCCGGCGGGCAACGCTCACTCCAACAATCTAGTAGTTAATGCCTCATTTCGGGATTTAACCTCATTTTCACCCTACACACATTCCAAGTGACCTTTAGGGGGAAATTCAGAAAAAGCCCTATGGAACCTTAGAAAATGTAAGTTTCAAACCTCAACTACTTCATTGTTTTAATTAATTTCTCTACTTAGTAAAGCTTGATTCTAAGATGTTTATTGGGAAGTTCTTGACTAGTAAAATCATAGATGGGGAGGATAGGTTAAAGCCTTGAGTCTTCTTGAAATTGGGATTTGGCGGATGAAAGTTATTAATGATTTTTTTTAGGATCATAAACCTTAGTTATTAATCAATGGTAAAAACTTAGAAAGCTAGATGTAGGAAAATGAATTTTAATGGTTAGTTCACTACTTGAGTTCTAATTGTTATGAATGAATATTATTAGTGTAAGGTACTAATATAAGCTGGGAATTTATCTAGATAATAACCAATAAGCTTGAATCTTCCATTCTTGTTGTGGAATTAATTATGGAAAAGCTAGGGTTTATGACTAAATTGGGGGTTTTGCATTGGGTGGTGTAATTGATTAATACTTTCGCTAAATTAGCAATTGGGGTGTAGATTTGAACTACTAGAATGTTGAATTTCCTATTTCACTATTAAATTACCATTTCACCCGTTTTTGGTCATCGTTGGTTTTTGGATTCAAGAAATAGTCTAGTGTTGTGGGTGTTGTTAGTTTCCGCTTCTAACTTAGATTTTATAAATGGCTAGACTGTATGAAGAATCGAGATCCTCATATAGGCAAGGCTCCGGTGTGATTGTTTGTGGCTCTCGCTTGGCATAAAGGTAGGTTACGACTTACCTTCTGGTTAGACTTCAGTTAGCGAAGCGTATGTATAGTTAGTTACCTTCGGGTATGAAGTCGGAATGGATTATTTAGGTTGGTATTGTTAAATGATTTGTGGTTTGTTGTCTCTTTGTGATTTATTGACTTGCTGCCTAGTGTTGGATAGTGGATTGCACTTAGTTGCTATATTGTCCTTGTGATATAGTTGTATCTCACTTATCTTGGTACTATCATGGAGAGAGGAAAGGACTTGACTTCATGTTAATATTGTAATATGTGTTCATATGTGACACGATTGGGGATTAATATGATACACTTGATACTGTTGATTGCATTGCATTCATCCTCATTTTCATGATAACTTCATATTATCTGTGATTGGCGTGATGGTGATAAGTGAGAAGGAAACATTAGTAATTCTTGTGACATATTGATAGCATAGCCATCTCTGAGTTGTGTGCGGAATGGCGAGCGGTGTAGTCGATGGTAGAGTCATCCCCAGTGCAGAGTGACCGGTACATAAACTTCGCGAGTCCATCATAGGTCATGACTGTCGAGACGTAGATATATTCCACTCAGAGCATGTGTGTATAGAGATTACATTTGGGCCAGTGCATTGCATTGCATTGCATGTTCACTCATCATTACATTAATATATTCTTGGATTCTGACTTGATTCTCTATACTTGGGTTGTTTATTCTTGAACTATGATAGTGTTTGTACTTGATTGCGAGCATGTCTATCCTTCTATCTCTTCCTTTATATATGTTAGCTAACTATTGTCCGCCTATGATATTTACCGGTACATAGTGTTTGTACTGATACTACCTAGTTGCACTCTTTTATGAATGCAGAGTAATGTGACGGTGTATACTTCCCCTCCTTGTGGCTGATTCCCGTGATCTTGTTGACGAACATCTACGGTAAGCATATGGATGAATGTGCATCCTGATGTCTCTCTGATTACTTGTCTCATTAGCTATTTTGTGACAATATTTTATTTGTAATTCACGAATTTATATTCAGACTTGTATCTCATCTAGTAATGGATTTTGTACTCCCTCAAACCAGACTCTTGGGGATGGTTGTGTTATTTCTACACTTATTTTATTTATGATTTAGACTTCTATTTGTTCTGTCCTATTTATTTTATGGTTGTTGAATTAGTGGTTAAGGGACATGTTCTCCAATGAGGTGGAAAGTGATAGGTGCCTGCATGACTTAATGATTTTGGATCGTGACAAGTTAGTACTAGAGATTAGGTTACCCGGTCTATAAGTACAAGAGAATTGTCTAGTAGAGTCTTGTAGAATGGTACATAAACGTCCATACCCATCCACGAGAGGCTACAAGGTATTTAGGAAACTTTCCTTCTTTCTTTCTTATCGTGCCACTTCGGTCAAATTGGTATCTAAATATGTCCAATTGGTATCTAGCGATGTCATCGTTATGGTGTTGTGTGAGTTTGTTTCATGTGTGAGGAACGGTTTGACGAGTCCTAGTACGGTGTAAGTTCAGACGGCATAAGAAAATTTCCTCTGACGCAACAATTTCCTTTGTTTCATACACCTCGCTGTAGTGAGTAAGGCTCGTGCCTGCAATCCCATGCTCACGATGGGAGAGCTGCCGAGGCAAAAATCAAAGTTGTGTCGATGCCCGCTCCTACGGATTCCTGTACGCAGGAGCAAAATTGCTGCAATGGAATACCAACCATTGGTTCTAACCTCATTCATCTCTTTTTTCCCCGCTACCGTGGATAGTCCCTCGCCATAGCGTGTCTGCTGAGACAGAAATTCCATCCGCTGCAATAGAAGTACTGGCCAGAACCAGTGAGCCATTGCCCAAAAGTTCAAGACTTGTTCCAAACTCAAGAAATTCATGTGTGCAACAACCTAAACCATAGAAATTCTAATACATAAATCCAAAGCCCGTCGAGAGCACAATTCATCTACCAAATTAAACAATTATCCAACAAGTCAAACAACAAGAACCAAAATGAGAAAACCAAATTGTTCCAAATGTCACCCAAAACAAACTAAGCAATGTCTAAAAACACAGGCCCTATAAGGGCTAAAATCATGGCATAAAAAGGGGGAACCACTACTTCTGCCTCGCGCTGGATACCTCATTACCATCCTCGTTTGATCTACTAGCCTCATAACTAACATTAGGCTTGGTCAGAAAGGAGTATCGCTCCTGGTCATCCTGGTCCTCAACTGAAAACCTCTCATTTGGGTACATCTTCTTGAACATCTCTTTGAAACCCCTCCAGACCTTTAACAACAGCTTACCCCGGGACTTGTTCTTCTTCTTCTTCTTCATCTCCATATCAAAGTCAACACGGATCTGGCCCTGAGCCTTGGCCATAGTAGTGTAGGCAGTTTGCAGTGAAGTAACCAAAGTCTTTATCTCCTCTTGCACCTCCAAATATTTCTTCATCTCCTCCTGAGTGAAGTACCCAACAACAGTGCCTGATGGGCCGGCCTCAGTGGAAGGTCTAGAAAGCCCGCGAATCAACCCCTTCATATCCTCTATTTTGTTGCCCAACAACTCGAAAGGTCCCTGGGTCAGTGAGGGTGCACTATCATCACCACCCTCTCCAATACTCATATCCACTCCGCTACCCGTATCAACCTTTCTCTTCTTGCTCTGGACCACAGTACCATGCCACTTCACTTTAAGAGGGTTGAAGTTAATGTCAGAATCAACCCACTCACATGTACCTCTCTGTGGAATTCTTGCTTGCTTTTATAAGGTAGTGATGAGAGATGGAAACATTAAGCTGGGACCTGACTCTGCCACAAACTCCTTCCACTCACGAACTATGTGATAATCTACATTGACTGGGATATCATCCAGAATGCAAGAAATCATGAAAGCCCTAGTGTAGGAGACATGTGTAGTGTTGCTCGAAGGGCGTACCTGTCAGGTGATAATATGCAGCCATCTCCTGGCTTTCGCAGTAAAGTAAGTACTATTGATCCCTGACCTCATGTTAACCCAATCAATGGAACTCCTGTCCTCCTCCGCAACTAACTTTGAGACTAGCTAGGCCCTATTACCACAATGATCCTTATCAGCCATAGCACTCATCGGATGGTTCTCCAAGCCATAATATGCATTGATAAACTCAACCTCGATTTTCACCATAGTACCCCAAAATTGGATTTCTGGGTCCAGAACGGATAAGTCCACCTTCTCAAGGTTAGCATAGAACTCCCTAACCCAACCCTTGTTTGCCTTGCCCGGATCATCGATGAAGCAATTCCACCCATTCTGATCAAGCGCCTAAAGAACTCCGGAGCACGTTGCTCTACCTTTTTCATGTTAATCCCCATTCTAACAATAACCCCTTCTTCATATACTCTAAGTAATGGTGTTGGAACTCCAGAGATAGGAAGCGAGCATAGTTTTGACTGCTTTCTCCTTCATTCTAAGACATGTTTCTAAGAAATTATACTTGTGAGGATTGCATAAGTTAGTTCCAACAATTTTACCAAGTCCGATAATTAATTACATGTCTTTCAAGACAAAAACACTCTCGAAAATAACCCTGAACTAACCAGTGTGAAGCTACTAGTTTTGCCCAAAACTATGCAGTTCCTAATACATCGAAAGCAGGGCTGCTAGAGAAAACATCGTTGTTGTGGACGAATGTACACTATGGCAGATGAGATCCTCAATAGCGAGCAGAGGCACGCGGGGGAGAATCCTCTAGCGCGAACAAGACCCCGCGTTGTAGTTTCGATACCTTTTTTATCTGCCACAGCACACCCTTCTTGCCACAGCGGAGTCGTGCCAACAGGATTGTCCCGTTGGGGCGGACTTGTCTTCCTCGCCGAAGTAGCCCCAATTTTTAAAGTAAGTTCTTAAAATTTGACCTTAAATCAGTGTATTTCTCACAGATTGCCTAATATTCTAGCATGCATGACTCCTAGACTTCATTAAACATTATTTCAAGCAACAATTACCCTAAAAATTTTAAGAAATTTAAACCCACCACTATGAACAACCACCCACTACACTTTGAGTTTTCCACCCCAAATCCGAGAGTTTCTAAGGTATTACTCCATGATAAATCGATTTTGATATTTGAATTACTATCAAAGGTCAGATTTCTCCCTACCACCCACCACAATCCCAAATTTCATGACTTCACTTTCATTTAAACAAAATTTAGGTATAAAAAGTCCAGATTCATTATCCTATGACCATAGAGTTGATAGGGACAACTACATACCTTGATTTGATGATTTGGAGAAGATACTGCGATATGGAGAAACCCTCTTCGGTTACGATTTTGCCCTCTTGTTGTGGAGAGTATGGGGGATGGGGGGTTAGTAGTATGTTTGATCTGAAGGGGATGAGTGGTGAGTTTATGAGTAGTGGAGGGGAGTTGGAAAGTGATGTAGTTGGGGAAAGTGGAAGATTGTTCGGGTAGTGGAAGTGTTGGAGTAAGGTGTGGAAGATGAGGGATTGCCCCTTTTAATTTTTTGATTTCTGGAACTTCCGCTGCAGCGGAGGAGTCCCACCCTAGCAAGTCTGCAGTAGCGGATAGAAGTGCCACCCCAACGGATCTTGACTTTCCTTAAGAGCCACCGTAGCGACTTTGGCACCGTGCCAACATTCTACGCCCTTGCGGATAATCTTCCGCAAGGGCAGAAACAAATAGTACCGGTGCCCGTTGAAATAATTATCTGCCCTGATGTAAGCCTTATAAGTCCTTAAGAAGTGGTATATTACAATTCTATTAATTTGGTAAAACTTCATTTTACCTGTATTCTCGTGGGACATACTGTTTAATTGTATTCGTAAATAAATGGTCTCTTTACTTTCGCTAGCAGGATTTTATTCATGACGAAGGTTAGTGTTGCTAAGTTCGAGTGCGAGGTGAAATGCCAACCCTGGATAACTCACGCCTTGCATGTATCAACCCCGTTGTCCCCTTTCCATTCCCCATCGTTTGAGGACAAATGATTGTTTAATTGGTATCTGATGTGATGACCCGTTTGGCCCTCACCAAGTTCCCTCACCTCGTGTCTAAATCATCATTATCAAGTTATGCCCGATACTCGTACGCAGGAGGAAGTGCAGTTAAGTTGACCATTAGTCGAGTTAAAAAAGGATTAAAAAATGAAGTAGGGCAGTCTAGAACCATTACCCTACCTCAATGAGGGTGGACCGCGCCAGCGGTTCCGCCCCAACGGATTTTCCTTCCGCCCTGGCGTATGACGTGGAAATTATATTTGGTCTATTGCATTGCATTGAATGTTCACTCACCATTACATTAATATATTCTTGGATTTTGACTTAATTCTCTATATTTGGTTCGTTTATTCTTGGACTGTGATAGTGTTTGTACTTGATTGTGAGCATGTCTATCCTTCGGTCTCTTCCTTTATATATGTTAGCTAACTGTTGTCGGACTATGATATCTACCGGTACATAGTGTTTGTACCGATACTACCTTGCTGCATTCTTTTATGAATGCAGAGTATGTGACGGTGTATACTTCCCCTCCTTGTGGCTGATTCTCGTGGTCTTGCTGACGAACATCTAGGTTGAGCATATGGATGAATGTGCAACCTGGTGTCTCTCTTATTACTTATCTCATTGGCTATTTTGAGACAGTATTTTATTTGTAATTCACAAATTTATATTCAGACTTGTATCTCATATAGTAGTGACGCTTGTACTGCCTCAGACCAGACTCCTGGGGATGGTTGTGTTATTCCGCACTTATGTTATTAATGATTTAGACTTCTAGTTGTCCTGTCCTATTTACTTTATGGTTGTTTAATTAGTGGTTAAGGGATGAGTTCGCCTATCGAGGTGGAGAGTGATAGATGTCCGCATGACTTAATGATTTTGGGTCGTGACCATGTATATATGTGTTTATCCATGTTTACATCTGTGTGATAGACTTGTGTCACAAGACATTTTCCAACTCGATTTCAACCATGAAATTTGACTTCAAATCAGTTCAAACTACCTTCAATATTCTCAAATTTTATATATAGACTAGTTCATGTATTTTCAACGAATTTCAACGGCACCCACAAAATTTTTTCAATAGGTCTTTGAATGGTGTATATCTTTAGTAATTTTTGTTGGTCATAAATGATATATGGTATTTTATGGATATGATCATATCTTGCTTTGTTTTGCTCGCTTTGTGATTATGCTTTGTTTTGAGCCGAGAGTCTCCCGGAAACAACCGCTCTATTTACCAAGGTAGAGATAAGTTTTGCATACACTCTACCATTTTCAGACCCATATTGTAGAATTTCTGTTGTTGTTGTTGTTGTTGTATAGATAGGTGACTATAAATATATTAACTTTTGGTACATTTCTGTAAATGTTCCTAAAATATGCACTTTTAACTTCATAATCTGAATTTATTTTCACTTTCAATTGTAAATTGTTATTAACCAGTACTACTAAAACACAAATGAATTGAAGTATTTTGTAAAATAACACTTTGTAAGTTTCTACATTCATCATTTATGGATTTTGTGTATATAGGACACATGTTCAATCTCTAAACTTTGCACGTAGTAATGTCTAAAAAAGCTTTCGACCTTTGGCGTTAAAGAGAAAATAATATTTTTGTCTGAGAAAAAAAAAACTCCTTCTTGAAAGATAAATCTTTCTAACCTTGTTGATAATGTATTTATTTCTTCTTTTTCTAAATCTGTTATTAATAAAATTACACAACACTTTCCCTCTTTTCATATTTTAAGAGACATTTCCAGATATATCCTTTCAGATTTAGTGTTATAACACTCAATTCCCTTGCAGTTTCGGATATTACATTCACCTATTTTATTTTGAATTTCTTGTAATCAAACTTATTTGAATAATAATCTCTCAACAACATTTTAAAAATATACTCTTTATGGCATTAATATAATTATTTAATACTCCTACGAAATAGGTAACTTGAGCAATACTTCATTCAAGTTTCTAATACTATCTTTGATATTTTAAGCTTTAGTTTGGATTCACAAGATAATCAGCCTATGGTAAAATTAAATTATATTTTAAATTTGTGATAAATCACAAAAAAAAATTTCGTATTTTTCCTATAAATATTTACATAAATATAAAAGTTACTTCTTCTATTTAACATGAAATAATATATGTTTAGTTTGATATAATTTTTTAACTTAGAATAAAAAATAAATCATGTTCAAATATAAAAAATTATATAGTCTGAGCATATATAACAGACAATCTTTTATCTTTTGGAAAATTAGATAAGTTTTATCATAAAATCAATTTTGATTATTAAAAAATCAAAATAAGAGAGGACAATGTAGCATCTAAAACTATAGAAATGTTAATATTACAAAGCTAAATCTAAAGGGAGATCTGTGAAATTATTCCTAATTTTGATGTCAATTACCATTCTTCTGCTATGATTAAACTTTAAAATGGAAAAAAATATCGTATATTGGCTACCAATATAACTTGATTTGAGTTTGTTCCGTGACCAATGTCCCGATAAACAATCACATTTTGTTACTCTGTTTCCTGAGTTTCTTTCTTCACCAATTGTCCCTCTCAAGTTTGATAACGGCTTATATAATTACCTTTTTCCATAAAGACAACTACATTAACTTGTAAACCTTAGCAATTAACAAAGTAGTCAAAAGACAAAACCCATATCTTACCGGTTTCGGAAAATCTTCATAAAGTCTTATCCATTAATTTGCTTAATAATACTTTGACAAACAATTAACAAAACCACAAAACCGAAACGACAAGTCATAATCCCATTATCCCACGATCATCAGCAGAAGCAAAACAAAAAAATAACACAACACACGTTCTTCCCCCCGTTACTTAGTCCATCATAATCAAACGCAAACATAACTTATAAGTCTCCTTTTTGAGTTAAAAAGTTGAAAAATACAGAGATATGAGAGGAGGAGATATAGAAAGTAGGGGAGAGAAAAACACGGGAAGCAATTATGCTGCTGTTGAGGACAGAGATACACCGTGGATTTCTTGGTTGATCCCTTTGTTTGTGGTGGCTAACGTTGCTATGTTCATTTTTGTTATGTATTTCAACAATTGTTCCAAGCATGATTCGGGTTGTGTGGCTAGGTTTCTTGGAAGGTTTTCTTTCCAGCCTTTGAGGGAAAATCCTCTGTTTGGGCCTTCTTCTTCCACGTAAGGACAACTTTTTTTGATACCCCATGTTGTAATTCTTGAATATTTATGTGTTCTTGAGATAATTTAGACCTTTTTTTGAGTCTTTTATGGTTTATTGAAGGAAATATTTAACTTGTTTACTATAGGAGATACAATTAGTTATAATTCCTAGCTGTATTTGGTCTGCTTATAGGATTTTCTTTTCAGTTACTATTTCTTGTGTTTTCGACCCTAGAGGTTTCATAAAGTTTAACGTTGAATAGTGTAGTTGAGAAATATAAATTTTAATTTGGTTTATTTCTTGGACCTTTGTGTTCTTGTTCAAGCTTTCCAGTACCTGCTATGCTGTGCAGGACTTTTCTGGCTTGTGAAATTTGTTTTTCTTTGCTGTTTGACGTGACTAGTGAGCAGATTCCTTGTGTTTAACATTGGGCATGTCACATGCAAGTGGCGGAACCAGAAATTTATTAGGGTACTCAAAAAAATTTAGAATGTCACGGTTGTAATTTGAACATATGACCTAAAGCAATTTTGAACCCCCTTTGCCACTCTATTTGATTTTTTCTTCGTGTCAAGGGAATTCAACAACTCACATATAATAAAAAATAATCATTTATACGAAAGGAGTTCGGTTGGACCCCCTTAGTTCCGCACCAGGTCACATGCGCTAGTTTCCTCTACATTGTCCATATGAACAATTCCCATCTTCATGGTCTGGGAAAATTATATATTCTTTTCAACTTTTGTTTGTTTGGTGGCTTCAATTAGTTATATCCACTTTGTTATGACATTGAGCTCAAAGATTTCACCAATATAGAAGTCTTTATCCAAATTAGTCAGCAATAAACACATTGGATTGGATATTCATTGTCATAGTTTAACCGTATGCTAAATGTCAAGCTATCCCTATGGTTTGCACATAGCAGATTCAGAGATTTCACTGACATCTTGCAAACTGCAGTTCCTTCTGAATATCCTCACCAGTGAAACTAGAAGTGGCACTGACGATGGACACTTCTAGTCTTGTACAATTCTTGAAGCAATTTATTGTGGTGTCCTTGCTCCAATTTGTGTGCCTCTTGGTGGGAGTTACTACTTGAAAGTCCCCTTCCTCTTATTTGAATGCTTGTCCTACTCTTGTATATGGGCCTGTTATTTGTATACCTCAAGTTAGTGCATCAGCATGCATATTCAATAGGGCAAACTTTGAAAAGGCATCAATGTTGTTTAGATTTAAGGTTTAAGTACTTTCCACACCTATGTTAGTTTCGGTTTCTTAAGTTGGTGCATTTAGTTTTGGTTTCTTGAGTTGGTGCATTTGGAAGTGATCCTTTTCCTCATGGTAAATTATGCATTTTGTTATTGCTGAAGGTTAGAGAGGCTGGGTGGTCTTGAGTGGAACAAAGTGGTCCATCAACATCAAGGATGGAGGCTTATCACGTGTATCTGGTTACATGCTGGTATTATTCATCTGATCGTGAATATGTTGAGTCTTGTAATTATTGGCATACGCCTTGAACAGCAATGTGGCTTTGGTATGTTATATGTTGTGCTCCTCTCATTTTTGGATTTTCCTTTTTTTTGTGGACTGGATTGTTTCACTTGCAAGTTCTTGAAATGCAATTATCTACTCAGTTAAAACTCATCTTTTCTTTTGCAGTGCGAATTGGAATTATATACTTATTTTCTGGTGTTGGTGGGAGCATACTTTCTTCCTTGTTTATCCAGAGGAGCATCTCTGTTGGTGCTTCAGGGGCACTCTTTGGCCTACTTGGAGCTATGCTTTCAGAGCTTATCACGAACTGGTCAATTTACACCAACAAGGTGGGTAATGCCACTCAATGGTTTCCAAAACAGTTGTTACAATGTCCAATTTCTTAAACATTGCACTATGTCTGCTTATCGTCCTTTTGATATTTCCAATAGGTTTGTGCACTCTTGACGCTATTGGTGATAGTTGCCATCAACCTAGCAGTTGGAATCTTGCCTCATGTGGATAATTTTACTCACATTGGTGGATTCTTGACTGGATTTCTCCTTGGCTTTGTTCTGCTTCCACGCCCTCAACTAGGGTGGATGGAACGTCGGAATCGTCCAGCTGGTGTTCGTGTAAATTCCAAATACAAGGCTTACCAATACGTACTGGGGCTGCTTTCTCTGATTCTGCTGATAACAGGGTTAGTCTACGACTCTCCTTTGTCATTTTTCCTTTTTCATAGCAATGCCCCCTAACCAGATTATCTATTTGTGCTTAAATTGCAGGTTCACTGTCGGACTGGTGATGCTATTCCGAGGGGTTAATGGATATGATCACTGTCATTGGTGTCACTACCTCAGTTGTGTTCCCACCTCTAGATGGAAGTGTGATGGAAACTAGAGATTCTTGCACAATTCGGCTTGAAGAATTTTCCACTTTGGCCTGTAAAGCAGTCGTTAAATCATTTCTTTCTTTTAGGATGTTTTCTTTTCTTTAGTCTTTACCACTAGATATCTAGATTTAGTTCGTGTCTATAGAACTGTGTCATTTACAGTTCCCCCCATGAAACAGACGACTCTCATTAGATAGTTATTGTTGATAATTTTGCCTGGAAAAATCAGAGTGCTTTTATGCATATTTGCCTTTTTTTTGTTTTTATTTCTATAATTTCATTGCTGAGATGATAAAAAGGAAATGAGCAGAACAAAGACAAAAGAATAATAAAGTACTAAGGCCCAAGACTAAATGTTAACTTACATATGGAACCCCTGAGAGTCCAGTGTTGGGTGCATGGTAGACCTGACAACTTTTGTCATGCAACCTGGATGAAATGGCAACAAAATCACCCTAATATTTAGTTTGGACACCAGTAGAAGAGATTTTATCATATCAGTTGCAAAAATTTCTGAAGATGAAATCTGTATTTTGGATGGTGATGGTTTTGGGGTCGCCTTAATAATTCACGAAGCTGGAGCTGATGAAGAATGTAGCACAGTGACAGCACTAGTATCAGCATGCTCCAGCTTTGTGAACTATGGCACACCAGACCCGATTCCAGGTGAACCATGCTGCGTTGCTCTGATGAGCCTAAGCAACGTAGCTAGCTCCACTGGCATCGAGACTCGCCAGGCTGTCTGCAGATGCATGATGGATCTTATTACTACTTACAACCCAGATGCCACTGCCATTGCCACACTGCCTGGTTTCTGTGGTGTTTCTCTTGGTTTCACCATTGACCCTAACACTGACTGTGAATAGTAAGACTACCATAAGTTTCTTTATCACCTAATACTTTGTAGTTTCTTTTTTTTTTTTGTCCTGGTTTAACCATCCGATATCCTAATCTGGATTCACGCGCCTTAGGACCACTAAGGGGGTTGAGGCGTTTCCTAGAAAGAAGTTCTTCATTTCCTGGCTTGAAACCGAGACATCTAGTTAAGGGTTGAGAAAATCCAACCATTCACCACACCCTTTTTAGGGTTTAGGGTTTAGGGTTTGGTGGTACATATATAGTTTCATTACAATGCCTGATCAATCTCTTACTAAGAAAAGTTTGTATTTTTTATTTTAATATGGTTGTCCAAAGGGAAACTAAACAAGAATATTCTTTACTTCCTTTGATGACTAGTATGATGTGAATAATATACTCAGATTACTCCATATGGTTCCCAGCCCCCAGCAGGCTATGTAATGCATGATAAAGAAGAAATTCCAAAAAAAGTAATATATAAAAGAAAAAGGATTAAACCTTTAATGAAACTGAAGCACAAATGAAGGGAAAATGACAAAAGTTAGTACTACCACTTTGTTTAGAACAAATTAAATTTGTGATTTGTGTTGTCTCTTAATAACTACAGAGAAAGTAAAAAGGCAGCAACCCGCAGTTTAATCTTTTCCCTACTCCCTTGCTTGCAATTTTGTTTGTTAGTCTTAGGTAAATCCACAGGAAACATAGTAAGAGAAAAGTAAAAAAGTGCAGATGCATGTATATCTTGGGATCACCCGTCATGTGGGGCTGTTTGGTTCAAAAGGATGTTGGGATGAATAGTATTTTTGGCATTTTCTTCTTCCATTGAGGACCCAAAGTATGTGGGAAGAAAACTTTCTGGAAATATATGATTGCCGCTTTTCTTTTGTCATTTCAGTTCTGGATCTTCAATTATACCAATGATTGAGCAACCATTTGGGGTCTAAAAGTCACCTAAAAGGCCGCTTAAAGTAATTAAAGAACTGTTGTAGACTAGACATAAAAGGTATCTCTCCGTTAATGCATAGTTCATGCTAGCCAAACAAATATTGAGTCATTTGCCTACATTATATTTTCTGTATTACACAGATGGATGGGAGAAAAAAGAGGGAATGGTAAATACGAACCTTAAAAAAGGAAGTACTCAAGAAAAATCTCTCTTCGATTTCTATATGATCATCAGTTGCCAGCCTTTTTATGGTCTGAATATTTGTTAAGAGCTAATAATAAAACATAAGATCAGCAAATCACAAATGGTTATCAGCTCAAAAGCAATATGTTCCACTAAAATGCATATTCTCAAATCATAACATTGTTATTCTTTTGGAGAAAGTGATTCACCAACTTCAGTATTCTTTTGGTCCCTTCATAGTTATCGTCACACTGTTTTGAGGCTGTCATTTCTCCTTTAAATGCACTTAAATTTGATGTCTAATGACTTTTTTGTTGGAGTTCTAGTAGTAATCACAGGTTCATTGTACATGAGCTACCTTTTTGTCTTTGCTGCTGTAATTATTGGCATCTTCTGGATGCAATTTAATGAATTTTTTTCTGTTTACTTTATCAAAAAAAATTAGAAATGTTCTCACTGTCACACTAATAGTGTACATCAGACATTTTACAAGTCATCCTAAACTCTCAAGTGATGGTGAAAATGGTAATACTACATTTTATCAAACATTGTCACAGAAAATAATTAATAACTTAACATTGTTACAAGCAAAATTTAATAACTCAACAGAAGACAGATCCAAGACGACCATCAAACAAGATAACTGCAACCTATTATTTCACTCTACAAACACAAGTCTTGTCATCAACTTGGCAAGCACTTACCTTCGGTCACATTGAGACCAAGGTTGATTTTTACCACTAGAATTTGTACAGCATGACTAAATTGCTTCGCAGTTGTCAAAGGAAGCATCTCTCTATTGTCTCGGGCCGAAGGGAGAGCCAGAATGGACAGCACGGTCTGAGTGACCGGATCCTGGTTTTGCTTTGTTCCTAAAGTTACCAACCGATCTCCAACTCTTCTCCGAATTTGTATCTGCATCCACAAGTCCATCAACATACTTTCTCGAACCAATTTTCTCAAACTGCACTCTTTGCCTGGGTGCGCTATGGGACCTAAGTTTCGCAATGTACGATTCTGTATTAGACATATAGTTGGGGTGACCTGGGTAGTCACCAAATAAGCTTCGTGAGCACTCGCTTCTCGAAGGAGAGGGGCCTCTTCTACTGCTGCTCCCTGGTCTGGACAATGTGGAATGCATGCCAGGGCTGTTCTCAACAGTCAAAACAGCTGGCTGATCAGTTTCTTGACAAAATGTCAGTGATCTTAAAGATGACAGTTCCCCTGAAGATATGCTAGGATTTGGTTTCATATGGTTTGCCAAATGTTTCGATATAGAGTTGACAGTTCTTGTTCCCTGAGCATTGTCGTTCAAAGATGAAAAATAATGTGAATTGTGAGAGTTCTTCTCACTTGGTTTGGGTCTTAAACGAGGTTTCCATGTGTCTATCTCAAGTATCTTGTCAGTGCTCTCATCATGATCTCCACCACCTTTTTGCAGGGAAATATCTCCGTAGCCATTTTTTGCACATTCCTCCATCCAGTGATGTATCCATTGTGAAGCCAAATGTGATCTATCCTGACCAAAGCTCTCATACGGTTTCAATTTGGAACCAGATTTCTGCATTTAATATGGGGAAAATTCAAGATGCATCAATGCATGCATGATTGAAATTGGCGGACATCTAACTAAAATGAGTTTTGATGTTGTGTTTATTTCAGTTATAAGCAAAGACATCCGCTTCTCTGGTTGTTAGAATTGAACACTGAGAACACACTGATAGCGATTCGGTTTGAAAGGTTAGTATAAAGCATAATATAAGGTTCCTTTTACTTCTAACAGCAGCCGACATCTCTGAGAATGAATATGCTTACAAGGTCCAAATCATGTGTGAAGCTTGGGAAGAGAAAATAAATAAAAATCAGAATTACTGGTGAGTGGTACCTTCAGGTTTGGCCCATGATATTTACAGTTGAACGAATACTGTTGTGGATCATTTTTTCTTGGAGTTGCAATGCCCTGCAAATGATTTGTGGTAGAAGAGAACATGATTACCACAAAACCCAATCAAATTACAAGCTCAAAACTAGTCAGTGTTAACAGGTTAATTGAGGTAAAGTACTAATCTAAACATTCTGCATGCAATCATGCACACTTCAAGATATTACCAGTTTAAGGAGATTAACAAGATTTGTTGGTCGACAAAAGAACATTCAAAAGAACCTAGCTTTTGCTGAGATCATGAGGTCAAGACTACAGTATGTTTAGACAAGGCTCTCCATGGCTCATCTCTAAAAATAGTAAATTATAGTACTTACAGGATGCTCGAATCGTGAAGCTTTGATGCTGGAATGAGAAGGATCTGAAGTTACAATCCGGTTGGCAGAAGCTCGAGCCTGGATTCGAGCCATGGCCTGCATACGTCGGAGCATATCTGCACTTTGTTTCCTCACTATACGACCTCTGACTAGTGCTTGCAGCTTCACTAGTCCCTTCAGTGCCCTCAGTGCCCTTTTAGCCTACCACATGCCCCACTCAACATTAAATGTCAATTCATCTTAGCCCATCACAAATAATCAGTAGCATCCAGTCCTTAGTTCATGAATCTAAATTGAGTATCACCCAAGAGATAGTTTTATTTGATCCCATATCTCAGGTGGGTTGGCCGAGTCTAAAATTGATATGATACTTAGATAAAGCAATAATTCTTTATAGTAAAGCACTACGGCTGTAAATTATGAGGAGCAAACAGAAAAACAGGAGGAAGGTGCTCGATCCTTTTCTTGAACCATGCTGCATTGTATGTATCATTCCGTGAGAACAGACGCCCTTTAAAAATGAAATTATCATATGGCAGGGAAAGATAGGTCCGTAGGCGGCTTAATTTTGAACCTTTAAGTGTTCAACTAGCACCAGTGGTGGATCTATACTGTTGGCAGCAGCTGAAGGTAGACTCATTGTCCTCCTATCGGACTCTACATATGCAATTGAATTTTTTTGAATAATTATATATTTAGTATATTAAACCTGCACTTATAGTAACAAAGCATAGCAGTGCAATGGTTGGTACACTACACCCCCATTAATCTAAAATTGTCGATTTGTCTCTAATTAGCTTCTCCATGCATTAAGTATTAGAGAAATTTCTCCAGAAACAACATTAAAGATTCGTCATTATATTCATCGCTATTGATGATTATAATATTTCCATGGCAACCAGTGTTATTTATTTAGTTAACAGTAGTGAAATAGGGTGGTTGGGAAGTCCTTCTCCTCAATCTTGAGACCACTTAACCACCTCATACGTAAGAAGACAAAAGATATTATTGTACTTGGTAGAGAAAGACACTAATGGAAGACACTTCAGCTGTTTAACAAGACATTAGAAGAACCAACTCGCTAGTGAAAAACAGGTTGAAAGATGGATCTGAAAAGTGAAAACTAAATGGTAGAATAAAAGGTCCCTATAATTGCTAGGAGTACTATACATGAGATGATTGTATTCTCTATAGCAATACGGAGTACTTTTTTCAATGAGTCAGTACCTGGCACCTGCCACGGCATATTTTCAAAATTAAATTAATACTGAAATGTCCTTCAACATATAGTATGATACGAACTAGTTTAAAATAAGGCCATTTCTATTTTTATAATTTTTTTTTATAACCGGCTTTTCGGCTTACGCCAGACTATTCCTGGAGATAGTAGTCCTGGTCCTTCAGCACTACTATCAGTAAATCGCGGAATGTGCCTAAATGACCAGGCTTTGAGAACAGAACAACTGATATCACTTATAAAGTCATACCCCAGAAAGTCATACCCCAGAAGAGAGCAAATTGCTCCCACCAAGGTTCGAACACACGTTGCAGGCCTCCAGCTGGATTTTAAGTTCCCCTCCTTTGCCATCCAGCTATGCCCGAGGGACAAAAATGAAGGCCATTTCTAGCAAAGATGTATACTTGAGGAAGTGAACACATGTATCTAACACGTTTTACCTTTTCCAACACCGTTTCCTTTCGGTGAGTTCAAGCCGTGGAAACAACCTCTTACAGAAATGTGAGGTAAGGATGAGTATAATAGACTCTTATGGTCCGGCCCTTCCCCGGACCTCACGTATCGTGGGAGCTTAGTGCGGCTGCCCTTTATGTCCGTACCCATTTTATTTATTGATTTGGATCCAGGTAGGTAGGAAAATGAGGTTGTCTAAAAAAAAACCTTGAAATAAACAGCATTTCTGTGTACATACTGCCAAAAAAATCAATTTTTTATATATATTTTATGAAACCCAAAAACATTTAGCAAAAAAAAAAAAAATCTTGATGCTGCAGATGAACCATTGATTAATGGAAGATTAAAAAAAGAAAGAGTGACAGTGACTTGACAGACACGAAGGAGTGGATAATTTTGAAACCCATGGTATCAATTCGTTACGATTGTTAAGTCACTATGCAACTTGTCATTTGTCTCGGTCCATTC
This sequence comes from Anisodus acutangulus, assembly GCA_029783415.1. Classification (NCBI taxonomy): domain Eukaryota; kingdom Viridiplantae; phylum Streptophyta; class Magnoliopsida; order Solanales; family Solanaceae; genus Anisodus; species Anisodus acutangulus. The sequence continues at coordinate 28,517,179 of CM056497.1, forward strand.
TTCGTCCCCCAACCATCAATCTTGTTAACAACTAATTTTCCTAAATTCCTATGAAAATTAATAATATCTCCGTTCTAATTTAAAGTGTTATTTTAAGACACAAAATATATAAAATAAAAGTATTTTTTTAATCTTACAATTTTAATTAAAAAATTATGATCTTAAATTTATCTTGTATAATATTAGAATAAAAACTTACAATTTTTTTTAGACAGACCAAAGGAAAAAAAGTAAAATACTTAAATTAGAATTGATTTTGATCACTGGACTAATATTTATTATCTCAGTAAATCATCCTTTTTCTAGATTCCAGTTTTTTAAACAAAAAAAGTGACTTTCAAATATAATAATCTTTTTTTTTAAAAGGAGAACTACTAACCAGGTAAGCTCGAAATTCAGACTGAATTTTAACGGCAGCCCATTCACGGCGTCGCTCAATGCTACTATTCCCATATGACTTACCAGACCTATTACCACTTGTAAGCCTAACAACCTCCGCCGCCGCCTGAGCTGCCGCCAACGCCGCCTCTGCAACCGCTGCAGTGGCTGCTGCCACCGCTATCGCATGCTTGTTGGCGTCAATTGCTTCCGCATAAGGGCTCGCCGGTGTGTCTTCAGCTCGAACAATGCTTCTCCCACTTCCATTCGATAATTTCCCGAGACCCGACTTCTTATTCTTTGAACCCAAAAGTGAACGTAACCATCTACTGGCTTTACCCATGTATCATCAGTTCATTTAATTTTGCCGAATGAGAAATACAATTGCAGTGGTAATAGTAATGAATTGACGTGAGGTTAGAGAAGTATGGGGGGAGAGGAAATATGGGCCTGGTTTATATAAGGTAGTTGGAAATTGGGACCCTATAAATGTAAAGACGACGACTTTTGACAGGTAAGAATTGGGTCCTTGTGCTTCTCCAATGGCGCCCACTCTTCCGTCCTCAAATTACAATATCTCACCTCTCTCTACTTTTGTTAATATTCCCTCTATCCTATTTACTGAGATTAACAAATAAAAGGATATTTGTGATCTTAAATCAAATATATGAATAGTTTTTTAAAATTTTATATTTTTAAACTTGTCAAGAATGTTAAAATTAAAAAAATTACTAAATGTAAAAAAAGATACTTAAATTGAGATAAAGAGTTGTAAAAATATACTCCATGAATTCCAAATTTATATGACATGATTCGAGTTTCTAAGGTCAAATAAGAAAAAAGAATTATCGTGACTTATTCGTATATTTTTTAAATATTTTAAATTATTACTTTATAATTTTTTATATTTTTTAAATATATATATTATATTTTAAAAAAATTAAAGATTATAAGCCTGAATTCATAATAAAATAAAGAATTTGATTATAAAAATATGATCCAGACATGGGGAGTTTTCAAGGACAGTTATCATAAGAGAGAATTTCACGTTTGATTTCTTGATTTTTTTATTTTTTAAATTCCACGTGTATGGTATAGCTTATATTTTGTTTAAATGTATGGCGTATACTATGCTCTACTTTTTTTTTTTTATCGTAATAAGGGAAACACAATTGAAAAAGAGGAACTAACTAGTCGTTAGTTTACATGTATATAAGTTTTGTTTGTGTCGGGTTCTCCACATATTTGATTTCTTTTGTTCTCCATTTTTGCACGATGCTCAATTTATTTTGACAATTTAACTTGCCTCACGATGTTTGACACTATTTTTGTAGCTAATGTTGCATTTGAAGTGTCAAGTAAATTAGAAGTTTCTTTTAATAAAAAAAAATGACCAACAATGTATACTCTCTTTTTACTCCACTTTGTTCACAATTTTTTGTGCTTCAAGTTGTCGATCAGAAAAGATCTTCACATATAGCCTATAGGAGATCGTCCTATGCTACATAACAGACACAGGTCCATGGGCCATCAAGGAAAGTTGGCCCCAAATCATGTAACCTGGTCTTGTTACCCTTGTTTGGTTGATGTAATTGTAAATTGTGTACTCTAAAGCCCTCTGTTGATTTTCATTTTTAGTTATTTTGGATATATATTATAGAACAAAAATGAGGGGATAATCTTCCCCAAGAAAAGTATTAAGTGGTAGTCATTTTAACTACTATCATTGCCAACATTTATGTACTTTTAACTTTTTTGTTTTTATCCTTTTCCTTATTCTACATGACAAAACTATCACGTGTAAAATCCTTATTCTACATGACATATGAAAAGGAATGCATAATTTTCTTGTGACATATCAGATTTATAAGAAATTGAGACAATCTTTCATGCCCCCACAAATTCAGAAACTAGCTCCAAATATTAAACTCATCAGAACATGTTTGTATTATTGATTTCATTTTCACATGACACACAGTGGACTCTTCTCTGACCTACATTACATCACATCGCTAACTTGCAGATCAGATAGGACATATATATCATATCTCCCTAAATTACAACACAAACGAAAAAAGAAAGAGAGGGGTGCATATAATTTATTATTTGTTGCCGTAAAACTCTGCACATTATTCGCCTAGTAGCTCTAGGAATTGGCAGCGTTCAACGTACATCTCAGTTTGCTGCACCACAAATAAAAGTCAGTACGCAGTAAGAATGTTACTTTAACTAGAATCACCTTTGAAATTAACTCATATACGCAGACGATTTTAAATTATTTTAAGCCAATATAATTTAATCTGTTGTAGCACGTAACCTATCTTAGTTATATCTCTTAGATGCCTGACAATGTAACTTAAACTTCTTTTATGTTGTCAGTATATATAAGTTAACCTCAAATAAATGAATATGTTGATTTTCATATTACTGACCAGCACAAGAGAGGGGAGGAAGGTTGCACAGAGAGGGAAGGCGGGCGGAGATGCGGAGAGTGTTGCAGAAGCACTCATGGTCCACTGATTGGAGTGCGGAACAACAATCGGCACTGGGGCTCGGGTTGGCTGTCCCTGGCACCACAAACGGCGCACAAACATTCAGGTTGCTAAGTGATGCGGAGCATGTCGGCTGACATTCAATCACTCCGCTTTGAAGCACAATGGCTGCCATCACAAGAGAAACAACAATGAACTTCATGATGGCCATGTTATGTTCCTTTTTTATATAATAACTGGTTGGTTGTTCAAAGGAATTGTACTAGCTGAGTTACTGTATCTTGTTCCAGCAAGCCTAGGTTTCTATTTATAGTTATTCAAGGGGAGCGTATTCAAAAATTAAGACCATTATATTCTGCATGAACAACCTAATAGAAAGTTTTGATACACAGTTTTTTTTTTGTTTAATCAGCTCCACATGTAATTGTAATGGTTTTAACTTATTAGACTGATACCATGTGGGGTGGGGGGGGGGGGTTAAACCACCATTGTAATCTGAACATGTTGTGTAGCATATTAACTGTCCTATTTTGCAAGTTACAAATTCTTAGTATTTCAGTGTATAGAAATTGAACTCTTTTATAATTATAAAAAAATTATTCTCTTCGTCTTAATTTATGTGACATTTTTCGCTTATTAAGATTCAAATTATGTGAATTTTAACCAACATTCTTAAATATTCATCATATTGACATGAGAAGACTTGCAACTTATAACATTTTTCGTATAGTTTTTTAATATGTCAATTTTAGGTTTAAATATTGAGTTGATCTAATCTAATTCAGCTGCGATGATTAGTTTAATTAGCTCTCAATAAGCTAAAAATATTATATAAATTGAGACGAAAAAGTATAATAATTAAAGCTATTTGGTTATGTATCAAGCTGGTAAAACATGGATATGCGAGGCCTATCCCGAATGCTACGGCAATTATTGTTCTTTCTTTCTCCGCTTCTTCTTACTAAAAATGAACACCGTAATAAGTGTTCATGTTAAATTACCTTTATAATTTCGCATTCTCACTACAATCATCCAATTAAAATGTTGCTTCAAGCAATGAAGCTAATAGAATATTTTTTGAATATTCTCATAATAATTATATATCTCCTATATTAGGTAAAATTATATTTCTATTGTAATTAAGTTGATTAATTACCAAGTTTGTAGCAAGGTAAATATTTCTGTAATACTATATATATTGTAAATCATTAATGAATAAAATCAAGGAACATATTCTTTTATGGTATCAGTCAATCCCAAAATAATCCTACCATAGCTGCCGACCCCCCCCCCATTGACGGAAAACTCCCTCACGGCCACCTCTCCCTTTCTCTCTCCCTCTTCCTCCTAAATTTTATTTTTCATGGCTGATCAAACCAAATTTCATCTTGCACTTGCAGTCAACAACATTAAAAATTTCATACATATTACTCTTGAGATGGAAATGGGTTAACACTCCTCGTGGGCGAAACTTTTCAAAATCCCTTGTCGTGTCTACAAAGTTATCGACCATATCATCCCTCCTAAATCGAAGCCCCTCGGCCTACCCTCGACTTCTGATGATGAACTTTGGTCTCGTTTAGATACAGTTGTCCTCTAGTGGATATACATAATGATTTTGAATGATCTGTTACACACAATCATTGATACCGATGCCACTACCCGCCAAACGTGGGAACGTTTGGAGAATATTTTTCACGACAACAAAACTCAACGTGCCTTATACCTTGAAAATCAGTTTAAGGACGTTCATCACGACGATTTTCCTAACGCGTAGGCCTATTGTTAAGAACTAAAGATACTTGCCGATCAACTCTCCAACGTTGGTGCACCAGTCACTAATCAGCATTGGTAATGCAACTTATTGCAGGCTTGAATAATCTTATGACGACGTTGCTACCATCATTCAACAATGCACGCCGGGAAAATCAAGTGCAGCACCACTCAGGCCAGCATTGCCGACGCCGCCCTCACCACTACCGTTGGGCCCTCTGCCGACGGCAGGGCCTCGAACTCCGGCAGCCACCACCGCCGACCCGAGGACCCGAACAAGGCCCCCACCACTCGCAACAACCGCAAAGGCCGACAGTCTGGCAGGGGTCGCGGCAGATGAAATTCTGGTAGCAACGGCGGGGGCAAGGGGCAATCACCGCCCGCAGGGAACAACCAGCAGCGTCCGCGGCACGGGCAGCAGCCTACCCGTCGTGGGCCCCACCAACTTGGGCCTCTCCTCCTTTCCCTTATCCAATATCCTCGTGGACTACACCTCCGGCTCGACAGGCCCAACCTGACATACTCGACGTACGTCCACAATAGGCTTACACAACACATGTCTCCTCGTCCTCCACCTATGCACCGACTGATATTGAGGCAGCTATGAACACGATATCCCTCGACGCTCCGGACGAAAATTGGTATATGGACACAGACGCCACCTCTCACATGACGGCATCACAAGGTACTCTCTCGTCTTATTCCAATTTGAGTAATTTAAATCAGAATATTATTGTTGGTAGTGGACAAGACATTCCAATTTGTGGTTTTGGTCATTCATCCCTATCTCCCACCACATCCACCACTAATTCTAAAAAATGCCATTCATGCCCCGAAACTCATTAAGAATCTAATCTCTATGCGACGTTTCACAACTGATAAAAATATTTCCCTTGACTTTGATCCTTTTGGTTTTCTGTGAAGGATTTTACGACAGAGAGGCGAATAATGAGATATGACATCACTGGAGCTCTTTATCGTGTTTCCAACATCGTCAACAACACAACCTCAGTTCTATCAACCTTTGTTGCTCTTTCGTCTTCTTTATGACATTCTAGATTAGGTCATCCGGAAGATTCTATTTTACACTCCCTCAAAAATAATAATTTTATTCAATGCAACTGTGTCTCTAAGACTCCTGTCTTTGAATCTTGCATTTTTGGGAAACATGTTAAATTGTCATTTTATTCATCCACAAAATGTACTTTAATGTCTTCTGATATAATACATAGTGATTTGTAGACTTCTCCCATTTTAAGTACGGTAGGCCATCAATATTATGTGTTATTTTTGGATGATTATTCCAACTTTCTATGGACTTTTCCAATTGGTAATAAATTCCAGGTTTATCCCATTTTTTCATTATTTAGTGCTTCCATAAAAACACAATTTAAAAAGAGCATTAAATGTTTTCAATATGATAATGACAAGAAATTCGATAATAACCAATTTAAACAGTTTTGCGCCAAACACGGTCTTACCATTCATTTTTCCTGCCCTCACACCTCCTCCCAAAATGGTAAGGCCGAACAGAAAATCCGCACCATAAACAACTTAATTCGTGCTCTATTTGCCCACGCCTCAATTCCCACTCAACTATAGCATTACGCACTCTTCATGGCCACTTACCTCCTAAACATAATCTCAAACAAGTCTCTAGCTCAACGGTCACCCACTTAAGTTTTGTTTTGTAGAAACTCCTCCTATCAACACTTGCGTGTCTTCGGATGTCTCTGTTATCATCTTCATCCGACCACTCACAAACTCCAACCCCGGACTTCTCTATGTGTTTCTGGGATACCCCTCTCCCAATTATCGTGGTTACTCTTGCTATGACTTATCAAGCCGTAAAGTAATTATCTCTCGACATATCATATTTGATGAGTCTCAGTTCCCTTTTACCTCACTAAACTCGCCACATCAGCATTCCTACGACTTCCTAAATGATGGCCTAAACCCCATTCTAATCCATCATTTACTTAATCCATCATCCCAGTCAACAACACCCGACCGCACCACGGCCAGTCGGGATAGGCAGCCCACCCGATTCCGTCAAGGGAGGCTCGGACCAGCCCATCTCAGGGTTGCTCCTCGGCCAACCATCGGCAAATCGAGTCTCATCCAGCCAAACCTGCAACACCTGCCCTTCCTCGTTTTCCCGGCAGTCCCGCAACACCTCTCCTCCTTCCGTTCAGTATCCCGAGGCACACCCACGGACGATAGAAACCCGTTCTATGCACAACATTTCTAAACTTAAACTGTTGTTTAACCTATCCATTTCAGTTGTCCCTTCCCCCGTTCCTCATAATCCAAAGGATGCCTTGTCCGATTCTAATTGGAAAGCCGCAATGATTGATGAATATAATGCTTTTAGAGATAATAAGTTGTGAGACCTAGTACCCCATCCACCTGATGCTAATATTATTCATTCTATGTCGATTTTTAGATATAAAAAGAAATCTGATGGTTCTTTCGAGCGGCACAAGGCATGTCTTGTAGGTGATGGTTGGTCTCAACATGTGGGAGTGGACTGTGATGAAACGTTCAGCCTGGTCGTAAAACCCGCAAACATCCTGACCGTCCTTAGCATTGCGCTATCTAAGTCTTGGCTCATTCGTCAGCTTGATGTCAAGAATGTCTTATTACATGGGGATCTTCACGAAACTGTATATATGCATCAGCCTATGGGTTTCAGGGATCCTGTTCATCCAGATTATGTTTGTCTATTGCGGAAATTGCTCTATGGACTAAAACAGGCTCCTCGAGCATGGTACCAGCGGTTCGCCGATTATGTCTCATGTGTCGGATTTTCACACAGCAAATTCGATCATTCTCTGTTCATCTACAACAAGGGTCCAAACATGACTTACATCTTATTATATGTTAATGACATTATCCTCACCAGATCATCTAATGTCCTCCACCAGTCCATTATGTCACTCATTGCCTCTGAGTTTGCTATGAAAGATCTCGGCCCCCTGAGTTATTTCTTAGGCATCTTTGTCACTCGTCATTCTGGCAGCCTATTTCTATGTCAGAAGAAATACGCCGAAGAGATCATTGACCGTGCATGCATGACATTTTACAAACCATCCCACACGCCAGTGGACACCAATTCCAAGCTCAACGCCTATTCCGGCCCTCCTTCAGACTCAACTCACTATCGTATCTTGGTTGGGGCCCTGCAGTATCTCACATTCACGAGACTAGACATATCATATGTCGTGCAACAAATTTGTTTGCACATGCACAGTCCAACTGAAGCACATATGAATGTTATCAAACGTATTTTACGGTACGTCCAGGGCACTCATCACTTTGGCTTACACTTATACAGGTCCCCACTCACTGGTCTCGCTGCATATTTTGATGCTGACTAGGTGGATGTCCTGACACCCGTTGCTCTATGTCTGGTTACTGCATCTTCCTTGGAGATAACCTATTGTCTTGGTCTTCTAAAAGGCAGCTTACGTTATCTAGATCCAGTGCCGAAGCAGAATACAAAGGTGTAGCAAACGTTGTCTCTGAGTCCTGTTTGATCTGTAACCTTCTACTGGAGCTTCGCTGCCCAATTAAAAAGGCAACATTGGTCTATTGAGACAATGTTAGTGCCTATCCGAAATATGAATTTTTTTAAAGTTAAAAAATGAATCAAACCCATAATAAAAAAATTCAAACCAAAAATTCAAAAGTACGATTTCGATTTTTCAAAACTATACCCAACCCTACTTAAAACGTAGGACTCAATTTCAAAATTGAGTTTGAAATGTCTACTTTAATATTTTTTTATGTTGTCTTCCTTTTAATGTCTGTATAAGATGACATAATTCGAGCTTTTAGATTCGCAATATACATTTAGCACGGTAAAATCAGGAATTTGAATATTCATCATACATTAGCAATATTATGATATTAATAAAATAATTGAAAGGCATGTTGCAATAAAAACAAGACTAGTTTATCAAATTTCTAAACAAAAAATAATAATTTAGGATATATATATAGAAGAGTTGGTTTCAACATGGCTGCTTATTTGCCAATAAATCTCAACGTAAGGTAATAATGGACTTTTCATATTTACTTATACGTGTCTTTACTCCCCCCAATCCAACAGCCACGTAGCATATTGCTTTTCAGTGTTATTCTTTATCCCCTGCTATCGTTCTTTCTCTCTCTCTTTAGCTCCTGTACTTTTACTATAACTGTAACTGCTACTGATTTTATTTTCTTGTGTGTGAATAATAATTTCTCATCCTCTTCTTTGATTCATATAGAATTTCACTACTAAAAATTCCTTGAGAACTGTTGAATATTTTCGATAGAAATTTTCTATTTAACTATGTCTAGTGACGATCCAGTTGAGATTGACTTTGATATTTTTCATGGCTGGTACGCTCAAAAGGAGGTTACATCCCTGATGATAAACTTTAGCCTCTTTGTCATGTACAGGAATTCATCAAATCCTTGAATTTCAGGGTAGGATCTGTTGATAGTGTATGACAAAGGTATATACCTGCTGATTGATTTTTACTAGTATTTTTTTCTATATATTGGTACTTGTATTTCAGCCATCTTTTTCTTTTCAGATGCTAATGAAGATAGATTGCAGAGCAGAAAAGAGGAGTGCGAGAGAATCAGATATAATTGTTTGGCACATTAAAGTGTGAGTAGTATGTGTAGTTAGTTAGTTATGACTTTAATTTTACAATCTTAAGAGTGCATTGGAATTGAATCATAATTTCTTGAAAGTATAGACTCTAAAAACTGATGCAGAAAGAGGAAGTTTCTAGCTGAGCATATTTAGCTCTATCGGAACTTGGCTGTGCAGGTTGGATCACTCCAAAGCAAAAGTAAAAACTAAAGATAATATGGCATAATCCATTGATAAAGATACATGCCTGCTAGAACACCACCATACGCAGAGAAGAGACACAGAACTTGTAACTTATGCTTGACTGTTCTTTTATATACGCAAAAGAGAGAAGAGATACCGTTAAACCGATGTAGAAGATTTTAAGGCTAACTCTTAAAGTGATGTGCTACGTCTCTGACCATATTGTTTAATCTCCATTGGTTGTTATTGCTTAATTTTTAAAAATGATACAAATAAATACAGAACAATAAATTTCAAAAGGCATATGATATATGAATTTACTTCTCTACGATGTATTTTCAGTGTTAGTGTTATTTCTTATCATAACACAATGAAGGCTCCCAGATAGTTATATAGAAGTAATGGTAAGATATCTCAATATTTAGTTTTGTCATGCTTGCCTTTAAATAAATTATCCAGTACTCCATATTTTTCCATTTTTCTTTTGAGTTAGGAAATGTTCTTTTATCTTTGAATTGCCCTCGATCATCCAAAAACATATCAGCTGAACATTCATAATGAACATTGTTGGAGAATAAAATAATACTTTGACAATTTATTCTCTCATGTGTTTGAGCGCAGAAAGCAGAATGCTAATATACGATCCTTTTTTCCACTCAATTTCCTTAATGCTTTACCACAATCAAGCATCCTTTGTGGTTTTCTAGGTTGTAGATTTTAATCAACTTAAGACTTAATGATTTAAGCTGTTTTTATGATCTCAACTAGCTCTCTACAAGAGAACCTTTATGTCAATTAAACTAACTGAAGAGTGAGGAAATACCATAAATCTTCTTGAAAGAAATTGATTTGTGTATGTTTTGGTTCTATGTCAAAACACGCAAGCCTACACGTTCTGTGTCAACTGTTTTCTTTTATGTCCTGCATTCTATTGCTTATATTTAGTTGTATTCTTGAAAGTTGGTTAGGTGATATGAGGATACAAACATTTTCTTCATATCTTAGTCATTTGATTTATCAGAATACCTTACATGTAGTTGATTAATGATTCTTTTGTGAAGGGGAAAGTCCCGAAGGCGAAATCCCCCACCTGTACCAGAGGCCCCTGTTAAACAGAGGTAATATACCTGTGATATACACTGAATATATAGCAGTATATCACAGGTATACAAAACAGTAAAACAGTGGCAGCCCAACAGAGGCAGTGGCAGCCCAACAGCAGACGGCCCAAATGGCCTGGATTGTTGGCCCAGTCACGGAAATAGGGCAGCAAAACAGTAGGACAATTCTTGTATATTAAGGAATGTATATTGTAATATATTTGTAGTATATTAGGATGAAAAGGATGCCTTAATTAGTATTATACACCTACCATAATTGTAGAGTTAGAATTATGGTAGAATAAGGATTTAGAAGTAGAATAGGAAAAGAATTTTTCCTATTATAGAAATATGTAACTTGTATATATAGCCTTTCAATTAATGAAAATAATCAAGGGGATTATTTCTTTCATGGTATCAAGAGACTAGGTCTAAACAAAAGTTTTCTTCTCTCAAACTTTTGCCTCCTCTTTGGCCGAGAACCCCCCCCTCCCTCGGGTTTTTCTCTCCAAATATCTCGTCTTCCGCTCTCAAAAACCTCTCTTAAATTTATCCTCCTTCTTTGTTCTTCCAAATATGTCGAAGAACAATTTTCACCCTGCCCTCACGGTTTCCAATATCAAGCTCAGTGTCCCAATTGTCCTTGAGATGGAAAACGTTCAATATGCATTGTGGGCGGAGTTGTTTAAAATTCACGCTATCTCTTATCAAGTTCTTCATCACATAATTCCTCCCGCTAGACCCCTTCCTGCGGAGGATAATGAGGTATGGATTACACTTGATGCTACCGTTCTTCGGTGGATATACGCCACTATTTCAGTGGACCTTCTACAGACGATTATGGAGCCCGATACCACGGCTATGGCTGCATGGAATAGATTGCGTGACATATTCCAAGACAACCAACATTCCCGTATCGTCACACTCGAGCAGGAATTCTCTCTCGTTCGAATGGACGTATTTCCGAACGTTTCTGCATATTGCAAGAAACTAAAGGAATTGGCGGATCAACTCCGTAACGTTGGCGCACCAGTAACAAATAATCGTCTAGTTCTACAGTTGGTTGCCGGTCTTTCGGAGGCCTATAATGGTGTTGGCACTCTCCTTCGCCAAAGCAACCCTCTTCCCGACTTCCATCAAGCCCGCTCCATGCTTACGTTAGAAGAAGCCGGTTTGGCTAAAAAGGCGGCTACCGGAGCAAGTCCAGTTGTCATGATGGCGTCCTCTCCTAATCCGTCAGTTTTTGTTAATAATTCGGGCCAAAACCATAATAATGGTGGCGGCAAGAATAATCGTAAGAATAATAAAAACCGCGGGGGCAAACGCGGTGGTAATGGTGGAGGTTCCGGTAGTCAAGAAACGTCGGTGGGTCCCATCCAATGAACAGTGGCCCACCACCCCCATGGGCCCAACAGTGGGGCCCATGGCAGTGGAGCAGTGGCAGTGGACAGTGGGCCAGCAGCCCATACCAGCAGGCGGCAGAAATTCCGGCGCCGCTGGTCAGCCAACAATCCAGGCCCAATGCCCAGCGGATGGCGCCCATCGCCGATGGCCCAACAGCGGCGATGGTAGCGATTCTGGGCCAGGTCCAGCACGGCCAGGAGTTCTTGGGCCCCGACCTCCGCAAGCCCATCATGCAGCAGGCCCTACTCAGACCGATATCGAGGCCGCGATGCACACGTTGGGATTAACTCAACCGGACCAAAATTGGTACATGGACACCGGGGCCACTACTCACATGACTTCCGACTCAGGTACTCTCTCATCTTATTCCAATTTGAGCACCCCTCGGGGGATAATCATTGGTAATGGCAGTTCTATTCCAATTCTAGGGTATGGTCAGAAAACGTTGTCTCCCCCCAATCCACCACTCCTCTTGAAAAATACTTTACATGCTCCTAAATTGATTAAAAATTTAGTGTCTGTCCGTAAATTCACAAATGACAATTCTGTTTCTGTTGAATTTGATCCTTTCGGTTTCTCTGTGAAGGATTTCAAGACGGGGAGTCATCTCATGAGGTGTGATAGTAGGGGGGATCTATATCCTATCATGCCCGGTTTCAGTCCATCGAGTCCAGCCTTGCCATCAGCTTTTGCAGCCATCTCTCCTTCCATGTGGCATGCTCGTTTGGGTCATCCGGGATCTTCTATTTTATCAGTTTTAGATAAAAATAGCTTTATTTCTTGTAAGGGTACGAGTCGTACTCCAATTTGTCAGTCTTGTTCATTAGGAAAAATTGTTAAGTTGCCATTTGTAGACTCCAATTCTCATACTTCTATGCCATTTGACATTATTCATAGCGACTTATGGACATCTCCTGTTCTTAGTTCAATGGGTCATCGTTATTATGTTCTCTTCTTAGATGATTATTCTAGATTTTTGTGGACGTTTCCAATTGCGAATAAATCACAAGTGTTTTCCGTCTTCATAAAATTTAGGGCGTTCATTCGTACTCAATTCGAAAGAGAAATAAAAAATATTCAATGTGATAATGGGAAAGAGTATGACAATAGGGAGTTTCGAGAATTTTGTGCTACTCATGGGATAAATTTTCGGTTTTCATGCCCTCATACATCTTCACAAAATGGAAAAGCCGAACGCAAAATTCGTTCCATAAATAACATTGTCCGAACTCTCCTAATCCATGCCTCCATACCTCCGTATTTTTGGCATCATGCTCTACAAATGGCCACTTACCTTCTTAACATAATTCCATCTAAAGGTCTGACATATTCTTCCCCTCTCAAAATATTATATAATAAAAACCCGTCTTATTCTCATCTTCGAATTTTTGGGTGCTTGTGTTATCCGTTATTCCCATCCACCACAATTAACAAACTTCAGGCTCGGTCTACTCCGTGTGTATTTTTTGGTTATCCGTCAAATCATCGTGGTTATAAGTGTTTTGATTTATCATCCAAGAAAATCATTATAAATCGTCATGTCATTTTTGATGAAACCCAATTCCCTTTTACGAAAGTTCATACTCCCGAGCCTAAGTCGTATAATTTTTTGGATGATCAAATATCCCCGTATATTATTCGAAATTTTTCGGACAACTCCCGTGCCCAAAATCCCCCAGCGGGCCCACTGCCCGCTGGTCCCACAGTACCGTCGCCCCCTGCTGTTCCAGCTATTGGGCCAGTCCAGCCCAATACTGGAACTGGTCCAGAAACCCAGCCCAATTCTGGAAGTGCTCCAGAATCAGATTCCAGCTTGTACCGATTTGGGCCAGCAGGCAGTGCCGTCCCGAGCCCAGAAAATTCCCAAAATTCCATCACTTCTTCCTCGAGTCATAGACCGGTCACTCGTAGTCAGCGGGGTATTTTTACACCTAAACGACATTTTAATTTACATTCTGATGTCTCTAAATCCCCCTTGCCCCGCAATCCTGTGTCCGCATTAAATGACCCTAATTGGAAAATTGCTATGACTGATGAATATCATGCTCTTATTGATAATAAGACGTGGGAGTTGGTGCCCCGTCCATATGGTATTAATATTATCAGGTCTATGTGGATTTTTGCTCATAAGGAGAATTCAGATGGGTCCTTTGCTCGGCATAAGGCGCGACTTGTTGGTGATGGTAAGACTCGGCGAGTTGGTATTGATTGTGGTGAGACGTTTAGTCCGGTGGTCAAACCGCTACCATTCGTGACCGCATTTAGCTTGGCTCTTTCAAAGACTTGGCCGATTCATCAATTAGATGTCAAGAATGCTTTTCTACATGGAGATCTCAAGGAAGCTTGATCTATATGCATCAGCCGTTGGGTTTCAGGGATCCCAACTGACCTCATCATGTCTGTTTGTTGAAGAAGTCATTATATGGGCTTAAGCAGTCCCCACGTGCCTGGTATACACGATTTGCTGATTTTGTTTCGACTATTGGGTTCACACACAGCAGGTCAGACAATTCTTTGTTCATCTACCGCCGTAGTTCGTCATTGGCCTATATTCTGTTATATGTGGATGATATCATCTTGACTGCCTCCTCCGATGCTTTGCGTCAGTCTATCATGGCCATGCTCAGTTCTGAATTTGCTATGAAGGACTTAGGGCCGTTGAGTTATTTTTTGGGGATTGCCGTCAAACGTCATTCAGGTGGCTTATTTCTGTCTCAACGGAAGTATGCTGCTGAGATCATAGAGAGGGCTGGGATGTCATCCTGTAAGTCCACTTCCACACCGGTTGATGCAAACCCAAAGCTAAGTGCCGCAGCAGGTGCACCATACGAGGACCCGACCCGCTATCGCAGTCTTGCAGGGGCCCTCCAGTATCTTACCTTTACCAGACCGGATATTACATATGCGGTTCAGCAGGTGTGTTTATTCATGCATGATCCCAGGGTTGAGCACATGAATGCAATCAAACGCATCATTCGGTATATTCAGGGGACACTGGACTATGTGTTGCACTTATATCCTTCGCCTACATCCACACTTGTCTCTTACACGGATGCTGATTGGGGTGGTTGTCCCGACACCAGACGGTCGACTTCTGGCTACTGTATGTTCCTTGGCAACAACTTGGTCTCATGGTCGGAAAAACGTCAAGCAACTCTATCACGCTCCAGTGCAGAGGCAGAATATCGAGGGGTCGCAAATGTGGTTTCCGAGTCATGTTGGCTACGTAATTTGCTTTTGGAGCTTCATTGTCCCATTCAGAAGGCAACCTTGGTATATTGCGATAACATTAGTGTCATCTACCTTTCAGGTAACCCCGTTCAACACCAACGCACCAAGCATATCGAAATGGACATTCACTTTGTCCGGGAAGAGGTTGCAAAGGGTCAAGTTCGCGTCTGCCATGTCCCGTCTCGTTATCAAATTGCAGACATCTTTACAAAGGGTCTACCAGCGGTTCTCTTTGAAGATTTTAGGGACAGTCTCAGCGTTCGAAGACCGCCCGCTATGACTGCGGGGGTGTGTTAAACAGAGGTAATATACCTGTGATATACACTGAATATACAAGAAGATATCACGGTATACAAAACAAGAAACAAAGGCAGCTCAAATAGAGGCAGTGGCAGCCCAACAGCAGACGGCCCAAATGGCCTGGATTGTTGGCCCAGTCACGGAAATAGGGCAGCAAAATAGTAGGACAATTCTTGTATATTAAGGAATGTATATTGTAATATATTTGTAGTATATTAGGATGAAAAGGATGCCTTAATTAGTATTATACACCTACCATAATTGTAGAGTTAGAATTATGGTAGAATAAGGATTTAGAAGTAGAATAGGAAAAGAATTTTTCCTATTATAGAAATATGTAACTTGTATATATAGCCTTTCAATTAATGAAAATAATCAAGGGGATTATTTCTTTCAGCCCCTTGGCCAGGTGGGATGTAAATCGAGGGATATGCGCGAGTGGCAGCCCTGCAAGGGAGAGGACCAACGGGACACGAACCCAGCAACAACCCTTGCAATATTTCAGCAAAGACTGTCACCACACGGATTCGAACCCGCGACGTCGGAGTGGTTGTACCCCAATCACCTTGCCACTTACCAACTCGTCTGTGCCCGGGGGCAGTTGATTAATGATTCTGACAGTAGGAATATGCAACATGGTGACATCTTGCTAGAAACCAACGCAATGGTTAATGGTTATAGCTGCTTGCTTTAGTCCTTTCCTCTCCTGTGTTATTTCCACGCTACGACTTCTAATTGATTTTGGGGGTTGTTACACTGACCCACCATCATGCTCAACATACTAATAGTGGGGTAATCTGCAACTCTTGCTCCGTCTAAGCAGTAGCTATGTGATGTTATTTTTGCATTATAGAATGCTCATATACAAGATTTTGCTGTTGCTTTATTAGTAGTGTCCTCAAGTCCTATAGAATGTTCTAGGATTGTATAACTACTAGAGTCAAGCAATTATACTTTCAATTGAATGAAGAGCTGTATTATGGTTGCTTCTTGAATGCAGTGAGAAGTACACCATTCTGATACCAGAAATGGAATTTCCATGCTGCTGTACTGATAAGTGTAATAATTTTTCCATGGATATAACATTACCTTGGCAGATATCTATTCTCAGTCTTTATCTTTTTTGTTTGAAAAATGTGAGTACTGATGATCACCACTTCATAACTATGCAGATGCTTTTTTTTTTTGGGGTTAAAGACTGCTAAGGAGCCACAAAAAAGACAAAACACGACACGAATGCATCACCGGTATAAAATGCACAGTAGCATCTAATAGTATGATGTTACCATGGACGTAAAGAATGAATATTTTGTTTCAATATGCATGTAAATAATATCCCACGTTTAGTGGTCCGAGTGCTGGAACACCCATTGACCCGGATGGAAACTATATATCCCTATATAGAAATTTCTTGAAATGTTGATAGGACTATATTATTTCAATAGCACCCACTGGTCAAAAGTTTGGTTGAGAGCCTGAGTTTGAAGGGGCATTGTTGGGGTGTGTGTGAGGGTTCGATTCCAAGTGAGAGAAGCGCCTGTTTTCTTTTTTTTCCATTTTCCCCCTTCTTTTTCTCCCATGCGGATACAGCTTGTTCTTTATTTTTATACTTTATTTATTAACTTTCCTTTTAGTTTGCTGACTTTTACTTAAAAATTCTTATGTTTCTTTTTCCCGCTGACTTCTTCTTTTTTCCAATATATATTCCACTTTTTAAAAACCTTTTTTGTTCACTTGTTCTTTTACTTTTTAATTTTTTTTAATGTATTTTCATTTAATATTTTCTATTATTATATTAAAATAATTACATTTATATTCTATGATTGATAACAATTTTACGTTAATCGGAGGTTAGCACCCACGACCAAATTCTGAGTAGGCCACTGCATTAACCTGCTATGCTGCTTAGATGTTGACTAAACTTACATGTATTAATTTTTATTGTATGCATCATCTCATCAATATCAGTTTCAACTTTCACCATGTTGGACCCGTTTCTCGCCTAGTATATATATATATATATATATATATATATATATATATATATATATATATATATGCAACATTAAATGTGTATGGTGGTTCTTGGAAAATCCTCTAAGCAAACTTGCATCGGCCGATTCATGATGAAATCGGAGTTTATCGCTTTATACAAAGCATGAAAGAAGTTGAGTAACTTCACGACTCCTTAGAGGACGTCCCTTATTGGGAGAAACCCGTGCCTTCAGATTATACATCGTGGCTAGCAGCCGGTCGGCTTTAGGAAGGACACGGATGACGGCGTCTGGACATATCTGTCAGGATTTGTCAGGAGACATAAGACCGTATGTTAGTTGATCATCACGGGTGTCACTTCCTTGTTTACTAACTAAGGGACTACCCGGAGATCAAGTGTTCTGCCGGTCTAGGGGAATGGGCTTAAAACCCAAAATATACGGACCAATACAGTGGTAACCCAACCTTACTAACTGGAGATCCCAGTAATTTGGTTCAATGGGAAAACTAAGCTGTAAAGGTTCATTGATCGCTTCATGGAAGCATGAGCACTTCGGATAGTGATTTACGAAAGAAATACCAAATCCAAAGCCGTTCGCGATAGACTTTAAGTGCTATCTGCGGTGTGGGTAAAGGTTAAGTTTTCAAAACCTATAATGCTCCTCAACAGTGAGGTTAGGTTTTTGAGAAACTTTTAATGGTTCCTAACACTTGTGAAGTGGGGTATAGCAGATACCTTGTAGGAGACCACCTATTTAAGCCGAGGACGGGCCGCCTCAAAATGAACGCACTTAAGAATCCAAGACGTTGTCCATGGCCAAAACGGACAAAACATTACGAAGAAGAGAGTAAGGGAATTTGTTGTGTTGGTATCATTGTCTTGGCTTACACTAAACACTGACGGTTCAAGACATCACGTTCACCGCGCAGTAAGTAAGTCCGATGGTATTCAACTATGGAAGGTTCAAAGCGGAGGGTACCTCTCCTTATGCAACATCGGTCCCATTGAAATATTGCTGGAAATGAAAAAGACACCATGTGAGTGCGCCAAAATCTCTTTCAAGAGGGGATTGTTGGAAATTTGCCTTTGGCGGGAGTTGCGACCGACCAACTTTAACGGCTTAAACACTAGTGTTACGTATGTTGGAGAATCCGGTTCTTCACACATGCATGATGTACTAAGTACGTAGATAACCGTAGGGCCAAGAATTGTCAAATTTCATTGAGAAATGAAAGAGATATTGGTTCACGAAGTGAGGTGTTTGAAGCATGGAACGTGTGGTGTTGTGTTCAATTCTCCCTCATCGGTAGAGGAAGAAAGAATTGTTGTGTATATAAGACTCGAAATGTGTTTGGGGTTTGGGACACCAAGGGGTATCCCATGTGTTTAAAGGAGGGAGGACCTAAATGTGTTTGGGGTTTGGGACACCAAGGGGTATCCCATGTGTTTAAAGGAGGGAGGACCTAGATGTGCTTCGGTTTGAGGAAAGACCACACGCGCGCCGCCGCCGCCCGCCCGTCCGGTCCGGTTCCGGTTCCGGGTTCTCGGGTTCACGGGTTCACGGGTTCACGGGTTCACGGGGTCACGGGTCACGGGTCGTGGGTCGTGGGTCGTGGGCTGTGGGCTGTGGGCCTTCTGATATTATCTTTTTGGGCCAGAAAACTTTGCCAGAAGTACAGTTTGATCCCAGATCCCAGAAGTTTCAGAAGTACTGTTTGGACCAGAATTCTTTCAGATGTGCAGTTTGACCCCTGAAGTTTCAAGATGTACAGTTTGGTCCTTGAAGTTTTCAGATGTACAGTTTGGTCCCTGAAGTTTTCAGAAAGTCAGAATTTCGACGGTCCAGAACAAAAACGTCCAGCACTCAATTCAGCCATTTATTTTGGCTGAATTACACCTCCAATAATGGCCAATCCGTTGGCAATTTTCACCATTTATGTTGGTGACTTTACTACCTCCATAATGGCCATTATTTGGCTATTATGGAGACAGTTTTTCAGCCCCTCCATCACCTATATAAACACCCCCTTACACCATTGTTGAGCACCAAGAGCACACATATAATATACACGAAATTCAGAAGCTTACACAAGCAGAAATTTTTCTTCTTCCTACAACTTCCAAGGCATCATTTCGTTACTCAATATTCTTCACGGTAGCTCTTGAGTTTCCTTTGCTCAAGTGTTCCATTGCTGTTTTATCTTGGGAGACAAATTGTCCAGGACGTATAAAGGATACATACGGGGCAATATTGTCTTAAGGACAGAGTGTCACACTCGACTCAGCAAAACCAGTTTCCATTTTTCCGTCTTCAACAAAATTGTAATTTCAGTTTTATGATTATATTGTAATTTTCAGATTACTAGTTGAATTATTGAATCTTTGTTTATCCTTTCGAATACTTGTAATAGTTATATACTTCCCGTACTTCTTTATAAAGTACCATAGAGCAAAAATACCCAACAACTTAAGACAATATTTGTATAGTATTACTATTAGTGTTCGAAAGATGTCGGTCAAAAGTTGTGTGACCAAATCGGGATATGGAAATGGTTTTCTGGTAGAAGAGAGTGATGATGATGAACGTATTCATAGTGTCACCGCTACCAAGACTGGTGGGAACAAGCGCTCTCGAGAGCCTGAGGATGTCAACTGGGGCAAGAGGAGAAGACTGAAGATGTACTTCTATCTTGCAGCAGAAGGCCTGTATCTATCCCAGACAAAAGATCCGAATAATAGTAAGAAGGAACTGGACACTCACCACGATGAAGTGATCAAGTAAGCCAGAATCCGAAATTGGGATAAGTATTTTTCTTACTTGTCAAGAATAAAGATTAGATGATGAGTATTTTTCTTACTTGTCAAGAATAAAGATTAAATGAGGTCTGATTAAAAATTGATTAAAGTAAGGAGGAATATGAAAATAATTTATATTCCTTACGCTTTAAAAATCAGAAGTTTAATCTCATCTTCTTTTCCGTTTAAAGATTGGATTGTAAAGCATCTTAAAAAGATCTGTTCCTTTAAGTGTAATTATTAAAAGTGGGTAAAGTATGTTCGCACATACGAGGGACAACTCTTAAGTAAGCGCCAAGAATTATCTGGGCACCAATCATAACGGAAGAAGTCTAAAAGTTAAAGACGTAGAACCTGTCATACTATTTGGCAGAAGATCCTTCATAGGATGATATTGGACACTCAGTCATACAAAGCCTCCGGGCGACTGGAGTGGGCCAAAATTCCTTTGATATGATGATATTGGACACTCAGTCATACAAAACCTCCAGACTGGAGTGGGGCCAGAATTCATTTCATAGGAAAAGTAATGGACACCTAGTGTGGTGGGCCAGAGTTTCCAGGTCTTAATGATCTGAAGGCCTAAAGAAAGGCAGTAAAGAAATTGGACACTCAGTCTGCCAAAGCAACTGAAGTGGGCCCAGAGTATCGAGATCACATATGATCCTACGCCCTAACCACGGGCAAGAGGTTGTTCATGTGAAGCAACGCCACCTCTAAAATCAAAGAAATTTGGAGAGGTTGTCCTCAATAGGACTTCAGGAATGAGATCACTCTAAAAGAGGTGATACATGTTCCTAACTTGGTTTAAGGGACGTTGTTGGTCAAGTTGGTTTGAGACTAGTCCAACAGGTCTGTAATAACTAAGAATGGTACAATATGTCTATAGCCCAATGAATGATATATTTGTAATCCGTGCATCTATGCCATCATAGATTAAGACACGTTAAATAGTAAGTCATTCAAAAGCTAACAATGTTGAGATTGTTGCCTCCTTTCGACATAAACCCTCAAAATGAATGTGAGGTAGGCGAAGAGGCAAAATCACCTTTCCAAATTCCGTCAAGGGAATAGCGAAAGAAGCACCGCTCCTCTAGAACTTAGTCACACCTACTTGGGTGATTTGAAGTTTATACAAAATAGAGGGGGGAGACAAGTACGTTGTGATCTTCATTGATGATGGTACTACGTATGGAATCCTTTGTTTGTTAAAAAGCAAAGATGAAGTTGTTGAAGCGGATAAGCGCTACAAAGCAGAAGTTGAAAATCAACTAAGCCTATGGATTGCTAAATTCATAGCGATAGAGGGGGAGAATGTGAAGCAGCATTCATTAAACGACTGTTCATTACTCACCTCAGTCTAACGGTGTTAGCCAAGCGCAAACCCGTACGCCTAAATTATGTGGGGCAAGGCGATCCTTACCGCTAATGCGATCCTCAATGGAACTCCGCATAAGGATAAGGATAACTCTCCGTGTGAGACATGAAAAGGATCTCACATACAAAAGTTGTGATGCGGGGTGGCGCTTGGTAGAAGTTGGACTACCGAAACAGGTCAAGTTCGACCTAAGACTGTAGATTGCATATCCACTGGATCTGTAAATAACAGTAGTACTTATCGCCTCTTGGCGTCAAAGAATGTTGAATTCTTATAAGATAACTTTCCTTGAAAAGGAAAAGGAGTAATTGCTCAAGGTTAACAAGAACCCGCGAGGGTTGACTATCCGAACTAGACGTTAAAGTATCTACAGACTCGAAAGTTCTTTGGCTATCCGGAACTTAATATTCCAGATCTGCAGAACTCAGGGATTCTAGATGTTGAACCAAGACGGAGCAAAGAGGGGACAAGGACTTGTTCCAGTCCTTCTAGCTTGTATGGTTAAGAACGAACCATGGACAATTAACAAATAATTGTTATCTCCAAAAGCCCTGCTTTGGAAAGAAGCTAAAGAGAGAAATATATTCCATCATATAGAACCATACTTGCGTAATGGTTGATCTTCCTCCGGGAAAAGAACCTTTGGGTTGTGAAAAATGATACTCAAAAGTGAGTACAAAGTAGATGGATCTACTGACGAGTTCAAAGCCTCGGCTACTTGTACATGTGCTCCCCTGGGAGTAGCTTAACATCATGGGCCATTGCAGTCTTGCGTGGCATGAATGTTAAAACAGCCTTCCCAACCGGAGAGTTGGAAGAAGAGAATCAGAGTTGGTTTTCTGGACTGTTGGGATTCTTCCTGAACTTTCATCTTGGTCCCTGAAATGTTTACATTTTGATCCTGAAAGTTTCAGATAAAACAGAAACAATGAATCTGAGCACAGAAACAATGAATCTGAGCACAGAAACATTGACTCTGAAGTTAGAAAGCCAACAGTTGGAGAATCAACAGTCTGAAAGTAAAAGTCATATTGAAACAAAGTCTCGATATGAAAGATATGGATATCACAGATGACATCTTAGGAATTAGATTTCTAAAGACATCTAACGGATCGGGTCGATAGTTGGCCTCGTTGAAGCCATCAATGAATATGAATCATAGAACTGATTGGAATCATGATGCACCCATAGACAAGGAGCGATACGCACAGATCACGTGTAGTTCAATGTATTGTACACACTACAACCGACCTGGTATCGTCTACAAACAGATCGATTGAACTAAGTTTCACCGATAATCTTAATACATGATCAATAGAAGGCGTTAAGTCGGATATGACGATATCCGAATTATTCACTTATCTACGGATTATAGTATTACGGATGTCCAAATTGCTCGAGAGAACACGGTGATGCAAACCGACATCGATCTGAAGAACACCAAAGCCACAAGTAAATGTGTATGGTGGTTCTTGGAAAATCCTCTAAGCAAACTTGCATCGCCGATTCATGATGAAATCGGAGTTTATCGCTTTATACAAAGCATGAAAGAAGTTGAGTAACTTCACGACTCCTTAGAGGACGCCCCTTATTGGGAGAAACCCGTGCCTTCGCAGCTTATACATCGTGGCTAGCCGGTCGGCTTTAGGAAGGACACGGATGACGGCGTCTGGACATATCTGTCGAGGATTTGTCAGAGACATAAGATCAGATGACGATTGATCATCACGGGTGTCACTTCCTTGTTTACTAACTAAGGGACTACCCGGAGATCAAGTGTTCTGCCTGTCTAGGGGAATGGGCTTAAACCCCAAAATATACGGACAAATACAGTGGTAACCCAACCTTACTAACTGGAGATCCCAGTAATTTGGTTCAATGGGAAAACTAAGTCAGTAAAGGTTCAGTTGATCGCTTCAGTGGAAGCATGAGCACTTCGGATAGTGATTTCTGAAAAGAAATACCAAATCCAAAGCCGTTCCCGCGATAGACTTTAAGTGCTATCTGCAGTGTGGGTAAAGGTTAAGTTTTCAAAACCTATAATGCTCCTCAACAGTTGAGGTTAGGTTTTTTGAGAAACTTTTAATGGTTCCTAACACTTGTGAAGTGGGGTATAGCAGGATACCTTGTAGGAGACCACCTATTTAAGCGCGAGGACGGGCCGCCTCAAAATGAACGCACTTAAGAATCCAAGACGTTGTCCATGGCCAAAACGGACAAAACATTACGAAGAAGAGAGTAAGGGAATTTGTTGTGTTGGTATCATTGTCTTGGCTTACACTAAACACTGACGGTTCAAGACATCACGTTCACCGCGCAGTAAGTAAGTCCGATGGTATTCAACTATGGAAGGTTCAAAGCTGAGGCTACCTCTCCTTATGCAACATCGGTCCGCTGAAATATTGCTGGAAATGAAAAAGACACCATGTGAGTGCGCCAAAATCTCTTTCAAGAGGGGATTGTTGGAAATTTGCCTTTGGCGGGAGTTGCGACCGACCAACTTTAACGGCTTAAACACTAGTGTTACGTATGTTGGAGAATCCGGTTCTTCACACATGCATGATGTACTAAGTACGTAGATAACCGTAGGGCCAAGAATCGTCAAATTTCATTGAGAAATGAAAGAGATATTGGTTCACGAAGTGAGGTGTTTGAAGCATGGAAAGTGTGGTGTTGTGTTCAATTCTCCCTCATCGGTAGAGGAAGAAAGAATTGTTGTGTATATAAGACTCGAAATGTGTTTGGGGTTTGGGACACCAAGGGGTATCCCATGTGTTTAAAGGAGGGAGGACCTAGATGTGCTTCGGTTTGAGGAAAGACCACGCGCGCCGCCGCCGCCCGCCCGTCCGGTCCGGTTCCGGTTCCGGGTTCCGGGTTCCGGTTCCGGTTCCGGGTTCTCGGGTTCACGGGTTCACGGGTTCACGGGGTCACGGGTCACGGGTCGTGGGTCGTGGGTCGTGGGTGGTGAAATTTGTGGCGTTGTGGGCCTTACGATATTATCTTTTTGGGCGTAAAACTTTGCGAAATGCAGTTTGATCCCAGATCCCAGAAGTTTCAGAAGTACTGTTTGGACCAAAATTCTTTCAGATGTGCAGTTTGACCCCTGAAGTTTCAAGATGTACAGTTTGGTCCTTGAAGTTTTCAGATGTACAGTTTGGTCCCTGAAGTTTTCAGAAAGTCAGAATTTCGACGGTCCGTAACAAAACGTCCGGACTCAATTCAGCCATTTATTTTGGCTGAATTACACCTCCAATAATGGCCAATCCGTTGGCAATTTTCACCATTTATGTTGGTGACTTTACTACCTCCATAATGGCCATTATTTGGCTATTATGGAGACAGTTTTTCAGCCCCTCCATCACCTATATAAACACCCCCTTACACCATTGTTGAGCACCAAGAGCACACATATAATATACACGAAATTCAGAAGCTTACACAAGCAGAAATTTTTCTTCTTCCTACAACTTCCAAGGCATCATTTCGTTACTCAATATTCTTCACGGTAGCTCTTGAGTTTCCTTTGCTCAAGTGTTCCATTGCTGTTTTATCTTGGGAGACAAATTGTCCAGGACGTATAAAGGATACATACGGGGCAATATTGTCTTAAGGACAGAGTGCCACACTCGACTCAACAGAACCAGTTTCCATTTTTCCGTCTTCAACAAAATTGTAATTTCAGTTTTGTGATTATATTGTAATTTTCAGATTACTAGTTGAATTATTGAATCTTTGTTTATCCTTTCGAATACTTGTAATAGTTATATACTTCCCGTACTGCTTTATAAAGTACCATAGAGCAAAAATACCCAACAATGACTTCTTGTGAAAAGCTAAAATATGGGGTACAACTTCAAAGATATGAGAAATATCCTAATCTCAATACTCTAGTTTATTGAGTCATTCTCTAATTAAGCATTATCCACTGAAGTGAAAAGAAAGTATAGTTCCTAACTTGCACCAATCATCTAATAATGATTTCTCTATTTTTTATTTGTCTTGTTTATCTATTTTGAAGAAGCATATGTTGAAACGAAACTCAAGTCAAAAGTTGAATCTCTATATCATCTTAATGAAAAAAGAGAAGTAATATGAACGTAGATCATCAACGAGTAAAGGAAGTAACCTGATCAGAGATCACTTGGTTTCCTTCATTATTTCATTTCAAAGGGTAGTAAATATACTCATAATACAAGCATCATCCTAGGCTAGAATTAAGATATTAAATGACTAAATATACACCATGACTAAATAATCTATCAATTCTATCACACCCCCACAGTCGAAGCAGGAGATCGGCGTATGCCGATACTGTCCCGAAAGTCTTCAAATAGAACTAGTGGAAGACCTTTCGTAAAAATATCGGTGATCTGATAGCGTGATGGGACATGTAAGACACGTACTTATCCACGAGCAACTTTTTCACGAACAAAGTGAATATCCAACTCAATACGTGTAGCGCGTTGATGTTGAATCGGACTCCCTAAGAGATAAATCGCACTAACATTATCACAATAAATCAATCTCACCTTCAGAACAGGACAGTGGAACTCTAGAAGAAGGTTTCATAGCCAACAAGATTCAGAAAACCACATTGGCAACTCTCCGGTATTCTGCTTCATCACTGGACCTAGACAAGGTAGCTTGTCGGTTGGAGGACCAAGATATCAAATTATCATCAAGAAAGACACAATAACCAGACGTGGAGCGTCTGGTATCCGGACATCCACCCTAATCCAAGGCAAAGGCTCCGCTTGTAGCTGATGGTAAGACTCAGCCGATTGGTGTGGATTGTGGGGAGACGTTTAGTCCGGTGGTCAAGCTGGCTACCATTCGCACTGTGCTCAGCTTGACTCTTTCGAAAGCATGGACCATTCATCAGTTAGATGTGAATAATACTTTCTTACATGGTGATCTCAAGGAAATAGTCTATATGAATCAACCCTTGGGGTTTAGGGATCCCAAATATCCTCATCATGTCTGTTTGTTGAAAAAGTCCTTATATGAGCTTAAGCAGTCTCCACGTGCCTGGTATAAGAGGTTTGTCGACTATGTTTCGACTATTGGGTTCACTCACAGCAGGTCGGATAATTCTTTGTTCATATATCGTCATGGTTCTTCCTTGGCTTATATACTATTAAATATGAATGATATTATCTTGACTGCCTCTTTCGATGCCTTAAGCCAGTCTATCATGATAATCCTCAGTACTGAGTTTGATATGAAAGACTTGGGGCCATTGAGCTATTTTTTAAGGATTGTTGTCACTCGCCTTGCCGGTGGATTGTTCTTATCCCAGAGGAAGTATATAGCCGAGATTATTGAGAGGGCTGAGATGTCATCCCATAAGTCCACTTCTACTCCAGTTGATACTAAACCTAAATTGGGTGCTGCAGCTGCCTCCCCTTACGAGGATCCGACTCGATATCACAATCTTGCAGGGGCCCTTCAGTATCTTACGTTCACGAGACCAGATATTACATATGCCGTCCAACAGGTGTGTTTGTTTATGCATGATCCCAGGATTGAGCACATGAATGCTCTCAAATGCATTATTCGGTACATTCAGGGGACACTTGACTACGGCTTGCATTTATATCCATCATCGACATCTACACTTGTCTCGTACACTAATGCTGATTGGGGTGGTTTTCCGCACACCAGACGGTCTACGTCTGACTATTGTATGTTTCTTGGTAATAACTTAGTCTCCTGGTCTGCGAAACGTCAGTCGACTTTGTCCCGCTCTAGTGCCGAGGTTAAGTATCGAGGGGTAGCTAATGTGGTCTCTGAATCATGTTGGTTACGCAATCTGCTGTTAGAGCTTCATTGTCCTATTCAGAAAGCAACCTTGGTTTATTGTGATAATATTAGTGCCATCTATCTTTCGGGTAATCCGGTTCAGCACCAGCGCACTAAACATATCGAGTTGGACATACACTTTGTCCGCGAAAAGGTTGCTCGTGGTCAAGTACGCGTCTGACATGTCCCTTCCAAGTATCAGGTTGCAGACATCTTTACAAAGGGTCTTCCCTCGATCATTTTTGAAGATTTTTGAGACAGTCTCAGCGTCCGAAGACCTCCCGCTATGACTGCGGGGGTGTGTTAAATATACTAAATATACATAAGATATACATGTTATGCACGTGTATATCCTATGTATATTTAGTCTCGGTTTTGACGTTTTTGTATCATTCTTGTACACGGTTTTGTATAATTGTAGTGTAGCTTAATTAGTCTTGTACTCTTACCATAATTGTATAGTTAGTCTCTAAATAGAATAAGGTTTTAAGAGTAGAATATGAATATGATTCTTCTATTATGAAAATATGTAAATTGTATATATTGTCTTTGAATTAATCAAAATAATCAAGAAATTATTTCTTTCAATTAGCAATCTCCGGCCATGCCAACCACGGAAGAATCAGTAGTAACCCCCGACCCCATACCAACCTCTAAAGAATCAGTAGCAATCCCCGACCCAAATCAACCCCACCTGAAGATGAACCAGACCGCGAACCAACCTCAGCAAAAAACATAGCTAATTAACATGTGCCTAATTAACATGTGTCTCAAGGAGATCGGATAACTCATAAACCACTTCCCAAAAGTCGGGAAAGTGGTGTTGGTCTCATTAACATGTGTTTCATTATTACTCAAAATTTGAGTTAGCTCCAAATGAAATCACATTAGGTCAATATTGCTAGCATAATTGTTGTTCTAACACTTTGAAAAATTAGCAATAAAATTTGTATTATCAAAGTACTTTTCAGTAATCTTATTTCTCAAAAATGCACCGGTCGCCGCCCTTGCAGGTGGTACTGTCGCTGAAAACAGTACAAAATTCACACAAAGACGAAGACATTGCAGCGGCGATGTTTTCTTCTTTCTTTTAACCATTGTCATTTTTCTTCCAATTTTATGTTCAGTTATTAAGTTTTCCAAGATTGAAATCAAAGACAATAAAATAAAAAGCCTTAAACACATTAACATACCATCAAGTAGCAAAAAATGCTAACATTCTTTTTATTCACAAATGTGTAGGCAGTAACTGGTCATATTCTCTTTACTATTTTCAAGTTTTTTTTTTGGTTATTCAATTAATATGACTGTTCTATCTCATACTGTTGTTTTTCGCTTGTGATGCTAGTAGAATTCTGGTACTATTGATGTGGCCTTCACAAACACAGTCAATCTCAGGTCCGAAAAAAAATATGTGCGGATTGCATTAGCTTGATGGCCAGATCTTGATAGATCAAGTGCTAATTTATATATGTGCATGTCTATCAATTGCGCTTCAATACGTTGGGAAGTGAAAGAAAATTAGGCAGTGTGAATCATACATGTTGAGATGAGAAGCACTTCATTTAACGACTGTTTTATTCTTCGATTCAATAAGCAAAAGGAGGACTAGATTGAAGTGTGTTTTCGTACCGAATAGTTTGGTACAAAAACACTTTTAGATTGTTTGGTTAACTCAAACCTTTTAGGTTGTTTTTGTAATGTGCAATTTTCACTTCTATGGCCAAAAATCATGGTTCTTTAGGTGTTATTCTTGTTTGCAGTTGGGCCAGAGTAATGTTTCATTCCAATAGTCATTACTTGGGCCCGACCCGACCCGAAAACACTAGGGCCAGGGTCAGCTTATAACTGATCCGCGAGTCACTCAACCCGAAAAAGCGGGGACGCGATAAGGGTCAGGGTCGGGCCAGTGACCCGACCCGACCCCGACCCGCATATTTTTTTAATATAATTTATATTATTTTTCCTTCATTAATATTTATTTTGTACTTATATATATTTGTGCCATTAATAAGTGATATAATGTATGTTTTTATAATATATGTATTGTTTTTATAATATATGTATTGTTTTAATCTACATTGAGCTTGACATAAAATAAGATAAAAATGGTAGCTGATTATTAATTATATATTTATATTATTAGTCGTTCTGTTAATATCATGGAAGCATAATGTCGGGAGAGTAAGTAGTTGTAAATTGGTGAAATTTTAAATGGTCATAACTCTGCGCTCGGATGTCCGTTTTACCCAATTTTTTTTATTTTGCGAATTTTTTCGAGACAGCGCCGGTCAAACATCCAAAAGGCGGTTTGGCGCAGCCAATTTTTAGAAAAACGTCTGTTTTCCCAATCAATTTGTGTTTTTCCCCAAACCGGTTTCTAATTTTCTTTTTCTTTAGTCAAGATCTCACGATATACAATACATTTCAACGTTGGATTTTCGTGGTAATGTAGGGATGAATGCCAATTTCAGTTTTGGAAATTCAATTTTATAAAAAAATATATTCTTCGACCCGACCCGACCCTGGCCCGCCAAAAAATTCCGACAGGTCAGGGACGACCCGTGACTCGTAGGGTCCTCGAAGGGTCAGGGTCGAATTTTTTAAAAAAAAATAGGGTCAGGATCGGGCAAGCAGAAAAAAAAGCCATTCGACCTGGCCCTGACCCGGCCCAACCCGACCTTTGGACAGGTCTATGTTAGATTGTGATGCTATATTGTAAGCAAGCTATATTGTAAGCAAGACAAGGCTATCTTGGAATCAAACAAAAATTACATCCTGCATTTGTAATTATATTGCACTACTGTTGGTTTGTCAACATTAAGACATTTTGTAAGTTTGTCTTAAAATTATAGGTAAAGTGTATTCGAAAGGTTAAACAAAGAGAACGTTGAGTCGAGAGATGATTCTCTCTTTTTAAGATAAAATTGCCCCGTATAAATGCTTTTACGGTATTGGACAATAGTCTCCCAAGATAAAATATCAACTAATCAACAGTACAAAGTAAATACAGTTGATTCTAGTGAAGAAAAGAAATAAGAACAGATTGCTGAAGGACTTCTGCCTTTTGTTTCTGGAACAAATTAGAAGAGACTTCTTGTTTTCTGCTTCTGTGTGTCGAACGTAACAGAAAGGAAAACTTTGAGTAATTTGTTATGTGTTCTATATTCCCTGTTTCATGCTCTTTTTCTCTCCTCTGTCCTTTAAAATTGAGAAGAAACATTCAATTTATAAGAGTGGAAAAGGAAGACAAACAATCATAGGAATGCAAACAATCATGTCTGTTGGTATCTGTTCTCTTGAACAGTCATGATTGTTGGTGTCTTCGAGAACCACTATATTTCAGGGACCAAAATGTAAATAGTTAACATTTCAGGGATCAAAAAGAAAGTTTCCCAAGACCCGAACCCGGACTAGACGGGACGGGAGGGCGGCAGCGGCACGCGTGTGGGGTTTAGCCCTGAACCCAAGCTCACCTAGGTCCTCTCCCTTCTAATCACATGAGTTACCCCTTGGGGTCCCAAATCCTTACTCAAACATTGAGTTTATATATTGCATAAACTCTTCATCTTTTACCAATGATAGAGATTTGTCATTTTTGGCCAAAGACCCTCCATCTTTTTATGTCTCAAACACCTTACTTTGTGTACCAATACTCTTTAATTTCTTAACGAAATTTGATGATATTTCGCACTAACATTATCTACTCACTTAGTAGATTAGGCATGTTTGAAGAAACGATGTTTCCGACATGCGGGGCCTACGTGTTTAAGTCATTAAAGATGAGATAAACTCAATCTCACATTTAGTAAATTTCCAACAATCCCCTCTTGAAAGAGAATTGCTGCACACAGGGTGCCAAAGTTCATCAATCTTTCAGCGGAAAGATATTGCATCAGGAAAGGTAGCTTTCGGCTTTGAACCTTCCTTAGTCGATTACCATCGGATTTACTTACTGCGCGGTGAATGCGATGTCTTGAACCGTCAGTGTTTAGTGTAAACCAAGACAATGATATCAACACAATAACTCTCTTTATTCATTTCTTCTTATTATTTTGTCCGTTGTGGCCATGGACAACGCTTGGATTCTTAAGTCCGTACATTTGAAGCGGCCTGTCTTAGCAAGTTCATCAATCTCCTATAAGGTATATTGATCTACCCCACTCGCAAGTGTTAGAAATCATTAAAATTTTCAGAAACTTATCATTTACACATCATACAGGTAGCACTTAATGTCTATCACGGGAACGACTTTGGAGTTATCTTTCTATAAATAATGATAATATGAAGTGCTCTTACTTCAAGTGACGCGCTAAACTGAACCTCTATAGCTTAGTTTCCCCATTGAACCAAATTCTTGGGATCTCCAGTCAGTAAGGTTGGGTTACCACCATAAATATTCTTATTGTTTGAGTTTTAAGCCCATTCCCCTAGATAGGTAGAGTATTTGATATTTGGGTAGACCTTTAGTTAAAGGATCCGCTAAGTTATCCTTTGATTTGACGTAATCAATGGAAATGACACCCGTAGTGATCAACTGCCTAACAGTCTTATGCCTCCGACGAATATGTCTAGACTTGCCGTTGTACATATTACTTCGTGCCCTTCCCAAAACCAATTGGATGTCACAGTGAATCATCACCGAAGGCATGGGTTTATCCCAACAAGGGATATCCTCTAAGAAGTCGTGAATCCATTCTGCTTCTTCTCCTGCTTTGTCCAAAGCGATAAACTCTGATTCCATAGTAGATCGGGCGATGCATGTTTTCTTAGAGGATTTCCAAGACACAGACCCACCACCAATTGTAAAAACATACCCACTGGTGGATTTAGTGTTCTTTATGTCAGATATCCAGTTTGCATCACTGTATCCTTCCAGTACGACTGGATATCTTAAATAGTGTAATCCGTAAGTCAGCGAATATTTCAGATATCGTAGTATCTGATTTAGCGCTTTCTGGTGATCATTTCCAGGATTACGAGTGAACCTAGCCAACTTATTGACTGGATAAGCGATGTCGGGTCGGGTGCAGTTTGTAATATTCATTAAACTGCCAATGACCTGTGCATATCGCTCCTGCGATACGAGTACACCATGATTTTTATCAATTCTATGATTCATATCCATTGGTGACTTCATAGGGGGACTGTCAAATGCATCAAATTTTCTCAATACATCTTCAATGTAATGAGATTGAGATAAGACCAGCCCGTTAGATGTCTTAGAAATCTTAATTTCTAAGATCACATCTGCAATACCCATATATTTCATCTAGAAATACTGTTTCAACATATTCTTGGTTTTCAGGATCAATTTAAGACTACTTCCGGTGATGAGCATGTCATCTACGTAAAGACATATCATGACAAACGAGTCAGAGTTCCCTTTGATACAGATACATTTATCATATTCATTTATGGAGAAACCTTTTGATAATAAAGTATTATCAAACTTTTCATGCCATTGTTTCGGAGCTTGTTTGAGTTCGTACAGAGACTTAACAAGTCGACATACTTTGTTTTCTTGACCTGGAATCACATACCCCTCGGGTTGTTCCATGTATATTTCCTCTTCCAACTCTCCGTTTAGAAAGGCTATCTTAACGTCCATTTGATGTATCTCAAGGTCACGCAAGGCTGCTATGGCTATGAATACCCTTATGAACGTTAATCTAGACACATGGGAGTATGTGTCGAAGTAATCGAGGCCTTCATGTTAATTGTAGCATTTGACTACTAATCTGGCATTATACTTGTCAATAGTTCCATCTGCTCTGTACTTTCTTTTGAGTATCCACTTACAACCCAAAAATTTATTTTTCGGAGGAAGATCAACTATTTTCCAAGTATGGTTTTGCATGATTGAATCTATTTCACTTTTCTATAGCTTCTTTTCAAAGTGGTTCTTCTGGAGTTGACAATGCTTCTTTGATTTTCCTCGGTTCATTTTCAACCATATAGGTTAGAAAGCCTGGACCAAAGGTTTTGTCCTTTTTGTCCCTTTTGCCCCATCTTGGTTCCACCACTGGAACCACCAAGTTCTGTAGGTCTGGAACATTAAGTTTCAGATAATCAGAAACTCTCGAGTCCTGTAGAAGTTCCAGATAATCAGAAACTCTCGGGTCTTACTCATTTTGAGCATTGTGTTCATAACTTCGTTTGCGTGAAAGTGTTTTTTTTTCCTTTCTAGGAAAGATATGTTCAAATAATTCAATATTCTTTGATTCCACGATCATACCCTCATGGACATCAGGTATCTCTGACTTATACAATAAGAAGCGATACGCACTACTGTTATTTGCGTATCCGATGAATATGCAATCTACAATCTTAGGTCCAATTTTGACATGTTTTGATTTCGGTACTTCGACCTTTGCCAAGCAGCCCCACACTTTTAAATATTTGTAAGTGGGTTTATTTTCTTTTCATGATTCATATGGAGTTTTATCCTTACACTTATGCGAAACTCTATTAAGAATTGCATTAGCGGTAAGAATCTCTTCGCCCCACATATTTTGGGCTAAATCGGAATTGATAAATAAAGCATTCATCATTTCCTTTAACGTACGGTTTTTGAACTCGGCAATACCGTTAGACTGAGGCGACTAAGGAGAGGTCATTTGATGAACAATGCCGAATTGAGCACAATATTCTTCAAACGACGCTACGTATTCTCCCCCTCTATCACTACGAATTGCCTTAATTCGTAGGTTTAGTTGATTTTCAACTTCTGCTTTGTATTGTTTAAATGCTTCAAAGGCTTCATATTTAATTTTCAATAAGTAAACATAACAATAACTTGTACTATCATCAATGAAAGTCACAAAGTATTTGTTCCCCCTCTAGTTTGTACAAACTTTAAATCACATATATCCGTGTGAATAAGTTCTAGAGGAGCGGTGTTTCTTTCGACTGAGTGGAAAGATGACTTGGTTAATTTTGCCTCTACGCACACCTCACATTTATGTTGAGGGTTTATGTCGAAGGAATGCAACAATTCCAACTTCACAAACTTTTGAATGGATTTATAGTTTACGTGTCCTAATCTATGATTACATAGATTAGAAGGATCAAGCAAGTAGGTAGAAGGTTTCATTTCATTAGATGAATGGATTACAGACATAACATTCACTTAAAAGAGGTTGTCACATGCTAAGCCCCTTCCTACAAAATTATCATTCTTAGTTATTACAAACTTGTTGGACTCAAACACTAGTCTAAAACCAGCTTTGACCAACAGTGGCCCTGAAACCAAGTTCTTGCGGATGTCAGGGACGTGCATCACTTCCTTTAGAGTGATCTCTTTGCCTGAAGTTATTTTGAGGACAACCTTTCCAACCCCTTGCACTTTAGAGGTGGCACCATTTCCCATAAACAACTTCTTGCCCGTGACTGGGGCGTATGAGGAGAATGCATTTTTGTCATAGCAGATATGACGGGTTTCACCTGTGTATATCCACCATTGGATTGGATTCTCTACCAGATTTTCCTCCATCACCACTGCCGAGAAATCCATAATCTTATCGTCAAGATCCGGAGGATTACTCTCGTCTTGTACAACGTTAGCCTCTGTCTTACGTTTGTTCTTGGGCTTCAGGTCATTTGTGACCTGGGTACTTTGGCCCACTTCAGTCATTATATTAGACTGAGTGTCTATTGCATCCACACTAGACGGAGGATCCTCTGTCTGAGATCGTGACAGACTCAACGCAGTAAGATAGAATAACATTTTCAGTCTCCTTCGCTTATTGTAATTGTTATCTAGAACCTTACCTTGGCGTTTGCTAAGGAAACTGTCAGGAGCATGAACAACAACATTTAGCAATGCCAGAGACAACAACATTTCGTTGAGCAGTGGCAGAGACAACAACATTTCCTTGAACAACAGCAGTGCCTTGAACAACAGCAACATAACTAGAAACATAATTGTTGACAGTAGTAGAACCAGAACCACCAATGTAATTGCTAACCGGACTGTCAACAGAATATTTGGCAGAAACAGAGTCAAACCCAGAGTTAGAACCACAACCGGAAACACAATTGTTGACAGTCATCTTTCGAACACTTAGAAAATATCAAATTTTGTCTTAAAATTACAAGCTTTTATCTTTAAATTGTAAGCTTTTGTCTAAAAATTGTAGGTAAAAAATGGGGTAAAGTGTATTCGAAAGGTTAAACAAAGAGAACGCTGAGTTGAGAGATGACTCTCTGTCTTTAAGACAAAATTGCCCCGTATAATACTTTTACGGTATTGGACAATAGTCTCCCACGATAAAACAACAACTAATCAACAGTACAAAGCAAATACAGTTAATTCTAGCAAAGAAAATAAATAAGAACAAATTGTTGAAGGACTTCTGCTTTTTGTTTCTGGAACAAATTAGAAGAGACTTCTCGTTTTCTGCTTCTGTGTGTCGAATAGAACAGAAAGGAAAACTTTGAGTAATTTGTTGTGTGTTCTATATTCCCTGTTTCGTGCTCTTTTTATCTCCTCTCTCCTTTAGAATTGAAAAGAAACATTCAATTTATAAGAGTGGAAAAGGAAGATAAACAATCATGTCTGTTGGTATCTGTTATCTTGAACAGTTATGACTGTTGGTGTCTTCAAGAACCATTAAACTTTAGGGACCAATAATAAAGTTCCCCGTGACCAGACGGGCGGCGGCGGCGGCATGCGTGTGGGGCTTAGACCCGAACCCAAGCTCACCTAGGTCCTCTCCCTTCTAAACACATGGGTTACCCTTGGGGTCCCAAACCTTTACTCAAACTTTGAGTTCATATATTGCATAAA
The DNA here is from genome assembly GCA_029783415.1 of Anisodus acutangulus. NCBI lineage: Eukaryota > Viridiplantae > Streptophyta > Magnoliopsida > Solanales > Solanaceae > Anisodus > Anisodus acutangulus. The sequence goes on from CM056497.1 coordinate 28,553,454, forward strand.
CTCTTCATCTTTTACCAATGAGGGAGATTTGTCATTTTTGACCAAAGACCCTCCATCTTTTTATGTCTCAAACACCTTACTTTGTGTACTAATATCTCTTTCGTTTCTTAACGAAATTTGACGATACTTGACACTAACATTATCTACTCACTTCGTAGATTAGGCATATTCGAAGAAACGATATTTCCGACATGCGGAATCCACGTGTTTAAGTCATTAAAGATGGGATAAACTTAATCCACATTTAGTAAATTTCCAACTCATTTATCTCAACTATGTCCACTTAAAATAAGCAAAAGCAAAAGTGCTGCAGAAAGTCTCCGCTAGTAAAGCGGGCTTTCTGAATAGCAACAATTAGCTATAGAAAAAGTGGAAACAGAAAAGAGGTAATAGAAGCAACAAAATTTCATTTAGTTGAGGAGTTTTGCATCAAAATAAAACCACCTAAGAAAATCATTACAAGTAAACAACAAAATGTCATTTGAAAATATAAGTCTACACAAAAAGAGTTTTGCGTCAAAATAAAACCACATAAGGAGAACTACTACATGATAAACACTGATTCAAAGATATCCCCTGTTAGAATCTGCACACAAAAAGAAAAAAACCAATTAGCAATTGAAATTCAAACACAAATAAATTTATTAAAGCTAAATATATATATATATATATATATATATATATATATATATATATATATATATATATATATATATTACTTACGGGGTGAGTGATAGGCTATGTAGCACAGCATGGCTCCGTAAATTACCACACATAATGTGGTAGGGATAATTAAGAGAATGTAGTTCCTCTTCAATTTTAACCCATTTCCGCCTATATATAAAATAGAAAACTAATTTGGTGTTCTTAAGTAATAAAAAGGGAGAATATTAAGTTAACTTCGTTGTGGTGGGAATTGGAACTTATTCTCCGAACAAGACGAATTTGATTATGAACATTCATGAGAAAGGGTGTATTTACTTTTATTTCTTTTTCATTGAGCTGACTCTTCGTTTATGTTTTATTCTTATTTTCTAATTATCAAGTTAAAATGTGGAATTAAGTTAATAACTAAAATCTACAATAACTCAAATATCCCTAATTCAAATTTACAAATTGAAACGCAATCTAATTAAATATTAAGACTATATATGAAATTAGAAACTAATATATGATTAAAGTACGCTAATAGTTTTTCCTCTACACAATAATAAACAATATACGCTTAAATAAAATACATTAGAATACAAATTGTTGGGCACATACTAGCACGGGCCAATGACATTTAGTTTTATATATAGGGAGCATAGTTGTAATTTAATGAAAATTAGGAAGCAAACACATTGCCCCCGGGGCACAGGCGAGTTGGTAGGTGGCAAGGTGATTGGGGTACAACCACTCCGACGTCGCGGGTTCGAATCAGTGTGGTGACAGTCTTTGCTGAAATATTGCAAGGGATGTTGTTGGGTTCGTATCCCGTTGGTCATCTCCCTTGCAGGGCTGCCACTCGCGCATATTCCTCGATTTACATCACATCTGACTAAGGGGCCTCTGATACAGGTGGAGGATTTCGCCTTCGGGACTTTCCCCTACACAAAGGAAGCAAGCACATTTCTTTAAATGTGTGTCCTTGATGATGTAATCTCTAACGTGGATCCCACACTCCCCAATCCACAACTCTCGTTTAATTTTTTTTTATTCAAAATCTTCTTTAAATGCATGACGTCAATGTTGATTAGTCTATTTTATTATAAGACTCATTTATGTGTTTTTACATTAGAAACTCTATAAATTAATTTTTTGGGACCATCAAAATTTATTAATTAAAAAGAGATATTAATTAATTGATAAATTTATAATGAAATACCAATTTACAAACGTCCTTCAATCTTCCACTTCATTATTGTTCAATGTACTATATCAAATGAAGCACCATTCAATCTCCCACTTTATTATGCTTCTTGTGTTCAATGTACTACTTTATAGATATTAAAAAATATTTCCTATATAAACACAAGATCAAATCATGTTAACACAAACAATGGATGTCGAACATGTCCTGAACTACCCAGAAGAAAATGTAGTTGCACAGTTGTTGACTGATGAAGAAATAATTGAGAGCGTTATGAGAACTGATAAAAGTGATGAAGATGATGATGAAAGTTCTATAGTAGAGCCCCCTTCGCGAAACGAGGCTATTAAAGCGACAATCACATTGAATAATTTCTTGTTGAGCTATGAGAAAACAACACCAGAAGTTCTTACAATGATAAGAAAATTAGAGATGAGATTCAATGTGACATTGATTTCAACAAAAAAAAATGACAATTGAGTCATTTTTCAAGAAGTCTTCATAAATCATTCATGTATTATGTAGTATATAAAGAACTATTAATTTATATTTTACATGGGGTCTATATGAGTAATAAAAATGTATTATCTTATAATTTTAGCGAATTATTAATTTGCACGTTATCCCCGAGTCGTGACCGACCAAAAATATTATCTAAGAGATTTTATTAAATAATCGAGTATTAATTAATAGAGTTTCTATTATATTTAGGATAAAATTTAATTTTGTTTTATTTTTTCCATTTTTATACCGTACTATCCAGGAGGCTACCATGTAATATACTTGACTTATATGAACATATTATTTAAATAATATACATTGTTGATATAAATTATTTTTTATTATATGTTACATGAATATACTTACAAGTAAGCCTTCACAAATTATGACATTTATAGTCTTAAAATAAGACAAATAACATGCTACAAATAGCTTGAGAAATTTCTTTACATTTACTATGGATAATCAAACATAAATTCATTTGATATATATGATTTGTACTTCCGTTTTTCATGAATAAGTTTTAATTATCAATAAATTATCTTTTAATTTAAAGAAGACTGCATTTTAAATAAGTTAGGATACATATAATTTATATATACTTATATATTGTTAGTATTTATTACGATCTTTTGGTTCTCTTTATTTGAGGTAATATATTGTCTCATCAGGTATGCAAAAATTTTGGGAATTTTTCTTTGCTTAAAATATGAAGTAAAGTCTATCTTTTAGCATGCTTTATAAATAATATGATGAATATTTGTTAAATATACCGAGTATACATACGATATACACGTTATGCACGTGTATATCCTATATATACTTGGTCTCGGCTTCCCTCTCGGATTGTCCATATTGTATACAAAGTTGTATAGTTGTAGTGTACCTTAATTAGTCTTGTACTCTTACTATAATTATATAGTTAATCTCCTTATATAATAAGGTTTTATGAGTAGAATAGGAATATGATTTTCCTATTATGAAAATATGTAACTTGTATATATAGCCTTTCAATCAATGAAAATAATCAAGGGATTATTTCTTTCATGGTATCAGAAGTCTAGGTCGTTTATTCATCTCTCCACAATTCTGTCGACCTCTCCCTAATTCTGTCACTTTTGCCTCTATTTCCGAGCCTTCTGTCTCGGATTTCGTGCCTGACGGTACCTCATATCTTCCCAAAATTTTCTTCTCAATCCCTACATCACGTCTTGCGTTGCGATTATGGCTAAGAACACGCGTCACGGTGGCATCAAGAACAGTCGAAAAAATAATGGAAAAAATCGCGGGGGCAAACGCGGCTGTTCTGGCAGTAGTCGCGGTGGCCAAAACAGTGGTGGTGGACCCCATCCCGGTTATAGTGGGCCATCGACCCACTAGTCTCAGCCTTGGGCCTCTGGACCGTGGGCTTGGACCAGTGGACAGTGGCTCTAGATCCAACTCTAGACAACTTTCCAACCACTGGCCAGTGGGCTTCCCAGCAGCCTCGACGGCCCACTGCCCACTGGCCCAGTAGTTCCAGCAATAGCTACGGACCAGGGCAACACACAAGAATTCTTGGGCTCCGGCCTTCGCAAGCCCACCACGCAGCAGGCCCACTCAGACCGATATTGATGTCGTGATGCACATATTTGGTTTGACTCAACCGGACCCGAATTGGTATATGGACACCGGTGTCACTACCCACATGACATCCGATTCAGGTACTCTCTCATCTTATTCTAATTTGAGCAACAATCGTGGTATAATTATTGGTAATGGTAATTCAATTCAAATTCATTGTTATGGTCATAAAACATTGTCTCCCCCTCATCCACCCCTTATTTTGAAAAATATCCTTCACGCTCCAAAATTGATTAAAAATTTGGTGTCTGTCCGAAAATTCACCACTGATAATTTTGTATCCATAGAATTTGATCCATTTGGGTTCTCTGTAAAGGATTTCAAAACGGGGAGTCCTCTCATGAGGTATGATAGTAGGAGAGATCTTTATCCTATCACGCCATGTTCCGGTCCATCGAGTCTAGCCTTGTCGTCCGCATTTGCAGCCCTTGCTCCTTCTTGTGGCATGCTCGTCTAGGTCATCCAGGATCGTCTATTTTATCTTCCTTAGAGAAAAACAATTTTATTTCATGTAAGGGTGAGCGTCGCACTCCAAATTGTCAATCTTGTTCTTTAGGAAAAATAGTTAAGTTGTCATTTGTAGACTCAAATTCTCATACTTTAATGCCATTTGATATTATTCATAGTGATCTATGGACGTCTCATGTTCTTAGTTCTTTGGGTCATCGGTATTATGTTCTATTTTTGGATGATTATTCTAAGTTTTTATGGACTTTTCCGATAGCGAAAAAATCTCAAGTTTTTTCCATCTTCTTAAAATTTAGAGCATTCATTGGAACTCAATTCGAACGAGAAATAATAAATATTCAGTGTGATAATGACAAAGAATATGACAATGGAGTGTTTCGGGAATTTTGTGCTAATAATGGGATCAATTTTCGTTTTTCTTATCCTCATACGTCTTCACAAAATGGGAAAGCCGAACGCAAAATTCGTTCCATAAATAACATTGTCCGCACTCTATTAATTCACGCTTCCATACCCCCATATTTTTGGCATCATGCTCTTCAAATAGCTACATATCTCCTTAACATAATTCCTTCCAAAGGTCTGACATATTCTTCCCCTCTTCAAATTTTATATAATAAAACTCCTTCGTATTCTCATCTTCGGGTATTTGGGTGCTTGTGTTATCCATTATTTCCGTCCACCACAATTAACAAACTTCATGCCCAGTCTACTTCGTGTGTGTTTTTGAGTTTTCCATCTAACCATCGTGGTTACAAGTGCTTTGATTTATCCTCCAATAAAATCATCATTAATCGCCATGTAATTTTTTATGAAACCCAATTTCCATTTGCAAAAGTTAATACTCCCGTGCCTAGTTCGTATAACTTTTTGGATGAGAGTATAACCCCGTATATTATTCACCATCTTTCGGATGTATCCCACACCCAAAATTCTCCAGCGGGCCCACTGGTACTCCCCACATTGTGTCGTCTTCAAATCTGGATCCAGCAACTGGGTCATCCGTTCTACTCAGTTCTGGCCTAGTTTCGAGTACTGTTTCTTGGTCTAGTATTGGCCCAGTTCCCGATTTGGGCCAGGAGGCAGTCCGTCCCGAGTCCCGAAAATTCCCAAAATCCACTCGCCTCTGCCCCGAGTCATGGACCAGTCAGTCGTAGTCAACGGGGGATTTTTACACCAAAAAGATATTTTAATTTGCATTCTAATGTTATTAAATCACCCTTATCCCGAAATCCTGTGTCTGCATTAAATGATCCGAATTGAAAAATTGCTATGACCGATGAATATAATGCTCTTATTGATAATAAGACGTGGGAGTTGGTACCTCGTCCATCGGGTATTAACATTATTAGGTCTATGTAGATTTTTGCTCATAAGGAAAATTCAGATGAGTTATTTGCCCGACATAAGACGCGGCTTGTGGGCGATGGTAAGACTCATCAGGTTGGTATGGATTGTGATGAGATGTTTAGCCCGATGGTCAAGCCGGCTACCATTTGCAATGTGCTCAGCGTAGCTCAATTTTAAATTTCATCAAGTAGGTGGTTATTTTAACCGGCTAAAAGATCCAAATATGACATCCCCTGCTTTGACAACTACATGTATTCCACCAACGAGGAACTTTTGATATTCAATTGTTGACTTAACCATATAAATTTGACGCGTGGTCTCGACGAAATTTGAGGGGTCGGGTTCACTCTCTGTTCAAAGTGACCACCTGAGTCAAAAGTGAAATACAAATCATATACCATTATTCTTACTATTGCAGCTCCATCCCTTAAACTAAACTAGCAGAACCATTGGTGTTTGATAATAAAATATGTAGTCCAACCACCTCAACTCTAGATGTTATAATCAAACTTCTTGCAAATTCAACCTTCCAAAAAGTAGGCAGACTAAATGTCCCTAATTTAATTTCAGTTTTGATTGACCAATTCACTAGCAACTCTCTTTGAGCTTTTTGTAACCATGTAGCTTTGCCATTTTCAAGTCTACTACACAAGTTAAGAGCACAGAGTACATTGCAACAAGGAGGATAAGATCAAATAACCACTCCTGAGATAGTTTACAAATATTAGTTTTTCCACCGAAAGAAATAATCCCCTGATTATTTTCATTAATTGAAAGAGTATATATATAATTTATATATTTTCATAATAGGAAGATCATATTCCTATTCTACTCCTAAAATTTTATTCTACTTGGACACTAACTATACAATTATGGTAATACAAATATTATGGTAAGTATACAATACTAATTACACCACAACATTACCTAAACTAGGAGACTAAAACATTACCTAAAATATATACAAAACAGAGGCCCAATATACATAGGATATACACGTGTATATCCTATTGATATTTAACACACCCCCGCAGTCATAGCGGTCGATCTTCGAACGCTGAGACTATCTCTAAAATCTTCAAGAAGGACCGAGGGAAGACCTTTTATAAAGATGTCGGCAACTTGATACATGGACGGGACATGACAGACGCGTGCTTGACACGGGAAACCTTTTCACGAACAAAGTAAATGTCAATCTCGATATGTTTAGTGCGTTGGCGCTGAACCGGATTACCAGAAAGGTAGATGACACTAACATTATCACAATAAACCAAGGTCACTTTCTGAATAGGACAATGAAGCTCTAACATCAAATTACGTAACCAACATGATTCCGAGACCAGTTATATGATTCATATCCATTGGTGGCTTCAACGAGACTGTCAACTATCTCACAACTGAGTTTGGAGTTAGACCAGTCCGTTAGATGTCTTAGAAATTCAATTCCTAAGATGTCATCTGTGATACCCGTATCTTTCATATCGAGACTTTGTTTCAATATGACTTTCACTTTCAGAATGTTGATTTTCCAACTGTTGGCTTTCTAACTTCAGAGTCAATGTTTCTGTGGTCAGATTCATTGTTTCTGTTTTATCTGAAACTTTTAGGACCAAAATGTAAATATTTCAGGGACCAAAATGAAAGTTCAGGAAGAAGCCCAACAGTCCAGCAAACCAACTCTGATCATCCCCTTCCAACTCTCTGGTTAGGAAGGCTGTTTCAACATCCATGCCACGCAAGACAACAATAGCCCTGGATGTTAAGCTACTCACAGGGGAGCACATGTATAAGTAGCCGAGGCCTTATACTCGTCAGTAGATCCATCTACTTTGTACTCACTTTTGAGTATCCTTTTTCACAACCCAAAGGTTATTTTCCCGGAGGAAGATCAACCATTACGCAAGTATGGTTCTATATGATGGAATCTATTTCTCTCTTTGTAGCTTCTTTCCAAAGCAACGCTTTTGGAGATGGACAATTATGGTTCATTCTTAACCATACAAGATAGAAGGCTTGGAACAAGTCTTTGTCCCCTCTTTGCCCCGTCTCGGTTCAACATCTAGAATCTCTGAGTTCTGCAGATCTTGAATATTAAGTTCCGGATAGCCAGCAACTTTCTAGTCCTGTAGATACGGAACGTCTAGTTCCGGACAGTCAGGCCCTCGCGGGTTCTTGCTAACCTCGAGCAATTACTTCATTTTCTTTTTCAAGGAAAGTTATTTTCAAAGAATTCAGCATTCTTTGACACCAAGAGGCGATAAGTACTACTGTTATTTGCAGATCCAGTGGATATGCAATTTACAGTCTTAGATCCAACTTGACCTGTTTCGGTATTCCAACTTTTACCAAGCCACCCCACATCACAACATTTGTATGTGAGATCTTTTCCATGTTTCACACGGAAAGTCATCCTTATCCTTATGCGTATTTCTGTTGAGAATCGCATTAGCGGTAAGGATCCCCTTGCCCCACATATTTTGGGCGTACGGCTTTGCGCTTAGCTAACACCGTTGGACTGAGGTGAGTAATGAGCAGTCGTTTAATGAACGATGCTTCACATTCTATCCCCTATCACTACGAATTCCTCAATCCGTAGGCTTAGTTAATTTTCAACTTCTGCTTTGTAGCGCTTATCCGCTTCAACAACTTCATCTTTGCTTTTCAACAAACAAATGATATAATACGTTGTACCATCATCAATGAAGGTCACAAAGTACTTGTCTCCCCCCTCTATTTTGTATAAACTTTAAATCACCCATAAAGGTGTGACTAAGTTTTAGAGGAGCGGTGTTTCTTTCGCTATTCCTTTGACGGAATTTGGAAAGGTGATTTTGCCTCTTCGCCTACCTCACATTCATTTTGAGGGTTTATGTCAAAAGAAGGCAACAATCTCAACTTCGCTAGCTTTTGAATGACTTTCTATTTAACGTGTCTTAATCTATGATGGCATAGATGCACGGATTACAAATATATCATTCATTTGGCTACAGACATACTGTACCATTCTTAGTTATTACAGACCTGTTGGACTAGTCTCAAACCAGCTTGACCAACAGCGTCCCTTAAACCAAGTTTGGAAAATGTATCACCTCATCCGAGAGTGATCTCATTCCCTGAAGTCCTATTGAGGACAACCTCTCCAACCCCTTCTACTTTAGAGGTGGCGTTGCTTCACATGAACAACCTCTTGCCCGTGGTTAGGGCGTAATCGGATCATATTTGATCTGGATACTCTGGCCCACTCCAGTTGTTTTGGCAGACTGAGTGTCCAATTTCTTTTCTGCCTTTCTTTAGGCCTTCAGATCATTTAAGACCTGGAAACTCTGGCCCACCTTACTAGGTGTCCATTACTTTTCCTATGAAGTGAATTCTGGCCCCACTCCAGTCGCCCATAGGCTTTGTATGACTGAGTGTCTAATATCATCCTATCAAAGGAATTTTGGCCCCATTCCAGTCGCCCGAAGGCTTTGTATGACTGAGTGTCCACTATCATCCTATGAAGGATCTTCTGCCAAATAGTGTGACAGGCTCAACGTCTTTAGCTTTTAGTCTTCTTCCGTTATGATTGGTGCCCAGACAATTCTTGGCGCTTACTTAAGAGTGGTAACAGTTTTCGCACAGTTAGTGGATCTTTCTCCCTCGTATGTGTGAACATACTTTACACACTTTTAATAATTACACTTAAAAGAACGGATCTTTTTAAGTCGTTTACAAAATCCAATCTTTAAACGGGAAGGAAGATGAGATTAAACTTCTGATTTTAAAACATAAGGAATATAAATTATTTCGTGAAAACATTTTCATATTCCTCCTTACTTTAAGCCATTTTTAATCAGACATCATTTAATCTTATTCTTGACAAGGAAGAAAAATTACTTATCCCAATTTCGACTCGCCCACTTGCCACTTCATCGATCGAGTGTCCATTTTCTCCTTACCATAATTCGGATCCTTTGTCTGGGACAGATATAGGCCTTCTGCTGCAAGATAGAACCACATCTTCAGCCTTCTCCTCTTATCCCAGTTGACATCCTCAGCCTCTCGTGAGCACTTGTTCCCACCACTCTTGGGAGCGGTGACACCATGAACACGTTGACCTTCAACAGCATAATCATCACTCTCTTCAAGCAGAAAACCACAGTCATATCCAAATTTGGTCACACAACTTTTGACCGACATCATTCGAACACTAATACTAACACCCATATACAAGGAGCGATATGCGCAGGTCACATGTAGTTCAATGTATGTTACACACTACAACGGACCTGGTATCGGCCTACAAACAAGATCAGTTGAACTAAGGATTACTCGTGATTCTGGAAATAATCGATAGAAGGTGTTAAGTCGGATATGACGATATCTGAATTATTCGCTTATATACGGATTATGGTATTCTGGATGTCCAGCGGTTCTGGGAGAACATAGTGATGCAAACTGGACATCAGATGTGAAGAACACCAAAGCCACAAGTAAATATGTATGGTGGGTCTTGGAAAAAACCTCTAAGCAAACTTGCATCGGCCGATTCATGATGGAATCAGAGTTTATCGCTTTATACAAAGCATGAAAGAAGTTGAGTAATTTTACGACTAGAGAACGTCCCTTATTGGGAGAAACCTGTGCCTTCAACAATTATACACTGTGGCTAGCCGGTCGGCTTCAGGAAGGACACGGATGACGGCGTCTGGACATATCTGTCAGGATCTGTCGGAGATATAAGACCGTATGGCAGTTGATCATCATGGGTGTCACTTCCTTGATTTTTAACTAAGGGACTACCAGTAGATCAAGTGTTCTGCCTGTCTAGGGGAATGGGCTTAAAATCCAAACAATACGAACCTTTGCGGTGGTAACCCAACCATACTGATTGGAGATCCCAAGAATGTGGTTCAATGGGAAAACTAAGCTGTAAAAGGTTCAGTTGAGCGCTTCGGTGGAAGCAAGAGCACCTCGGATGATGATTTCTGTAGGAAAATATGAATCCAAAGCTGTTCCCGCAATAGACATTAAAGTGCTACCTGCATGGTGGGTAAAGGTTAAGCTTCCAAACCTTTAACGATCCTCAAACGGTTGAGGTTAAGAGGCTAGGAATATGAAAGTGTTTTAATTAAAAACTTATATTCCCTATACTCTAAAATCATATATTGAATCTCCCTCCTTCCCGGTTAAAGATTGGATACTGGAAAACAAACTTAAAAGATCCGTTCGTTTGGGTGTAATTATTAAAAGTGTGTAAAGTATGTTCGCACATACGAAGGATAGAGATCCACTGACTGTGCGAAAACTGTTACCACTCTTAAGCAAGCGCCAAGAATTGTCTGGGCACCTATCTCAAAGGAAGAAGACTAAAAGATAAATTTGTAGGATATTGTAAAGCAGTACGGAAAATAAATAAATATTACAAGTGTTCGAAAGGATAAACAAATAGGTCAATGTTCAGAACTGCCGCAAGTTTGTTGAGTCTTGAATCTTGATAACCTGAAATCAAGAAACACTAAATCTGGATGGTTACAACTGTGTGTTGAGTCGAGTGATGACACTCTGTCCTTAAGACAAGATTGCCACGTATATATGCTTTTATGTTAACGGATAATAGTCTTCCAAGATAAAACAACACTTTAATCTCAACGCTACAAAACAAATAGGTTGAGTCTGTCGAAGAAAACAAACACGAAATGCCTTGCTGAAGAAATGGAAAAGGAAGGAAGAGCAAGAAACATACAATAGCCACACGTAGACCGTCTGGTGTCCGGACAGCCACCCCAATCAGCATATGTATACGAGACGTGTGGACGTCGATGAAGGATATAAATGCAAGTCATAGTCAAGTGTACCCTGAATAAACCGAATGATGCGCTTGAGCGCATTCATGTGCTAAATCATGGGTTTATGCATAAACAAACACACATGTTGTACGGCATACGTAATATCTGGTCTCGTGAATGTGAGTTACTGAAGGGCCCCTACAACACTGCGATAGCAGGTTGGATCCTCGTATGGTACGCCGACCGAAACACCCAATTTGGGTTTAGTATCAACTGGAGTGGAAGTGGACTTACAGGATGACATCTCAGCCTTCTCAATGATCTCGGCTGCATACTTTCTTTGTGATAAGAACAATCCACCTGCATGACGAGTGACAGCCATCCCCAAAAAATAACTCAAGGGCCCCAAATCTTTCATAGCAAACTCAGAGCTGAGCATTGTCATGATAGACTGGCATAAGGCATCGGAAGAGGCAGTCAAGATAATATCATCCACATATAATAGTATATAATCCAAAGACAAACCACGACGATATATGAATAATGAATTATCCGACTTGCTGTGAGTGAACCCAATAGTCGAAACATAGTCGGCAAACCTCTTACACCAGGCCCGTGGAGACTGCTTAAGCCCATAGAGGGACTTCTTCAACAAACAGACATGATGAGGATATTTGGGGTCCCTAAACCCTAAGGGTTGATTCATATACACTGTTTCCTTGAGATCACCATGTAAGAAAGCATTCTTCACATCTAACTTATGGATGGGCCATGCTTTCGAAAGAGTCAAGCTGAGTACAGTGCGAATGGTAGCCGGCTTGACCACAGGACAAAACGCCTCCCCACAATCCACACCAACCTGCTGAGTCTTACCATCACCCACAAGTCGAGCCTTATGTCGTGCAAATGAACCGTCTGAATTATCTTTATGAGAAAAATCCACATAGACCTAGTAATATTAATACCAGATGTACAGGGCACCAACTCCCACATCTTATTATCAATAAGAGCATTATATTAATCGGTCATAGCAATTTTCCAATTCGGGTCATTTAACGCAGACATGGGATTATGGGGTAAGGGCGATTTAAGAACGTTAGAATTTAAATTAAAATGTCTTTTTGGTTTAAAAACACCCCATTGACTACGAGTAACCGGTCGATGACTCGGGGAAAATTGGGCGGATTTTGGGAATTTTTTGGACGCGGGACGGACTAGCCAGCAGGTAGTGGGCCTGCTAGCCCAACACGATAAGTAGAGGATGCAGGAACTGGACCAGTTCCAGTGATGGGTTGGACCGACCCAAATGTTGAAATTGGCCTAGTGACGAGATTGGGACAGTGGCCTGCGACGGGCTAGTGGGACCAGCGGGCAGTGGGCCCGTTGGAGGATTTGGGGTATGGGATATGTCCAAAAAATGGCGAATAATATACGGGAATATACAATCATCCAAAATATTATACGAACTAGGCACGAGATTACTGACCTTAGCAAACGGAAATTGGGATTCATCAAATATGACATGGCGATTAATGATGATTCTATTAGAGGATAAATCAAAACATTTGTAACCACGATGATTAGAAGGAAAACCCAAAAACACACACGGAGTAGACCGGGCCTGAAGTTTGTTAATTGTGGTGGATGGAAATAACAGATAACACAAGTACCCAAAGACCCTAAGATGTGAATACCAATGAGTCTTATTATATAAAATTTGAAGGGAAAAGAATATGTCAGACCTTTGGAAGGAAGAATGTTAAGGAGAAATGTAGCCATTTGTAGAGCATGATGCCAAATGAAGGGGGTACAGAAGCTTGAATCAATAAAGTTCAGACAATGTTATTACTGATACGAATTTTGCGTTCGGCTTTCCCATTTTGCGAAGACATATGAGGGCAATAAAAATGAAAATTGATCCCATTAGTTACACAAAATTCCCGAAACACTCTGTTGTCATATTCTCTGCCATTATCACATTGAATATTTTTTATTTCTCGTTCGAATTGGGTTCTAATGAAATCTCTATATTTTAAGAAGATGGAAAAAACTTGAGATTTTTTTGCTAACGGAAAAGTCCATAAAATTTTTGAATAATCATCCAAAAAGAGAACATAATACCAATGACCCAAAGAACTAAGAACAGGAGACGTCCATAAGTCGCTATGAATAATATTAAATGTCATTAAAGTATGAAAATTAGAGTCTACAAATGGCAACCTAACAATTTTTCCTAAAGAACAAGACTGAAAATTCGGAGTACTACGCGTACCCTTACATGAAATAAAATTATTTTTATCTAAGGAAGACAAAATAGACGCCCTCGGATGACTAAGACGAGCATTCCACAAGGAAGGAGCAAGGGCTGCAAACGCTGACGGCAAGGCTTGACTCGATAGACTGGAACTTGGCGTGATAGGATAAAGATCTCTCCTACTATCACACCTTATGAGAGGACTCTCCTTCTTGAAATCCTTCACATAGAAACCAAACGGATCAAATTCAATAGACACGGAATTGTCAGTGGTGAATTTACGAACATACACTAAGTTTTTAATCAATTTGGGGGCATGTAGGGTATTTTTTAAGATAAGGGGTGGATGGGGGGGGGGGAAACAAAGTTTTATGACCATAACCACGAATTGGAATAGAATGGCCATTACCAATAATTATGCCACAAGGGTTGCTCAAATTGGAATAAGACGAGAGAGTACCTGAATCGGATGCCATGTGGGTAGTGGCACCGGTGTCCATATACCAATTTGGGTTTGGATGATTTAATCCAAACATGTGCATTGCGGCTTCGATGTCTGTAGAAGTGGGGGCCACTGCGTGATGGGCTTGCGGGGGACGAGGCCCAAGTACCCCTACTTGCTGCCTCGACCTAGAGGGATTACTGAAATTGGGCCACTGCATATTGGGCCTCGACTGCTGCTGGCCAGCCCACTGCCAGTGAGGATGAAACGCTGGGCTGCCACTGTTTGGCCCAAATTGTGGGGCCCACTTCTACTGCATAGGGGCCCACTGCGGGGCCCCAATCTACGGTTGATGTTGACTGTCCCGAGGGCCACCACCATTGTTCCAGTAGCCACGAGTGTTGCCGCCGTAATTTTTGCCATTATTTTTCTTATTTTGTCCTTTTTTGTCGCCACCGTTGTTGCGGTTTTGGCCCGAGTTGTTGGAACCGGTAGGATGAAAAGTGGACTCGGTTATCATGACTTCGGGACTAGCACCGGTAGCCACATTTTTATCCATGACTGCTTCTTCGAGTGTAAGCATAGAACGAGCCTGATAAAATTGCGGAAGAGGATTGATTTGACGAAAAAGCGTGCCAACACCACTATAGGCCTCGGAGAGGTCTGAAACCATTTGGAGGACCAAACGATCATTTGAAACCGGCGCGCCAACGTTGCGGAGTTAGTCTACCAATTCCTTCAATCTTTTGTATAAGCCGAAACGTTAGGAAAATCTTTCATGTTGACGTGGGAGAATTCCTGCTCAAGAGTAACAACTCTAGAATTTTGATTATCTTGGAATATATCACGTAGTCTATCTCAAGTTTCATGCGTCGTAGCGTCAGGCTCAATAATCGTTTGCAAAAGGTAAGTAGAAATCGTGGAATATATCCACTGAAGGACAGTGGAATCAAGAGTCGTCAACAACTTAGGATCATCCTCGCGTTTTGGCACCTCCGTATCCTCAGGAGCCTCGGGGATTATGTGATGGATGACTTGATGCGAGCATGCGTGAATTTTGAACATTTCGGCCACGTCGCATATTGGACGTTTTCTATTTCAAGAACAAGAGGGATGTTATTCTTGATGTTAGAAACTGCAAGGGTAGGATGAAACGTGTTATTTGATGTAGACATACTGATAGAACAATATGTGATTGAGGGATTTGGAAGAAAAAATTGGGAGAAATGATGAACCGTCGGCACAAAACCCGAGAAGAAGGGCTCGGTTTTTTAGGCTTAGGATCGATGAAATTGCAAGAAATTCGGAGAGAATTTTCAGACCTAGACTTCTGATACGACAAAAGAAATAATTCGCTGATTATTTTCATTAATTGAAAGCGTATATATACAATTTACATATTTCCATAATATGAAGATCCTATTCTACTCCTAAAACCTTATTCTACTTGGACACTAACTATACAATTATGATAATACAAATATTATGGTAAGTGTACAATACTAATTACACCACAACATTACCTAAACTAGGAGACTAAAACATTACCTAAAATATATACAAAACCGAGGCCCTGCATAGGACTATGGATATTTAACACTTATAACTTGTTTGTTAAGGCATGTAATGGTATAATCCAATCCTCCAGGATCAAATACTAGAGCTGTTTTGCCCTCCTTTCTATTTTCATCCATATCACAGTAAATAAGTGTTTGACAATGGGCACTAAATGGACTTGAAATATGAAATTTTCAATTCCTACGAGCGTCTATGAAGCTGAAAAATGACATGGAAAGAATGAAGGAAAGGTTGTGTTCCATGATGTCCTTAAGACCCTTGTTCTTGATTGTCACTAGACCTGGTCAACCCAACAACAACAGTGATATCCCACTCAAGTAAGAAATTATATTATAATTCACTAATATCATATTTGATGTTCCTCCAGTAAACATAAAGCACCCTAGTAAACTGCCTCTCATTGCAATCCATCACAATTTCAGAGCAATTAGGTTTATATGTTCTTCCATAATCTAGAAAATGCACAAAAGAAGGAACTATAGAAATAAAGAAAAGCGAGTCATCAACAACAATTTTCAACTATGTTGTGCAACTCCTTTAATTGATGCAACCAATTGAATACCATACCTCCCGGATCAAAAACTTTATTAGTTGTTACTCTGATATCAATTATCATGATCCAGATATGGATTTGAACTCAAACAATAGAAATGCAAAATTGAAAGGAATTTTGAGACAGTTTTCTGATTTATATATTGATTAATTGAATGGAAAGTTACAAATAAGAAAATGAATAGAATTGAAGAACTAAATGAACATAAACAGGGCCTCCATACATGAATTGAACCATCAAAGAAGAAGAACAAAGAATTTGAGAAAAGAAGAGAAGAGAAGAACATATGAGAGAGAAAAGACGACAGAAGCAGAGAGGTAAAAGATTCAAAGAAGATACCGAAAAATTAGTCATCCTATAGCTCCCATCCGGTAGTTTATTATAGGCTTTTTGATAGATCCCAGCCGTCCGAGATCATCAAACATGAGCTAATCCGAGTCGTCCATTTGTAGTGCCGCGTGTTATAATTCTATTTGATAGCGAATATATAAATATATTCTCGTATATTCTGTAAGTAATTATGTAAAGTAGAGATCTTCATTCAATTATGATTCATATTGTACACATTATATATATTGTATAAATGAGAAGACTCCATTAAGGAGATTAATACAATTTTACTTATCATTTAGGTAAACTGTTAGACTTCCATTTATGTCGTCTTTAACTGCTACTTTTTTCCCTTTTGACATTATTCATGCGGATTTTATGGACATCTCCTATCGCAAATATTATTTGGTCTTGTTAGATGATTTCTCTCATTTTCTTTGGGTCTATTCTCTCAAATTTAAGTCTCAAGTTTACTTCACGTTTATTGAATTTCGCTCATATATTAAAACCCAAATTGAAAAGGACATCAAATCTTTCCAATGTGACAATGGACGTGAGTTTAATAATTCACTCTTTCATAAATTTTGTACGGATAATGGCATGGTGTTTCGATTCTCGTGCCCTCATACCTCTCCTCAAAACGGCAAAGCCGAAAAAATCCTACGTAATATCAATAATATGATTCGTACATTGCTCCTTCATGCGTCTCTTCCACCTACCTTTTGAGTATACGCATTAAAATTGATAGAATACATACTTAACATATTACCTACCTGTACTCTCCATAATTGAACCCTGACTGAGATTCTATTCCGTCGAATCCCCACATATGGTCACATACACACTTTTGGTTGTCTATGCTACCCTAATCTCGCCTCCACAACTTCTCACAAGTTAGCACCTAGGACCACTCCTTGCATTTTTTTGGGCTTCCCGCCAAACCATAAGGGATATTTATGCTTCAATCTGTCCACAAACAAAGTCCTTGTCTCTCGTCACGTCACGTTTGAGGAATACATTTTCCCTTATTCCAACATCCGTCAGTTTCACATTCCCGACTATGGCTTTCTTGATAATTCGGACACTTCCCCCCTCATACAACACATGATACATGGAGTTCCCAATCGGTTCCATACCCACTGCCTCCGGCAGCCTCCCCGTCTGTCCACCCTATGTCCCCGCAAAATGCCGCTGCCCAGCCAATGTTCCCACTACCCAGCCTCCCATTCCCGTCACCCACCACACTGCCACCTCCCGCCAGGCTCACCCTCACCCACTGTTTCAGCCACCAACTCGATATCGTCCCTTCCACACACCACTGTCCCCATCCCCACACACAAAGTGGAAACGCACACCCAACAGGGGATTTTTAAACCAAAAATGCACTTCAACCAATCCATACAATCCATATCACATATACCCAAAAATCCGAAACTAGCAAAATTTGACCCGATTGGAAATGCGGCTATGCGTGAGGAATTTGATGCGCTTACCACTCAGCGCACTTGGGATCTTGTTCTGAGACTAGAGGGGGTGAATGTGATTCATTGTATGTGGCTCTTTCGTCACAAGTTCAGAGATAGTTATGAGCTTAAACATCACAATGCCAAACTTGTGGCAAATGGCACAGGGCAACATGAGGGGTATTGATTGTGGTGAGACTTTATGTTCAGTGGTCAAACCGGAAACCATTCGCATTGTTCTGATCATAGATATGGGTAAAAACTGGTCGATTCATCAACTTGATGTGAAAAATGCATTCTAACATGGGAATTTTAAAGAAACTGTTTACATGAACCAACCACCAGGCTTTGGCATCCAGAGGCTCCTCAGTATATCTGTTGTCTCCGTATGTCACTGTATGGTTTGAAACAGGCCCCCAAGAATTAGTATGAGCGCTTCGCCACTTTCATCATACATATTGGGTTCGTGTGCAACAAAAGTAACCATTCACTTTTTATTTTTCATCGAGTTAGTGACACTGCATACCTTTTGCTATATGTGGATGATATTGTTCTGACTGCCTCTTCTGATGTATTGAAAAATGAGATCATTACCCTGCTCAAATTTGAATTTGTTATGACAGACTTAGGGAAGTTGAGTTATTTTCTGGGGATTTCTATGACCAGATCTGCAGATGTTATGTTCATATTTTAGCGTAAGTATGCCGAAGAAATTGTTTACATGGCTAAAATGTAAAACTGCAAGATCATTCATACTTCAGTCGACTCAAAGTCGAAACTCAGTGTTGCTGACGGGGATCTGGTGCTCGATCTCTCACTCTATAGGAGTCTCGCCGGTGCACTTCAGTATCTTACATTCACTAGGCCTGATATTGCATATGTTGTTCAGCAGATGTGTTTATTTATGCACACCCCCAGGGAGCCTCACTTTACAGCTCTTAACCGTATCATTCGATATGTTAAGGATACTCTTGATTATGGATTACATTCTACCTCTCTGCACCGACCATGCTGATATCATATACGGACACCAATTGGGCAGGCTGTTCGAACACACGTCGTTCCACCCCCCGGCTACTGTGTGTTTTTAGGAGATAATCTCATCTCGTGGTCTGCCAAGCTGCAAGCCACACTCTCCCCTTCGAGTGCAGAAGCAGAATATAGAGGCGATGCGAATGTTGTTACTGAGATCTGTTGGCTCTGAAACCTCCTCCTGGAGCTTCATTGTCCCTTACGTAAGGTGTGTATGGTTTACTGTGATAACATATTTGTGGTCTATTTATCTCATAACCCTGTTCAGCATCAACGAACCAAGCATATTGAGATGAATATCAATTTTGTTCGTGAGAAGGTTGGCATAGGTCATGTTAAGGTGTTGCATGTGCCTTCTTCGTATCAGTACGCATATATCTTCACTAAGGGGCTTCCTCGGTAGCTGTTACTTGACTTCAGATTCAGTCTCAGCGTCCGGCCTCCTCCCGCTCCGACTGAGGGGTGTGATAGCGAATATATTTATATATTTCCGTATATTCTGTAATTAATATTTGAGTGTAATTATGTAAATTATAAATCTTCATTCAATTAGGATTCATATTGTGCACACTATATATATTGCATTAATGAGAAAATCATCAAGAAAAATTAATACAATTCTACACTATTCGTGCTAATATATCCAAGTCATTACTGACACTGGCGCATGGTGACTTTTATCCACTCAAAAAAACGAAACAAGACTCCCTTGTGTAAATTTTCTCTAATTTTTAAACCTATTGCACACTTTTCTTGTACTGTTTCCATGGAGAGAAAAACAGAGAGGAGGAGAAAAGATGCGCAACGCAAAATTAAGAAGTGAAAGGTTAACCCGATCAGCCTCTTGTTAACTTGTTCAAAAAATCAAGAAACAACATTTTAACAATGTTGCAGGGTTAACTAAAAAGTTATTGAAATTTTTGAAAGTTTTATCATTTACCTTAGTGGTTGTCTCATTGTTAAATCGATCTTTTTGTGATATTATAAAGGGTAATATACTTTGTAAGTTACTAGTAGATATACTTTTTAAAATTTTAGTAAATATAAATCTTAGTAAATAAGATTAAAATTAGATGGATCTAAAAGAATAATTGAAAAGAACTAAATGTATGATGGATCTTATATGTATTAACTAATTTTATTTTTTCTTGTCTCATTAATATGATCCTCATTCAACTGAAACATTTATGATGATGAATTGAAATTTTATAATTATAATAATACTTAAAAATTAAGTAAAGTAAAATTGTAATTTAAAGTTATATATCACTTATGTATCATAACAAAATACAAGATTTTCTCTAATATTGTAATGAAATTCGCACTGTAATATCTAATATACTAATGTCCAATAATAGTAATTCCCATTATCTACTAACATCTTCATGAGCAAACGAAGATAGTATTGCTAAAGGGTCAGGTTAGGGACCGGACTGGATCCAATAGTTCCATTAATGAATCCAACCCAATCCAGCACATTTAAATTGCAAATTGAACTGGCCCTGACTACGACCTAAGGGTTTGAAGTTTGAACCCTTAATAACTTAGTCGGGCTTGAGTGTAGAATATGAAGATAAAGCACGAAATAATTGAAAGAAATAATCCACTTCATTATTTTCATTAATTGAAAGGTATATATACAAGTTACAAATAGGAGAATCTTATTCCTATTCTATTCCTAAAACCTTATTCTACCATAATTCTAACTATACAATTATGGTAAGTGTACAATACTAATTAAGGTAACATTTACACTACAATATATTAACAATATATACCAAATATACATCCCTGCCCGTGATTGGCTTCTGGCCTGCTGGAGATGCCCACTGCCGAGATGGGCTGCTAGATCTGCCCACTGCCTAGATGGGCCAGACTTCACTGCATTGCCCGTGATATACACTTATGTATATCAAGTGTATATCACGGGTATATTACCTTGTTTAACAATAATGTTGTGTTGCTAATTTTGATTATTAAAAGTTTACAATTATATTTATATAATGGTAGATCTGGTCACCATCAAAGTTAAATAGTTTTTAAGAAAATTGTTTACGCTCATTTGACATGAAAATATTTTCTAAAGATATTAGTATTTTTATAATATTAAAATAATCAACTATTGATCAATATAATTACTAAAGCATTTTTAACTCTAGGGGATCCACACCCCTTTTAATAAAACTTTTTGTAACGACTCGGTTGGAAATTTAGAGAATCGATTCTTTGTTTTGTGTGTGTTCTATTTTAAAAGCTCCATAATAATTATTTTGACTTGCTTGCAAAATTTGAAGTCAAAGGGATATCATTTGGTTCACTTTAGAAGATTTTATTTTGGAAATTTCAATATTTAATTATTTGAATCAATTGCTCATTTTAGGAAAACGTGCTCTGATTGGCGACTTGGAGATTTTGTTAGATTTGTAATATTATTTATGAAGGGGAGCCTTGGAGTAACTGATAAAGTTGCTACCATGTGACCAGAAGGTCATGGGTTCAAGCTGTGGAAACAGCCTCTGGCAGAAATGCAGGGTAAGGCTGCGTACAACACACCCTTGTGGTCCGGCCCTTCCCCGGACCCCGCACATAGTGGAAGCTTAGTGCACCGGGCTGCCCCTTTTGTAATATTATTTATGACCTGCAAAAATTGACGAAACTAATTTTAGAGTTCGTTTGATTATTTTTTACAATAAACTCGGTTTTTAGTACTCCCTCTGTCCCAATTTATATGACACTTTCCTTTTTAGTCCGTCCCAAAAAAAATGACACCTTTTTTTATTTGGAAACAATTTAACTTTAAACTTCACCTTTTACGCTTAACGAAATGATTTATAATCACATAAATATCTTTGGCTTATTTTAGACCACAATATTGAAAAGTCTTCCTTTATTTCTTAAACTCCGTACGTCAAAGACCTTCTTATAAAATGGGACGAATGGAGTATTTAATATGCCTATTTATGATAAAAATATAGTCCCGAAAAGAAATAAGACTCTAATTGAAAATTTGTTATTTCCGTTAGCTTCGTATTGATGTTTATGAATCTCGAGGATGGGTGGCGCCATTCCCGAGGTGATCAGATGCGAATTGGAGAAAAAAACTAGATTTTAGAATTTTGAAGTAATAAGTTTGAGAAGTTGGACCAAAAGTTGACCTTAGGTAAACTTGCCCGTAATCTAATTCCGACATTTCCACGAGTTCCGGAACGTGCTTAATGACTTAGTTGGGTAGTTGGTTCGGGTCCTGAGGGGTTCAGAAAGGTTTTGGACGTTTTATTGCAAAGTTTGATTTTTTGAGAAAGTTAGAGTGTTTTTGTGGAAAAGCACACTTTAACGATGTCGGATCAGTGCTTTGAGTGCGAGCAAGTTTCGTAGCGTCGTTTAAATTCAAGTTACATATTTGGTTTGTGTCCGAGTTTGGAGAAAGTTTGGAGAAAATTCTAAAGTGTAAAATGTGATTTTTTTCTTACTTTAGCGGCGAATTTCCCGAAATCTATAAATAATTTGGAGATGATGTCTTGATGAAAGCTGTATCCCTTTGAATATAGTTTTCCATGATTCAAGGTGTTCGTGATTTTGACATCCATGCAAGGAGTTATGGTGATTCTAGCACAGACTGTTGTGCTGGTGTTTTTTTGGACAGAATTGTAATTTTTCTGAAAATGTCGATTTTACTCCTATTTTCGTCCATGAATTTCAAACTTCCTTTCAAACTTCAAAATATCATATCTCTCATTTTAAGGCCAAATTTGGTGATTCAAAATGCTATCTTGGGTGAAATCTCACAAGGATCATGTTGGGCTTGTCAAAGTTGAGTTTCGTGATTATCTAACATCTGATTCATGTCGGGACGGCTGTTGCATTTTTCACTTTATTTTGAAATTTAGTCATTTTTTTTCAAAATTTTGCGAGTTCGAAGTTGGGCGATTTCGGTGTCTATGGATTCGTGTCGAAGAGGGGGTAGGTTCCTAACTTCTATTTTTGTATTTCCCATGAGCCCCAAGGATTATCTGCATTTTAATCTTGATTTTATTTGGGGGAAATTGAGATTTTGAACCCAAAAGTTGAAATGGTAAATCATGGATTTGAAGATCAAGATGATGACTTTTTAATGAGTTTTCTGAATTTAGACTAATTAAGCTATGTATATATCAATTTTGAAATAAAATCTAATTTTGCCCTTGGGGGCTCAGGGTTACCTTTTTGGGTTTCGAATTAAAGTATTGCAATTTAACTATCATCGTACTCATTTAACCTCATATAATATTATTTTAACTATAACCTGATTTTGTGATAAATTATAGTTTTGACCTTCGGGGCTAGGGATTCGCTTTGTTGGTGATTTTTTGGACCCAAATTATTATCATGACAATTTGGGTGTCTACGGACTCAATTCCTTATGAATAATGTGTATTTGATAGATTGAGAGCGTTCTGAAGCTTAAGATAAGGAAAAGCCAAATCTTAAAGTTTGTGGCGCGTTTGCTCGGCTCTGAGGTAGGTTGACTTACTCTTTTAGACTCCGATTGGAGATGAGTATATAGAATATAAATGTTTATGGGTATGCATGTGCGCCTTCGGGCATTGGAGGTGGTGATAAATCTAATGGCTTGGTATGGTTGTTGCTTATGTGGGCTATGATAGTCATGTTTGAGCTATACTTGTGATTTTGGATTACGATTCATATTCATCATTTTATATTTGGCTAATATCATGTAAAAGGGGATCATTCTTGAAATTGAATTGTTAATATGTGATGATATGATACTCGTTTATCATTTTCGTACCCTCTTGATATTATTGACATATGATATTGTGCATGCTCCATTCATTTATACATATATATTATTGAACTGAGTCACTTATTGAGATACGAGATAGCCCGATAGGGCCAGAAAAGATGTAATAATGATGCTTTCGTAGCCCGAGAGAAAATGTTTCCAGATGTTATAATATGATTTGATATGATATGATGGTCAGTCTCCAAGAAAAAAATATCAGATGATAGTGAGTGGTATATGGACCTTGCGAGTCCTCCATGGGTAATGACTACGTGGCAAAGCCCTTAGCATGTGCATACCGGGTTGTACTGGCCAGTTGCATTGCATATCACTCGTATTCATACCATTCTTAATTGATTGTGTTGTTCCATGATACATTCACATGATTTTGATGAAAAGACTTAAGCTTTGTACTGGTTGGCGTTGCGGTAGCAGTAATGATTGTGGTGATGGGGGTGACTGTTGATATAATTATAATGATGGAGGTGGTATATGGCTAGTGACGACGGCTGGTGGTTGGCGATGATGGTGGTGGTTGCATTGATGGTGATGACAAAGATGGTTAGTGGGGGTGGTGATGGGTGGGGTGTGGGAGTGTGGTGTGGGGTGAAAGTGTGGTGGGGGTGGAGTTGGTGGTGGGGTGGGGTGGGGGTGGAGCTACTGTTTATAGGCAGAGAGTGGTGGTAAAAATTTATCAATGCAAAAATATATCTTAATGATATTAAGATTTTGTTCAATATCTTAAAGATTAAGATCTATTCAGACCAAATAAATGCTTAGATATTAATATAAATAAATAAATTTAATGGCCTAAGGTCTGAATCAGTCTGATTCTAACCTTCATTAAATGCAAACAAATAAGTCCTTAAAGTAGAAATGTTCCACTTGTTCGACGAAAGCCATGCACATCGTTGCACTTGTTAGGCCGACCCACTTGTTAATTTTAAGATCTCCATGGTTTAACTTTGGTTTCTCAAACACTTATTTAACCTCTTTTTACTTATGAGAATTGGGCTACATTTTAGCTCAAATCAATCCAACTTATAGTGGGCTGATTTAAGTCCGGAATTTAAATGACCCACAAAAAGAGAATCAACAAAAATACTTTACTAAAAAAATAGTAATCAAATTACTTTTTACGCAGTAAATGACTGCGCAATAGGACTTAACTGTGACGGCGCAGTTAAGGGGTACAATAAATTTTTTGGTTAACTTTTTAATTTTTCAACACTTTGTCATTTTTTTCATACTTTGACCAATTAATAGTCATGTGTCAAGACTCCGAAACATCAATATTTTATATAGAACCTGATATTTTTTTCTGCAAACAATAACGTAGGCTCAATACATCGAGGATATCTAAGCGTTCGGATCGTCGTTTTAAGGGTTGTAAAGTGCCCAAAGTAAGTTTTGTTTCGAAACTTGTTATCATTAGGTTTAAGTGTTTTATTATTTAAGATTTTGATTTAAGCATGTTACTGTTTAGTCAGCTTTATTTCGAATATGTCGAGAAAATTAGCTACCTTCATTTTTCGAAAATTGAATTTCCAACATTAAAATTGACATTCAGACCTACATTACTACGAGATTGTGATCTTTAAATCTAGTGCATATCATCATATTTTTACTAAAGCGCACAAATTTGGGGGGAAATTCATGCCAAATTGCCTTTCGGATGTTCTCCCGGCTAGATCTCAAAACAATATGCAAAATAAAAAATAAATTGCATAAAAAGAACATCCGAGCGCAAAGTTATGACCATTTAAAGTTTCACCAATTTACAACTAGTTTCTCTCCCTATGCTCCTTATTTTTTATTTACGATTTTATCTAATTGAATTAGATTTATATACGTACTTATAAATCAAAGCTTCATAAATTAATTTACTTCAATCTGGCCTGTCAAAGACAAATATACCATTAAACATCACAATAGTTTATCAATAAAGGATTATATAATTAATATTACAGAATAATGAATAATTTAAATATTGTTTGTACAGATACAACACCTACCTACATGGATCTCAACATAGATCATTACTTAGTCTACAGGATAAGCATAGGTCCGAGCTACAGTTTAAGTTAATATTATATATTTTTTGCATATTATTTTCTTAATTATCTTAATCTTTATTATCGTTTATTACTAACTCATGTGACATCCTAAATTAATTAGGAACAAAAATATCGACATATTCGAAATAAAGCTATACGTTGACTAAAAAATAAC
The DNA here is from genome assembly GCA_029783415.1 of Anisodus acutangulus. Taxonomy (NCBI): domain Eukaryota; kingdom Viridiplantae; phylum Streptophyta; class Magnoliopsida; order Solanales; family Solanaceae; genus Anisodus; species Anisodus acutangulus. The sequence goes on from CM056497.1 coordinate 28,579,680, forward strand.
ACGCTTAAATCAAAACCTTAAAAAATAAAATACTTAAACCTAATGATAATAAGTTTCCAGAAAAAACTTACTTCGTGCACTCATCTGGTGCCTAGGTTATGTGATGGGTAGCAAACCATACTAGCCCAGGGTTGCACTCATGTATCTTTTGACATATCTGTTTCTCTCTTCATTGGGGATATTTCTTGCTTGCGAGTCAAAATAGTTTTGAAGACAGATCTTATATAGGGCATATGCCTATTTTTTTTGTTTCTTTACTTTGTAAAGAGAGAGTCTCCCTTATTTATTTTACTAGTTTTCTATTGTATTGAGAGGAGTCCTCTCCTAGGTTAATAGATGACTAGGTTTTCTTTTCTTAGAATCTGGAGATGAGTTGGCTGACCGACTTATGAACCACCATAGGATCGGAGGTAAGGTTTATGTCCCCCTCCCTGTACTTTTCTTGCTTTATTTGTTTATGTTAAGGCCTCGGGGTGTTGCTCTTCCCCTGACGGACACTGTCCCGTTGTTAAAATTAAAAAAAAAAACTAAAATGATGATCCGAACGCTTGAGTATCATTGATGTATTGAGCCTACATTATTATTCGCAGAAAAAAAATATTGACGTTTCAGAGTCTCGACACATGACTAATCGTTGGACAAAGTATGAAAAAAATATGACAAAGTGCTGAAAAATAAAAAAGTTAACCAAAAAAATTATTGTACCCCTATTACACAGTAATTTACTGTGGAAAAGGTACTTTGATTACTATTCATTTTAGTAGGATATTTTTATTCATTCTCTCTTTTTATGGGTCATTTAAGTTTCGAACTCAAGTTGATTTAGGTTGTATCCGAACGACCCCACCCAAACTTAGACGGTTTATGCGAGTCATATTTATAGTGATTAATTTTGCTACCCATAAGCAAAACCTATTCAGACTGCAACAAATCTGAAAATGGTTAAGGACAATGAATGTTTTCATAATTAACTAATTAAAGCAAGATCTTAACTCTGGAGTTTGACTTTTAATTCTGACCATAGAATCTTAGACTAGATGAAGTAAGCAGTGTCAAACATGCTTGCAGTGTTAAGAGTGGAACAACTTAACTGCATAATTTAATGGCGAGCTGAGTCAGCAATTCAGTTCCCATTTCCCAAGACACGATGCTTCCCAAAATCTTGGGTGGTATAAAACTTTAATACAAATTAAAATACTACTCCCTCTGTGAAGTTACTGTGTTATCGAAGAACATAGAAAATTGATCAAATGACAGTAATAGCCATTGAAGAGAAAATTAAGCTTAAAGAAGAAGCTAGAGCTCAAATTGAGGCTGAAAATGTGAAAATATCTGATTAGTTAATCAGTAGGAGCACATTGTTAGTTATATACAAATATCAACATATCTAAAATATTCTAGCTAATCATTAATTACACTTAACAAACTTGTAACTAATTAACAAACTTGTAACTAACTATCTAATTAGTAAGTGTTCCATATGCTACAGCTCATGATACCGTTGTACACCTCCTTATTTCTTTCACATTCCCCCTCAAACTAGGGGATATGAAAATGGTCTTCATGTCTAGCTTGGACATTAAATGAACATGTTGTGGTAGACTGAGAGCATTGGTATCAATCTATATCAATGTGTTTATTACGCTCATGAAAAATTGGATTAACAGCAATTTGAAGAGAAGATTTACTATCAGTAAACACTGAAACTGATAACTGAACATCAACTCTAAGTTCTCAATACAAATCAGTAAGCCTTATCACCTCTGCTACTGAAGCAGTCATGGCCCAATATTCAGCCTTTGCTGAGCTTCTAGATATTGTATCGTGCTTCTTGGACTTCCAAGATATGGGTGAAGAACCAAACAATACTAAGTAATCAGTAATTGACCTCTTGCTATTAACACAAGAACCCCAGTTTGCATCACAGAGCACATTGAGTTGAGGAATACTGGAACTGGACATAAAAATGCCCAATCCTAGTGCATGTTTGGTATACTTAACAAGACTAAGTCCAGCTTCCATATGTTATATTTTAGGGGAATGCATGAACTGACTTAAACACTACACAGCAAAATCAATATATGGTCTGGAGTTGTTAAGTACAATAATATGTCAATCAATCTCCTATAAGTACTGGGATCTGATAGAAGCATATCCGGCTTTGATGAAGAGGCAGAGTCTGAATTGAATGATATAAATGTGGAAGCAACATATTGATCAAATTCAGCAGTGGTGAATTTCTGATTCATTCCATAGGTGAAGAAACAGGTTTAGCACCTGCAAGTCCCAGATCTGATATGAGTTCCAATGCATACTTTCTTTGATGCATGAGTATGCCTTGGGAACTTCTTGAAAATTCTATTCCAAGAAAATACCTAAGTTCTCCTAGATCCTTTATTTTGAAGGCCGACTACAATGCCTATTTGGTAAACTGAATAAGAGCCGGATCATTCCCAGTAAGTAGTAGATCATCAACATATACCAATACCATTACTATCTTGTCACCTTTCTGCTTAGTAAACAAGGAATAATCCCTGTGACTTTGAAGAAATCCAGATGAAACCAGTGCTGAAGTGAGCTTAATGTTCCACTGCCTTGAAGCTTGCTTCAAGCCATACAAGGACTTCAATAATCTACAAACTTGTTTCTGCCCACCTTTAACATCAAAACCCTCTAGAACTGTCATATACACATCTTCATAGAGATCTCCTTGTAGGAAAGCATTGTAGACATTCATTTGATGATTGTTCCACTGCTTAGTAGCTGCAATAGAGATGAATGACCTTACAGTAGACATTTTGAACACTGGTGAAAAGGTTTCTTGATAATCAAGACATTTCTTCTGATTGTATCCCTTTGCTACCAGTCTGGCTTTCAATCTCTCTACTTCTCATGTTGCTTTATATTTGATTTTGTACACCCACTTGCATCCTATAACCTTTTTCTTTCTAGAAGTGGCACCAGGTCCTATGTTTTATTCACTTCCAATGATTTGATCTTAGCCTTTATTGCCTCAACCCTTCTTTTGTCTTTTGCAGCTGCTGAATAACTATATGGCTCAGTATCAAGAGAAGTCTGTGTCATAAAGCTTTGGTACTTGGATGATAGTCTTGTATAATCCACACCAGCAGATATGGAATAAAAGCAACTAGATGAGCCATGTTTAGTAATATAATCTTTATGCCAAATAGGAGGTCTACTGGTTCTTGTAGATTTTCTAGTATCAGGCTCTGGTAAATTTGTAGCAGGGTGATTATGATCATGTCTTGAATCTGCATTTCTTTCATGCTGAGTGTCAGTATGTGCATATACATCCTGGACTACATCATGTACTTCCAGATTTGAATTGCTATGTTCAACATCTGATGGCAGTATGACATGTATTGGTGAAATCTTGACATTCTGTTGGTGAACTAAATCATCAAAGCAGAAATGCTCATGTGATTTGATAGGACTAAGATTTTCATTTGTCCCACCTTTGAAGGGAAACACTGTCTCCATGAATACCACATCCCTGCTCATAAAAAATGTCATGTTTTCCATGTCATAGAGCTTGTACCTCTTCTGTGCAGAACCATACCCAAGAAGGATAACTTCAATAGCCTTGAGACTAAACTTGTCTTGTTTTGTTAGGATAGTTGCAAAACACAGACAATCTATCACTCTTAAATGAGTAAGTGATGGTGTCTTAATATACAACATCCCATAAGGTGACTTATTATCTATAACAGTAGAAGGAACCCTATCCATGATATACACAACTCCTTCTACACAAAACCCCCAAAACCTGTCTAGCAAATCAGCTTGAATTTTTATGGCTCTAGCTGCCTCCAATATGTGCCTATGCTTCATTTCCACTACACCATTTTGTTGTGGTGTATGTGGACATGAACTATCATGTACTACACCATGCTTTTGAAATAATTCTTTACAACTATGATTAAAGAACTCAGTGCCATTATTAAATCACACCCTTTGGATTTTCACTTCAAATTGTGTATTGACTTCAACAAAGAAATTTCTAAGTAGTGTAACCACATCAGATTTCAATCTCATCAAGAAAATCCAAGTCCATCTAAAGTAATCTACAATAGTCAAGAAATATTTCATTCCATTATATGTTTATACTTTGTAAGGCCCCATACATCCATGTGCATCAATTGAAATGATCTTGTTTTCCTACTAGTACTAACAAGAAATGGGACTCTAGTTTGTCTAGCTACGAGACATACTTCACATTTATTCAAAACAAAAGCAACATCATTCTTGAAATATGAAATTTTCTTTAAAAAAATCATAGGTACATGACATAACCTTTGGTGCCAAGCAACTGCATCCACTTGTTGAATTGTTTATAGACATTTAGTCAACTCTCCTCTCTTATTCAGTGTGTCCAAACATAGTATGTACAACCCTTCTTCTTCATTACCAATTGCCCTCACCTTCCCAGATAAGAGATCCTAAAATATACAATATTTTGGAAAGAAAGTAACACTGTAATTTAATTCCTTTGTTATCTTTAAAACAGACATGAGATTAAACTTGAATGTTGGTACACATAAGATATTTCGAAGAACATCACCTCCTCCTAAGTGATAATCACCAACATGTGAGATTCTGGCTTAATCACCCATAGGCAACTATACTTTTTCTGTATTTTATGTCAAAATTTTACTCTGTAAGTGTTTCTGATCACTAATCATGTGATTAGTTGCACCTGTGTCCACAATCCATTTTAACAATACTTTTGTATCAAGAGTACATTTACCTGTCATATTTGAACTAGTCTCTCTCTTGTTGTTAAGCAAGTTGAGAAGTTGTTGATGTTGACTAGGTGTGAACTGATCAGGTGCTATATATTGTGGAGCCATAGACTGTGAATACATTTCTTGATTATAACTATAACTTGGCATGAACTGTGAGCCTTGTGGATGGAACTGTGAGCTTGAACTTGATCCATATTGTTGTCGTGAGCTTTGTCCAAATTGTTGTTTCTGCATGTGCCTTATGTCATGTTGGTGATATTGCACTTCACCTTCTTGTCCAGTGTCTTCAAATGATAAGCTCCCTCATGTAACCACATTTGTCTTCTTGGTTTTACTTTTGAAATTCTCAGGATATCCATTAAGTCTGTAGAAGTCATCTTGTACATGTCCAGCCTTGTGAAAAAAAATCATATTTCATCAATTTTAAAAAATCCACTTTAAAATGACCTTTTACATGACAAAAGTCACAAAATGCACTAGAATTATATGGTTTCTTTTGCTTTGGACCTCCATTTCCACTTCTAGCTGTTGTGAACATGACATATGACTCCACTATTTCCTGCACCATCCTACTTGTTCCTGCAACTATCCTTTGAATTTCATCTTGGTTAATCATTGTATATACTTGGTTCAGGTTTGACACTTGTTGCATCATTATCACCTGACTCCTAGCCTGACTGTAACTATCATTGAGTCCCATTAAGAACTGCAACATTCTCTGATATTGTAAATGATCAATAAATTCCTTGGACTTAGAACAGCAAGATAGTGGTAGCATAATAGAATCATACTCATCCCAAAGATTCTTAAGTCTAGGGTAATACATTGATACTGATAATGTTCCTTGTCTCAATGTAAAAATCTCTTTATGTAATTGGAAAGCTCTTACACTGTTTATTTTGTCAAATCTCTCTCTCAATTATTCCTAGATAATGTATGAATCAAAATTGAATAGTAACCCACTGAGCAAATTTTTGCTCACATTTTCCATTAACCAAGACACTACAATTGCATTACATCTATCCCATAACCTCACCAAATCCCTATGAAAGGCCTCTCTCTTTAATGTTTCATCAATAAAATCTATTTTATTCTTTCCCAATAGAGCTAATTTCATCGCCCTACTCCATAAGGTATAGTTATCAATTCCAGTTAATATGATCCCAACAGATAACAAACATTTTGCATTGGATGGAAAGAGGTATAGATGATGATTGTGATCAATACTCACCGTCATTGCTGCAATTCCATTCGTCAAATCTTCTCCATTAGCTCTCATTGCTATTAAGTTTGTGATTTTCGATCTCAATTGCAATTGTGATCAACGATTTATGTCTCAATTGTGCTTGTATTCAACAGTGTTCAACTTCTCGATCTTCAATTTCTCCAGTACTAGATATGGATCCCCCGAATTCCTCACTGCATGTGAAAGATTTCCCTCGATCTATGTCGATTAACCTCGCTATGATACCATGTGAAGTTACTGTGTTATCGAAGAACAGAGAAAATTGATCAAATGACAGTAATCGCCATTGAAGAGAAAACCAAGCTTGAAGAAGAAGTTGAAGCTCAAATTGGGCTGAAAATGTGAAAATATCTAATTAGCTAATCAGTAGGAGCACATTGTTAGTTATATACAAATACCAACATACCTAAAATATTCTAACTAACCATTAATTACACTTAACAAACTTGTAACTAATTAACAAACTTGTAACTAACTATCTAAATAGTTCCATGTGCTACATCTCATGGTACTGTTGTACACCTGCCTATTTCTTTCACTCCCTCAATTTCATAATAAATGATGTTTTTAACTTATGCACACCATTTAAAAAATCACTCAGTCCTAGAAAATTATGAGTGTTTTTATTAATTTATCTCTAATTAATGTTTAAAAAAGAAAAACAACTTAATGATTCTTGATTATGTTAATAAAGCTAATTTTGGAAGAAAAAAGTTAATTACTTCTTGAAATTCTAAAGCATCACTTATTTTAAAACAAAATGAAAAATCTAAAATACTACTTATGAAACAGAGGGAGTAATTAATTTTCGAACTTAGCGTCCCCATAAAACCTTCGTCTAGCACTAAGCACGGGATTCAAGCTTAACATTAAATTCATTCTTGCAGTATTAATGAATTATAGATTTCTAGTTTCTAGGAAAAAAAAAACGTTAAGGATTAAAAGAGGAAGAAAAAACTGAAAATCCTAGTTTGAAATGGCTAATCCAACGTCTTGAATTATGAAATTAAATTTGGTAAAGTTGATTAAAACATAAAGATTGAATATGGGGCACTATCTTGATTAAACAAGATGATAAATGTATCTTTGTGGTGGGTGAACAACTTTTAAAGTATGTTTGATTGATTTCAATTATTTAGATAATTTATACATTAGAAGTGAAATATAAAATGGTACTTTAATACTATTTTCTCAGTTTCAAAAAGTTTATCTTTTTCACCTTTTTAGTCTATTTAAAAAAGATTTTTTTTTACACTCTTTCGTTCCAAACATGACATGTTTAAAACCACAAAAGGGTCATTTTTGTACATTCTACACATATTTAATTTAAGACCACAAAATTCAAAAATCTTCTACCTTCTTGAACTTTCTGCCACGTGTTTAAAACCACAAGATTGTCATTTTTGTAAATTCTACACATCTTTAATTTAAGACCGCAAAATTCAAAAGTCTTCTACTTTCTTGAACTTTCTGTCAAGTCAAAACCAGATAGTCTTTTGAAACGGGGGAGTAGTATGTATTTAGTAAGTAATTTAAAGTTAAAAAGAAAAAAGGGTCACCCAACTTTAATAATTCGAACCTGATTCCTGAAATTAGCCAAAACTATTCTAAACTTAACTTCACTGCATTTATATCATTCTGTTTAATATCATTTTCACAGAGATTGACTTGATTGAAATAGCTAAAGAAACAAGTGAGCTTAATATATCACAGTTGTTATAAGTAAAAGAAACAAATGAAAAAAGATGAACAAGACAGAGAATAGGAATATAAAAGCAAAAAAAAGAAAGCTAATGGATTTTAAGAAACTTTAGATTCTTGGGTAGATGGAGCTGTCCAATATGACTTTACTGCAAACAGAAGTTTTTCCCTCTCCAATGGCCCATCTTCATGATCGACAATCTGGCTATCCCAGTTCAGCCCATCTGTTATTCTCTTTACTTTGATCAATGTATCTACATCATCTCTGATTATTACACTTCCTTCTGGCCTTAATATTCTATCCATTTCAAGTAATATATCCTCCATTTCACATCTGTAATGAGACACACACTCATAATTCATCACAGCTTTTTGGTAATTAAGAATATGTATATATCAATTCAAAAGCCACAGAAAATTACCTGTCTTTATAGAGAGTAAATACAGAATCAGCATGAATAAGATCATATGTCCTTGGATAAGTTGACATGGCCTCACACCTGCAACAAAGCTCATGGTAATTCAAAAATATACTAATATATGTCTAAATGTAACAAAGGAAAAGAAAGGTAAAATAAAATTGAATAAAGCATAGTGAGAATTAGTATATATAGCCGACCCGACTTGCTTTGGTTGAGGGATAGTTTTTAATAGCGAAATTACCAGCTCTGATATGTTCCGATTAATCCTCGCTCAAAAATGACACCAAGTGTGTTGATTTTGGCTTCAGCAGGAACTATATTCATGACCCAAACAGGATCATCAACCAAATTAGCAGCAAAACCAGCCAAGTAGGCATTCATATCCAATAAATTCCGGTATCTCCCCGATTGGCCAAGTTGATTATTCACTGTCTTGTAGTATGAAACTCTTCTTTTCCATAGTTGTGAATCCTTCTTGAAAGTATCTACCGTGACCCCATTTACAGTTCCTCTGCTAATCCTTGATGGTATCGCGTGTAATCTTTTAGGCCATTTTTCCAATTGTCCACCAGCTACCTTTTCTTCACTTGAAACATCAGGCAGGGGAGTTAAACAAGTTTCAATCTCTGTGTACCTGAATAAATCAATAGACAACTCCTGATTATAATTATAGCATGTAAGGTAGTATAACTATGACGACTATGATTGGAAGAGGGACAAACCAAGCGTTATCAGGATCTTGGGCAGGGCATAATGGGGGAGTTTTGGACGCCGTTCGCAATTCTTTACAGTGTAAATGATTGTATGGCTTCTGCCATATTGCAATGTCATTTTTCTCAACAATCTTTTTCCAGCAAAGACTCCTAGCCACTTGCTCAATTTTAGTTTGTTCAGTATTTAGGTCTTCTTTGGTTCTATCCCAGCCTTTCCAGTATTTCCTCCAGTGAATTGGTGGACCGGACAGGATCCAATATCCGCCAGGCCTCAGGACTCTGTCAACTTCGATCAAGTACGTACCATCTGATCCACCAAAACAGCAAATAGTACAATATAATCGGGATGCCATTACACAATTTACAGAAAAAATATTTATAGAGTTACGCACCATATTCGCCCCAAGGAATGAGGCAACGAGAGCAATGTGCCATGTCGAAAGCTCTAGATGGATAAGGAAGTCTTTTGGAGGCAATAACTCCAATCAAAGCAGGAACTCCACGCTCAAGAGCAAATTGAACCTGCCCTTCGTGCGTATCTCTAGGTGCAAATGACATAGCTAGGATATTCCTTGACAAAAGATAAGCTCCCCAACTAGCCACCTGTGTAAATTGTAACTTCTTAAGTAATTTATTGTTTAGGTAAGGTTAACTCTGAATAATACATCACTAACTTTGCTATTACAAAATCTTGATTAGTGGTAATTTTTTTAAGACCACAGAAAACCCAAATTGAGGAACATATTTCATAAGTACATTCTTGAATAGAAATATGGTTCATGGAATCCTGCCAAATTTCTGGTGGATAGTAGTATAAAGATTCACTGTAGAATTAGGAAGAGACATCATGCATGCAATGCCAGGTGTACAGGAGAAATTATGCATGGGAGTATTGTTGGAAATTTACTGACGTGAGATTGAGTTTATCCAGTCTTTAATGACTTAAACACGTGGGCTCCGCATGTCGGAAACATTGTTTATTCGCACATGCCTAATCTACTGAGTGAGTAGATGATGTTAGTGACAAGTATCATCAAATTTCGTTAAGAAATGAAAGAGATATTGGTACATAAAGTAAGGTGTTTGAGACATGAAAAGATGGAGTGTTTTTGGTAAAAAAATGACAAATCTCCTCATCGGGTTCGGGTTCGGGTCTGGGTACGGGTCACACGAGTCACGGGTCAGAGCAAAAACTCTTTTTTTTCCTTCTGTTCAGTTCAAAATATACAGTGTATTGTTGATTGTTGTTGTTTTATCTTGAAAGACTATTGTCCATTACTGTAAAAGCATCAATACAGGTCAATTTTATCATAAAGACAAAAAGTCATCTCACTCAGCCTTTCTGACACCATTTTTACCAACAAGTATGCTAAGGAAAAAGGCGTTTTGGTTTGTTGCCAAAAAAGCTGTCTCGGTCCTGCTTTTGAGTTTGGAGCATATCCACTCCCCATGCCTATCCAACCAAGAATGAAAATCTCTTTCGCCATTTTTTATCTTTAGATTTCAGAGTTCAGAAATGCATTCAAATGTGTACACATCAATTTAACCAAAAATAAGGTTCTTTCCCGACTTCCCCTGAACATTAAAATGTGAATCTTCCCACGTTTCAAAATGTTTATCTGATTTTGACTCAATACGAAGTTTAAGAAAGTAAAATATTTTTAAAGTTTGTAGTATTAAATTAAAGATATGTACTAAAATATCATTTAATCTTGTGATTTGAAACATGTCATGTGAAAAATTAAAATTAAAGATTTGTCAAAAAAAGATACGTCTTTTTGAAACGGATCAAAAAAAAAAAAGTAATACAAATATTTTGAAATAGATGAGTATCTTTTATTATCATAATATCAAGAAATGAAAACTAATCGTCCAACTAATCCAAGATAGAATCAAGATTCATGGAACGCAAATAACGGAGAAGAAAACACCCATAAAAAGGAAAAGAGTAAGAAAAAGAAACAAAATAAAAATACTAATATTTTGCGTGATGCAGTCAAATTATGCCGTGTTATGGAAGAACGAAATCTACTGATAACAGGAAAATAAAACAATTAGCAGCAGTAACCAATCATAGTAAATGAAGATAAAGAAAGAAAAATTACCCCACAGCCCGTATCAATGGCAGTCCTAATAGAACCATCTTTCAAATTGATCAACTCTCCAATATCATCAATATACGCATCAGCACCATTAGGAAACATAGTACCACCACCAGGAAATCTAAACCGATCACCTTCATATCGAATCCAGTTCTGTACGGCCTTCTCCACCGTCAATTCTTTGTGTGGTACATTATTATACCACACCAGATCCCTACTCAGTGGCCACTTGAAGGGATTCTTGTAACCATATGGAGCCGGTATACGGCATTTCAAGAATTCACTCTTTTCAGGACAATGTCTTTCTCTATATATCAATCTGTCTCTATTGAACTTTAATGACCTTTGGTAGTCTTCACAGGGTGTGTATTCACTGTACTTAACGTCACATGGTGGGTAGATTTTAACGGTGTCGTCTGGGGCCACTGCTCCGCCGTCCCCGGCGGCGTGGTGAGTACTGAAATCCAACTGGGAGGAAGAAGAAGATGATGATGATGATGAAAAAAGGGAGGTAGTGTTTTGAGAAGTGAAGCAAGTAGTGGTAGATGAGGCAATGTTAGAGGTTAGGCCAACGTTGGTGTGTTGTAAGTAACCAGCGTAGTAACAAGCACAACAGAGGAAAGTGATGGAAGCCAAAAGATAATAAAGATTGAGTTTTTTCCAAGAAGAGAAAGGGTGTGTGGCTGATGAAGGTTTGGAGGTTGGAGTATAGTATGGGGTTTGGTTAGAACCTGCCATGGCAGAGCAGAGCAGAGCAAAAAAATGGTCCTCTGATTTGGAGGGATATGATAAATTGTGATGGCTTGGTACGTTTATAGGAGTTAGTGAGAAGAGAAGGACGTTGGTAGTGGAGTGGTATTGGGTTGGGGGATGGAGGGGGCGGGGTGGGGGATGGGCGGGGTGGTGGTGGGGGTTTAGATAGAGATTTGGAAAGTGTCAAAAGAATTCCAAGTTGGACATGTGAAGCGGAGTTTACTCTTGCTAAACTCTGTGTGTAATATAGTATGTATGTAAATGAGTTGGGAGTATATGTTTTTGGTTATATTTTAGAGGATTTAAATTGTATGTGACACTGTAATCTTTTCTACAACGACCTTACTTGAACAAGATCTGTTCTATAGGCTCGTATCACTGTATTCTTGAGTTCTAAAGAGAGATGAAAAAAAATCTGTTTTACAAAATTTGTGTATTTTAAGGGTACTAGGCCATTTACAATGATTCCTAAATCTTTTTAAAATAAGCATTTTTTTGAGAAAAATAAATACTTTTGGCCTCCAAAAAAAAATGTTTGGCCAGACATGTTACTAAGCCACCAAATTAGGCTTATGAGAATTATTTACTTGTATTTCCTAAATGGAAGGGCACGGAGGAGAATTAAATATTTCGTAATACTCCCTCCGTCTCATATTAACCGTCTCTTTAACTTAAAAAACTTATCCCTAAATTCACTTTAAAAATTTAAAATTAAAGTTGACAATTATTTTCAATATACTCTTAACATTAAAGAAGTAGAAGTGGTTTTTTTAAATACTGCTCAATTCTTAAAAAGATCAAATAAATTGAGATAATTTAGTAAACTATAACTTGTATTCATTGTTTTTCTTAATGACGTGAAAAGAGCTAAAGTGACAATTAAGCAAGAGTTATTTAATAGAATTAGCAGTAGCGTTAAGAATTAAGGTGATATTTAAGTTTTTGGGGACGGGTGTTACTGTTGACTTGTGCTGTCCAGTAGATGCAATGTTTAAGGTTAAAGTGAGATACCAGTTAGGCTTTACCTTTCAAAAGAATATCCTAGTCAGGCTCTCTACATAGGACTCGTAAGCAGCTTAGAAATGTGAACATGAAAAAAAAAATGACAAGTCGTTTTCTTTGTCTATTGTACAGAGCTGAAATTATTATGAACACTTTTAATCTTGAGGGCGACTTGTTTTCTAAATCTCAATTGAAGTAGAGACCAAAGTACTTGATCTTCAATTATATTTGACTTGCATTATCATTATAACACTGCTTAAATCTGCTAGGAGAATTTTTTTTATTTCATTTTGATTGCATCTTCGCAAATTTTCTTTTTGTCAATAATCTTCATTTGCCAAACAGTTTGCACATTTGTTTATCTTTATCCGGATATGAATAATACTATTAGTTTTGTTGGCTACCAGTAAGTATGTGTGATCAATATGTCGCCTTCTTTGAAGTGTTTGACAACAAACATGCAGTATGTTTTCGCTTTTTAATTCTGTACATCCTTTTTTTTTAATCTAATCTGAATATCCCAATATTGACGTTCCTTTATCATCTTTATAAATTCCTCTAAATGTAGCATTTTCATTTTGGGTCTTTACACTTTCATTAGAATTCAATTTAATCTTTCCTAGATAAGGCGAGATCAAGTGATTAGCAATTGACTTGTTTAGAATTTAGATATAGAGGTTTGACGAGGAAATACTTCAACAATTTCCTAGCATAATCTCTAATAATTTTGTATTATAAATTACGTATGTAGACAAATTATTTCCCACGAATGTAAGGGCACTTTTATGAGGTAGTAGGACTATGAAGAAGAAGTTCAGTTGTTAAAAAGAAATGGAGAAGTGCAATATGTTTTTTGTTTCTTTTTTAACAAAATTAATGATAGGTGTCACAATAGTTTTATTGCGTGAGATATACTTTTTGTAAAGAATGATCAAATACTAGAAAGACGTGTAAAAGTCATAGTTTTAGAAAAAGTTTGATGAATAAATTTTTTTCCATAAAAATAGTGTGTTAGAATTTCGATACAAGTTGGGAGCAAGATATGAATTAAGCCAATATTGAATAACCTTCCCTATCTAGTGATGACGGTTACAGTTCGCTTTTTATACGGATTAGCATATAAAGAGCTACTAAGAGTTTGGATGGTGGTCTAAATGGATAATGTGTTTTAGAATCGCCATTTAATTTATAGATAAATTAAAAAAATTAGTGTGAAAGAGTTTATTCAAATTTCTTTGAAAAATCATATCTAAACCAGAGTCAAGGTAAGGGTTTTGGTGATCCCCGAAAAAGGTAGTAGCACCCCGATATTAAGAATCCGTAGAATACGGTTGACCTTCGTGTTCTATTGCATGCTTTAAAAATGATTTGAATTACTTAAGGTTTAAAATCCGCTCAAATAATTTGCCATCTCATGTATTAAAAGATTCAAGGTTTTATTTAAAAATGAGAAGATAAACTTTAGCCAAAAATAGTATGCACGAGATGCTTAATCAATTTAGTTTTCGGACTATACACTTAAATGCGAGTTTGAGTAGAACTCCACATTTAGTCAAACTATATTGATCATTTTTACACTTGCATCTTTTGTTTAAAATCTTTTCAAGTTTCAAAAGTGGTATAGTTTCATTCGAAAAAAGACTTGTGATTTTTGAAAGGAGATAGTAAAAATGGTTTTCTATTTATTGTTTTAGCATGCCATAATCCCATAGTCAACACTATATTCTAACTTTTCAAAAATCTTCAACTCGACTCAAGTCCAAAATAAGTTTTGTTTGTTAAAAAATCCTAATCCTATTTGGACTTAGTCCGGACTCTAATTTAAATCAAAGTTATTCATTCTTTATTTCAAGTCCAATTTCCTATAGTCCATTTGTCACTCAGGCCCGTATTTGTGTCCTTTAATTATCAGCCCAATTTTAACTTCAAAGTCTAAAATCATTTTAACATTTAGTAAAAAAATTGGTTTTCGCTTCCAACTTTTAAGTGTCCAAAACAGTTCACTTTTAACTAGGGCTGGCCAGTGGGCCGGGACAGCCCGACCCCGACCCGAGCCCGTCCTGAGCCCGCCCCGGTCCCGCTCCGACCCCGCCAAAAAAAAAAATTACGGGGGCGGGACTCGAACTCGGGACGGGACGATGTCTCATCCCGCGAGACCCGAGCCCGCCTGTGCCGAGACCAGACCCGACTCGCCTTTGCAAAAATGGTCGTTGCACCATGACCATAATCTAAAATGGCCGTTGTGCAACAGCCATTTTAGCCCCTCCCAACCCCTACCCCTTAATATTTATTTTTAACCCATAAGTTATTATATTTACACTTTAACCCAATTTTTCAACTATAAATAACTCATTTTCTCTTCATCTTTCTCACAAATCTTCCTACAATCTCTCTAATTTCTCAATATATCTCTCTACAAGTCTACATTGTTTGCTAAATATTCAATTTTATTTATTCATTTGGGAATTGGTAGTGAAGTTGGCAACTAAGCTTGAGGATCTTTCATCCAAAGAAAGTTTCAATTTTCAACCTCTCAATTACACGTCGACGTTACGTCGTGTTTACATTCGATCGTTCCTTCATTAAATTATTATTGTCTGTTTATTTAGTTTAGAACTTTAGATCACTTAATTTTATTGTCTTTAATTATTTATTTATTTATTTATTATCATAATTAAAATGGAAGGATTAAAAGGTATGTTTAAGGGTAAGGGTAAGGGTGCTTCTTCTAGTAGGGGCAACCAGGGCAAGGGTACTTCTTCTAGTCATCTTATTCCTACACAGGATGATTTTGTTGATACTCAACGTTTTCCTACAATACCATTAGATTTAGACCAGGAGCTATTTTCTGGAACTCAAGAAGACTTTAATTTAGACGATGATCTAGATGATATACCCACTAATGTTGATGACAACACACCCACTAGTGCACCTTCAACTGAAATACCTCCTATTCCCCCTAGTATGAGACGAGGTCCAGCAAAACGACCATTAAAATCAGATGCATGGACATTTTTGATAGGGACGTAGAGAATCAAGTAGCCATATGTAAAATTTATAAAAATGTTTTAAAATTTAAAAGCTGGAAAAGGTCACGGTGGGGACGGGGTTTAATTAGACACGTAGTAAGTGCTCATCCGACTAGGTATGCCCAATACCAGGCTTCAAAACCGGTGCGCAAATGCCCGCTCCATCGGGACGAGGTTCACATACCGATCTTGTCTCGGACCAAGTGCGGTCAAATTAACCCTATGGCGGGGAATTGTAGGCTCTAAATACAATAAACATAGAGATAGGGAAGCAATATCAAAATTAGTTCTTTGTGGAGGGTTTGCCTTTTTCATTTCCTTCATCTCCCGGTTTATTCATTACATTAGAGATATATATAATCCTCGCTTTTAACGGTTTTCCTAGATCAACTGTTAAGAGAGATGTATTTAAATTCGCGCATGAATATCAACAATATTTACGTTTTTCATTATATCATTTTAATGGCAAAGTATCCATCACGTCTGATATAGGTCGTAGTACTAACGGCCATGATTATTTAACTGTAACTTGTCATTGGATAGATTATAAATGGTCTATGCAAAAACGTATTTTAGCGTATAGATATATAGATGATAGGCACACTGGTACTTTTATTGCAGAAAATATTTATCAAGTGTGCGATTATTACGGAATTACCGATAAAATTATGACTATTACATTAGATAACACTTCTAATAACAATTACGCAATTACAATTTTAAAAAATAGTTTAACTCCGTCTTTTCCAGACCATTTTCATATAAATGTGCGTGCCATATATATAACTTAATTGTAAAGGATGGTCTATCACTTTTTGAAGACATTCTTAGTAAAATACAATTTTCTATAAACTTTATTTTTAAAAGTGATAAAGTACAACGTAGAAAAGAATATAAAAAAATTTGTCATGATTGTGGACTACCTTTTAGAAAAATTCCACAAGAAGTATGCACTAGGTGGAATTCTTTATACGAGCAACTACTTGTTGCTTATGACTATAAATTACCTATAACTTTATTTTTTAACTCTCATAATAAAAAGCCAGCTGATATGATTTTAGATAGTGATTGGGAAAAAACTTCCAAACTTATTGTATTTTTAGAGAAATTTTTTCAAGCAACAAAAGAATTTTCCGGTATATATTATCCTACTATTTCAACTATGTTATTTTATATAACTCTAATATTTTTATTACTTAGTGAATATATGGAAAAACCAGCTTATAAGGCAGCTATTAAAAAAATGTTTCTCAAAATAAAAAAATATTTTATTCCTATTCCCTCTATTTATATTATTGGTTCTGTATTAAATCCTACTATTAAAATAGACGGTACTAAATTACTAATTGAAACTATTTACGATTGTATAGAAGTACTACCACCTCCAAGTCCCAAAAATCTAAATCACCCACCACCTATTGAACAAACTAAAGAAGAAGTATTGTCTAGCGTAGAACACCAATGCAAAAATATATATAGATTTTATCAACAAGAAAATGCTAGTAACTTACCAACTTCCATACCATCTTCTTCATCTTCAATACAACCTCACAAAGACATCTTTGTTTCAAGCTAGTATTGAAAGCCTCGTAAATAGAATGTGCGGTCGTACCTCTACTACTAACCAAATTAGCGAGTTTGGATATTTTTGTTTCTGAGGGTTCCGTACCGTATCAAGAAGTTATCAATGAAGATGGACATGAAGACTTGCTGAAATACTGGAGGGGGAATGAGAAGACCTTTCCGACACTTTCATTGATGGCTCGAGATGTTTTGAACATTCAAGCGTCGTCAACTGCGTCTGAAAGCGCTTTTTCTCGCAGTGATATCAAATAGGAGACCACAGACACTCATTAGCCGGAGACAGCTTGGAAATTGCAGTATTATTCAGAGATTGGATACGAGCGGAGCGGAGAAGGTGAGGTCAACCAGAGATCAACGAAGAAGATGATGAAAACTACAACGAAATCTTAACCGAAGGTAGTGGAAGCGACGTGGATCAATTTGACCAACAAATACCAATTCCAACCGAAGAACCACATGAAATCATCAAGCAATTAGAACATGTTTTTTTGAGAATGTAATTTTTTTAATTGTAATTTTATTATGTAATTTGTAACTTTTGGACAACACCACAAAGTTGCAATTTAGATTTTAGACAATTGTATTTGTATTACAAAAAAATCATATGTCTATTAAATAATATAAGAGGCACAAAAACAGCCTTGGGATGTTTTTATTACACTATCTTATTTTGTTTATTGAGTTTTTTTTATACATATGTTATTTAAAAAAAAAAAATGAAAACCCGCCGTATCCCGCCCCGAGCCCGAGCCCGACCCGAGCCCGCCCCGACCCGAGCCCGACGGGATCGGGATCGGGACGGGACTTGCTCGATCCGCCAAACCCGACCCGCCAGAGCCCGCCATACCCGACTCCCGCCTCTTCTCCTGGCCCCGCCGACTCGCTGCATCTACTGGCTGACCCGAGCCCTACATCGCCACTCCTACTTTTAACCAAAACAGTGCCTTTATTTTCCTAATCAGTCCGTTATTTTAGTTATTTTCCATATTTGAACAAGTGTTTTAAAATCATTTTTAGGCGATCTAAACTAATCGATATACATATCGTTTGACTATCCTAGATTCCGACTATAAATAAGCTCCAATACTTGAAAGTATTTATTTACAATAATACACATATATACAATGACAATAAAATGAAAATGGAAGGTTAAGTTTAGGCTGGTGAGCCTATCTAAGCCCACCAGTTGGCTATTTTTACTCATAGCTGAGCCTTCAAACACCAATATTAGCTCCCCTTTCATGTATTATTCTCAGTCTCAGCCGGCAATTTGGATTGGGCCTCAGCCCGATCAGCAATGGTATGGAGGAATGACTCGATGAAGAGGATGATGGGCTCAGTAAGGATCCATTCCATGATGATGCAGCAGGAAAACAAACAAGGGGGAAACATGATGATGCAGCAGGAAAACAAACAAGGGGGAAACAAGAATGCAAGTTAGACATACCCAAGACTTATCATTCAATTACATATATTCTAAAATAAACAATGTCGTGTATAACCCAAAAAGAAACAACATATATCCTAGTCATATCTGGACAGATTCACAAATAAGAGGGTGAAACACATGAACTTTGCTAGGCCCATATACTATGATTCGAAGATATACTAAGACATTAATGCAAATGGGCTAGGCCCAACGAACTTCAAAGCATAGTTAATATGAATGAAACATATAGAGGATATATATGCTTATGCAACCTGATATACCGAGTATACCAGATGTATACAGGCAGCATATCTTGTGTATATCAATACACATGGCAAGTAATCAAGAGCAAATGGGGAGAAGCAATTCCCAGATGAAAAGGAAGAGGACAATCAAACACAGACCTCAGCTTTAAGCACTCTTTTTTAACTCAATGTTCAACTAGGTATTTTAGTCCTACCAATTTCAGCATGAGTACATACAAAAGGGAATGTCATTTACTTAGCACACAAGCAAACCTTAATATGTCAATTTCTAGATTCATTTGAACTAGATCAGAACACAGGTATGCTACTCCACAGACCTCAGACTCACACAAATAAGGTGGGGGATGACTGTGAGCTATTATTATAATAAACATGTGATTCAAAGAAGGAAATAGGATTCATGTAGGCCATGCAAAACTTCAATAATCATACAGGGTATTCAATTTGAAATTCACAACTGACAATCCTAAAATAGATAGACATAAACTCCTATAAGCTTCAGGGAGACTTCTCATGCCTTTGACTTAGGCTAACATACACATAAGGTCACTTAGCAAGGATTAAATCCATATGAGTACAGACATGGCATAGTTATTTATGGTATTAGACTAGAATACATGAGACAAAATGCACACAAACATGGATTTATATGTTTTACAGATGATTACACTGGCTTAAGCCATAACTTAGAGTTCTAAGGTGAGCAGATTCAGTATGTATCCACTTCATGATTCAAGATGAACACAACATAGATTCTAAACTTAACATAATTGCCAAATATGTACACAACCCACATTATTTATGTAATATAGCTAGGCTAACTTTAAAAGGCCATATCATGCTTACACTAAACTTAAAATGGCCAATAATTGACACAAAGGCATAGGCAGGCAAGTTTAATGAAACATTAAGATAGATGCAGCTCTTATACTAGACTTATCCTAGCCTAACATATGTATTTTAAATCAGAACATGAACCAAGTTATCATAAACTGCCTAACAAACTTAAAATGAACACCTAAACCATCTTGACATCACCTAAACAGCTCACACATAATCAACAACTCTTAAACCAACAAGACTGAGTATTAAATTAACCAAAATAGTAAACACATGATCAAAAAGGTCCCTAAACTAATATTAAAAGCATTTTATTAACTTAATCATACACAACAGTCAACAAATAATGAATAAATCCACCTAAACATACTAAACTAAACCATGAGCAACTTAGTAACAAGTTTTGTGACTTCACAAGTTCATACATGATTAATGTTACCTTAAACTAACATGGTAAGTATTTAACACACAAATAACTACCCTGACACACCCTAACAGTGACCGACGTGCTGGATATCGACCTAGTTGTAACAAACAACCAAAGTTTTGAGCATTAATCATATATAACTTAACTAAATATGTTGGATATTGACTTAACAATCATAAACAACCACCAAATCCTAGTTAAACATGTTTAATAGCCATATAAATGGTCACAACTCAACCAGGCATAACAAAGAATTTACTTAACAGGTTCAAATAATCTTTCATATCAATTGAACATGTATAAAGGCTAACTAACAGACCTAAACAACAACTAGAGTTAAGCTAAACGTATTTAATAAGCACAGTCACATCACACATATCATACTAAGCTAATCTAGGTAGAAAATTAAAAGGAGACAGCCGAAAGGTCGAAGGTGACTTAAAATTAATCATGACCACATTCATATTTTAAATTCAGAAAATGACCGAACAATTTCATAAATAGCCTAAACAAATTTAGATCTTCATTTTGAGTCTAATTTTGACACTAATTAGAAATTAGAAATTAGAAAATTAAAACCATGCAAATGGCTTTTAAATTAAAAACATGATTTAAAATTGAGATGTAATTGCATCATCATATTTAATTAACAATTTCTGAATTTGACGGAGCGGAACATCAATTCTTTAATTTTGAAAAAATTCTTTTAAGATAATTACATTTATAATTGTCGATTAAAATTTCCAGAATCATAATTAATGACCAAATTATGTAAAATTTGGATATGATATACAATATGTATATCATGTGATATTTTGTCAAATGGAATGACAAAATACTCCCAGAATAAGTTTGTAAAATCATATTCGTTTTGTGAAAAGTATATTTCACTTCGTCTATGACTCGAGAACTATGAATAATTAAATAAAATTATTGGAGGGTAAAAATTAGGTGTCAATAACTTTCCCTTCATTTTTCGGGGATGGCTAGACCATCCCTGAGCAGCGAATTTTGACTGAACTAATTTTTAATCGATCAATAAGAAATTATTTCCCATTTTTATGCAATTTTGAAAAAGTGTGGTCGGACCCTGGTTTCTGGATTTCTCACATATCTCATGTTACATGAGAATTCAGGCTACTTGTAGTTCAACTTGATTAAACTACTAAAAGTCGGTAAAACAAAAGTATCAAATCAGAAAGTTTCGGAGTGATTTTATTGGAATGTGATCGATCATCGGAGATTGAGTGGCCTACATATCCCGGTTTTGAGAATCAGGTCACTTGTAGTTCGACTCGATGGCCCAAAAAGGATATCCTTTATGTGGGAATCCCTTTGACCTTTCTGATATACGTCCAACCGATTACAGGTTTTAAAAACAAAAACTTTGTGATTTGAATGCGAGGTCAGTGCGGAGTGATGTTCAACCTCATGTGCATAGATCTTGACTCTCGTTGGCATATATTTTCGATCGACTGCTCAAGAAGAAGTTCCATATTTGCTCCGCATGTATCTGAATCTAGTCTTCCTGCTTTCCACCTCCGGTAGCTTTGACATATTTCCATATGCTAAGACCTGCATGTTGGTTATTCATTTATATTATTATACTTATGCCAATTTGTTTATTGTACCCATTTGGGTGATTTATTTTGAGCGGATTCCACCCGCGACTTCATCTGTCTCTGTTGGATTGTTTGATATGAGCGGATGCCACATACGATACCGTATGGATCTTTCTAGTAGATGTTGTTAATTCTATAGCTTTATTTTTTGGGGAACAACGATTGCAGTTTTTGGACGAAAGTACATCATTAGGACTTGGGAGTGAAGCCTGCAACCTTTCGACTAGAATTACATCACCCGACTTTGGAATGAAGCCTCCAGCCTTTCGACTGCAATTACACCATTCAGACTTGGGGGTGAAGCATGCAACCTTTCAACTGGAATTACATCACATAACTCTGGAATGAAGTCTGCATCCTTTCGATTGGAATTACATCATTTAGACTTGGAGGTGAAACCCGCAGCCTTTCGGCTGCCATTACATCACCTGACTTTGGAATGAAGTCGGCGACCTTTTGACTAGAATTACATCATTCATACTTGGGGGTGAAGCCTGCAGTCTTTCGACTAGAATTACATTACCTAACTCTGGAATGAAGCTTTCAACCTTTTGACTAGAATTATATCATTCGGACTTGGGGTTGAAGCCCGCAACCTTTCAACTGGAATTACATCACATGACTCTGGAATGAAGCCTGCAATATTTCGACTGGAATTACATCATTCAAACTTGAGGGTGAAGCCCACAACTTTTCGACTAGAATTACATCACTTGACTTTAGAATGAAGCCTGTTGCCTTTCTATAATTACATCATTCGGACTTGGGGGTGAAGCCTGCAACCTTTCGACTGGAATTACATAACTTAATTCTGGAATGAAGCATGTAGCTTTTCGACTGGAATTACATCATACATACTTGAGGGTGAAGCCCACAATCTTTCGACTGGAATTACATTGTTCAGACATATGGTGAAGCCTGCAGCCTTTCGACTAGAATTACATCACCTGGCTCTGGAATGAAGCCTGCAGAATTTTGACTGGAATCATATCATTTGGACACTAGACTCTCAAGGATAGGCTATACCTTTCACCTTATGCCATTTGTGGCATTTATTTCTGGTTGCGGCTCTCAGGTCCGGTGTCGTGTCTTTGCTTTATTGATGGCTCTCGGAGCCTGGTGGTTGTCTTCTGGTATCAAAATGACTTTCTGTTGCATCTTTTTCATTCATGAGTAAACAAGTTAGTAGGAAAATCATTGTCTCTGTGACGACGTTCTGGTGACCTACAGTCACAAAAATATTTATTAGTTTCCTATGCGATCGATCCATGTTGCTAACTCATGCTGTGTTGTTTCTCCATTTTCGGTCTCGACCCCTTCTTTCTGTCCATGTAAAAATGAGAGAAAATATTTTGAGTAAAAATATTTGAAAAGGCTTTGAAGAAGAGAACTTATAGCTAAAACACTTCATATATTTTAAAATATTATTAACTCATGTCATGACATTATTCGCTTGAGTGAGGATTTTTTACCGCCTTCGACGCTCTACTTTGGCTTTTTTTGTCTTGATCTTGATGAATGTTTTCAAGACCCCTCAAAAATTTGCCCAAGTTGCATATTTGAATCAGCTGACTCTTGTGTCGATTTGCATTTGAAGGCATTTTTGAGTTCCTCTCATAAATTCTGCCCTAGTTTGTGATCCTATACCGACCGATCCTTTGAGCCGAATTATTGATGAAATTTTTAAGATCTTCTCAAAACTTCTGCCCCAGTTTGTGAGCCTAGACCAGCTGATCCGTTGAGCCAGATTATTGATGGAATGGTTGAGATCTTCTCAAAAATTATACCCCAGTTTATACCGTGCGAGGCCGTTTTTGATGTTCCTGAGGTTTTCTAGGGGTTTATTTGGATGTTTTGTTTGGTACGACTGAGCTCGAAGAGCGTCTACGTATCCCTCTTTGGGTATCAGGTCATCGCATAATTCATATTATATAAAATGATGGGTTTGGGTAACATTACGACTGAGTCCGTAATGGACACCTATGTATCCCATCTTTTTGTTTGGGAATCAAGTCCTCGCGTAGTTCGTTACAAGGAATTGGTTTGGTTTTCTAATGCAATTACAAGCAAAGAAATGTGATTACAAGCAAAAGAAAAGTGTGATTGCAAGTAAAGAAATGTGATCACAAGCTTGAGGAGTGTGTCTTCACGCGTAGTACCACTTGATTGCGTCTGAGTTGATGGATTTGGGCCACTATTGGCCATCCATTTCAGCGAGGATGACATCTTTTCCTGATCGTACCTTACGCACCATGTAGGGTCCTTGCCAGTTAGGTGTGATCTTTCCCTTGTACTCATTTTGGTGTGGAAACACATGCTTGAGCACAAGTTGTCCTACTTGAAAGATCCGGGCTCTTATCTGTTTGTTGAAGGTGCGTGCCATTCTCTATTGATAGAGTTGATCATGACATATTGTGACCATCATTTGCTTATCGATTAAAGCCAGTTGCTCAAATCTTTTCCGGACTCACTTTGTGTTGTTCAATTCTGCTTCTTGTATGATTCTGAGCGAGGATATCTCTACATCGGCTGGTATCACTGCCTCAGTACCATAGACAAACAAGTATGGAGTTTCTCCGGTTGAGGTCCGAGTGGTTGTTCGGTATCCTAGCAATGCATAGGGTAGCTTCCACCCATGAGAAGTAGCTACTTGTGAGAGTTGATCAAGCGATGTCTGTTGGATGCTCTCGGCTCTATGGGCCCAATGACGTCCATGCCCCAGGCTACAAATGGCTAGAGTGAGCTCATGATATTAAGCTCATTTGGTGGAACCTTGATCAGATCTCCATGAATTTGGCATTGATGGCACCTTTGCACGAAGCAGCTACAATTGATTTCCATTGTCATCCAATAGTAGCCTTCCCTTAAGATCTTCTTAGCTAGGATGAACCCATTCATATGAGGTCCGCAAGTTTCAGCGTGTAGTGGCGGACCCAGGATTTAAGGGTCGTAGGTGTTTCATGAGAAAATATAAGTTGCTACCAATAACATATACTTATGGACAAGGAAATGATGGGACCAAAAGATGTACTTTGAGCATCATTAAAACTAAAAAAATATGTTGGGCAAGAGGTTTGAACACAAGTCCCCCAAGTATCTAATCCCTTGAAGTTCCACCTAGAAACCAAAGCACCCAACTGTCTTTTTAGTTTCTAGGGTATTTTTTTAAGTTTTATACCCAATGTTGATATATTTCTTTATAACTATACCTAATCTGCGTCAGGTTTAATAGGTGTTGCAGCACCACAAAAATGCATATAGGTTCGCCCTTGCTGGCGTGTACCTCTTTGAGTAGCTTTATGGCCTCGGCGACATCGACACATCTAAGTAACCCTAGATCGGGCATCTTCTTGTAGAGTACTCCCTTATTCAGGAAGAAACCATTGACCATTCTTCTGATGGTCTTCTTTTGATTAACTGTTGTGTTTATGAGATACTCTCCATTTTCTAGATATGGGCTTATGTCGACATACCATGGTTTGTTGTCGGGTTCCGCTTCTATATGGGAATAATAGGCAAGTTTTTCCCTGATGCAGATCTCCAGTCGGTTAATGTTACTGCTTTCAGGGTGCTGAATCATGGATGTTATGGTTTCAAGAGCATCGGCAAATTCATTTTGAGCCCTTGGTGTATGACGAAGTTTAATTTTTATGAATCTGTTGCACAATGTTTGTGCCAGGCTGATATATGGCAATATCTTCTCTTTCTTGGTGGACCATTCTCCTCAGACCTAGTGAATTAGCATGTTTGAGTCTCCGATTACCAAGAGTTCATGTATATCTATGTCGATTTTGTTTGTGCATTGGAAGTTGAGTTTTGCTGCCATTGGGTAATAGTGACCCATCTCTGAAACCAAAACCACTTCTATTCCTGAACCTTTGTAGTTGACTGCACCATCGAAGAACATTCTCCAACCTGAATATGCTTCGAATGTTTCTTTTTCAATTGCCATTACCTCCTCATCCGAGAAATATGTCCTTAACGGCATGAATTCTTCATTGACCAAACTTTTTGTTAGTAAATCAGCCAATGTTTGTCCTTTTCTGGACCATGTATTTGATGTCGAACTCGCTTATGAGCATCTTTCATTTGGCCAGTTTCCCTATATGCATGGGTTGGCAAAAGATGTACTTTAAGGGATCCATCTTGCATATCAGATGAGTAGTGTACACCTACATGTAATATCTCGGCTTCTGCGCTATCCATGTTAATGTGCAATATGTTTTTTGCACCAGAGTGTACCTTGACTCATAGGTGGTGAACTTCTTGTTGAGGTGGTAGATTGCTCGCTCTTTTTTCTCATTTCGTCGTGTTGAGCCAATATGCATCCAAATATATTGTCTGATACCGACAAGTACAACAATAGTGGGCTCCCTGGCCTGGGAGGAACCAAAATTGGTGGATTGGAGAGGTATATCTTGATGGTGTTGAAGTCATTCTGACACTCATCTGTTCATTTAATGAGCGCATCATTTTTAGTAGCTTGAGGATGGGCTCCACAATCACTATGGATTGCTCTATGAAGAATCTGATGTAGTTCACCCTTTCCAAGAAGCTTTTTACGTCCTTCTTGGTCACTGGCGGTGGAAGTTATTGAATGACTTTAATCTTTGTAGGATCTAGATCTATGCCCCTACGGCTGACTATGAACCCTAGCAATTTCCCGGTAGGCACTCTAAACACGCATTTAGCCAGATTCAATTTTAGATTGAACTTGCGGAGTTTGTTGAATAACTTTTGCAAGTATACGATGTGGTCGGAGCCTTCTCGTGACTTGATTATGACATCATCCACGTAGACCTCAATTTCCTTATGCATCATATCATGGAAGACGACAATTATCGCCCTCATGTAAGTGGCATCAAAGTTCTTGAGGCCAAACAACATTACACGATAATGATACACTGCCCATGGGATAATGAATGTCATTTTCTGAGCATCATCTTCGCTCATCAGAATTTGACAATAACCGACGAAGTAATCTATAAATGACAGTAATTCATGTTTTGCGCAGTTATCGATGAGTATATGGATATTGGGAGTGGGAAGTTATCTTTGGGACTAGCTCGGTTGAGATCTCGGTAGTCCATATAGATCCTGATTTTTGGTCCTTTTTTGGTATTGGAATGATGTTGTCCAACCATGTGGGGTGATCCCCGAAGTTATTCCCGAGGTTATTATAAGTTCTCTTTCCACCTCGGGAATCATTCCGGGTGTAAAGTCTGCTACGAAGTGCACTAAACCTGAGATTTTATAGCAGTTCTTGGTTTATACTCTATGTCATACCCACTAATTTCTACTGCCCATTTGGCTAACTTACTGGATAGTTCGGGTTTATGCATCACATTTTTAATGGATAAGTCATTACTACACATATAGGATGACATTGAAAGTACGATCTTAATTTTCTATCAGCTATTATCAAAGCTAATGCCAATTTCTCTAAATGATGATATCTGGTTTATGTACTAGCTACTATTCTACTTATATCATAAATAGAAAATTATGTACTTTTTTCTTCACGAACCAAAACAACATTTACAACCACTTCGGATACTGCCAGATACAAGAATAGTTGCTCATACGCCTTCGATTTATGTAATAGCAGCAGACTGGACAAGTACTTCTTTAGATCCCTAAACGCTTGTTGGCATTCCGGAGTCCACTCAAAGCCATTCTTCTCTTTTAACAAAGAAAAGAACCTATGACTTTTCTCCGAAGACCGAGATATGAATCTACTTAGGACGGCCAGCCTTTCGATGAGTTTTTGCACTGCCTTCACATCCTCAAGCACCTCCGGAATTTCCTCGATAGCTTTGATCTTATCCAGATTGATCTCTATTCCTCAGTTTGAAACCAAGAAACCCAAGAACTTGCCCGAGCCAACTCCAAAAACACACTTCTCTAGATTCAGCTTTATATTGTACTTTCGGAGTAAGTCAAATGTTTCCCGCAAATGCTTTAAATGGTCATCTGTCTCCAGGGACTTTACTAGCATATCATCAATATAAGCTTCTATTGTGTTACCTATTTGGTCCTCGAACATGCGATTAACTAGGAGTTGGTATGTTGCTCCAGCATTTTTTAAACCAAATGGCGTCATGTTATAGCAGGAAGTCTCATATCTAGTTATAAATGAAGTTTTCTCTTGATCCTCCGGATTCATCCTAATTTGGTTGTATCCGGAGTAAGCATCAACAAAACTCAGCATCTCATGCCCTACCTTAACATCAATCATTCGATCAATGCGCGACAAAGGGAAAGAGTCTTTTGGACAAACTTCATTTAAAATCTTAAAATCTATAAACATTCTCAATTATTGTCCTTTTTAGGTACGACAACTATATTTGCTAACCAATCTGAATACTCTACTTCCCAGATGGAACCTATATTTAACAACTTTGTTATCTCGTCCTTGATAAACGTATGCTTGTAGTCGGCCATTGACATTCTATTTTGCTTTACTAGTGGGAAGCTTGAGTCCAAACTCAGCTTGTGAGTCATAATCTCCAGTAGAATACATGTCATGTCTAAGTGGGACTAGGCAAAGCGATTATGTTAACTTTAAGAAATTTAATTAATTTAAGTCTGAGCTCTGGGAATAACCTGGTGCCAAGGTATACCTTTCTATCCGAGAGATGCACGAGCAATATGACTTGCTCTAACTCCTCTATAGTTGATTTTATGACATCAGAGTCGTCCGGTAACAGAAATGACCTCGGGATGCGATAGTAATCTTCTTCTTCCTCGTATATTATCTTCTCAACATCTTCTTTCTTCGGACTCAAGGGGCCCGTATCCTGTGATTGTTATTTAACTTCTTTACCCTTATTTGCATCCTTCACTTCTTTTGGTGCTTGCACCAATTCCTCTACCGCGAATATTTCCCTTTTCGCCGGTTGCTCTTCTCGAATTGACTTAATTCCTTCCCGAGTTGGGAATTTTATCATCAGGTGTAATATCGAAGGCACGACATTCATGTCGTGCATCCATGGCTTGCCGAACAGTGTGTTGTACCTCATTTCACCTTCGATCATGTAGAATTTTTTTTGTCAAATTGTTCCAGTTGCATTAACTGGGAGAGTGATTTCCCCTTTCAAATTGTTCCGGATGTATTTGATCCAACAACCCCAATTGTTCTATGACCTTCCACCAGATGATGTTGGTCAAGCTACCTAGATAAAATTAAAATGCGCTTAATAAAAAACTTTTTGATAAAGACAGAGATTACTAGTGCATCATTGTGATGTTGAAGGATGTCCTCCATGTCTTCATCGTTGAAAGATATTATTTCCTCCGACAAGAAATCCTTGGATCTCTTTTCTCAAGTTATTAAGACTTTCGTCTTCTTTGTGGTCATGATGGATCATTTCGGAACATCCATCCCTCCGATAATCATAGTTATGATATGTTGGGTTAAATCGGATCCTGCTGCTTGTTTGCTTTTCTATTTCTGTAGTTTCCTTTTGCGCGATCACTCAAATATTTGTGTAGATGGTCATTTTTCAATAACTGGGCCACTTCATCCCTCAACAGACGATAGTCTTCCTTCCAGTGACCATGAGTTCCATGATAATCACATATCAAATTTAGATCTCTCTAAGTCGGGTCTGTCTGGAGTGGTCTCGGCCATCTTGGCTCCTGAATGTGCCTAATAGCTGAAACAAGTCCGGATGCGTCGACAATGAAATTATACTCGAAAAGCCTCGAGCTTTCCACACTATTTGAAGAAGCTCTACCAGTATCATTTTTAAATTGCAAGCCTCTACTTGTAGACCCTCAATAATTGTGTCTATCTCATCTGTCCGATTGGAAGTTGAGATTGTTATGACCCTTATCCGATTTAAAGTTTACCTTTCAGGTTGTCCGTAGGGTTGATACCTATCTTTGAAAGACTTTAATTCTGACTCATCTACCCTCTTCAATTTATCAAGATTTTTGTTTCGTCTTGCTGACCCAGAGGAAGTTTGAGTTGATCATCCTCCACCTGGATTTTAGACTCGTACCTATTATGCACATCTGCCCATGTTAATGTCGGGAATTCCAACAAGTTCTCCGTTAGCTTAAATGAGGCACTGGATCTCCTAGGATGTATCCCCTTAGTGAAAGCTTCACTTGCACACTCATCAGGTACCGAGGGAAGAAGCATTCGTTCCTTTTGAAACCTTATCACGAACTCACGCATCAACTCTGTATCCTTCTGAGCAATTTTGAATATGTCCAGTTTTCTCGCTTGGACCTTCCGTGCTCCGACATGTGACTTTATGAAAGCATCTGCAAGCAATTCAAAAGAGTTAATAGAATGTTCATGCAACATAGAGTACCATGGCATTGCCCATTTGGATTCTGTTTTGCCAAATTTCTTCAGCAACACCAATTCGATGCATGTTATTTCCTTTCACCGCACAAGTGTACGAGGTCAAATACTCCTATGGATCCGTAGTTCCATCATATTTTGGAAGATCTACTATTTTAAACCTTTTTGGTGTCAACTTCGAAGTTGCGCTCGGAGGGAATGACAACTGAATGTATCTCTTCGAGTCCGGTCCCTTAAAGATCGGAGGCACTCCAGAAATCTGGTCAACCCGTGAATTGTAGGTTTCAACCTTCTTTTTTATTAGTATCCATTCTCTTTGTAAAAGCTTGGAGCATTTTCAAGACCTCCGAAGATTTATCTGCCCATGTACTAGTGCCATCTCCTTTGACTCGATCCTCCTCTCGGATGCAATCCTTATCCCGGACGTGACGAGTTTTGTCCACTTCACTTGCCCCATTGCTCTTCTTTTGCAACTGAGTAATAGCCTTTTATTTCTCCTTCAATATATTAAAGATTTGAGCCAAATTTATTTCATCATCCTCATCATCGTTCATTGTTTTCTCACATAACCTTCCAGACCTCTAGGGTGAAATCACAGGGTTATTCCGATGCTCTCTAGTTATTAGATTAACGGGCGGAACATTATTGTTGTTATTGATATTGTTAGCTCCATTGACACCGTTGTTGTTGTCATCGTGGTTGTTAATCTCAACTTGGATTTCACTAGCCATTCCGCAAGTACTTGGTGCTAACCTATTTTCACAGTATCTCAAAAGCACAAGTGAAATTTGAGTTTGAACAAATCACCAAAATTATCCTTAACCCAACAATGGGCGCCAAACTGTTTACCACAAAAAAAGTACAGTTGAATTTGTTAGTGGTTTTAAGGATACGTGGATCGATTTGTAATAAACGATGATAAACAATTGGCAATAAGTGAGTAAAATAAATACTAAGAAAGAAAGTTAGCCTGTAACGCCTTGTATCAAGATGAATTCCTTCAACAAGATTGGTCCGAGCCTCGGCTTAATTGCTTCGATTTCGTGCCAAAGATGAGAGCTTATGATTATAATAGCAACAAGTGAGATCGTATAAGTGAATGATGAGAATATGATGCCTTTCCAACCTGAAGGTTGAAATCTTTTTATAGCTATGAATACAAGACATTGACGTCCGAGAATCGTTCTTCAATTAAATGTAATTAAATGGCAATAATAGTCTCTTAATTAACAAGGAGTAACGGTTGACATCATATCCGGAACGGATACACACTGGGCTCCTCCGGTTCTTCATCCGGTGTCACCTAGTTCGGTCACTACCCGATCTTTTCTTGACATCCGGACTTGTCTCGATGTAACTCTCATCCGATGCGGAACTCTGTCGGCTCCCTCGAACTCCATACCTAAACCTTGCCACATGTCATGCTGAATTTCACCGTATGCATGCATATTAACAAGTGAAAACAAGAAGAAAAGAAAAAATACTTAGAGGAGCAGGTTGGCCATAAGCCCTTAGAAGGTATTTATTTTTATCGGTTAAATTGATAATCGGGCTGTTAAGGACCGCTCATCGACTAACCGATGACGAATATCTTATTGGTTCAGTTATCAGTTTAGACATACTCCTTACAAACCTTTAACTAACAAACCAAATTGATACTCCCTCCTTTTCATAATAAGTGTCCACTAAGCCCTTTTATTTTGGTTCAAAGTAAGTGTCACTTACATAATTAAGAAGAAATTAATTATTTTATTCCAAATATACCACTATTTAGATGAGTGAATTTTTATGTAATCTATTAATTAGGTAGTATTTAATTAAAAATAATTTAGTGAAAGTATTTATTTTTTCATAGCCGTTAATGTTTTTTAAAAGGGTGTGCTAAAAGCTACGTAAACACTTAATTTAAACCAGAGGGAGTAACATATAAAACCGAACCAAACTGACTAATAAGCATCAACCCCCAACCATAATTTAAGTTGAAGGCGATTTTTTACAGGAGACATTCGAATGAGTTGAATAGGGAGTAATGGAAATTAGTACCAAACGTGAAGGCAACGGAGGCTATTCCGATTTGTCGAATCCCAAAATAGGCTAAATTTATACGCCTGCTCTTCCTGGAAGCTGTCACAATTTTAATTTATACTGTTGCTGCACATTCCCACACGTCCAAAGTCCATAAACTACTAATTTAAATTATTAATCTGCCGGGAAGTCGTTGTCCATTTGAAGTGCCATTAGCTCTTGTAATTGCTGCTACAACTTTCTATATATGCATTTTATTATATCAGATTTGAGTTTGCTTTGTTCGTGGAATGCACGTACAGAAGACATGCACCACCTACTCTATCTCTCTCGAAACTCTTACTCGGGTTATATGTGATATAAAATAAATAAACTGCCAAGAAATTATCTCACATGAATTTCCTGTTGAAAGATCATGTAAATTATATCGACTTCTTTTAGTTAAAAATTTTGCTCCACCACTGTTCTTATTTTATACGCCTCTCATCTAAAAAAAATGCATTATTAACTTTTGAGGAGTAGACAAATCAAAGAAGAAAAGTTAGATTACTAGTCGATGAAGGCTCGCAAAGTAGATAGCAAGCAAGAGCTTCTCAGCACCCTAACAATTCTACTTTTTAATAATATCTTTTATTTTGATTAGATAAGTGTTGACGTATAATGCGACTTCCAGATATATTGAATCATATAATATTTCTCTGTTCTGTTCTCCGATCGAGATATTTCTATTTTATTCACGAAAAATAAAATAAATATAATCATCAAAATTTTGGAGCGTGAAGTACCATTAGATCCATTTTTTAGGGGATTCATACCATCAACTAGTTTTAGATGCATTGACCACGTTTTGGATATATATATATATATATATATATATATATATATATATATATATATATATGTAAAATGCCAAACCGAAACTAAAGAAACCTTCTTCCTTCATAAATGTTTGCATGTTTGAACAAATTTTTAACATTAAGAGGCTTTTCAACTTGCAAAATTGTAATTTAGTCGGAGGTACGCCCCTATCAAGTTGTTCATAGTTTAGTTTTTTTTCTGTTAGACGTTGAGTGCAAATTAGACAAAAAGTTGTACTTAAGGTGAAAGGGTAAAATTAAGAAGAGCTGTTAACTAATTATCGAACCTTGGTATATATGAAGATTCATATCCCCTTCCTGGCATTGAAATAGGCCTGACAATGGGATTAATTATGGAATTAACAGTTCGTTTAGTCTAACTACAGAAGTGCATAAACTTTAATATTTCATTGAACGTAACATATGGTATTTTGACTTAAAAGTATCTAAAAGAAGAAATACTATTTTATTACATTCCTTTTTTGACATTATAAAAGAAGGTTTGGAAACTAAAAACCTCATATATAGTTAAACTAAAATAATAAAACCTCCATTTGACTTGATAGTCGATCTAGCCAGCTAATAAAAGAAAGATGTACCTTAATTTCCACCCCCCTCTATCGTACGTAATCTCCACATATATCATATCTGTAGTTATACTCCACTTTGATAGTAGTATATTATTTCCAAAATCATTTTTTTCCTCAAATGCTTAGTCCACTTGATTTGTTTGTGATCTCAAAGCAAAAGTTAATTGCACGTACGTAACACTTCACCTCGCAATCTTAAGTTAGATTTTAATGGTATATAGTATACTTCAAGTATATGTGCATAGTCATTTTCATAGCTGTGTGCTAGCTAGTGTGACTTAGTTTTTTTTTTCTTTTGACAAGAGAAGATAATGTTTGACTGAGATTGAGTTAATTGGACAGTGGTTGTATTTTCTCACCCTGTATCCAGATGGCAGTGGATTCTGGACTCGGTGGATTCAGATCCGTTTTATAAGATATGAATTTTTAAAATTTGGACCCGACGGATCCGAATCGGACCCGAATCCATTTCTGATGGATCTGGATCTTGTATTTGAGATCTGTATCTGATCCAGATCCGACTCGTGGATCCGTTTTTTATTAAATATATTCATAACCTAGAATGTAATTTTATAAGTATTTTCTTAAAATTGCTAAGCACATCCTTGCAAGTTTAAATCTCAAAATAAGTTTAATTTATCCCCGCGTTAACTCAAAAATAAAAAAATAAAGAGGTAACTTTGATAATAAAATCAATGTTATATTAGTGAATGACTAACATCTCCATAGACAAGTAGTTAAAATTATATTCACTTCATTTGTGAAGATTCAAAGCACATGCAAGTTCTACATTGTGGAAATACTAGTCAGCATTTTCCACAACTATTGTCATTGTCCAACATTTTCAATTAATAACTCACAATCAAAATGAGACAACGAACAAAATATCTCATATGAACATTTCAAAATTGAAACACAGTAAACTGTTAGCTAAGTAAAAATCGTTTGTCAGTTCAAAAAAAAATTCTTAGCAAGGTTACATTCTTAGAAACGCAAATTTTTTTACATGTGGATCCATATCCGATCCGTGGACCCGATGGATCCTATGGATCCGGATTTGAATATGATTTTTATGAACCTGATGGATCTGAATCTAGTAGGATCCGGTCCAGATCCGATCCATTGTCATCCCTACCTGTATCCTTTGAGTGCAAGCTTCAAATTTCTTTCTCTATTTTCACATCTAGTCCTAAAAAAGGTTAAGGAATATCATGAACTAATGATTTTTAAATTTAAACCTTGTTTAACCATATATATTTCTCGTCAAAAATTTCTCAATTTTGATTGCTATGTTTTAGCTATAATAACACCCTAAATTTGAGCCTCCTCCATTTCTTGTTATTGATGTTGAGTTTATGTCAAAGTCAACTTTTAAAATCATTCCATTGCATTGAGATAACCGGAATATTGAACTAGCTCAAGAGTGCTGACACGACAATTAGCGAAAACTAGCAAATTCTAAAACTGTCATGGTACTGCCTAGGTGGCATTTATATTTTGTTAAATCAAAACCCCCTCCCATAGAGAATTTCTTCATTTCGACGTACAATTTTGTTTGAGTTAATAAATACATTTTCAAGATATATATAATATCTTCCTTGACCTATTCCATTTCCTTGGGTAGTAGAGATAGATCCACGATTGGATGGATTTGGATGAACCTAGTAACAACATATGCATTCGCCCTTTGGTGATTAGTTGTCTTTCACACTCATAAATTCATATTCATGATTACGTGTGAATTCGCTTAAATTATATATATAAAAGAATTTGTTATGGACTAAACCAATTCATGAACACTTTTAATATGATATGATATTGTCCGTGTTAGATCAAACCAACACAATTTTCTTCAAAAGGTTTCTCGCCATAAAGAGGACAATACACATCATATGTAACATTTTTTTCAATCATCAGCTTCCAATTAATGTGTGATATTGTTTGAACGCCCAATAATAAATGCGTAATATCTCGTGGCATGGTACACAAAAGCATTCAATCAATTTAATTTAACCTTTGAATTGTATACTCAAAAATTAAGATTTTGAATTGTATACTAAACTTTTTTCTCAGTATACACTAAACGCTAATCATTCCGTCTTAAATTATTTGAAGGTTGAATAGTTTGGAGAGTCAAACTATTCTTTTTTTTATTATGATTTTCTTCAACTTTTTTAATATATTGTGAATTACTATCTCCATCCCAAAAAGATTGACATTTTTCACTTTTCGAGAGTCAAACGAGTTATTCTTTGACCATAATTTTTTCATGTCTTTTAAATATTTTAAATTATTAATTATGGTGACTTCTAATATTTTTTATGTAGTTTTCAAATATGCAAATTTTATTTTGAAAAAGTTAAAGAGTATATGTTCAAACACGGTCAAAATTAAGAAGTTTGACTCTCGAAAAGTGAAAAGTGCCAATATTTTTGGAACAGAGGGAGTGTTAGTTATGCAGATTCATAATACTTTTATATAGTTTTCAAATATGTAACTTTTATTATTAAATACTCGACGAATCTATATTTAAAATTAAGTAAAAAAATTGTTTGACTCAAAAAATTGATCAATCTTCGAACAAATTGAAACGTAGAGAGTAGCACGTTTCAAGAAACTAGCTAGCTAATAGAAGAAATTGACTTCGCAGTTGAGGCTCCAAGCTCTGTGGACATACATTTCTTAAGCTTTTTGTCCCTGGGCTTCCGCATAAAATATCAATCATTGTTTTTTCTTTAATTTTTTTTATTATATAGAGGTATTGGAAGGGAAAATTAGAAGGGAATTACAATATGAGGATTTGAATCCTCACCAATAAAATAAAAGTTCAAATTTTCAACCAATTGAGTTACTAGATTCTTAGGAATATCGATCATTGTCATCCCTTGTTCAAAGGAATCAAACAAAATGGCCGAGAAACATATTGGGGAGGCTTTAATTGACGATGATGACTACTCTTATTGTTTTCTAGTCTAAATATATTTTGCTCTTATATGGTTAATTATACCACAACAGAATTTATGTTCTCTTCTTTCATATATATATATACATATATATATATATATATATATATATATATATATATATATATATATATATATATATTGAACACACCTTAATTAGCCTAATTGCAGCCAGCTCAAAATTAATTTCCCTCCTATATTCTGCAATGGTTTAATTTTTTCTGATTAATGAAGTTGGTAAATATGTAACATTAATTTCGTATGAGAATATAGCAATGGTGTTTCAAATGGCAATTAACTTTCTCTGTGTAAAGTAGCTGTCAATGCCAAATAAGTATGCTAGACGAGTGAGAAGGTCCAAAACGAAATTAACAAGAATATTACTAGGCAAGACCCTGAAGTTTTGCCCAAAATTTCCATACTTATGGTCTTAATCCTCTTTCTCCAATTGTAATGTTTTGCTTCTATTATTCCATCTCGTATTTCAAAAAGGTCTTTATAAAGCTTATATTACAGCTTGTGTCTCATTAAAAAAAGTATAGGCTCCTTTTTGGTAAATTAATTAGGATGAATGTGCTTTTAGTCATTACATTTCAGTGGTGCTACATAAATTCTTTGAATATCCCGTTAATATTTTAAACTTAATCTCAAAAAGTATTTTTTTTCACATATTAGTTAATTCGTGTCCAAATGCTTGATGGTATATTGGTATCCTAAAAAGGATCTTCCTTTATGGAATAATGAAATAACTACTTAACTTTGCTAGTACAATTGCAATCTTGCATCTTATCGTTATAACTTTTTATTCTCATCAAACAATTCTCTTCATAAGAAGAAATATATTCTCTTACAAGTTACAAATTTGAAAACAATTTAGAAAGCTTAGGTTTGCAGAACCTCCTCTATTATTATTATTTTCTACATTCTTGTACATTTGTTGTTTCTAACGGATAAACATAATTCTATACATATCCTAAAATGAATAACTTGTCAATGACCCTAATTGAGATTTATATCGGTAGGGGTGTATACAAAGATCAGAAAGCATCACAACGACAAATTGAGTACTCAACTAAGAAAAAAATCCTACTAGTAGTTTAGTTTGGTATTAAAAAAACCCACAATAATTAATTTGGATTGATATTAATTAAAAATGTTAAGAGTCCCACATCGAATATAGAATGGGAACATGAACTTTTTATATGGACTTGAACAATCTTCACCCTATAAGCTAGCTTTTGGGATTGAATTAACCTCATAATTCATTCTTTACATGGTATCAAGAGCCATAAATTAACTTTGCCCACCCCCACCTATTCGGCCTACCCACACATAGGTGTGAAAACTACTCCTACTTTGGCTTCTTTCTTCCTTTTACTCTAAACCCTAGCCGACATGGACTTTTTATATGGACTTGAACAATCCTCACCCTATAAGCTAGCTTTTGGGGTTGAATTAGCCTCATAATTCATTCTTTACATGGTATCAAGAGCCATAAATTAACTTTGCCCACCCCCACCTATTCGGCCTACCCACAAATAGGTGTGAAAACTACTCCTACTTTGGCTTCTTTCTTCCTTTTACTCTAAACCCTAGCCGACAGCTTACCCTAAACCACTCTTCCTCTCGACGCCAAACCACTTTCGATTTAGGGTTCTTCCACCAAATACTTTTTCTCCTTCTTTTATTCTTGTTTTTAGTGGGTAACTATGGCCGACAAACAAAAATTCCATCCAGCTTTTGGCCTAAATAACGTCAAGAACTTTATTTCAATTACACTTGATATGAAAAAAGGGCAATACTCCTCGTGGGCGGAGTTATTCAAAATTCATTGCCGAACATACGAAGTAATATACCATATCATTCCCTCCGAATATTCATCGAAAAATACCGTGTTGACAAAAAGTTATGGTCTCGTTCGGATGCTATAGTCCTTTAATGAATTTATGACATTATCTTTAACGACCTTTCGCATACTATTTTGGAACCGAACTATACGGCTCAACAAGCGTGGAAGCGTTTGCAAAATATTTTTCAAGATAATAAACTTTCTAGGGCGGTATATCTTGAAAATCAATTCACTAACATCAAATTGGATGATTTTTCAAACGTCTCCACCTATTGTCAAGAGTTGAAAATGTTTGTCGACCAACTATCCAACATTGGTGCGTCGGTGACAAATCAAAGGTTAGTGTTTCGATTAATTGCGGGTTTGAATGAACAATATGATGGTATTGTAGCGTTCATTCAACAAAGTAACCCATTACCACCTTTTTATTAGGCTCGTTTGTGGTTGATTCTTGAAGAAACCCGAAAGGCTAAACAAGTAGCGACAGCGGCAAACAACGCCGGCACCGCCTTTATTTTCACTAACACGATGGAGGAGGTTTTTGGACCTCAAAATTTTGGTTCGGCAACACACCAAAATCGTAACAATAACGGATCAAAAAGGGGTCAAAACCGCAACAACAATAAAAGAAAAATAATTGTGGAAAAGGGAGGGGCCAGAACGCCGAAAATATTTTCGTGGAGGGGCTCGCCATGGGCAGAATCGTTCCCACTGGGAGCCGTAGCAGTAGGGAGGCAGCGGGCAGTGGTGCCAGGTCCCGCCGTGGGCCTAAAGCCCACAACAGTGGGCCCCACAGTACTCTTTTTCGATGAACTAGTAGGCCAGGCCCAACAACCAAAATAGGCAGCTCGGAATTTTAGAAAATCGGCCACCGCAAACCTATACGGCCCATGGCCCCTCGACGTCAAGTTATGTCCCCACGAACATCGAGCATGTCATGAACAACATGAGTCTTAATGTTTCCGATGATTCTTGGTACATGGACACGGGGGCCACATCACACATGACGGCATCTCAAGATAATCTCTCGCCTTATTTTAATATGAGCACAAATAAAAATATTATTATTGACAGTGGACAGAAAATTCTGATTCGTGGTATTGGCCAATCAAATCTACCACCCCCTCCCCCATGCATTTAAAAATGTCCTTCATGCTCATAAACTTATTAAGAATTTGGTATATGTGCGTCGGTTTACCACTGACAATAATGTTTCTGTGAATTTTGATCTGTTTGGATTTTCTGTGAAGGATTTTCAGACGGGGAAGCCACTAATGAGATATAATAGCACTGGGAATTTGTATCTCATCACCGCTCTCACCAACAACCAAGTCAACTCTTCATCAGCCTTTGTTGTTTTTTCGCCTGATTTATGGCATAACCGTTTGGGTCACCCTGGTGCACTAGTGTTGGATTTTCTTAAAAGACATAATTTTATTGCTTGTAACCGTAGTGTAGACTCACATGTTTGTCGTTCTTGCAATTTTGAGAAGCATGTTAAATTTCCATTTTTTTTATCTACTTCACAAACTATTAAGCCATTTGATATTATGCATTGTGATGTGTGGACATCCATGGTTTTAAGTTCGGCATGTCATAAGTATTATATGCTTATCTTGGATAATTATACAAATTTTCTATGGACATTTCCCATTGGAAAAAAATCACAAGTCCCCATTATTTTTAAACAATTTAGTATTTCCATCCAAATCCAATTTGAGAGATTCATAAAATGTTTTCAATGTGGCAATGGGAGGAAATTCATAAATAACACTTTCAACGATTTTTGTCAACAAAATGGGGTGTCATTACGTCTTTCATTTCCATATACTTCTCCTCAAAATAGGAAAGCTGAAAGGAAAATCCGAACAATCAATAATATGATTCGTACACTACTTGCACACTCGTCCACACCACCCTCTTTTTGGCATTATGTTCTTCAAATGGCCACCTATCTTTTGAATATTCTTCCTAGCAAGTTTGCTATCAAATAAATCACCTACCCAAATGTTGTACCATCGTATTCCATCATACAACCATTTAAGGATTTTCAGGTGTTTATGTTATCCCTTGTTTTCGTCCACCACCATAAACAAGCTCCAAGCCCGGTCCACTCCTTGTGTTTTCTTAGGATATACAAAATCATCGGGGTTATAAGTGTTATGATATGTCTAATGAGAAAATTATCTTATCTCGTCACGTTATTTTTTATGAGTCTACATTCCCGTTTACTACATATCAAGTGGCGTCCCCACCTTCATATGAATTCTTAGACGTAGGAATACATCATATTTTGAACCACCATTTAAATACCCAATCCGTTAGTGCCCTAGCTGGGCTGACCCAAAGTGGACAATCACCACAGCTGGCCCAACACCCAGACGACACTGGGCCGGACCGAGATTGGGAGCCCACTTCCTCTTCATTGGCATCATCAACCCAGTCCAGTGCTAGTCACAGCCATACCCAACATGTTTCACCAAACAGTCCACCAGGCCTAACTTCACAAGCCATTGTTCGGCCCATCCCAATTACCCCACCTCGACCCAGTCCACTACCGAGTGACCCAACCCACTGTCCCGGTCCTACATCAAAACATTGAAACCCGTGCCATGCACGAGATTTTTGGCCTAAGCGTTATTTTAACCTAACTTCTTCGATTCAACCATCTCCACTTTAAAATAATCCCAAAGTAGCTCTATCCGACCGAATTGAAAAACTGTCATGCTAGACGAAATTGATGCTCTTATTAAAAATGAAACGTGAGAATTAGTACCACATCATCTAATGTGAACATCATACAATCTATGTTGGTTTTTTGTCATAAAAAGAATTCTGATAGCTCTTTTACGATACACAAAGCTCGTCTTGTAGGTGATGACAAGTCTCAGCAGGTTGGCGTGGATTGCGGTGAAATATTCAGTACGGTAGTTAAGTCGGCTACTATCAGGACTGTTCTGAGTCTAGCCTTGTCAAAATCATGGACAATACATCAGTTGGATGTCAAAAATGCATTTTTACATGGTCACCTACAGGAAACAGTTTACATACACTAGCCGTTAGGTTTCCAAGATCCTACCTATTCGGATTATGTTTGCTTGTTGAAAAACATCTTTTATATGGTTTGAAACAGGCCCGCAGGGCATGGTACAACAGATTTGCAGGGTTCATATCCATATTGGGGTTCTCTCACATCAAGTCCGATCAGTCTTTGTTCATTTACAAGAAGGGACATGACATGGCTTATCTTCTTCTATATGTGGATGACATTATTCTCACAGCATCATCTGCCTCATTTTTCCAGTCTATTATGTCTTTCCTTGCGTCAGAATTTGCTATGAACGATTTGGGTCCTTTAAACTATTTTTTGGGAGTTGCGGTTACTCAATATGCATGTGGTCTATTTCTCTGTCAAAGGAAATAAGCCGAGGAGATCATAGAAAAAGCTGGTATGTCTTTCTGCAAACCGCCCCATACGCCGGTTGATACAAAGGCAAAATTGAGTAACACAACAGGTTCCCCATACATTCACCCGACACATTACTGCAGCCTAGCAGGGGCATTGTATTATCTCACCTTCACGAGACCTAATATCTCCTACGCAGTTCAGCAAGTTTGTTTACATATGCATGATCCGAAAGAAGCACATATGGGGGCTCTGAAACGAATTCTGTGGTATATTAAAGTACTCTTGATTTTGGTCTGCACCTGTATAAGTCCACCGTCGCTGGCATTACATCTTATACAGATGTTGATTGGGGTGGTTGCCCAGACATACGACACTCCACCTCTGGCTATTGTGTGTTTTGGAAGACAACCTCGTTTCTTTGTCGTCGAAACGCCAGCCGACATTGTCTCAGTCGAGTGCAGAGGAAGAATACATAGGGGTAGCTAATTGATCTCTGAATCATGTTGGCTCCGTGACCTTATTTTAGAACTACATTGTCCGATCGAAAAAACAATCGTGGTTTATTGTGATAATGTGAGTGCAATATACTTATCAGGTAACTCTGTCCAGCATCAGCGCACAAAACACATAGAAATGAATATCTTGTTTGTCCGTGAAAATGTTGCACGTGGATAAGTCCGGATTCTTCATGTTCCGTCCCGTTATCAAATTGCAGACATTTCCACAAAAGGGCTTCCACGCATACTGTTTGATGATTTCAGGGACAGTATCAGCATCCGCGCACCTCCAGCTAAGATTGTGGGGGTCTGTTAAAGATCATTATATCATTATGGATATGATTATCCTTAATTATCTACATTATGTAAAATCATCAATAATATATAATTAAAGAGAATATTATGTAATTAGTGTGAT
This sequence comes from Anisodus acutangulus, assembly GCA_029783415.1. Taxonomy (NCBI): domain Eukaryota; kingdom Viridiplantae; phylum Streptophyta; class Magnoliopsida; order Solanales; family Solanaceae; genus Anisodus; species Anisodus acutangulus. The sequence continues at coordinate 28,622,507 of CM056497.1, forward strand.
ATGATAATTAGCATATTTATATGATATTATTAGGATAATCTTCCAACATCACAACCATAGATTGATCTTATAGGCTTATATATATATATATATATATATATATATATATATATATATATATTGTATTTTTAGTATGAAATAAATCATGGAAAGAACTCCCTTCATAGTATCAGAGCCAAATCCATACAAATTACCTGTTCACCGATGTTGAGTTCCCAAATTATATTATCCACACTCCAGTTAACAAGGTCTGGGCGTGCGTGGGAGTGTTAAGAGTCCAACATCGGATATGAAATGGAAATATGGACTGCTTATATGGACTTAGACAATTCTCACCTTACAAGCTAGCTTTTGCGATTGAGTTAGACAAAAATTCATTTTGGAGATAAAAAGATGGAGTCGTCTTCAACCTTGAGTTTTAAATATGAAATTCAGTTCATATTCGCGTCAAATTGTCTCCAAACACCTCCAAATTATTATTCAAGCTCCTTGGATATTTTAACAAAGTCTAATATCACTCAAAAAATAAATGAATATTCGAACTCACTCTAAAACGGAAGGAAAATTGCACCGCAACACGAAATCGACTAAGAACTAATGAAGATTTCTTAGCCGAAAAAGAAAGTAGATAGACTAGAGGAAAAATATATAATTTTTTGGCTGAAGCAATTAGGAGAGGGAGGGGGGGGGGGGGAAGGCTGAGGGGATGCAGGATATTGATAGAAAGTAAATGGATAAAACCTTCAGAAGAAAGAGAGGTAACTTCAAATTTTAATGAGGAATTTTTCTACAATGAGATACAAATTTTATAGCCTGAAACTTGAATGAATTTATCGGCAGTTAAATTCTTAAACTAGAATTTTTGTATGCAATTTCGTAGCCCTAACTTGTCACACGGTACCAAAATTCCTAGTAAAAAGATCAATAGTCCAAAGAACTACATTAGATGGGCCAAATGGAATTGCTTGGTTGAGTTATGAGGCCCAACACTACGCACTCGGAAACTGATGAGCAAGCCCACATTACTACATTAGTGTTTCTCCAAACTTAATTATTAGCAGAAACCTTAAACATTAGGTACTTTTTACCCATGGCCGGCTCAAGGGTCAAGCAAATGAAGCGGTTGCTTGAGGCCCCAAAAATGTTAATACTCTTAATTCCTTTTTGTAAAAAATATAAATCTTGTAAAAGGTACAAAATCTTGTTAAAAGAGAAAGAGGTAATTACGAACAAGGACAACTTAATGGAGGAGATATTGGCATTATTCAAGTAAGCAAATTCAAGCAGTAAACTCTCTCACATATTAATTTATTTTAATATCAATCATCATGTTATCAATATTCCGAATCAAGTCTTACAATTCTAACTTAAATTTCTATTTTTAAAGAAGATTTTGGTATCTTTAGTAGTTTTATTTAATGTGTGCATGTGCATGTGCATGTGTGTTGTATATATATATATATATATATATATATATATATATATATATATATATATATATATATTACTATTTTGTTATATATTAAAATTTAAATGTGTCAACAGAAATAAGTATGAATCAGATTACTGAAAACTCAAAAAAAAAATGATTGCAACTTTAATACAATCTCAAAAAGACATTTTTGATAAGATTTTAAAATTAAATAAAAAAAGAATGGGAAAGTGTTCTTAAAATGGATTAGTCTCCAAGTTAGTTAAGTTAGATGGTATGAAATCCAAGAAAAAGAACTCTACATCTCAAAAAGTTCATAAAGTAAATTTTATTTATTTATATATATATATATATAGAGTGCGATTTTAGGCCATAAATATATATTATACACACAAGCTTAAGGCCTCTCACTAAAGTGCGATTTTAGGCCATAAATATTATTGAGCCGCCCCTGTAATTTTACCTTAATCTAAAAGGTAAGGTTTCTAATGAACCAATTAAGGTTTTTCAATTTACATGTTTAAAATGATAAGAAAGTTAAGAATACATAAATATTTGAAATATGGAAATCTGATATAGAAAGTAAAGATGGTAATAAACCACCCATTTGAGGTAACTAGTTTTCATTTGTAAGTGAAGGTACATATTATGTATGGAGAAGAAAAAGATGCATGTTATACAGGGACAACTAGTATATGTTTGATTTCGTGATAATTTCATTGGCCCCTATCTTACTTCAGAGCTCGGTCTGTCTCGAATATACCTTCAACAGTGAAAAATATTACATAGGCCTCTCACACAAACGATGGAAGCAACATAGAGCTATATTTGAATCATTTTAGCGGTCTAGGGGTAAATGTGAAACTTTTTAATTGCTTAGGACTTAGGAGTATGTTCAAAATTTGGTCTTTTTGCAAAGTAAAATTCAATTCTGTCAAAATCAAAATCAAACTTAAGTTTTTCTTTTTTAAATCTCACTATTAACTTTTGATTGGAGGCGGAGGAAAAGTATTAGTAGTTAACACTTTTGTTTAGACCCTATATTTATATTTGTATTCGAAAATCTATTACGATGTAAATATTTATTTATAATTACGAATTTACTAACTAAGACTAGCTATGAAATCTATAACAAATTGTAAACCCAACTTTAGATTCTGTCTCAGCCTCTCCATTTTATCGATGTGTTGGCTTATGCATAAAAATACCCCACAGAAATGCCACTTTGCAGGAAATTCTACCCTCAAAAATAGCAATATGCAAACTCCAATCAGCAGACTAGGCTTTCTCATCTTTCTTCTCAGCACAAATTTGGCTATAACCCTCTCAGGTAAGTTAATTTTCACTTATTTGAATAATCCAATATGAGAAACACATTTCAAATTTGGTCTATCCCCCCCCCCCCCTCTTTTTTTTTTTTCTTTCATGTTCTTTTTGACGTGATTCCCCCCAAAAATCTTGTGGTTTCTCCTTTTATATTCTTTTCCCTTCAATTTTGGTGTTTTTTCTTTAATATGTTTCTCGAAATACAAAATACATACAACTTATTTATATATTGGGATCTCGGAAAGAACAACATTATTCTTCTTTCTCTTCAAGTTTCAATCTGAAATAACCAACTCTAATTTCACTAAAATGTAAGGCTGGCCAGTGGGCCGGGACGACCCGACCCCGGCCCGACCCCGTCCCGACCCCGCCCCGGTCCCGCCCCGACCCCGCTCTAAAAAAAAAAAATTTAACGGGGGCGGGACTCGAACTCGGGACGGGACGATGTCTCGTCCCGCCAGACCCGAGCCCGCCCCAGGCCCGCCGGACTGAGCCCGCTTGAGCCCGCCCCCGAGCCCGACCCCGCCTCGACCCTTAAACCCCTTTGCAAAAATGGCCGTTGCACCAACGGCCTTTTTAGACTATGGCCATTGGCCACCGCCCATTTTACCCCCCCCCCAACCCCCCTACCCCTTAATATTTATTTTTAACCCATAAGTTATTATATTTACACTTTAACCCAATTTTTCAACTATAAATAACTCATTTTCTCTTCATCTTTCTCACAAATCTTCCTACAATCTCTCTAATTTCTCAATATATCTCTCTACATTGTTTGCTAAATATTCAATTTTATTAATTCATTTGGGAATTGGGAGTGAAGTTGGCAACTAGCTTGAGGATCTTCCATCGAGCAAAGTTTCAATTTTCAACCTCTCGATTACACGCGTCGACGTTACGTCGGCGTTTGCCATCTGATCGTTCCTTCATTAAATTATTATTGTCTGCTTATTTTATTTAGCGCACTTAATTTTATTGTCTTTAATTATTTATTATCATAATTAAAATGGAAGGATTAAAAGGTATGTTTAAGGGTAAGGGTAAGGGTGCTTCTTCTAGTAGAGGCAACCAGGGCAAGGGTACTTCTTCTAGTCATCTTATTCCTACACAGATGATTTTGTTGATACTCAACATTTTCCTACAATACCATTAGATTTAGACGAGGAGTTATTTTACGGAACTCAAGAAGACTTTAATTTAGACGATGATCTAGACGATACACCCACTAATATTGATGACAACACGCCCACTAGTGCACCTTCAACTGAAATACCTCCTATTCCCCTAGTATGAGACGAGGTCCAAAGAAACGACCATTAAAATCGGATGCATGGACATTTTTTGATAGGGACGTAGAGAATCAAGTAGCCATATGTAAAATTTGTAAAAATATTTTAAAATTTAAAAGCTGGAAAAGGTCACGGTGGGACGGGGTTTAATTAGACACGTAGTAAGTGCTCATCCAAATAGGTATGCCCAATACCAGGCTTCAAAACCGGGTGCATAACGCCCGCTCCATCGGGACAAGGTTCACATAATCGTCTTGTCCGGACCAAGTACTGGTCAAATTAACCCTATGACGGGGAATTGTAGGCTCTAAATACAACAAACATAGAGATAGGGAAGCAATATCAAAATTAGTTCTTTGTGGAGGGTTTGCCTTTTTCATTTCCTTCATCTCCCGGTTTTATTCATTACATTAGAGATATATATAATCCTCGCTTTTAACGGTTTTCCTAGGTCAACTGTTAAGAGAGATGTATTTAAATTTGCGCATGAATATCAACAATATTTACGTTTTCATTATATCATTTTAATGGCAAAGTATCTATCACGTCGATATAGGTCGTAGTACTAACGGCCATGATTATTTAAGCGTAACTTGTCATTGGATAGATTATAAATGGTCTATGCAAAAAGCGTATTTTAGCGTATAGATATATAGATGATAGGCACACTGCTGGTACTTTTATTGCGAGAAAATATTTATCAAGTGTGCGATTATTACGGAATTACCGATAAAATTATGACTATTACATTAGATAACGCTTCTAATAACAATTACGCAATTACAATGTTAAAAAATAGTTTAGCTCCATCTTTTCCGCACCATTTTCATATAAAATGCGCGTGCCATATATATAACTTAATTGTAAAGGATGGTCTATCACTTTTGAAGACATTCTTAGTAAAATACAATTTGCTATAAACTTTATTTTTAAAAGTAATAAAGTACAACGTAGAAAAGAATATAAAAAACTTGTCACGATTGTGGACTACCTTATAGAAGAATTCCACAAGAAGTATCGACTAGGTGGAAGTCTTTATACGAGCAACTACTTGTTGCTTATGACTATAAATTACCTATAACTTTATTTTTAACTCTCATAATAAAAACCCAAATTGATATGATTTTAGATAGTGATTGGGTAAAAATTTCCGAACTTATTGTATTTTTAGAGAAATTTTTTCAAGCAACAAAAGAATTTTCCGGTATATATTATCCTACTATTTCAACTATGTTATTTTATATAACTCTAATATTTTTATTACTTAGTGAATATATGGAAAAACCAGTTTATAAGGCAACTATTAAAAAAATGTTTGTCAAAATAAAAAAATATTTTATTCCTATTCCTTCTATTTATATTATTGGTTCTGTATTAAATCCTACTATTAAAATAGACGGTACTAAATCACTAATTGAAACTATTTACGATTGTATAGAAGTACTACCACCTCCAAGTCCCAAAAATCTAAATCACCCACCACCTATTGAACAAACTAAAGAAGAAGTGTTGAATAGCGTAGAACACCAATGCAAAAATATATATAGATTTTATCAACAAGAAAATGCTAGTAACGCATCTGGCTACCATACCATCTTCTTCATCTTCAACACAACCTCACAAAAGACATCTTTGTTTCTGGCTAGTATTGAAAGCCTCGTAAATAGAATGTGCGTCGCATACCTCTACTAACCAAATTAGCGAGTTGGATATTTTTGTTTTGCAGGGTTACATCAGTATCAAGAAGTTATCAATGAAGATGGACAAGAAGACTTGCCGAAATCTTTGGAGGAATGAGAAGACCTTTCCGACACTTTCATTGATGGCTCGAGATGTTTTGAACATTCAAGCGTCATCAAGCTGCGTCGGAAAGCGCTTTCTATGACGAGATATCAAATAGGAGACCACAGACACTCATTGGCGGAGACAGCTTGGAAATTGCGGTATTATTCGGAGATTGGATACTGGCGGAGCGAAAGGTGCGGTCAACCTGAGATCAACGAAGAAGATGATGAAAACTACAACGAAATCTTAACCGAAGGTAGTGGAAGCGGCGTGGATCAATTTGATCAACAAATACCTATTCCAACCGAAGAAACACATGAAATCATCAAGCAATTAGAAATGCATTTTTTTGAAAATGTAATTTTTTTTAATTGCAATTTTATTATGTAATTTGCAACTTTTGGACAACACCATAAAGTTGCAATTTAGATTTTAGACAATTGTATTTGTATTACAAAAAAATCATATGTCTATTAAATAATATAAGAGGCACAAAAACAGCCTTGGGATGTTTTTATTACACTATCTTGTTTTGTTTATTGAGTTTTTTTTATACATATGTTATTTAAAAAAAAAAAAAAAAAAGGAAAACCCGACCCCGCCCCGCCAGACCCGAGCCCGACCCGAGCCCGCCCCGCCCCGATACCGACGGGATCGGATCGACGGACTGAGCAGTCCCGCCCAGACCCGACCCCGCTAGGCCCGCTAGTCCCGATCCCGACCCCCCGTCCGCCCCGACCCGACCCCGCTGCAGATTCGAGCCCCGCCACCCCTACTAAAATGAGACTAAGCAGCTACCAACAGTTCCGCCACGCCTTTGGCACATGAGGTAAAATAATGAAAATGTATCGGACAACAAATCCTGGAATGACGGTTCGACAAAAGAAGGGTACTTTCCGTGTTGCACTGAAAAAAAGGACCCTCCTCAAAATTGATATATAAACCACAAAGGATATTCTCAATCGTTTGCAACACTATCCAATCCAAATAAATAACTATTTGGCCAAACCCCATTTTCGAATTCAGATTTTCAAAGCTTTTTAATGGTTGTTGATGGAGTTTTTAATAGAGGTTATAGTTTTTGGGCTATTTGGTCAGAAAGAGGGAGAGGGGGGGGGGGGAGAAAATGGGGAAGATTAGAGGCTAAAATGGGAAAGATTGGAGCCTAATCCCTTACTTTTCCTATTATTTTGCTATAATTGGTAAAGTTTTGTATATTTTGTAATTAATAATAAGTAATGTATCTAAATAATTGTAATTAAGACTTAGAAATATCTTATCCATCTAAAATTGACAAAATAAAAGGTGATGTTTCTAATGAACCAATTAAGGTATTCCAATTTACATGAAACACCAGGAAAATGATTCCGTAAGAAAGTTAATAATACATATTTAGTTGAAATATGGAAATCTGATATACAAAGTAAAGATATTAAGGAACCACCAATTTGAGGTAACTAGTTTTCATTTGTAAGTGAAACCCATCAATTATAAAAATCGTCGGATCCATGAAGATGACAAAGTTGAAAAAATTACAACAAGGCAAGCAATTCTTTGCAAAGATAAAATTATTTTCTACAAAGATGAAAAGGACATGACAACGTGTGGAATGATACATGTAATATAGGAACAACTAATAGAGGTTTTTCTTTCGGTAAAGTAACACCAAACTTTTCTTCCATATCTAACTGTACTAGATCCTCACCATTGGGAAGTGACCACTCAAAGTAATGGATCAAACTAGCTAAAATCAAGTGAACTTGTTGTCTAGCAAAGGGTAAGCCAGGGCATATTCTCCTCCCTACACCGAATGGTATAAACTCGAAATCTTGACCCCTAAAATCCACATTGGAATCAAGAAATCACTTGGGTCTAAAAGACAATGGATCTTCCCATGTTTTAGAGTCTCGCCCTATTTCCCAACCGTTCACAAACAACTTGGAGTTCTTTGGGATGGTGTAATTCATAATCTTACACTTCTCTGGAGCACGACAAGGAATCCAGAAGGGTGTAGGCGGATGGATTCGCAATGTCTCCTAGAGGCCGACCCCAGATACTTATTTTCTAGTTTGACTCTATTAGTTTTATGGTAAAATTCTAGTCTAAGTATATTTGGTAAATTGTAATTATAGTAGTTTATTAGAATAGAATTTTCTTGTTAGACTAGGAAAATGAGAACTTTTTCCTCCATATAAAGATGTCATTATGATGAATGAAACTAAGAAATAATTCTCCCAATATTTTTCTTCTCTCTAAATTTCCGTCACCTCTCAAATTTTAACATGGTATCAGAGCCTCGTTAAAAGAACACGAAAACCCTAAAATATGGCGGGTGACAAAAATAAAGAATCACCGGTGAAGAAAATAAAATTCAAGAAAGACAATCTCTCCTTATGACATTATGTCAAACGATAATCCTGAAATTATGGTGACACAAGTCCAATTGAAGAGAGAATTACGAAGAATGGGTTAGATCTATGAGGACGACCCTAAGCGCAAGGAAGAAATTTGGCTTTGTTGATGGTACAATCAAGAAGCCGGATGAAGAGTCACTGGACTTAGAAGATTGGTGGACTATAAACTCTTTATTGGTGTCATGGATTCGTAACACCATTGAATCAATGCTTCGTTAAATGATTTCGCATAAAGAGGAAGCGAAAGAATTATGGACGACATCCAGGAGCGGTTCGTTGTTATCAACGACCCTCAAATGCAACAACTGGAGGCAGAACTTGCGGAGTGCAAGCAGAAGGGAAGGAACATAGTGGATTACTATGAAAAGCTAAGTAAGTTGTGGGAAGAATTGACAAACTACGAATAGATTTTGACTTGCAAGCGCGAAAAATGCATGTGCAATCTGGGATGATCTTGGAAACCAAAAGAGAAGAAGAAAAAATGCATATTTTCTTCATGGGATTGGACGAGGCAATGTATGGAATAGTGAGATCAAACATAATGGCCCAAGAATCATTGCCATCATTAAACAAAGTCTATTCAAAGTTAGTGCAAGAAGGGCGTGTGAGAGGACTCACACGAAAATAGAAGAACGGAGTGAAACTGTGGTCTTTGCCGTACAAGAGAGAAATTCTTACCGTGACCAAGGTGAACCATCATTCTGCACACATTACAAGAGATCTGAACACATTGTGGAAGGATGTTTTCAACTCATTGGGTATCCGAAATGGTGGTTAGAAAATAAAAAGAGAGACGAAAAATCTGGAGAAAGAAGACGAGGACAACAACTACAAAGGGGAGGCCTGGGATTTGGTCACGGAAGAGACAACTATCGGGCTTATGCCATTATTATCAAGGATACACATGCGAAGACAGAACACATGCGGGATAAGACCTCACAATCTGAGCAAGAAGATCCGAAAAAATTCACAATAAATAAATCTGAATGACAAGATGGATGATAAGACCGAACACTTATCCTGGATCATTGACTCTAGAGCTACCAATTATGTGACAAGTAATCTGGAGAAACTGAGCGATCAGTGGGACATTCCTGAGTGTCCGGTTGGGCTTCCGGATGGAAGTAGCTCTGTGGCTACAAAAGAAGGATACCAGACTGAATGACAGGATATGGTTTAAGAATATACTTTATGTTCCAGATTTGACATGTAATTTAATTTATGTGTCACGACTATAGCTGACCAGTGGGTCGGGCTCGGGTCTGGCGGGGTCAGGTAGGGGCGGGACGGGTGAAGGGAGCGGGATCGGGGCTGGGCGGGTCAGGCGGGATTTTCCGAAGTCCCATCCCGATTCCGATCCCGTCGAAATCGGTTCGGGGGCAGGATCAGGATCTGGTTCCGGCGGTTTTTCCTTTTTTTTTTTAATAATATATGTATAAAAAAACTCAATAATTAAACAAGACAAGATAGTGTAATAAAAAAACATCACAAGACTATATTTGTGCCTCTTATATTATTTAATAGACATATGATTTTTTTGTAATACAAATACAATTGTCGAAATTGCAACTTTGTGGTGTTGTCCAAAAGTTGCAAATTACATAATAAAATTGCAATTTAAAAAATTACATTCTGAAAAAAATATGTTCTAATTTGTTGATAATTTTCTGTGGTTCTTCGGTTGGAATTGGTATTTGTTGGTCAAATTGATCTACGTCGCTTCCACCACATTCGGATAAGATTTCGTTGATCTCTAGTTGACCGCACCTTCTCCGCTCCGCTCGTATCCAATCTCTGAATAATACTGCAATTTCCAAGCTGTCTCCGGCTAATGAGTGTCTGTGGTCTCCTATTTGATATCCGCGGGTAGAAAAAGTGCTTTCAGACGCAGTTGATGACGCTTGAATGTTCAAAACATCTCGGGCCATCATTGAAAGTGTCAGAAAGGTCTTCTCATTCCCCCTCCAGTATTTCAGCAAGTCTTCACGTCCATCTTCATTGAGAACTTCTTGGTACGGTACAGAACCCTGCAAAATAAAAATATCACACTCGCTAGCGGTACGGCCACGCATTCTATTTCTGAGGCTTTCAATACTAGCCGCAGAAATAACATGTCTTTTGTGAGGTTGTGTTAAAGATGAAGAAGATGGTATGGAAGCCGGTAGGTTACTAGCACTTTCTTGTTGGTAAAACCTATATATTTTTTTGCATTGGTCTTCTACGCTAGACAACACTTCTTCTTTTGTTTGTTCAATAGGTGGTGGGTGATTTAGATTTTTTGTTCTTGGATGTGGTAGTACTTCTATACAATCATAAATAGTTTCAATAAGTGATTTAGTTTCAATAATATAAATAGTGGGAATAGGAATAAAATATATTTGTTTATTTTGATAAACATTTTTTTAATAGCTGCAATATAAGTTGGTTTTTCCATATATTCACTAAGTAATAAAAATATTAGAGTTATATAAAACAACATAGTTGAAATAGTAGGATAATATATACCGGAAAATTCTTTTGTTGCTTGAAAAAATTTCTCTAAAAATACAATAAGTTCGGAATTTTTTACCCAATCACTATCTACAACCATATCAGTTGGATTTTGATTATGAGAGTTAAAAAATAAAGTTATAGGTTTTCTATAGTCATAAGCAACAAGTAGTTGCTAGTATAAAGAATTCCACCTAGTGGATACTTCTTCTAGAATTTTTCTATAAGGTAGTCCACAATCGTGACAAGTTTTTTTATATTCTTTTCTTCGTTGTACTCTATTACTTTTAAAAATTAAGTTTATACCAAATTGTATTTTACTAAGAATGTCTTCAAAAAGTGATAGACCATCCTTTACAATTAAGTTATATATATGGCACACACATTTTATATGAAAATGATCTGGAAAAGATGGAGTTAAACTATTTTTTAAAATTGTAATAGCGTAATTGTTAGAAGAAGCGTTATCTAATGTAATAGTCATAACTTTATCAGTTATTCCGTAATAATCGCACACTTGATAAATATATTCCGCAATAAAAGTACCAGTGTGCCTATCATCTATATATCTATACGCTAAGATACATTTTTGCATAGACCATTTATAATCTATCCAATGACAAGTTACTGTTAAATAATCATGGCCGTTAGTACTCCGACCTATATCAGACGTAATAGATACTTTGCCATTAAAATGATATAATGAATAACGTAAATATTGTTGATATTCATGTGCGAATTTAAATACATCTCTCTTAACAGTTGATCTAGGAAAACCGTTAAAAGCAGGATTATATATATCTCTAATGTAATGAATAAAACCGGAAGATGAAGGAGATGAACGAGATGAAAAAGGCAAACCCTCCACATCAACTAATTTTGATATTGTTTCCCTATATCTATGTTTATTGTATTTAGAGCCTACAATTCCCCCCGTCATAGGGTTAATTTGACCCTGTACTTGATCCGGGACAGTATCAGTATGTGAACCTTGTCCCGATGGAGAGGGCGTTTGCGCACACGGTTTTGAAGCCTCATATTGGGCATACCTAGCTGGATGAGCCCTTACTACGTGTCTCATTAAACCCCCCGTCCCACCGTGACCTTTTCCAGTTTTAAATTTTAAAACATCTTTACAAATTTTATATCTAGCTACTTGATTCTCTACTTCCCTATAAAAAATATCCATGCATCTGATTTTAATGGTCGTTTTGCTTGACCTCGTCTCATACTAGGGGGAATATGAGGCATTTCAATTGAAGGTGCACTAGTGGATGTGTTGTCATCAACATTAGTGGGTGTATCATCTAGATTATCGTCTAAATTAAAGTCTTCTTGAGTTCAGAAAATAGCTCATCATCTAAATCTAATGGTATTGTAGGAAAATGTTCAGTATCAACAAAATCATCTTGTGTAGGAATAGGATGACTAGAAGAAGTACCCTTGCCCTTGTTGCCCTACTAGAAGAAGTACCATTGCCCTTGTTGCCCTACTAGAAGAAGCACCCTTATCCTTAAACATATCTCTTAATCCTTCCATTTTAATTATGATAATAAATAATTAAAGATAATAAAATTAAGTGCGCTAAATAAGATAAACAGACAATAATAATTTAATGAAGGAACGAATGTACCAAACGTTGACGTAACGTCGATGTGTAATCGAGAGGTTGAAAATTGAAACTTTGCTTGATGGAAGATCCTCAAGCTAGTTGCCAGCTTCACTCCCAATTCCCAAATGAATAAATAAAATTAAATATTTAGTAAACAATGTAGACTTGTAGAAAGATATATTGAGAGATTAGAGAGAGTGTAGGAAGATTTGTGAGAAAGATGAAGAGAAAATGAGTTATTTATAGTTGGAAAATTGGGTTAAAGTGTAAATATAATAACTTATGGGTTAAAAATAAATATTAAGGGGTAGGGGGGTTGGGGGAGGCCAAAAATTGTCATTGCACAACGGCCAAAATGTAAAATGGTCGTTGGTACAACGGTGCAAATGGGGGGTTACGGGCGGGATCGGGTCGGGATTGGCGGGACTGGGGCGGGCCGGGATGGGTCGGGACGAGACATTGTCCCGTCACGGTTCGAGTCCCGCTACCGATTTTTTTTTGACTACTCGGGGCGGTGTTGGGGCGGGACCGGGACTTCCCGGCCCACTGGCCAGCTATAGTCACGACTAGTTTATTATTTAAATTATGATGTGACATTTAATAGAATTATGTGTGATATACTGAACTCCACCACAAGAAAGTTGATTGGAAAGGGTGAGCGTCGAGGTAGACTTTACTATTTTCGGAATGTGTCATTGATACGAGCTATGAAGGCAGATACAGTTGATTGGTTCGATCTTTGGCACAAACGGTTGGGTTATTCTTCAGCACAAGTAACAAAGTCTATTAGGGCATTAGGCTTAAAGAAGAATTGTGATAGATTGGATAGAGAATGTGATGTATGTCAATGAGCAAAGCAAACAAGAAGTGTTTTTCCTTTAAGTGAGAATATTGCTTCAGATACTTTTGAGATAATCCATTGCAATTTATGGGGACCATATAGGACCCATTCGTCTTGTGGTGCTTCATATTTTTTTGACTATTGTGGATGGTCGTTCACGAGCCGTGTGAATCTTTCTCTTAGTTGATAAGAAAGAAGTATCCCAAATCTTGAAGAATTTCTTCGCTCTTGTGGAAAGACAGTTCGAAAAAAGGGTGAATATAGTTAGAAGTGATAACGGAACTGAGTTCACATGTATGAAGACTTATTTCTTCGAACATGAAATTCTGTTTCAAACATTTTGCACAGGGACACCTCAGCAGAATGGAAGAGTCGAAAGAAAACACTGTCACATTCTTAATGTGGCGCGAGCATTGAGATTTCAGGGCCATCTTCCGATTAAATTCTGGGGGAATGCGTTTTGACTGCGGAATACTTGATCATTAGAATACCATCTTTGGTTTTGAAGGGGAAAACCCTCTATGAAATTTTATATGGGGGGCGCCTCATTATGATCACTTAAGGGTGCTAGGGTCACTATGCTATGCACACATAAAGGGAAGAACAAGAGACAAGTTTGAGAGTCGGTGTCGTAGGTGTATCTTCTTGGGATATCCCTATGGACAGAAAGGTTGGAGACTGTATGACTTAGAAAATAATGAATATTTAGTCTCAAGAGATGTGGAATTCTATGAGACTAAGTTTTCGTTTCCCGTAGGAACATGTAACTTGGTCGACAATATAAAAGCGATCCCAGACGAAACAAAGAACGAAAGGAACCAACACGTTTTTAAAGAAGAACATACAAATAATGTAGGTGCGAACAAAGCTCAAATAGAAGAAATTCGAACACCGGATATCGAACTTACGGATCATACAACATCGGATACCAAACCTATAGATCAACCAAAAGTAGACCAGACAAATGCTAGTTCGAATAATGAAAACGTGGAAGAAGTACAGACGGAAGGTACTCGGGCCAATGAAAAGCCACAGGAAGAACAATTAGGTCGAGGTAAACGTTAGAAGCATGACTCAGTTCGATTATGTGGCTATGTTACTGAAAAATTTCGGAAATAAATTTCATCAACGAGTTCGCCCGATCCTCAGCAACCCTCATGTGCACCTTATCATTTAGCTCATTAAATATCCTGTGATAATTTTTCCTCACAACACCAAAGCTTCATTGCAGCAATTATCACAGGAATTGAATCAAAATCCTTCTCGAAGGCTATGAAAAGGAATGTTAGAGAAAAACCATGCAACAAGAAATCCAAAGCATTAGAGGACAATGGCACATAAACATTGGAAACATTATCGCCGGATAAGAAAGCACTCGGATGTAGATGGGTGTACAAGATCAAATACAACTCGGACGGAATAATTGAATGATATAAAGCTCGGTTAGTCATCTTCGCTAATAAGCTTTACTACAATGAAACGTTTGCTCCAATTACGAAGGTAGTGACCGTTCGGACCTTCTTTCCGGTAGTGGCCACTCGAAGTTGGGAGTTGCATCAGATGAATGTTCATAATGCTTTTTTGCACTGCGAACTGGCGAATGAAATTTATACAAAATTACCATTGGGATTTCGTGTGTCTGGTCCGAGGCAAGTATGTCGAATCCGAAAATCTTTGTATGGGTTGAAACAAGCTTCACGGTGATGGTTTGCAAAATTGTCAAGTGCCTTGATTAAATATGGGTTCAAACAGTCATACTCCGATTATCTTCTCTTCTCTATAAACCAGGGAAGTATACAACTTAGCGTCTTAGTTTATGTGGATGATTTGATTATCTCCGAAAATGATCATGGTGCCATTGCACGGTTCAAAGACTATCTCCGAGCCTATTTCCACTTGAATGATTTGGGTCCCTGAAGTATTTTCTAGAGGTTGAAGTTGCACGTGGACCAACCAGGTTATTCCTTTGTTAATGGAAGTATGCGTTGGATATAATCTCTGAGTCCGAGCTACTTGGAGCAAAATCGATTAAAATTCCCATGGAACAGAATCACAATCTAGCATTGGTCAAATGGGCTAATTTGGAAGATCCGGACCATACCGATGTCTGGTCAGCAGATTGATATACCTCAATTTTATGCGACCGGAGTTGTCCTATTGTGTACTTGTTATGTCCCAATTCATGCACCAACCGAAGGAAGTGCACGGGAGAGCCACCCTCCGAGTGGTAGGATACTTGAAAAAGAACCTTGGGCAAGAAATTGTGTTAAGTATTGTGATCTCCAGTTGTATGGGTGGTGTGATGAGGACTGGGCTAGATGTTCGTTGATCCGAAGATCGCTCACCGGATGGTTTATCTCCCTCGAAAATTCACCTGTATCATGGAAAACCAAGAAGAAACATATTGTCTTTCGCTTGTCAACAGAGGCGGAATACTGTTCAATGACAATGATAGTTTGTGAATTGAAATGATTGAAGGGAATCCTACATAGCTTGGGCGTCGAACATAAATCTCTGGTTAAAATGTATTGTGATAGTCAAGCAGCATTGTATATTGCACAAAATTCGGTATTTCACGAAAGGACTAAACATATTGAAGTTGGCTGTCATTATGTTCGGGACGCATTCCAATCGGGTATAATTCTTCTTAGTTAGGTGTCAACCAATGAACAATTGGCCGACGTATTTACAAATGCTTTGGGCAAATCACAACATGAATATTTACTTGGCAAGTTGGGCATTCGAGACCCCCATGCTCCAACTTGAGGGAGAGTGTTGAGACCTACCCCGGATACATATTTTCTAATTTAACTCTATTAGTTTTATGGTAAAATCCTAGTCTAGTTATATTTGATAAATTGTAATTATAGTAGTTTATTAGAATATGGTTTCCTTGTTAGATTAGGGAAAGGAGAACTTTTGCCTCTATATAAAGAGGCCATTGTGATGAATGAAACCAAGAAAGAATTATCCCAATATTTTTCTTCTTTCTAAATTTCCGTCCCCACTTAAATTTTAACAAACAACAAGAGTATGTCTTTAAATCAATATTAGTATAATGCTCCATGCAACCTAACTAAATGACATCCACTTCATCATCAACACATTAACTATTGCTCCATGCAACCTAATAAATGTACTTGTCTTGAATTCAATCAACAATTTTTTTTGGTTGGCTTATTTATGGCCAATGCTGCCGCTGAACCTAAAGTATGAACTGAAGAAACCTATAAAATATTGTTTTAAGTTATATACTCACAACTAAAATATTTTTATATTATCAATGCATTTATTATAGAATGTTAGATGCAATTTTTTTGGTACACTATCATGAATAGACCTTAAATTCTTATTAAGGTTTTAGTCTTCAATTTGAAAGAGTGTCAACCAAGGAGGAGTAATATAGCTGATAATTATGAGTAACATATAAATACAAAGTTATATATTGCGTCATCTGTTTTATATTTTGATATTTGCTGCCTTATTTTCCTTATAATCCTGCATCGATTACATTTCTTTTGAGCCGAGGATCTATCGGAAACAACCTCTCTACCCCACAAAGGTAGAGATAAGGTCTACGTACATCTTACCCTCTCCAGACCCCACTTAACGGAAATACACTGGGTATGTTGTTGTTGTAGATAAATACGAAGTTACTAACCTTCACAGAGGAATTAAAAAGAAAAAATAAGAAGAATAGACTACAAAATCTAAACAATTGCAGGGAGGGCTAAAGAGAACTACGCCAAGTATCGAGGTAGATGTTCTATCACATATGGCATACTTAAGCATCTAATAAATACTTGTGTTATACTATAGTTTTATCATTTGAATTAAATTGTGTTATAAGGAAAAAGGAATCAAACTAATTAAGGTGGACTAATTTCTTTAAATCACAAGAGATGCTTTTATACAAGTAACTTTGATCAAGTAAGATCTTTAAAAAATTACTATACAAGAGACGTTCCATTTAAAATGTCTGTTTGATTGTTCAGTGTTGTTTTATCTCTATCTGCCAAATAGAGAGAAGTTTGTTAGGTGGCAATTAATAAAGTAACACGGGTAGTCATTGATTTCACAGACCCTTCCACAGTTAATGACTGTAATGGACTTGTTTCTTGAGTGAGAAGCGGATGTTGATGAAAAAAGGAAGTTGAGTTCAAGTTTGGAGCAGTATTTCCAATTACTGATATTAACTGCAAATTGGGAATTTTATTAATAGTAACAGCTATTACAGCTTGAATGAATGATCAATTACGTAACTAACTCTAACTGAATGCTTCATCAACAATGGCGTTCACATGTAATTGAGAATAGAGATCGAGTGAGAAGAGAAATGATAGACAGTGATCGGGAGAGAGAGAGATAAAAGAAACGAGAGGGAAAGGAATTCGGGTTACCAGATATTTCACATAATGAGGCCCAAGTCTGATATCTTTCCTTTATAGCCCATCAAATAAGACCAGTTGTCATCCGCTGGCCTAAGTCAACCGCCTTTAGCCTTTTAATCGCGACCGTCCATCTCTACTTCCACGTCTAATCTGCCCCATCGATCTTTATTAACGTCTACGCCTAAGATCACGCCACGTCACCCACTGAATGTGCCATTTATATTCTTTATTTCCCCTTTTACAAATCCTAATCCCCATTTCCACTATGCAACACCTATGTACAATGCCTACCTGTTGAAATTGACCTTGTCCTCAAGGTCAAGGATGGAGCTGAGCCACAAAATCCGAAAATTGGCCTTGTATATACCCCCAATCCTCCCACGTTGCTTCGTCTTGACTGGGAGTTGACCAATGCACCAAAACTTTGACGACAACCGTATTATTTCTGGAGAATAGCTAGTGGCTGGATCATAAGACGACCACCAGAGTCACACATCGGTGGATGAGGCTGCACCTGAATAGCAGGACCCACTCATCACTTGAGCTAAGACACGTGAAATACATGATGCACCTGAGAATCCGCCGACAACTCTAAATGGTATGCTACTAATCCCACTTTTTCTAGCACTTTGTAATGCCCATAGAACTTAGCACTAAGCTTAAGGTTCTTACTAATGGGCACTGAAATTTGCCGATAGGGTTGAAGCTTCAAATAGACTAGATTTATGACCTCTAATAGCCGATCTGTGCGATTCCAGTTGGCATAGAACTTCATGCGAGTATGTGCCACCTGTAGGTTATCTTTTAAGTATTGAAACATAGTTTTCCTTTGTGCGAGATTAGCACCCACGGTAGTATGAGTAGAATGAGGCAAGGACCCCATAGGAATATGAAGAGGGTATCCATAGATTACCTCAAAGGGAATTGTACATAGGGCTGTGTGGTGATTGGTGTTATACCACCATTCCGCCAATGGCAACCACTTGAGTCATTCTTTGAGATTGTTAAAGACCATATCCCTCAAATATGACTCCAAACATATGTTTAGTCTCTCAGTCTGCCCATCCGACTGTGGATGGCAAGCAATGGTAAAGTTCAAATTGGTACCCATGGATTTGAACATTTGCTGCCAAAACTAACATGTGAAAATAGGATCCATGTATGTTACTATAGTCTTGGGTAGGCCATGGAGTCCATGTCAATGTCCTGCTAGGGTCTTTCAGGGATAGGAAGGGGTTGTAGTAACCGCGGAGAGTGTATATTCCCAATTTTAACCCTTTGACAAATATCATAATTTGAAACCTACCTAGACACATCAGACCTCAAATTTGGCCAATAGAAGATCATTTGAATCCTTCTATAGGTGTCAAGCTGACCAGAGTGTCCCCCCTAAGGGAGACTTATGCAAGGCTTCAAAAATCTTAAGCCTAAGATCAACATTTTTACCCACCATTATCTTATTCTTGTACCTAATTATCCTTTGATACAAGGAGTAACAAGGCTTAGAGTTAGGTGCAGTAATCAGCTCAGTCAACAACTACAATGCCATAGGGTTATGGTCATAACTCTGAATAATATCTTGCATCCATGTAGGCTCAGTTGTAGTTATAACATTTAAAGAAGAATCATTCACATGTCTTCTGGACAGGGCATCTGCTACTATGTTATCAGTGCTCTTTTTGTACTGAACCTTACAATCCAACCCTGATAGTTTATTCATCCCTTTCTGTTGAAGAGTAGTAGTCACCCTTTGCTCAAGTAGGAATTTGAGACTATGGTGGTCTGTCTTGATTATAAAATGAGCCCCTTGTAGATAATGTCTTCATCTGTCCACAACGGAGAGAACAACCTGGTACTCTTTCTCATAGGTAGGCAAGCCCAGATACCTAGGTGTCAATGCCTTATGATGATGTCCAATCCACTCTTCAAATAGAAAGTGTAAACAGTCGTCGCAATATAATTTACCCAACCAGGAGTCGGGGTCGAATCCCACAGGGAATAATATACTTGGACAATTAAGCTAGTTATGGAATTATCACCAATTAAGCCAAGGCAAATGATTTTCAAATATTTGATTTTGTTTAAAAATTAATAAAGATAAAACTAACTAATGGGAATCACAAGCTATAGAAATTCGGGGCTTTGGAATATAGTAATTTAACTTAAACTCAATAATGATAAATTGCAAGTAATTATCTACCACTAATTAATCATGGATCTAGTAAATTAGCCTAGGAATCTCAATTACCCATTAATGCCTCTCGACTATTTAGCGGGTGTATCTTAGCTTATTCTCTCGAATCAAACTAAGAAGCATTAATCACATTCCAATTTTAGGCTACACTAGGGTTTTTCATATCTAAAGGCCAAACCTATTAGATGAGGGTTAAAGCCTCAAATCGTGATAAATAATCTATCCCAAACCCTAATTTCTTCTCTCAAGTTTAATTAAGGATAGATGGACAAGTCCTAGGGTTAGCTACTCCCTTTGGAAACATTCAAGAATAAGATTAATTAAATGAACAAGAGACATATTTCATAAATAGCAAGAAATAATCAATACAAAAGCAACAAGAGTTAAATACAAATACTACTCAACAAGTCTTTACTACTTTATTGTCTAAAGTCATCACCCACATCAAATATGACAATACAAAGCAAGAAAATAAAGAGATGACGTAAGAAATTCTCATTAATGGCTTCAAGTCTTCACTACCAAGGTGATGTGTGATGAAACCCTAGCCTCCAAATCTTGTTCTCCGTCTTCTAAGCTCTCAAAATAGGTTGGAGGATGATTCTTGAGATTTGATATGAGTTGATGTATTGTGTAATGAATCTCCCCTTCTCAATATCCTAGACAAGGCTTATATAGATATCCAAAATTCAGACTACACTTAATTATAAAAATGCCACTGCCATCCACTATGCAACCACAGAATGGGATCATAGAACTAATTTGCGGTCCGCAAAATTGGCTTAGGGTTCGCACGGTGTCTTCATGCTTGGACTGTCTTGAACTGTGGTGGGAAGTGCGGTCTGTAAAACTGAAATATGGTTTACATAAATGCTTTAAAGCATCGCAATTTGAGTTGGGACTGTTGCGGAGCAGTGGTTCGTAGATCAAACTGTGATCCATAGAACGGAAGTGCGGACTGCATAATGGATCGCACTTCGGGGCTCCAAAATCCTCTAGTCACTGTTTAAAACTGCGATGTAGCTTCCCCATTTGCGGTCTGCAGTTTGATTATGTGGTCCACAAATCTGGTCTTTGCTACATTTCTTCCTTTTTACGACACTTTTGTCCACATTTATGTATTTTTTTCTCATTTTTGGTGTCCCGAAGCAAAAATCCTATAAACACAGAATAAACATAAGAAATGATATTAAAACTTGCTTAAAGGTCTAGAAAAGCTTAAGGAAAGGTTATCAAAAATGCGTAATTTCACCGCACAACCTTACTGAAATAAGCCAGGGGTCTGCCTTTTTGCATGAGAACAACTTCAATTCCCTTTGAACAAGCATCAGTTTTTACCACAGAGTTTAGTAAAATCATCCAAGACCAGCACTGGTACAGAGGTCATGGCAGTTTTGAGTTGCTGAAAAGCCTCATCAGCCTGAGCACTCCACTTAAATGCATTCTTATTCAAGAGGTTAGTTAGGAGCCTACTAATCACCCCATAAGACTTAACAAACCTTCTATACTACCAGTCAAGCCTAAGAATCCCCTTAAGGCCCTGAGTGACTTTAGCACATGCTATTAGGACATAGCCTCCACCTTTGCAGGGTCTGTAGCAACACCTTCTCCTGTAATTATATGGCCTAGATACTGCACCTTAGGTTGTCCAAATGAACATTTGGACATCTTGGCATAGAGCTGCTCCTTCCTCAGTAATGTCAATACTTCACTAAGATGCTGAAGGTGTTGACCCGATGATGCACTATATACTAGTATGTCATCAAAATATACTAGGACAAACTTTCTTATAAACT
The DNA here is from genome assembly GCA_029783415.1 of Anisodus acutangulus. Taxonomy (NCBI): domain Eukaryota; kingdom Viridiplantae; phylum Streptophyta; class Magnoliopsida; order Solanales; family Solanaceae; genus Anisodus; species Anisodus acutangulus. Next base: position 28,644,077 of record CM056497.1, read on the forward strand.
GCTTAAACACATGGTTCATCGAGGATTGAAAGGTGGCATGAGCATTAGTCCGTCCAAAAGGAATAACCCTGAACTCACAATGCCCTAAATGTGTTCTAAATGCAATTTTATAGATGTCTTTATTCCCCATTCTGATCTGATGGTAACCTGCCCTTAGATCAATCTTAGAATAGATGCAAGACCCATGCAACTCATCCATCATGTCTTCCACTAATGGAATGGGAAATTTATCCTTCATAGGCATGGCATTTAGGGCTCTATAGTCAATACATAACCTCCAGCTGTTGTCTTTCTTCTTCACCAACTAGACTGGTGATGAGAATGAGGAGTGACTAGGATGGATTATTCCATTCTTTAACCTTTCATTAACATGTTTCTCAATCTCATTCTTCTGGAAGTAATTATACATGTAGGGTCTGATGCTGACTGTAATTTCTTCTGGTTTTAAGGGAATATAATGGTCATGGTTCCTCTTGGGAGGCAGTAAAGTGGGTTCTGCAAATACATCTGCAAATTGCTTCAGCACCCCTGAGACATCATCAGGTATAGTCTCTTCCCTTGCCACTTCTGAAGCTGAAATAGTGAATATATGTGCCCACATAGTTTGTCCCTTCTTTAGCAACCGTTTCACCCTATTAGCAGTCATCTTCCTTAGCACCACTTCATTGTGGATTCCTAGTATTTTTACCATCTTACCCATGTGAGTGACTTGTAATTTATATTCTACAAAGTCTAGTAACATTGGTTGTGGGCCTTCATCTAATCTCCCCCTAAAATCATATCATTACCCCCTAACCTTAGTAGTCTTACTGTGTCCTCAAATACTATGCTATGTATCTTCCAAGTGAACTTCCTACAGTATTAAAGGCTCAAGATATGATTCGCATATGCTACTATAACTCTCATAGGAGGTTCCTGCACAATTGTGCACCCCATCTTCCTTGCAGTCTCCATATCTAAGAAAGTGTGAGTACTTCCAAAGTCTAATAGGATGTCACCCTATTCTTTTTAAATTCAGCACTAAGTTGTATAGTATTAGACATCTCAGTGCCTGAGAGTGCATTCAAACTTACAACTTTTTCCATGACCTTCATCCCACTTTTCATACTTGGAAGTGTCTCATCTCCTTCCGCCTATTCCTCCTGAGAGTTGGGTTCTGGATCTTCAATAGCAGTAATGGATTTGAGTTTCTTCTGCTTACACTGATGACCATAGAAATACTTGTCACTACACTTATAGCATATGCCATTATTTCTTTTGCTATCCCCACTTTTGTTGGCTTGTCCTCCAGCAGTGAAGTTGTCATTTATGTTGCCAGAGTGAGGAGTAGTTGAAGGTTGTGCTCCTGCAGTTACTCCCTTACTCCACATTACCCTATTATTCTTGTTCATAGTATCAATAGCTCTTTCCTGATGCCTAGCTTTTTCTACTACTTAGCTCATGGTGAAATGATTTAACAACTTAACTATATTCCTAATATCATCCCTTAAGTCTTCAATGAAGAATTCTAGGAAATATTCCTCTAGTATAGCGGGGTTCCTTATCAGTACCCAAGTCTTAAGGTCTTCAAACCTTTCTAGATACTCAATTATTGTTCAATCTTCTTAAATTCCCCAATAAGGTGGAATTTACTACTCTCCGCATCTTGAAATCTTTTGCATAATTCTTCACAAAACTCTGGACATCTAATCCTGCCCTTACTGAATTGATAGGAAAAGTACCAAGCTTCAGCTCTTCCAGTAAAGTGAAGAACTGCTTCTTCCATCTTTTGCTCCGTGTCACATATGTGGTTGTAATGGAAGAACTTATCACATCTGCGCAACCAAGAGAAAGGATCTGCTCATGTCGCTCCATCAAAGTAAGAAATTTATACCTTTGAATTGTAATGATGAATTCTATCACCTACTGGTGTATTAACCATTTGATTTCCCCTTGCTTTGTTGGTAGGTACCTCGGTTTGATGATTCTCCATGGGAAGAGCACTTTCCAATATTCCTCTATTTCTAGGGCCTTTGAAATACTGCCTCTCCACCGGCGTAATGTTACCAACTCTGGTAGGGCTCGCGATCATCTTCTCCATCAACAGATCTAGTTTCCTACCAAGATCCTCCAACTTGGAATCATTTGAGTCAAATTTTTGACTCGTCTTCGATGCGTACAACTGTAGCTACGCTTCCAGTCTTTTTACGTTTTCCTCTATTATTTTAGCTCGTGTTTCTGTAACTGTCATGTTTGTAAAATGGTGCCAAGATGTGCTCTGATACTAATTGTAATGGACTTGTATTTCCAATTACTGATATTAACTGCAAATTGGGGATTTTATTGATAACAATTACTATTACAACTAGAATGAATGATCAATTATGTAACTAATAACTGAATGCTTCATCAACAATGGTGGTCACCTGTAATTGAGAATAGAGATCGAGTGAGAAGAGAAATGATAGAGAGTGATAGAGAGAGAGAGATAAAAGAAATGAGAGGGAAAGGAATTTGGGTTACCAGATATTTTACATAATGAGGCCCAAGTCTGATATCTTTCCTTTATAGCCCACCAAATAAGCCTAGTTGTCATCCACTGGCCCAAGTCCACCATCTTTAGTCTTTTAACCACGACCGTACATCGCTACTTCCACATCTAATCTGCCCCATCGATCTTTATTAACTTCTACGCCTAAGATCACACCATGTCACCCACTTAATGCGCCCTCATATTTTTTATTTCCCCCTTACCCTAATCCCCAATTCCACTACGTCGCACCTATGTCGTAACAATGACAATGTTAAACAGGTTCAATCCTATCACTTATTTGATAAAAGGCAATTTAAGAAGGTTGCAAACGTGAAGCAACGCCACCTCTAAAGTAGAAGGGGTTGGAGAGGTTGTCCTCAATAGGACTTCAAGGAATAGGATCACTCTAAAAGGAGGTGATACATGTCCCAAACTTGGTTTAAGGGACGATGTTGATCAAGCTGGTATGAGACTAGTCCAATAGGTATGTAATAACTAAGAATGGTACAGTATGTCTGTAGCCAAATGAATGATATATTTGTAATCCGTGCATCTATGTCATCATAGATTAAGACACGTTAAATAGAAAGTCATTCAAAAGCTAATGAAGTTGAGATTATTGCCTTCTGTCGACATAAACCCTCAAAATCAATGTGAGGTAGGCGAAGATGCAAAATCACCTTTCTATTCTATCAAAGGAATAGTGAAAGAAGCACCGCTCCTCTAGAACTTAGTCATACCTACATGGGTGATTTGAAGTTTATACAAAATAGAGGGGGGAGACAAGTACTATGTGACCTTCATTGATGATGGTACAACATATTGCATCCTTTGTTGGTTGAAAAGCAAAGATGAAGCTGTTGAAGCAGATAAACGCTACAAAGCAGAAGTTGAAAATCAACTAAGCCTACGGATTGAGGAATTCGTAGTGATAGAGGGGGAGAATGTGAAACATCGTTCATCAAACGACTGCTTATTACTCACCTCAGTTTAACGGTGTTAGCCAAGCATAAAATCTGTACGCCCAAATTATGTGGGGCAAGACGATCCTTACCGCTAATGCAATTCTCAACAGAATTACACATAAGGATAAGGATAACCATCTATGTGAGACATGAAAAGGATCTCACATATAAATGTTGTGATGTGGGGTGGCTTGGTAGAAGTTGGAATACCGAAACAGGTCAAGTTGGACATAAGACTGTAAATTGTATTTCCACTGGATCTGCAAATAACAGTAGTGCTTATCGCCTCTAGGTGTCAAAGAATGCTAAATTCTTTGAAGATAACTTTCCTTGAAAAAGGAAAAAAATAAGTAATTTCTCGAGGTTAACAAGAACCCACGAGAGCCTGACTGTCCGGAACTAGACGTTTCTGTATCTACAAGACTCGAAAGTTGTTGTTTATCAGGAACTTAATATTTCAAATCTGCAGAACTCAGGGATTCTAGATGTTAAACCTAGATGGAGCAAATAGGGGACAAAGACTTGATCCAGGCCTTCTAGCTTGTGTGGTTGGGAACGAACCATGGACAATTAACAAAGAATTGTCATCTCCAAAAGCGCTGCTTTGGAAAGAAGCTACAGAGAGAAATAAATTCCATCATATAGAACAATACTTGTGTAATGGTTGATCTACCTCCGGGAAAAGAACATTTGGGTTGTAAAAGTGGATACTCAAAAGTGAATACAAAGTAGATTGATCTACTGACTAGTATAAGGCCTCGACTAGTTGTACATGTGCTCCCCTGTGAATAACTTAACATCCAGGGCCATTGCAGTCTTGCGTGGCATGGATATTGAAACAACCTTCCTAACCGGAGAATTGGAAGGGAGGACCACAGTTGGTGTGCTGGACTGTTGGGCTTCTTCCTGAACTTTCATATTGGTCCCTGAAATGTTTACATTTTGGTCCTGGAAGTTTCAAATAAAACAGAAATAATGAATCTGACAACAGAAACATTGACTCTGAAGTTAGAAAGCCAACAGTTGGAAAATCAACAGTCTGAGAGTGGAAGTTATATTGAAACAAAAGATATGGGTATCACATATGACATCTTAGGAATTGGATTTCTAAGACATTTAACGGACTGGTCTAACTCCAAACTCAGTTATGAGATAATTGACAGTCTCATTGAAGCCACTAATGGATATGAATCATAGAACTGATTGGAATCATGGTGCACCCATAGATAATGAACGATATGTGCAGGTCACATGTAGTTCAATGTATTGTACACACTACAACCGACCTGGTATCGGCCTACAAAGCAGATCAGTTGAACTCAAGGTTTACTCGTGATTCTGGAAATAATCGATAGAAGGCGTTAAGTCAGATATGACGATATCTGAAATATTTGCTTATCTACGAATTATGGTAATCTGGATCTCAAGCGGTTCTGGAAGAACACAGTGATGCAAAATGGACATCAGATGTGAAGAACGGCAAAGCCACAAGTAAATGTGTATGGTGGGTCTTGGAAAATCCTCTAAGAAAACTTGCATCGGCCGATTCATGATGAAATCGGAGTTTATCGCTTTATACAAAACATGAAATAAGTTGAGTAACTTCACGACTCCTTAGAGGACGTCCCTTATTGGGAGAAACCCGTGCTTTCAGCAGTTATACATTGTGGCTAGCCGATCGGCTTCAGGAAGTACACGGATGACGACGTCTGGACATATCTATCAGGATCTGTCAGAGACATAAGGTCATATGGCAGTTGATCATCACGGGTGTCACTTTCTTGATTACTAATCAAAGGATATAGCTGACCTTTTTTAACTAAGGGACTGCCCAAAGATCAAGAGTTCTGCCTGTCTAGGAGAATGGGCTTAAAACCCAAACAATACAAACATTTGCGGTGGTAACCCAACTATATTGACTGGAGATTCCAAGAATTTGGTTTAATGGAAAAACTAAGTTGTAAAAAGGTTTAGTTGAGCGCTTCGGTGGAAGAAAAAACACTTCGGATGATGATTTCTGTAAGGAAACATGAATTCAAAGTTGTTCCCGCGATAGACATTAAATTGCTACCTGCATGGTGGGTGAAGGTTAAGCTTTCAAACCTTTAATGATCCTCAAACAGTTGAGGCTAAGGTTGGGAAAATTTTAATGATTCCTAATACTTGTGAAGTGGGGTATAGCAGGATACCTTGTAAGAGATCACGGCCGCAACGGACAAAACAATAAGAATGAAAATGAATAAGGAGAGTTATTGTGTTGGTATCATTGTCTTGGCTTACACTAAACACTGACGGTTCAAGACACCACGTTCACCGTGCAGTAAGTAAGTCTGGTGGTATTCAACTAGGGAAGGTTCAAAGTAGAAGCTACATCTCCTGATGCAATGTCTTTTCGCTAAAAGATTGCTGAAAGTAGGCACCTTGTGTGTGCACCAAAATCTCTTTCAAGAGGGGATTGTTGGAAATTTACCTTTGGTGGGGAGGTGCGTCCACCCATATTTAATGACTTAAACACCAGGATTCCGCATGTTGGAGGCTTTGTCTCTTCACACGTGCATAATCTACTAAGTGAGTAGATGACCGTAGGGCCAAGGATCGTCAAATTTCGTTGAGAAATGAAAGAGATATTGGACCACGAAGTAAGGTGTTTGTGGCATGAAAATATGGTGTGGGACAAATCTATCACATCAGTGGGAAAAGGAAGAATTGTTCTCTTTATAAGTCTCAAAATTGGCTAAGGGTTTGGGACCCCAAGGGGTAACCCATGTGTTTGAAAGAGGGAGGACCTAGATGTGCTTGGGTTCAAGGCTAAGTCCATACGCGTGCCGCCGCCACCCTCCCGTCCCGTCATGTCCGGGCTCACTAATGGCCATTACTTGGCCATAAATAGCCATTACTTGGCAGTTGAGAAGTCCCTTCTCTTATACTATATATTGAAGCATTTTGCTCAATTGTTGAGACTACTACACAGAGACAGAAACAGAAAGAGAACAACATAAATTCAGTCCAAAACGTGAGCAGAAATAGTGGACAAAAACATAAAACTCTTCATTCCTTTTTCATTCTTCAGCAAGTCGTTTCGTGTTTGTTTTCTTCATTAGAATCAACATATTTGCTTTGTAGTATTGATTAGTTATTGTTTTATCTTGGAAGACTATTGTTCATTAACGTAAAAGCCTATATACGGGGCAATCTTGTCTTAAAGACAGAGAGCTATCTCTTGACTCAACCACAGTTGTAACAATCCAGATTTAGTGTTTCTTGATTTCAGGTTATCAAGATTCAAGACTCAACAACATTGCGGCAGTTATGAATATTGGCTTGTTTGTTTATCCTTTCGAACACTTCTAATATTTATTTACTTCCCGTACTACTTTACATATCCAATAGATATTTGGCTGCTTTTATCTTCTCTTCTGCAAGCAAGGGGTCAAGTTCTTAGGGAAGACAAAGTACGTATTCACAACTTGGTTCTACCAGGGCTCCTAGAGGTGTGCTTCTAAACCATACTTGTGATGCCATTAATCCCTCTTGCATTTTGAGAATCTCATCTATGACTGTTGTTCATCAGGTTTACACACTAAAGCATGATATCACAGATGTGCAATCTCTCATGCCAGGCTTAATTTTGGCCATCAGAAAAGTTGTTCGCCTCGATGAAGTATGTTCCTGACGATTCTCATGTAATTAGATGGACTCGGTGATGTTGTATCAGGACCTAGATTATGTGGAGGGGCATGTAGCTATTCTTGATAGGCAAGTTCGAAAGTTAAGATTCAAAGAGGTAATTTCTGTGAAAGTTCAGTGGAAGAATCGCTTGGTGGAGGAAGCTACATGAAAGTTTGAGTCTGATATGCGGGCTAACTATCCTGGGTTTTTTTAGAGCCCAAGTATTTCATTTTATTTACCGTTTGAGCACGAATGTTTATTTAAGTGGTATCTGATGTAATGACTTGAAAAGTCATTTTTCTTATTTTACCTTGAAATCTCCAAATTACCCTCCCCGAGCCTTTACTTGATTGTTTGTGACTTGCGGGGAGTGGTAGCACTGTTCCCGCGGTGACCGAGTAGGTGTCGGACCCATGTTTGGTAGGTTTGTGAAATTCTAAGCTAAGAGAGTAGAGAAGTTTGACCAATAGTTGACATTTAAGTAAACATGCTCCGTTCATAGTTTTGTCTGTTCCATTAGCTCTGAATGACGTTTATGACTTAGTTGAGCCTTTGGTTCAGTGTTCCAAGTTAGCTCGGTGTGTTTTGAGAGTATATTTGTAAAATTATGGATTTAGAACTAAAGAGTTGACTTTAGTCAAATTCGAGCTTTAGAGACATTTTCTGAGAATTTCAAGTGCGCAAGTGTGTCCAGAATGTGTTTTCTGATAAGAATGCATGTTTGGTTGGTGTTATTTGTCTTCTGAATAATTTTCGAGGATTGAGTCAAAGTTGGAACGAAAATAGCAAAATCTGATCTTTCTGGTGTATGGTTTCCTTTGTCGCGTTCGTGAGGATACACGCATCTGGGGGAGATGAGTCACGGTGCATCGCGTTCGCGACGTATTTTTTGTGAATGCGAAGAGTATTTTGGAGTCGGGTAGAGTTAATCCTTCGCGAACACGAGAGGGTCTCGCGAATGCGAAGGATGTACTGTAGCAGCGATATTAAAAACCCTAGACGAGATTTTTGACCTCATTTCTAATTTCCAACTTTCTAAGCTCAACCTTTAGGGCATTCAAGGTGAAAAATCAGGGTTCTTCATTTAGGTAATTCCTAATCTTCAATTCTAGTTAATTATATTGATATATTTTATGATTTTATGCTTGGGTCTATATTTGGGAAAGGGAAAATGATTATGTTGAGAATAAGAGTCTTAAATGAAAATTTGGGGATTAATTAGTGGACTTTTGTTATGAGTGTTGTTTATTAATGATGTAAATGACTAGTGGGTTAATTAATTGACCAATTGCATGATTAGACTTTTTTAGAATTTGGGAGAAATTCTAGAGTTTAGAATTGGGGGTTTTGCTTTATCTTAAAAATTTTGACCTAATTGGGGTCTGGTATTAAATTAACTTGGTATTATGACTATTTAGAGTGTATGGGTACTAGTTGAATAGAAAAGTTCATATTTTGGTAATGTAGGCCCGAGGTTCCTTTGTAAACTAGTTTGGGGGTTATGGGCATTATCTAGATCGTAACATCATGTTATCGATGTGATTGACTAGAGTGGGCTCGTTAAGAGGCGATACGAAAGTGAAAGGCTACTGCATGACTTCTTCAGCTCTATTAAGAAGTTGAGACTTTCTAGACTTTAGTATAGCGAATTTGTGTTGGTATGTTTGTAATGAACTAAGTGGAGTAATGGGGATTTGGGGGTCCCATATTAGTGAGGTGACAAGAACTAATCCGGGTACTGGGTGAACTTAATTGGATAATTAATGAACTAGAAAGACGCATGTGAAAGAGTTTATGTGTTTAGCCTTCGGGCCACAAGGTGCGGTGAAAGAGTTCGCTTAGGTTGATATGATTTCTGTTTACTTGGGCTTATAGCCATTGATATGATATTATGATTTGACTTGTCATGCATTCATCACTCCGCATCTCGTCTGAATACTTGCATGGAAACTGATAAATTATGATTAAACTGATTATGTTAATTGCATGGTGTACGCATATCCATATCATTCATACATTTTATCATTGGCACTGATTACTGTTATATTATTGAGGATCATCTTGGAAAGTCGAGTTAAAGGATATGGTACATGATTACGAGAGTGACGATTGTTGATGACACTCCAGCCACAAAGCTGGTATCCGATGGGACATTTCGAATGGTTATATGGACCTCATGAGTCGCCTATGGATCACATGAAACAGCTACTGTAGCAGCGTGTGTATATTGAATACATATGGACATTGCATACATACATATCATCTACATTGCATACATTCTGATTCTGATATGTATTTGATGTTGTGTGTACTCGGTGTTGATTTCTGATAGACTACTTGATATTGTGATTTGATAGTAGGACTATGGATACTTGAGACTCGTAACTAATGTGAGGATGAGTGGTGAGACTAGATGGGACTAGACGCTCGATTACATGGTTTAGGTTGAATCTTGTGCGAACTTGAGATCAAGAGAGAACTTGTACATAATTGAACCATAGATTTACTGTTAGGTTGGTTAACTGATTATATTATGCCTAAGTAACAAACTAGTAGAGAGGTATCGGAAAGTACCAACCCTCGCCACCATTATGGCTAGGGTCGGTCGACGATGCTGCTTTGTACACGTGTTTTCCGTACTAACTCTACGTTTGTTGCACTCTATGTGCAGGTACCCAACCAGGAGGTGATGGAGCAGCTGATCGTGCTTAGTCCGGGGTTGATCATTTGGAGACTTCAGGGTGAGACGTTGATGCATTCCCGACACTGGAGCTCTTTATCTATCTTTACCTTTCTGTCATTTACATTCAGACAGTTTATTATCAGATTTGTACTCGTATTTAGAGTTGTGTACTCAGGACTACCGCATCTGTATTTGGGTTTTTTCTTCAGACTTGCATTTCTATTTTTAAGACTTGTTAATTATTTCTCTTCTTCTTTAATTTCCGCATAATTCGTATGTTGTATGAGTAGAGTTCGCCTACGGGTTAGGGTAGGTTCCCTCACGACACAATGAAATTTTGGGTCGTGACAAAACTATAGCTATTTATGTAAGCTACCAAAAAAAAGCTTTATGTGGAGTAAAACATCATTAGTGCATTGGTATGTTGGTTTTTAGGTCTTGTGACTTTTGTGTTAATAAGGTGAAAGTCTTATGATTTTTTTGTTAAGTACTAAGGTGAAAATCTTATGACTTTTAAGTTACAAAATAAAGTTGAGTGACTTTGATGAAAAAGATAAATAGTTATGTGACATTTTATGAAATTTACCCTCCAAATGGCATTATCCTAATATAATAAGAGGAATTATTTTTTAGGGAAAAAACATAATCATCACCCTGAACTAAGATTGAATTTTTAATTACCCACTGAATCTTTATGGGGTTCGTATTATTCCCTCAACTATTTTGGAAGGAAATTAACACTTATATCAGAAATCTGGTTGTCTAATTTTATGGTGATATTAATTTCCTTCTGAAATAATTCAAGGGGATAGTAAAACCCCGCCGTAAAGATTAAGTATGTAACTAGAAATCCGAGCTTAGTTCAGAGGAGTTCTTATACCTTTTCTTTCTTGTTTTAAATCAACCTCACCATGAGGGTGGGTTTAATCATAATCCTAAATAGCCGAATCTGTATATTGCCAACCAAAAAGGGAACAATTCAAGGAGTAGCCATAAAACTTTGCCTATTCAACTACATCAAGTAAGTTAGGCATCCCTAACTTGTATAGTGACATAGGGATGCATTAAATTTCTTTTCATATTTTCAAATTCTTATTTCAATCTCTCAAGTTACAATTAATTCTAATTCTTCACCAAAAGGCTTCTTACACTAGAAAATTATTATATGTTCAAAAAGTTGCAATTAATATTTATAGAAGTTTATTATTTCTTATATGGTCATGTTATTAGGAATGTAGTAATTTTTTCTAGAGTTTTAACTTTTTAGTTAAATGAAAGTCGAACTTTATTTGATATTTTAGAACTTTGAATTAATGTACTTAAATCTTTATATCTATCGATAAGAATTTTTATAACAAGAATCAAGATATTGTAATGCAATCAATGAATAATATTTTATTAATTAGAAAGAAGATATTTCAAATGATAATAAGACATGCGACACTAATTATGTATACAGAGCCACATACTATAAGCATGTACTAATAACTAGTTATAATAATAGAATTTTTTGGAGCTTTTGACTCATGAGGGCCTAAAGAAGATGATTTTGTATTATCTCCAAATCATGTACTGTGTTACATTTCCAAAAACAAAACAAATTAGTGATCCTAGTGATAAGGATGCCCACGTTAATGTTTCTCCAAACTCAATAATCACTAGAAACCTTAAACATTAGGAAAATTTTACTTTGAAAATAAATGGTGGTGTTTCTAACGAAACAATTAACATGGAACATCAGGAAAATGATAAGAAAGTTAAGAATACATAATATTTGAAATATGGAAATTTGATATACAAAGTAAAGACGGTAAGGGACCACAATTTTGAGGTAACTAGTTTACATTTGTAAGTGAAGGTATATGTTGTATATGGAGAGAAAAAAAAGACACGTATGTTATATAGGGATAATGATGCGATCGTCGTCTCTACACCTTAATTTGGACTATGAATCTTCTTTTTCAATAGGTAATATTCACAAATAATTACTTTTCAGCTCCTATAATTAAAAAATAGTTACTATCATTGAGTTAAAATTTCACATGTGCATGAAACCAAAGTGAAATTTGAATACCATAAAAGTGATTCCCTATTTTTTAATTACAATACTTTTCCAACACATCTTTCGAAGAGCCTAAATGACATTAGTAATTTCTCATCTTTTAACTCTCTCACGCCTTCTTTATCCAGAGAAAGCGACTGGAGATCCAACTGATGCATTCCAGAGTATTTCACTGATAAGTAATATAAAAGATAATGGATCAAACCCCCGAACTATGTTTTTATTAGTTTCATACTTCAATTATGTCTTGTTTACGTTACCCCTGAACTAAGCTTGACAAATGGCAAAGTGATTGTATATTTTAGTCTCCTAGTATAAATACTCTCATTCTTCATGTCAGTGATTGTATATTATGTTGGGAGATTTTACTCTATGGTACTTTATAAAGCAGTACGGAAAGTATATAACTATTACAAGTATTCGAAAGGATAAACAAAGATTCAATAATTCATCTAGAAATCTGAAAATTACAATAGAACCACAAAACTGAAATTACAATTTTGTTGAAGACGGAAAAATGGAAACTGGTTTTGCTGAGTCGAGTGTGGCACTCTGTCCTTAAGACAATATTTTCCCGTATGTATCATTTATACGTCCTGGACAATTTGTCTCCCAAGATAAAACAGCAATGGAACACTTGAGCAAAGGAAACTCAAATGCTACCGTGAAGAATATTGAGTAACGAAATGATGCTTGGAAGTTGTAGGAAGAAAACTGTTTTGGTTGTGTATTTTCATGAGTTGTATAAACTGTTATTTGTTTAGTGCTCAACAATGGTGTAAGGGAGTGTTTATATAGGTGAGGGAGGGTTGTTTAACTGCCCCTATACCATCCATTATTGGCCAAATAATGGTCATTATGGAGGTAGTAAAGCCACCAAAATAAATGGTGAAAGACCAACGGATTTGGCCATTATAGGAGGAGTAATTCAGCCAAAATAAATGGCTGAATTGAGTGCTTGGGCGTTTCTTTTTTGACCGTCGAAATTTTGATTTTCTGAAAACTTTAGGGACCAAACTGTACATCTTGAAACTTTAGGGATCAAACTGTACATCTGAAAGAATTCTGGTCCAAACTGTACATCTGAAACTTCTGGGATCAAACTATACTTCTGGCAAAGTTCTCTGGCCCAAAAAGATAATATCAGAAGGCCCACAGCCCACGACCCGTGACCCGTGACCCACGACCCACGACCCGTGACCCGAGAACCCGAGAACCCGGAACTCGGAACTCGGAACCGGAATCGGGCTGGCGTCGGCGGCGCGCGTGTGGTCTTTCCTCGAACCGAAGCACATCTAGGTCCTCCCTCCTTTAAACACATGGGATACCCCTTGGGGTCCCAAACCCCAAACCAATTTCGAGTCTTATATACACAACAATTCTTTCTTCCTCTACCGATGAGGGAGAATTGAACACAACACCACACTTTCCATGCTTCAAACACCTCACTTCGTGGACCAATATCTCTTTCATTTCTCAATGAAATTTGACGATTCTTGGCCCTACGGTTATCTACGTACTTAGTAGATCATGCATGTGTGAAGAACTGAATTCTCCAACATACGTAACACTAGTGTTTAAGCCGTTAAAGTTGGTTGGTCGCAACTCCCGCCAAAGGCAAATTTCCAACAATCCCCTCTTGAAAGAGATTTTGGCGCACTCACATGGTGCCTTTTCCATTTTCAGCAATATTTCAGCGGACCGATGTTGCATAAGAAGAGGTAGCTTCAGCTTTGAACCTTCCATAGTTGAATACCATCGGACTTACTTACTGCGCGGTGAACGTGATATCTTGAACCGTCAGTGTTTAGTGTAAGCCAAGTCAATGGTACCAACACAACAAATTCCCTTACTCTCTTCTTCGTAATGTTTTATCCGTTTTGGCCATGGACAACGTCTTGGATTCTTAAGTGCGTTCATTTTGAGGCGGCCCGTCCTCGCACTTAAATATGTGGTCTCCTACAAGGTATCCTGCTATACCCTACTTCACAAGTGTTAGGAACCATTAAAAGTTTTCCGAAAACCTAACCTCAACTGTTGAGGAGCATTACAGGTTTTGAAAACTTAACCTTTACCCACACTGCAAATAGCACTTAACGTCTATCGCGGGAACGGCTTTGGATTTGGTGTTTCTTTTCAGAAATCACTATCTGAAGTGCTCATGCTTCCACTGAAGTGATCAACTGAACCTTTACAGCTTAGTTTTCCCATTGAACCAAATTACTGGGATCTCCAGTTAGTAAGGTTGGGTACCACTGTATTGGTCCGTATATTTTGGGTTTTAAGCCCATTCCCCTAGACAAGCAGAACACTTGATCTCCGGGTAGTCCCTTAGTTAGTAAATAAGGAAGTGACACCCGTGATGATCAACTGCCCTACGGTCTTATGTCTCCGACAGATCCTGACAGATATGTCCAGACGCCGTCATCCGTGTCCTTCCTGAAGCCGACCGGCTAGCCACAGCATATAACTGTTGAAGACACGGGTTTCTCCCAATATGGGACGTCCTCTAATGAGTCGTGAAGTTACTCAACTTCTTTTATGCTTCGTATAAAGCGATAAACTCTGATACCATCATGAATCGATCGATGCAAGTTTGCTTAGAGGATTTTCCAAGACCCACCATACACATTTACTTGTGGCTTTGGTGTTCTCCAGACCTGATGTCCAGTTTGTATCACTGTGTTCTCCCAGAACCGCTGGACATCCAGAATACTATAATCCGAAGATAAGCGAATAATTCAGATATCGTCATATCCGACTTAACGCCTTCTATTGATCATGTATTAAGATCATCAGTGAAACTTAGTACAATTGATTTGTTTGTAGGACGATACCAGATCGGTTGTAGTGTGTACAATACATTGAACTACACATGACCTGTGCATATCGCTCCTTGTCTATGGGTGCACCATGATTCCAATCAGTTCTATGATTCATATCCATTGGTGGCTTCAACGAGACTATCAACTATCGACTAGTCCGTTAGATGTCTTAGAAATCCAATTCCTAAGATGTCATCTGTGATACCCATATCTTTCATATCAAGACTTTGTTTCAATATGACTTTTACATTCAGACTGTTGATTCTCCAACTGTTGGCTTTCTAACTTCAGGGTCAATGTTTCTGTGGTCAGATTCATTGTTTCTGTTTTATCTGAAACTTTCAGGACCAAAATGTAAACATTTCAGGGACCAAGATGAAAGTTCAGGAAGAAGCGCAACGATCTGAAAACCAACTCGATTCTCTTCTTCCAACTCTCGATTGGGAAGGTTTCAACATTCATGCCACGCAAGACCGCAATGGCCCATGATGTTAAGCTACTCCCGAGAGCACATGTACAAGTAGCCGAGGCTTTGAACTCGTCAGTAGATCCATCTACTTTGTACTCACTTTTGAGTATCATTTTTCACAACCCAAAGGTTCTTTTCCCGGAGGAAGATCAACCATTACGCAAGTATGGTTCTATATGATGGAATATATTTCTCTCTTTAGCTTCTTTCCAAAGCAGCGCTTTTGGAGATAACAATTATTTGTTAATTGTCCATGGTTCATTCTTAACCATACAAGCTAGAAGGACTGGAACAAGTCTTTGTCCCCTCTTTGCTCCGTCTTGGTTCAACATCTAGAATCCCTGAGTTCTGCAGATCTGGAATATTAAGTTCCGGATAGCCAACAACTTTCGAGTCCTGTAGATACGGAACGTCTCGTTCCGGAGAGTCAGGCCCTCGCGAGTTCTTGTTAACCTTGAGCAATTACTCCTTTTTCCTTTTCAAGGAAAGTTATCTTATAAGAATTCAGCATTCTTTGGCGCCAAGAAGCGATAAGTACTACTGTTATTTAAAGATCCAGTGGATATGCAATCTACAGTCTTAGGTCGAACTTGACCTGTTTCGGTAGTCCAACTTCTACCAAGCCACCCCACATCACAACTTTTGTATGTGAGATCTTTTCCATGTCTCACACGGAGAGTTATCCTTATCCTTATGTGGAGTTCTGTTGAGAATCGCATTAGCGGTAAGGATCGCCTTGCCCCACATAATTTAGGCATACGGGTTTGAGCTTGGCTAACACCGTTAGACTGAGGTGAGTAATGAACAGTCATTTAATGAACGATGCTTCACATTCTCCCCCTCTATCGCTATGAATTTCGCAATCCATAGGCTTAGTTGATTTCCAACTTCTGTTTTGTAGCGTTTGTCCGCTTCAACAACTTCATCTTTGCTGTTCAACAAACAAAGGATTTCATACGTTGTACCATCATCAATGAAGATCACAACGTATTTATCTCCCCCCTCTATTTTGTTTAAACTTCAAATCACCCAAGTAGGTGTGACTAAGTTTTAGAGGAGCGGTGCTTCTTTCGCTATTCCCTTGACGGAATTTGGAAAGGTGATTTTGCCTCTTCGCCTACCTCACATTCATTTTGAGGGTTTATGTCGAAAGAAGGCAACAATCTCAACTTCGCTAGCTTTTGAATGACTTGCTATTTAACGTGTCTTAATCTATGATGGCATAGGTGCATGGATTACAAATATATCATTCATTCGACTCTGGCACGTCTTGTACCATTCTTAGTTATTACAGACCTGTTGGACTAATCTCAAACCAGCTTGACCAACAGCGTCCCTTAAACCAAGTTAGGAATCTGTAACACCTCTTTTTAGAGTTATCTCATTCCTTGAAGTCCTATTGAGGACAACCTCTCCAACCCCTTCTACTTTAGAGGTGGCGTTGCTTCACATAAACAACCTCTTGCCCGTGGTTAGGGCGTAACCAGTTCATATGTGATTTGGATACTCTGGCCCACTCCAGTTTCTTTGGCAGACTGAGTGTCCAATTTCTTTTCTGCCTTTCTTTAGGCCTTCAGATTGTTTAAGACCTGGAAACTCTGGCCCACCTTACTAGGTGTCCATTACTTTTCTTATGAAATGAATTCTGGCCCCACTCCAGTCGCCCGGAGTCTTTATATGACCGAGTGTCCAATATCATCATATCACAGGAATTTTGGCCCACTCCAGTCGCCCGGAGGCTTTGTATGATTGAGTGTCCAATATCATCCTATGAAGGATCTTCTGCCAAATAATATGACAGGCTCAACGTCATTAACTTTTAGACTTCTTCCGTTATGATTGGTGCCCAGATAATTCTTGGCGCTTTCTTAAGTGTGGTAACAGTTTTCGCACAGTCAGTGGATCTTTCTCCCTCGTATGTACGAACATACTTTACACACTTTAATAATTACACTTAAAAGAACGGATCTTCTTAAGTCGTTTACAAAATCCAATCTTTAAACGGAAAAGAAGATGAGATTAAACTTCTGATTTGTTAAAGCGTAAGGAATATAAATTATTTTCATATTCCTCCTTACTTTAATCCATTATTAATCAGACATCATTTAATCTTAATTCTTGACAAGTAAGAAAAATACTTATCATTTAATATTTATTCTTGACAAGTAAGAAAAATACTTATCCCAATTTCGGATTCTGGCTCACTTCAGTCACTTCATCAGACTGAGTGTTCATTTCCTTCTCACCATTATTCGGATCTTTTGTCTGGGACAGATATAGGCCTTCTGCTGCAAGATAGAATAACATCTTCAGTCTTCTCCTTTTGTCCCAGTTGACATCCTCAGGCTCTCGTGAGCGCTTGTTCCCACCAGTCTTGGTAGTGGTGACACCATGAACACGTTCATCATCATCACTCTCTTCTACCAGAAAACCATTGTCATATCCAGATTTGGTCACACAACTTTTGACCGACATCTTTCGAACACTAATAATAATACTATACAATATTGTCTTAAGTTGTTGGGAGATTTTACTCTATGGTACTTTATAAAGCAGTACGGGAAGTATATAACTATTACAAGTATTCGAAAGGATAAACAAAGATTCAATAATTCATCTAGAAATCTGAAAATTACAATAGCACCACAAAACTGAAATTACAATTTTGTTGAAGACGGAAAAATGGAAACTGGTTTTGCTGAGTCGAGTGTGGCACTCTGTCCTTAAGACAATATTGCCCCGTATGTATCATTTATACGTCCTGGACAATTTATCTCCCAAGATAAAACAGCAATGGAACACTTGAGCAAAGGAAACTCAAATGCTACCGTGAAGAATATTGAGTAACGAAATGATGCTTAGAAGTTGTAGGAAGAAAACTATTTTGGTTGTGTATTTTCGTGAGTTGTATAAACTATTATTTGTTTAGTGCTCAATAATGGTGTAAGGGGGTGTTTATATAGGTGAGGGATGGTTGTTTAACTGCCCCCATAACAGCCATTATTGGCCAAATAATGGTCATTATGGAGGTAGTAAAGCCACCAAAATAAATGGTGAAAGAATTCTGGTCCAAACTGTACTTCTGGCAAAGTTCTCTGGCCCAAAAAGATAATATTAGAAGGCCCGCAGCCCGTGGCCCGAGAACTCAGAACCGGACGGGCGGGCGGCGGCGCGCGTGTGGTCTTTCCTCGAACCGAAGCACATCTAGGTCCTCCCTTCTTTAAACACATGGGATACCCCTTGGGGTCCCAAACCCCAAACCAATTTCAAGTCTTATATACATAACAATTCTTTCTTCCTCTACCGATGAGGGAGAATTGAACACAACACCACACTTTCCATGCTTCAAACACCTCACTTCGTGGACCAATATCTCTGTCATTTCTCAATGAAATTTGACGATTCTTGGCCCTACGGTTATCTACGTACTTAGTAGATCATGCATGTGTGAAGAACTGAATTCTCCAACATACGTAGCACTAGTGTTTAAGCCGTTAAAGTTGGTCGGTCGCAACTCCCGCCAAAGGCAAATTTCCAACATATTAGTCTGCGGAGCACTTCTTGCATTTTAATCATAGTAGGTATAAGATAAAGAGACTTGCCATGCATTAAATGCTTTGAATTACCAAAATCATTGGTCAAAAGTAATGAAATTATTGCTGGTTGCAGGATTTTCCAGTTCAAATTGCTAACAACCTTTCCAATCTGGGTCAGCTATATAATAGAGATGACATTTCCACTGAGGTTCCTGTATAAAATAACAAATTCTTACTGACACCACTGTTACGTTGTATATTTGTATTCATAGAACAAGCTTGAAGTTTAACAAAAAGAATTTTACAGTAACCTCCCCCCTTCAAAATAAGCTAAACCAAATAACATGAGAATATTTTATAACCCAACAAAACTTTGGAGCAATTGGATAAATGGACTAGGCAATTTCTTCACTTCTGGTGCATTCTGACAATTTGTTGCTTTTATCTTCTGTTCTGCAAGGCAAGGGGTCAAGTTCTTGAGGAAGACGGAGTATACCAGGGCTCCCATCTAGTGCCTCAGTTTACTTCTCAAGGCCAGGAGAGGTGTGCTTCTGAACCACACTCGTGATGCCATTAATCCCCCTTGCATTTTGAGAATCTCATCTATGAATGTTGTTCATCAGGTTTACACACTAAAGCATGATATCACAGATGTGCAATGTCTCATGCCAGGCTTAATTTTGGTCATTAGAAAAGTTGTTCCCCTCAAGGTACCAATAAAGTAAACCCTTCTTAACATATATCAGCATCGACACTATATACTACACAACACTCTTTGTTTTCCCTTTGGTTCATGCCTTGGAGAAGTTTATATAATAAGAGACAACTAAGAGGATAAAGGGACTGTAGGCTACACTGAGATAATATATTAGTGCGGTAATTATTGCTCCATGTAACCTAACCAAGGTGTTTTTGGTATGAATTTTTTTATTTTCTCATGTTTGGTTGATCAAAATTTTTGAAAAATATTTTCTCTAGGAAAACAAATTCCATTGTGGCATTCTATATTGATTGGATCCTCCCACCCTCCAAGACACCACATCTTCACCTCCACTTCCGTAGCCTCCATCCCTACCACCCCACACCCCTACCCCCAACATCCACCTCCTATAGTATTTGTCTAGATTATATATAAATGTTTTTAGGATAATATGTTTGCTTACGTACCAAATAAAAGAAATAAGTAAGAAACCCACTTATTTTTCTGCAAATCATTTTTCAAGAAAATACTTTTCATGGAAAACATTTTCCTTCATGAACACACCCAAATAGTTGAAATATGGAAACACATAGGCGGATGTAGAGTATCATATCAGGTGATCAGTAATTTTTATGCGAATCATAAATCTGTCTAAATTTTACGAATTATATCAAATAGTAGATATGAATTCATAATTTTTTTTAAAAAAAACAATGAGTTCAATGTTAAGAACCTTAAAGGTTAAACCCATAAAACCTAAATCTTGAATAAACCCAAAAAATAAATCTTGGATACTGAAAGAAATAATCCCCTTGATTATTTTCATTAATTGAAAGGCTATATATACAAGTTACATATTTCCATAATAGGAGAATCATATTCCTATTCTATTTCTAAATCCTTATTCTACCATAATTCTAGCTATACAATTATGGTAAGTGTATAACACTAATTAAGATAACTTTTACACTATAATATACTACAAATATATATACCATATATACAACTTTGTATCTTTCTTATTCAGCCCGAGATGGGCCTTGTAGGCCAACTATTTGAAATTTCAAAACCTTCTTTGAAATTCTTCTGAGGCCTTCTTTGAAATTCTTCTTTGAGGCCCACTTCTTTGGGCAGTCGATCCGGTTTTGAGCATTGAGACTGTCCCTAAAATCTTCAAAGAGAACTGCTGGTAGACCCTTTGTAAAAATGTCTGCAATTTGATAATGCGACGGGACATGACATACGCGAACGTGACCCTTTGCAACCTTTTCACGGACAAAGTGAATGTCCATTTCGATATGCTTGGTGTGTTGGTATTAAACTGGGTTACCTGAAAGGTAGATGGCACTAATGTTATCGCAATATACCAAGGTTGCCTTCTGAATGGGACAATGAAGCTCCAAAAGCAAATTACGTAGCCAACATGATTCGGAGACCACATTCGCTACCCCTCGATATTCTGCCTCTGCACTTGAGCGTGATAGAGTTTCCTGACGCTTTGCCGACCAGGAGACCAAGTTCTTGCCAAGGAACATACAGTAGCCAGAAGTCGACCGTCTGGTGTCGGAACAACCACCCCAATTAGCATCCGTGTAAGAGACAAGTGTGGATGTAGATGAAGGATACAAATGCAACCCATAGTCCAGTGTCCCCTGAATATACCGAATGATACATTTGATTGCATTCATGTGCTCAACTCTGGGATCATGCATGAATAAACACACATGTTGAACCGCATACGTAATATCCGATCTGGTAAAGGTAAGATACTGGAGGGCCCCTGCAAGACTGCGATAGCGGGTCGAGTCCTTGTATGGTGCACCTGCTGCGACACTCAGCTTGGGGTTTGCATCAAATACCGTGGAAGTGGACTTACAGGATGACATCACAACCCTCTCTATGATCTCAGCAGCATACTTTCGTTGAGACAAAAACAAGCCACCTGAATGACGCTTGACGGCAATCCCCAAAAATTAACTCAAAGGCCCTAAGTCTTTCATAGCAAACTCAGAACTGAGCATGGTCATGATAGACTGGCGCAAGGCATCGGAAGAGGCTGTCAAGATGATATCATCCACATACAACAGAATATAGGCCAAGGATGAACCACGGCGGTAGATGAACAAGGAATTATCTGACCTGCTGTGAGTGAACCCAATAGTTGAAACAAAGTCAGCAAACCTCATGTACCAGGCCCTTGGAGACTGATTTAGCCCATACAAGGAATTCTTCAACAAACATACATGATGAGGGCAATTTGGATCCCTGAAACCCAACGGCTGATACATATAGACTGTTTCCTTGAGATCACCATGTAGGAAATCATTCTTGACATCCAACTGATGAATTGGCCAAGTCTTTGAAAGAGCTAGGCTAAGCACAGTGCAAATGGTAGCCGATTTGACCACCGAGCTAAACGTCTCACCACAATCTATCACAATCTGCTGAGTCTTACCATCACCAACAAGTCGCGTCTTATGTCGAGCAAATGACCCATCTGAATTCTCCTTATGAGCAAAAATCCACATAGACCTGATAACATTAATACCATATGGACGGGGCACCAACTCCCACGTCTTATTATCAATAAGAGCATTATATTCATCAGGCATAGCAATTTTCCAATTAGGGTCATTTAATGCGGACACATGATTGAAGGGTAAGAGGGATTTAGAGACATTAGAATGTAAATTAAAATGTCTTTTAGGTGTAAAAATACCCCGCTGACTACGAGTGACCGGTCTATGACTCAAGGAAGAATCGAGGGAATTTTGGGAATTTTCTGGGCTCGGGACGGACTGGCCAGCAGGCAGTGGGCCTGCTGGCCCAAATCGTGAAACTGTGGCGTGAACTGGACCAGTTCCAGAATTGGGCTGGACTGGCCCAATTGCTGGAACTGCTCGATGGTGGCGAGCACGGATCGTGGGGCCCAGGCGATGGGCCCGCTGGAGAATTTTGGGTGCGGGAGATGTCCGAAAAATTCCGAATAATATACGGGGATATTTGGTCATCCAAAAAATTATACGACTTAGGCTTGGGAGTATGAACTTTTGCAAAAGGAAATTGGGTTTCATCAAAAATGACATGACGATTAATTATGATTTTCTTGGAAGATAAGTCAAAACATTTATAACCACGATGATTCGACGGATAACCCAAAAAAACACACGGGGTAGACCGAGCCTGAAGTTTGTTAATTGTGGTGGATGGGAATAACGGATAACACAAGCATCCAAAAATCCTAAGGGGAGAATAAGACAGGTTCTTATTATATAGGATTTTGAGGGGGGAAGAATATGTCAGACCTTTAGACGGAATTATGTTAAGAAGATATGTGGCCATTTGTAGAGCATGATATCAAAAATATGAAGGTATGGATGCATGAATTAAGAGAGTTCGGACAATGTTATTTATGGATCGAATTTTGCGTTCGGCCTTTCCATTTTGTGAAGATGTATGAGGCCACGAAAATTGATCCCATGATTAGCACAGAATTCCATAAACTCCCTATTGTCATACTCTTTCACATTATCACATTGAATATTTTTTATTTCTCTTTCGAATTGAGTACGAATGAACGCTCTAAATTTGATGAAGACGGAAAACACTTGTGATTTATTCGCAATTGGAAACGTCCACAAAAATCTAGAATAATCATCTAAAAAGAGAACATAATATCGATGACTCATTGAACTAAGAACAGGAGATGTCCATAGGTCGCTATGAATAATATCAAATGGCTTTGAAGTATGAGAATTGGAGTCTACAAATGGCAACTTAACAATTTTTCCTAATGAACAAGACTGACAAAGTGGAGTACGACTCGTACCCTTACAAGAAATAAAGCTATTTTTATCTAAAACTGATAAAATAGAAGATCCCGGATGACCCAGGCGAGCATGCCACACGGAAGGAGAGATGGCTGCAAAAAGCGGCGACAAAATTTGGACTCGATGGACTGAAACCGGGCATGATAGGATACAGATCCCCCTACTATCACACCTCATGAGATGGCTCCCCGTCTTGAAATCCTTCACAGAGAAACCAAAAGGACCAAATTCAACGGAAACCGAATTGTCAGTTGTGAACTTTCGGACAGACACTAATTTTTTAATCAATTTAGGAGCATGTAAAGTATTTTTCAAGAGAAGTGGTGGATTGGGGGGAGACAATGTTTTCTGACCATACCCTAGGATTGGAATAGAACTGCCATTACCAACAATTATCCCCCGAGGGGTGCTCAAATTGGAATAAGATGAGAGAGTACCTGATTCGGAAGTCATGTGAGTTGTGGCACCGGTGTCAATATACCAATTTGGGTCCGGTTAAGTTAACCCCAACGTGTGCATTGCGGCCTCGATATCGGTATGAGGGGGCCTGCTGCATGATGGGCTTGAGGAGGTCGGGGCCCAAGAATTCCTGTCCGTGATGGAGCTGGGCCATAGCTGCTCGCCATTCTTCTTTGGGCCATCGGCGATGGGCGCCACTGCCGGGTGTTGGGCCTGAACTATTGGCCAGCCCACTGGCCGCTGGAATTTCTTACTGAATGATAAGGGTTGCTGGCCCACGGCCCACTGCCATGGGCCCCACTGCTGGGACCAGGGGGTGGTGGGCCACTATTTCCTGGATGGGGCCCACTGCCTGCTTGCTGGCCACCGGAGCCGCCACCAGAACCATCGCGTTTTCCCCCGCGGTTTTTGTTATTATTCTTGCGATTATTCTTGCCGCAACCATGATTATGGTTTTGGCCTGAATTATTAACAAAACCCGAAGAACTAGGAGAGGACGCTACCATGACGACGGGGCTTGCTCCGGTAGCCGCCTTTTTAGCCAAACCGGCTTCTTCCAAAGTAAGCATGAAGTCGGGAAGAGAGTTGCTTTGGCGAATGAGAGTTCCAACACCATTATAGGCCTCCAAAAGACCGGCAACCAACTGTAGAACGAGACAATTATTAATTATCGGTGCGCCAATATTCCGTAGTTGATCCGCCAACTCCTTTAGTTTCTTGCAATATGCAGAAACGTTCGGAAATTCGTCTATTCGAACTAGAGAGAATTCCTGCTCGAGTGTGACGACACGTGAATGTTGGTTGTCTTGGAATATGTCACGCAACCTATTCCAGGCAGCCATAGCCGTGGTATCCGGCTCAATAATCGTCTGTAGAAGGTCAACCGAAATAGTAGCGTAGATCCACCGGAGAACGGTAGCATCAAGAGTAATCCATAACTCAGAATCCTCCGCAGGAAGAGGTTTAGCGGGAGGAATGATGTGATGAAAAACCTGATACGAGAGAGCGTGAATTTTAAACAACTCCGCCCACGTCGCATATTAGACGTTTTCCATCTCAAGGACAATAGGGATACAGTTCTTGATATTGGAAACCATGAGGGCAGGATGATAATTTTTCTTAGACATATTGAAAGAACAAAGACGGAGGGGAAATTTAAGAAAGGTTTTTGAGAACGGAAGATGAAATTTGGGAGAGAAACCCGAGGGGGGGTTTCTCGGCCGAGAATGGTCCAAAAAATTTGGGAGAGAATTTTTTTTGTAAAACCTAGTCTCTTGATACCATGAAATAAATAATCCCCTTGATTATTTTCATTAATTGAAAGACTATATATACAAGTTACATATTTCCATAATAGGAGAATCCTATTCCTATTCTATTTCTAAATCCTTATTCTACCATAATTCTAACTATACAATTATGGTAAGTGTATAACACTAATTAAGGTAACCTTTACACTACAATTTACTACAAATATATATACCATATATACAACTTTGTATCTTCCTTATTCAGCCCGAGATGGGCCTTGTAGGCCTCTTTGAAATTCTTTATCAGAAACTTCTTTGGGCCGAGGCCATTTGTTGAAATTTCTTCTTTGAGGCCCTTCTTTGAAAGCTTCTTTGAGGCCCATTCTTTGGGCAGATCGATCCAATTGCTTTGCCTGTGATATACACTGTTGTATATTGGGTGTATATCACAGGTATATTTCTCTATTAGTGGGCCAGTCCAGTCCACTGCTTTGCCTGTGATATACACTGTTGTATATTGGGTGTATATCACAGGTATATTTCTCTGTTTAACAGATAAGCATCCGTGGAAAACTGTTATGCAAAGTGAAGACAATAAGGAACCACCAATTTGAGGCAACTAGTTTTCATTTTTAAGGAAAGATCCATGTTGAGAAAAAAGATGCACATGTTATATAGGGACAACTAGTAGAGACTTTTCTTTCTGTAGAGTAACACCAAACTTTTCTTCCATATTTAACTGCATTGGATCCTCACCATTGGGAAGTGACCAGTCAAAGTAATGGATCAAACTAGCTAAAATCGAGTGAACTTGTTGTCTAGCAAAGGGTAAGCCGGGGCATATTCTCCTCCCTGCACCAAATGGTATGAATTCAAAGTCTTGACCCCTGAAGTCGATATTGGATTCAAGAAAGCGCTCGGGCTTGAAAGATAATGCATCTTCCCACGTTTTAGAGTCGCGTCCTATTGCCCAAACATTCACAAACAACCTAGAGTTCTTTGGGATGGTGTAATTCATAATCTTACACGTCTCATGAGCATGACGAGGAATCAAGAAGGGTGTAGGCGGATGGATTCGCAATGTCTCCTTGACACAAGCACCCAAGTATGGAAGTTCACTGATGTTTGATTCTATGATAGTATCATTGACCCCTATCTTACTTTTGAGCTCATCTTAAAGTTTGTGCATAGCTTCTTTGTTCCTTAGCAATTCTGCCATTGCCCATTCAATTGTTGAGGTAGTAGTGTCACTACCCGCAGCAATTAATTTCGGAAATTGAAAATAAGATTGCGTCATGTCATTCTCAATCAGTTTTAACTAAAGTTTTATATTTTCTTCATCAAATTCTAGTATTTTAAACAAAGTTTCGAGTTTGACAAAATCACACGGTTCAAAGAAATTGATTCAAAGGGGATGAAAAAAATCACCATCAATAAGATATTGATTTTTAAATCCGAGAATCCACTATCAATCATGACATCCAAAAAATCGTGATTTTTGGTGGAGCTACCGCAAAATCACTCCAGATGTTGATCAATTGATTCTCATATATTGTAGTCTTCTTTCTCAAACCCTGCATATCCAAAGCACCAAATACAGGATAGAATTCTGATACATTTGGCATAGCTCCCAATTCCACAAATTTCCTAATAACATGTTTGATCCCACTGGTATTCCTTTAATAATCCAAATCACATAAATCCTTAGAAAATAAAAGGTTCCCCAATGTGTTTAAAATTGTACCAAATAGAATTTCAGAAATGTTCACGGTTTCCCCTTTCCTGGACATAAGAAATTGTTGAAAATTTACAAAATATGGAATTAAGTATATCCCATTAATTTATGACTCGAACAATTGGGCCCGCACGTCAGAAACGTTGTTTCCACACACGTGCACACGTAGTGCCAAGTATCACAAATTTCATTAGTGAAAGAGATATTGGTACGTATGTTATACGTTTGAGACATAGAATTATGGACGGTTATTGGCCAAATGACAAAGTATTTCACGTTGGTAAACGAAGGAAGAAGTGTATGAAGTGTAAGATGAAATGAGTCGAAAATAGCCGCGGAGCCGTGAAGGGCCGCGGCGCCACACCGTCGGAACCGCGGCGCCTCCCAGGCAGCGCCGCGGCGCTAATTGGTTGGCCAGCCACTGGAGCCGCGATGCTAATTCACAGAGCCGCGGTGTTTCGGAGGCAGAATGCTGCGACGAGAAGTTGGAAAAATCTGACCTTTAGGCTGGTTTTGGAGCATTGATTCTCCATTACTTTCCACATGAATTCAGCCATTATTTGGTTGAATGTAACCCCTCATTCAAGTGTCATTACATGGCTATCGAAGGCCATTAGTTGGCTAGTTGAGGGGTCTTCTTCTTATTCTATAAATTGAGGCCTTTGGCTCAATTGAAGAACACCACTCAACACTTAGAAAATACTCCAGATTTTCTGATTTCATCTTCTTCCTCTTTAGCAAAGTCACTATACTCAAAGTTCTTTAAGAGTAACACTTGAGTTTTCTTTGCTCATTTGTTAAGTTGATGTTGTATCTTGGGAGACTATTGCTCAACACCGTAAAAGGAGATATACGGGGCAATCTTGTCTTAAAGACAGAGTGTCATCACTCAACTCAGCAAATAACACAAGCAGTTTGATAAGTTCTTGATTTCCAGTTTTATTGTAATAGTTTGTTTATCATTTTTACCATTGTAATAGTTACTTACTTTCCGTTCCCTACAACAATTGTATCCCAAGAGATTCTATCATTTCAGACACTTTTTTCTCCCTCAAAGCTACCTGTGACTCGATCGCTGAATTCGGCAAAGTGCCCGCAGGAACTTCCAGTGATTGCTTAAATCACTAGACCAGACAATTGAGTGTTGATCAATAACAGAGAGTTCATATGTAGCAACTGTGGGATACAATAATTGCAGGGAACGAAAAGTAAGTAAATATTATAATTTTTAGAAACGATAATCTAAAGATTACAACAAAACTAGAAATCAAGAATGAAAAAAACTCCTTGTGTAATTTGCTGAGTCGAGTGATGGCACTCTGTCTTTAAGACAAGATTGCCCCGTATATCTTCTTTTACATTATCGGGCAATAGTCTCCCAAGATACAACATCAACTTAATAATTGACCAAAGAAAACTCAAGTGTTACTCTTGAAGAACTTTGAGTATACTAAACTTGCTAGAGAGGAAGAAGATGGATTCAAAAATTCTGTAGGATGTTTCTAAGTGTTGTGAACAATTGAGCCAAATGCCTCAATTTATAGTGTAAGGAGATGACCCCTCAACTAGCCAACTAATGGCCATCAATAGCCATGTAATGACACTTATTAGAGGGGTTACATTAAGCCAAATAATGGCTGAATTCATGTGCCAAGTAATGGAGATTCAATGCTCCAAAACCAACCCAAAGGTCAGAACTTTCCAACTTCTCATCGCAGCATTCTGCCTCCGAAGCGCCATGGCTCTTCAAATTAGCACCGCGGCTCCAGTGGCTGAAGACCCAATTAGCGCCCCGGCGCTCTGGCTCCTCGGCTCCTACGGGGCTGCGACGCTGCCCTTCGCGGCTCCGCGACGACTTCCGACTCGATTCATCTTACACCTTGTACACTTCTTCATTCGTTTACCAATGTGGAATACTTTGTTATTTGGCCAATTACCATCCATCATTCTATGTCTCAAATGTATTACATACGTACCAATATCTCTTTCACTAATAAAATTTGCGATACTTGGCACTACGCATGCACGTCTGTGGAAACGACGTTCCGACGCTCGGGGCCCCAACTGTTTGAGTCATAAATAACGGGATATACTTAATTCCACATTAGTAAATTTCCAACAATCCATTCTTGAAAGAGATTTTGGTGCACGCACTTGGTGTTTTTCCAGCAATCTTTCAGCGGACCGATGTTGTATCTGGATAGGTAGCTTCCGCTTTAAACCTTCCATAGTTGAATATCATCAGACTTACTTACTGCGCGGTGAACATGATGTCTTGAACCGTCAGTGTTTAGTGTAAGCCAAGTCAACGGTACCAACACAACAACTTCCCTTACTCTGTTCTTTGTAATGTTTTGTCTGTTGTGGCCGTGGACACTTCTTGGATTCTTAAGTGCGTTCATTTGAGGCAGCATGTCCTCGCACTTAAATAAGTGGTCTCCTACAAGGTACCCTGCTATACCCCACTTTACAAGTGTTAGGAACCATTAAAAGTTTCCCCAAACCTAACCTCAACCGGTGAGGATAATTAAAGATTTGGAAACTTAATCTTTACCCACACTATAAATAGCACTTATAGTCTATCGCGGGAACGACTTTGGATTTGGTGTTTCTTTATAGAAATCACTATCTGAAGTGCTCATGCTTTCACCGAAGCGCTCAACTGAACCTTTGCAACTTAGTTTTCCCATTAAACCTAATTCCTGGGATCTCCAGTCAGTAAGGTTGGGTTACCACCGTATTAGTCTTTATAGCTTGGGTTTTAAGCTCATTACCCTAGACATGCAAAACATTTGATCCTTGGGTAAGCCCTTTGTCAGTGGGTCTGCTATGTTATCCTTTGATTTTATGTAATCAATAGATATTATACCCGTGGTGATCAGAACGGTCTTATGTCTCCGTCGAATATGACGAGACTTGCCATTGTACATAGAATTTTATGCCCTTCCTATAGCCGACTGGCTATCGTAGTGGATCATTACAGAAGGTACGGGTTTGTTCTAACAAGGAACATCATCTAAGAAATCATGAAGCCACTCAGCTTCTTCTCCTACTTTGTCTAAAGCGATAAACTTCGATTCCATCGTGGATTGGGCGATGCAAGTTTGCTTAGAGAATTTCTAAGACACAGCTCAACCACCAATTGTAAATACATACCCACTGGTGGACTTGGTGTACTCTATATCAGATATCCAGTTTGCATCACTGTACCCCTCTAGTACAGCTAGATATCTCGAATAATGCAACCCATAAGTTAATGTGTATTTCAGGTATTTTAGTACCCGATTCAACGCCTTCCAATGATCATTACTCGGATTACGGGTAAACCTAGCCAACTTGTTGACTGCATAAGTAATATCAGGTCGAGTGCAGTTTGTTATGTACATCAAACTCCCAATCACATGTGTATATTGCTCCTGGCACACGGGTGTACCACGATTTTTATCAAGTTTTTTATTTCTATCCATTGGTGAATTCATAAGTGAATTGTCAAACATCTTGAACTTTCTCAACCCATCCTCGATGTAGTGAGACTGAGATAAGACCAGTCTGTCAGACATCTTAGAGATCTTTATCCCTAAGATGACATATGTGATACTCATATCCTTCATTTCGAAGCATTGTTTCAACATGTTCTTAGTCTCTAGAATCAAGATAGGACTGCTCTCTGTGATCAATATGTTATCTACGTACATGCATATCATGACGAACGAGTCAGAATTACCTTTCATGTAGACACATTTATCACACTCATTAATGGAGAAACCTTTCGATAGTAGAGTACTATTAATTTTTTGTGTCATTGCTTCGGGGCTTATTTCAGCCCGTACAGAGATTTGACAAGCCGATAG
Organism: Anisodus acutangulus; assembly: GCA_029783415.1. Lineage (NCBI taxonomy): Eukaryota > Viridiplantae > Streptophyta > Magnoliopsida > Solanales > Solanaceae > Anisodus > Anisodus acutangulus. Next base: position 28,674,623 of record CM056497.1, read on the forward strand.
ACTTTCTTCTTTTGCCCTGGAACCACATACCCCTCGGGTTGTTCCATATAAATTTCTTCTTCTAAATCACCATTTAGGAAGGCTGTCTTGACATCCATTTGATGTATCTCAAGGTCACACAACGCTGCGATCACAATGAATTCTCGTATGGACATCATCCTAGACACCGAGGAGTACGTGTCAAAATAGTAAAGGCCTTCTTTCTGTCGATTGCCCTTGACTACCAACCTGACCTTGTACTTATCTATAGACCCATCTACTTTATACTTCTGTTTGAGTATCCATTTACAACCCAACGTTTTATTTCCCGGAGGAAGATCAACCAACTCCCAAGTATGGTTATGCAGGATAGAGTCTATTTCACTCTCAATAGCTTCTTTCCAGAGTGGTGCCTCTGAAGTTGACAATGCTTCAGCAATTGTCCTTGGTTCATTATCAACCATATAAGCTACAAAGTCAGGACCGAAGGATTTATCCTTCCTGGCCCTTGTACTTCGTCTTGGTTCCATCTCTGGAGTCTCCAAGTTCGAAGTCCACTAGATCTGAGAGCTTTGTTCATAACTTTGCTTGCGAGAGGTTATGTCTTTTTTCTTTCTAGGAAAATTATCTTCAAAGAATTGAGCATTCATTAATTCCATGATTGTACCCCGCGGATATCTGACTTATGCACTAAGAAGCGATAAGCACTACTATTATTTGCATATCCGATGAAAATACAATCTACAGTTTAGGCCAAATCTTGACCTGCTTTGGCTTGGGTACTTTGACCTTTATCAAACAACCCCACACCTTTAAATATTTATAGGTGGATTTTTTTCCCTTCCATGATTCATATGGAGTTTTGTCCTTACACTTATGTGGGACTCTGTTAAGAATCGTATTAGTGGTAAGGACGATTTCTCCCCACATGTTTTGGGAAAGACCGAAATTGATGAGCAAGGCATTCATCATTTCCTTTAATGTGCGGTTCTTATGTTCCTCCACACCGTTCGACTGAGGTGAGTATGGAGCCGTCATTTGATGAACAATGCCCAATTTAGCACAATATCCCTCAAATGGCGCTACATATTCTCCCCCTCTATCGCTACGAATGGATTTAATCTGCATGCTTGGTTGGTTCTCAACTTCTGCTTTGTAATGTCGGAATGCTTCAAAGGCTTCATCTTTAATTTTCAACAAGTAAAGGTAACAATACATTCTGCTATCATCAATGAATGTCACAAAGTACTCGTTCCCCCCTCTAGTTTGCGCAAACTTCAAATCACATATATCTGTGTGAATAAGTTCTAGATGAGCGGTATTCCTTTCGACGGATCGAAAAGGAAGTTTTGCGAGTTTCACCTCTACGCATACCTCACACTTATGTTGAGGGTTTACATCGATAGACGACAATAATTCCAACTTAACCAACCTTTGAATGGACTTGTAGATAACATGTCCTAATCTGTGATGCCATAAATTAGATGACTCAAGCAAGTAAGAAGAAACTTCATTATTATTGCTTGTACGTATTACAGACATGGCGTTAACCTTGAAGAGGCCTTCATAGACGAAGCCTCTTCCCACAAAGGTTCTATTCTTGGTGATTACAAACGTATTGGACTCAAATACTAGCCTAAAACCAGCAGTAACCAATAAATGACCTGCAATTAAATATCTCCTAATCTCAAGAATATGTATCACCTCCTTTAGAGTGAGCTTATTTCCAGAAGTCATCTTCAGGACTACCTTTCCTACCCCCAGTACGTCAGAGGAAGCGTTGTTACCCATGAACAGCTTCTTATTAGTAACTGGTGTATAAGTGGAGAAGGCATCTCTATTGGAACAGATGTGTCTTGTAGCGCTTGTGTCCATCCACCACTGCATGGGATTCTCAACAAGGTTTGCTTCAATTACTACCGCTGAGAACTCCTCAATCATGTCGTCCAGAAGCCCATCTTTGACGACGTTAGCCTGAGCCTGGCCTTTGGCCTTGGCCTTCTCTTGTTTCTCGGTCTTGAGCTTGCGATAGTCCTTGATCATGTGACCAGGTTTCCCACAGTGGTGACAGTTTCCTTTGAATTTCTCCGCCGCTTGGGTCTTGCTTGGTTCCTTTTGGCCTCATCCAGATTTTCCTTTGCCTCAGCGGGTTGTTTACCCCTAGGCAAGACCTTCTTATTATCTTCTTGAATCTGAAGTTTGATAATAAGTTCTTCAAATGTCATTTCCTTTGTTTTGAGTTTCAAGTAACTCATAAACACATTCCACGAGAGAGGTAATTTTTCAATCAGCGATGCAACCAAAAACTACTCATTTGGTTTCATACCTTCCAAATCCAGGTGATGTAGAATCATTTGGAATTCCTGGACTTGGGACATCACTGTTTTACTATCCACCATTTGAAATTTCAGGAATTTCCCAACGATGAATTTCTTAGTACTTGCATCTTGTGCGATATACTTCTTTTGCAGCTTCTCCCATAACTTTTTGGCAGTGCCAATGGTGCAATACACCGCGTAGAGAGTGTCTGACAAGCATTTCAAAATATAGTTCTTACACATGAAATCACTATGACTCCATGCATCAAGAACCATCTTCATGCCATTAATGACATGGATACCTTGGCCCCCTTCAGCCGTTTCAGTAGGCGAATGGTCCATTTCATCTCTAGCTTGTGGAGGATCTTCTGTTAGAAAATGAGTCATTCACATAACAGTCAGATAAAAGAGCATCTTCTGCTGCTATCTCTTGAAGTTGGAGCCCATGAGCTTTTCAGGGCGTTCATGGTGGAATCCAGCGAGTGGAGGAACGGGAGTGTTCCCTTGAGCAGCAGAAAAGGCATTGGAAGAGCCTTGAGCAACCGGAAAGGCATTTGGTGTGCCTTGAGCAGTGCGGAAGGCAGAGGGGTTGCCTTGGGTAGCAGCAGCAGCAGAATAAAAAGTGAGTTGTTCTCTTTCAGTCATCTTTCTAAGTACTTACAACCAATCTTGTCTCAAAGTTGTGGGATACAACAATTGCAGGGAACGGAAAGTAAGTAAATATTACAATTGTTAGAAAGGATAATCTAAAGATCACAACAAAACTGGAAATCAAGAATGAAACAAACTCCTTGTGTGATTTGTTGAGTCGAGTGATGACACTCTGTTTTTAAGACAAGATTGCCCCGTATATCTCCTTTTACGTTGTCGGGCAATAGTCTCCCAAGATGCAACATCAACTTAACAATTGAGCAAGGAAACTCAAGTGTTACTCTTGAAGAACTTTGAGTATAGTAAACTTGCTAGAGATAAAGAAGATGAAATCAGAAATTCTGTAGTATTTTTCTAAGTGTTGTGAACAATTGAGCCAAAGGCCTCAATTTATAGTTTAAGGAGATGACCCCTCAACTAGACAATTAATGGTCATCAATAGCCATATAATGACACTTATTAGAGGGGTTACATTCAGCCAAATAATGGCTGAATTCATATGTCAAGTAATAGAGATTCAATGCTCCAAAACCAGCCGTCAGAACTTTCCAACTTCCCGTCGCAGCATTTTGCCTCCGAAGCGCCGCAACTCTACGAATTAGCGCCACAACTCCAGTTATGAAGACCCAATTAGCGTCGCGGCGCTCCGGCACCTCGGCTCCGACGAGGCTGCGCCGCGGCCCTTCGCGGCGACTTCCGACTCGATTCATCTTACACCTCGTACAGTTCTTCCTTCGTTTACCAACGTGGAATACTTTGTTATTTCGCCAATAACCGTCCATCATTCTATGTCTCAAACGTATTACATACGTACCAATATCTCTTTCACTAATGAAATTTGCAATACTTGGTACTACGTTTGCACGTGTGTGAAAATGACATTTTCGACGTGCGGGGCTTCAATTGTTTGAGTCATAAATAATGGGATATACTTAATTCCACATTAGTAAATTTCCAACAGCAACTTTGGGCACAAACCGGGCTGCGAGCAGACGATCTTGAGTCTCGAGGATTTCGGTTGCAGAATCAGGGGATGAAGCTACCACAACCAGTTGAGTTCCATGCCTTAGAGAAATCAATGGGCCATGAATTTTAGCAAATTGTGCCATGGAAATATGAGGCTTTTCCCCACTATTTCCTAGCAATGGCCATGGTCGAGGACCAGGTGGAAGATTTCGAGATTTTGGTACGAGTTGTTTAAGGATGAGTAAGAAGAATGGTTTCAAGATAAGGAGGGTTACTGGCAGAGTATACTCCATTGATAACAATGGCATGCCAAATATAGTTTTTTAAATGGACAGAAATATAAGGAGCAGATATTTCATCATTGAGTTACCAAAAAAGATATTTCACCATTGATTGACCAGTTGATATAACACCAAACTATTACACTATGATAATATAAATAATTCCAAGTTGCCAAACTGGCCGACCTAATATAGCTCTTTTTCGCCCTAAAGAACTTCGTGATATTCTTCCACTTTAACTTCTTTTAGTTGACTATTACTTCCTCCGTCTATTTTTACCTGTACATCTTTAATTTGGTACCCATCTTAAAATATATTTAATACTTTTTCGTTCAATTTTACTTATCCATTATACTAAAAATAAGTTTATTTTTACTTATTTATTTTAAAAAATCAAAAATGAATTTTTCATTTTATACCTATTTAAAATTTATAGTAAGTACTATCCCTCCGTCCTATTTTAAATGAGGATTGACCAGTTTTGAGAGTCAACAACTCTTTTCTTTCACTCAATTTCAAATATATATTATTCGAGTATTTTATAATAAAATTTACATACTTGAAAATTACATAAAAAGTACTATAAGTCTGCATAATTAAAAATTCATAATATGTGGAAAAAATAAAAAAATCAAGGTAAAAAAAACAGTTGTTTGACTCCCCAAATTGATCAATACTCATATAAATTTGAGCGGATGAAGTATTAAATTTCCCAATACATTTTCCAAAATATTGAATATAATCAATACAATATTTTGAAAAATGCATTTGGAAAATAATTATAGTTAATACTAATAAGAGTAATTAGGAATTAAGTGATAAATTTTGGGGCAAAGGTGCAACTATTCCCTCAACTTTGCGATAAAGAGCAGATATATCCCTCGTTTAAAAAGTAATGCATATATACACATGTCATTAACAAATGGTGCAAATATATCCCTATCATTACACAAATACAGCAAATATACCTTTTCTGCTGACAGATTTTTCTTTAAAAAAAATATTTAGCTTATTTGTTAAATTAAAAAAATGTCAATAGTGTTTTAAAGGCACATGGTAATATTTTTATGGTGGGTTAGGTCTAGTTCGCTTAAAAAATATCTTTGTATCTTTAAGAAAATATGTCTATCTATTTTTTTTTTAAAACGAATCAAACCCAATTTATCAGGGAAAAAAATTACCACATGACTTTAGAAAATAAGTCTACTCAATAAAAATGGGTAAATGTTTTTTTTAAAAGTCACGTGATATTTTTAATTAAAAAATAAGCTAAATAATTATTTAAAAATATTTTGTTTGTAAAAGAATATATTTACACTATTTATATAATCACAGAGATATATATACACTACTTTTTTAATTGAGAAATATATTTGTTCTGTCTCACAAAGTGGGGTATATTTGAAGCCATCTCACTCCAATGTTCATCAATTGATTTTGACATATACTATTAATCTGTTTTCTCAAACCCTGCATATCTAGAGCATCAAATACAGGATAAAATTCTAATATATTTTGCATAGCCCCCGTTTCCACAAATTTCCTAGTAACATGTTTTATCCCAATGGTGTTCCCTTCATAATCCCAATCACAAATCCATTGCAAAGAAAATGTTCCCTAACGTGTTTATTAAAATTTCAGAAATCGTCACTGTTTTCCCTTTCCTGAACCCTAGAAATTCAATCATTTCAAACACTTTTTTCTTCCTCAGACCAGCTTGTGACTCAATCGCTTTGGAAGAGAACAAATGTGTTGGACAGAATGCTCGCAAGAACTTCCAGTGATTGCTCAAAACACTAGACCAGACAAATTGAGTGTCGATCAATAACAGAGAGTTCATATGTAGCAACTCTCGGGACAGACCGAGCCGAGAGCAGACGATCTTGAGTCTTGAGGATTTCAGTTGTGGATGAAGCTACAATAACCAGTTGAGTTCCCAGCCTGACATAAATCAATGGGCCATGAATTTTAGCAAATTGTGCCATGGAAATATGAGGTTTTTTCCCAATTTGGAGAATATTTCCAAGCACTGGCCATGGTCGAGGCCCTGGTGAAGGATTTCGAGATTTTGGTACGAGTTGTTTAAGGATGAGTAAGAAGAATGGAATCAAGACAGGGAAGGATGATGGCAGAATAAACTCAAAGGACAGCAAAGACGTACCAAAGAACAACACAAGTACAATGAGAAAACTGATAGAATAGGATAATATATTCGGTCATAATTATATATATTTTGTATATGGTATGTGTATATTTAATCATTACTTACCATAATTGTAGTCTAGGATTATGCTTGTATTATAGTATATTTATTACCACTTTGAAATGAAATAATAAAGGAAAATATTTCTTACATGGTATCAGATTCTAGAGAAAGTTCCTAAACCCTAATACCTTCTCCCTTTCTTCACCGTCGGCCGACACCCCCCTCCCTCACTTTGTGTCGCCGACTCCCTCCCTCTTCCGTCAGCCATGTCTGACTTGAAATCAAATTTACATCCAGCCCTCGCAGTTTCAAACATTAAATCTCATATCACCATTACTCATGAGATGGAAAATGTCCATCATGCGACATGGGCGAAGCTTTTCAAAATTCACTATCGCTCACACAGGGTTATCCATCACATCATTCCATCGGAAAAAGCAAAGAAAAGGTGCCGAAAACCGATGATAAAATGGAACTATAGTTGACACTTGATGCGACGGTTCTCCGGTGAATTTATGCCACAATTTCAAGTGATTTGCTGCATACTATTCTTGAGCCTGACTCCACAGCTATCGAGGCTTGAGAACGCTTACATGACATATTCCAAGACAATAAGAATTCCCGGGTCGTCACACTTATGCAAGAATTTCTCCACCACTGACATGGCGAATTTTCCCAATGCGCCCGCATATTGTCAATGGCTCAAGGTTCTATCTCACCAACTCAAGAACGTTGGGGCGCCGGTAACTAACAATTGGCTCGTGTTACAAATGGTTGTCGGCCTCACCGACGCATATAGCGGAGTAGGTACGCTCATCCACCAAAGCGACTTTTTTCCGCCGTTTTACTAAGCCCGTTCTATGCTCACACTAGAAGAAACGGGTTTTGCCAAAAAGACAGTCACCGTGTCGAATTCCGCCATAGTTGTCGCTCCGTTTGATGATAACTCTTCACAATTTGAAAATTTGTCGATAAACCGTGGTTAGAAGGGGTGAAATGACAATAATGGAGGCAAAAACCGCGGCGGTGGCCGCAATGGTGGAAAGGGCGGTGGCAGTGGCGGCGGCCAGTAGCAACACGCGGGCTAGTGGCAGCCGAGGGCCCAATGGGGCAGTGGACCGGCACCGTGGGCCTGATAGTGGTCTTGGGCCGTTCCCCCTACCCCTTTCCCTTAGGAAACTGCGCCACGCCCGATCCGCGGCCGGCCGATCCGGCCCGCTGCGCGGCAACAGCCCGGGCCAATACTTGGGCCACTGCCGAACCAATGGCAGCAGGCCCACGCGGCAGTGGATTTCTGAATCAACATCGAGGCCACGATGCACATTCGTGGGCTCAACCAGCCACACGCCAACTGGTACATGGACATCGGATCAACGTCTCATATGACGTTCTCACAATGTAATCTCTCGTTCTATTTTAATTTGAGCAATAATCGTGGTATAATTGTCAAAAATGGTCATTCAATTCTAATTCGTGGTTATGGTAATACATACTTATCTCCCTCGAACCCACTGTTAGCTTTAAAGAAGATCCTTCATGCTCCTCAATTAATTAAAAACCTGATTTCAGTTAAAAAATTTACCACTGACAATTCGGTTTCTGTTAAATTTAATCATTTTGGGTTTTTCGTGAAGGATTTTCAGACGGGATGCGTCTAATGAGATGTGATAGGCGGGGCGAGCTATATCCAATCACCACAACCACACATCAAGCCACGTTACTATCCACTTTTGCAGCTTTAGCTCCTTTATGGCATGAACGTTTGGGTCATCCGGGAGTACCTATTTTTGCCTCCATTAAACAAAATAAATTTATTGAGTGTACTAGAACTCGTAAATCATGTTTGTCGCTCATGTTCTCTTGGAAAACATATTAAGTTGTCTTTTTGTTCTTCTAATTCTTGCATTGTTATACCTTTTGATATTATCCATAGTGATATTTGGACATCTCCCGTTTTGAGCTCTTCGGGCTATAAATATTATCTTCTTTTGTTGGATGATTACTCTAATTTTTTGTGGACGTTTCCTTTGTCTAAAAATTAATAAGTTTTTTCCACATTTATCTCCTTTAGATCATTCATCCACACTCAATTTGAACGGGACATTAAAAATATTCAATGTGATAATGGTAGAGAATTTGACAAATGTACCATTTTGGATTTTTTGCAAAACTAATAGTTTGTCGTTTCATCTCTCGTGTCCACATACTTCATCTCAAAATGAAAAATCCGAACCATTAACAATATTGTTAGAACCTTACTTGCCCATGCCTCTCTACCACCATCATTTTTGCATCATCTATTACAAATGATAATATATCTTCTGAACATACTTCCGAGCAAACAATTAGCCTATCAATTCTCTCTCAAATTTTATACCTTAGGGACCCATCCTACTTTCATTTACGGGTTTTCGGGTGTTTATGCTATCCGCCTTTTCTTTCCACTACCATCAATAAACTTCAACCCCGGTTTACTCCATGTATTTTTTGAGATATCCGTCAAATCATCGTGGTTACAAATGTTACGACTTATCCTCTAATAAAATCATCGTGAGTCGTCATGTAGTTTTTGATGAAACAAATTTCCATTTTGCCAAAATGCATTGTTCCGTGCCTCCTACCTACGAATTTCTTGACGATAGCATACCCCCGTATTTAGTCCACCGTTTCGCTTCCCAAATGGGCCCAACCATTTCGGCCAGCCTAATTGTCTCGGGCAACTCAGCCCAACATTTTTCTCCTCCAACCCAGCCTAATGGGCCTGCCTACCCGAGTCCAGTGGCTGCCAGCCCAGCGTCCAGCTGGCAGCCCACTGCCTGGAAGCCCTCTAAGTGGCGGTCCAGCCTCGAGCAGTAGCGGCCCAGTAAGCACAGGCCCATTCAGGGTAGTCCGTTACCACTCAGCCCAATATCCCCTATCCAACCAACTCCAATTCCGGCCCAACGGCCAGTCACTCGTAGTCAACATGGGATTTTCAAACCAAACAAAAAATACAGTCTTCACACTCATATTGCCAAATCACCGTTGTCTCAGAATCTTGTGTCTTCCCTTAATGACCTGAATTGGAAAATGGTTATGGTGATGAATATAATGCTTTTATTAATAATAGGACATGGGATTTGGTGCTTTGTCCTCCTGATGTTAATGTGATCCGGTCTATATGAATTTTTAGTCATAAAGAAAAATTTGATGGTACATTTGAGAGGCATAAAACCCGTCTTGTAGATGATGGAAAGACTCAACAAGTTGGTGTGGACTGCGATGATACTTTTAGTCCGGTGGTCAAACCTGCAACTATTCGCATGGTACTAAGTCTGGCCCTTTCAAAGGCATGGCCACTTCATCAACTTGATGTAAAAATTGCATTCATGTATGGAGAACTCAATGAAACAGTGTACATGTATCAGCCCATGGGGTACATGGACCCCACTTATCCTAATCATGCGTGTCTACTGAAGAAATTCTTGTATGAGCTCAAACAAGCTCCTCAGGCCTGGTACAAGAGGTTTGTATATTATGTTTCTAATATTGGCTTTTCTAACAGCAGGTCTGATAATTCTCTATTCATATACCGTCAGGGTAATGATATAGCTTATATTCTTCTGTATGTGGATGATATTATATTAACTGCCTTATATAATGTTTTTCGCAAGTCTATCATGTCTTTTCTTGGCTCAGAATTTGCAATGAAAGATCTAGGGCCACTAAGTTACTTCTTGGGGATAGTTGTAACACGTCATGCAAGTGGTTTATTTTTGTCTCAAAAGAAATATGTAGAAGAGGTCGTTGAACAAGCTGGCATGTCCTCGTGTAAGTCGTCTTCCACTCCGGTTGATACTAAATCAAAGTTGAGTGCTTCTTCCCGCAAGCCATATGCTGATCCATCATATTACCGTAGCCTTGTAGGTGCCCTGCAATATCTTACTTTCACGAGGTCCGACATATCTTATGTTGTGCAACAAGTTTGTCTATTCATGCATAACCCGATGGAGGATCATATGCATGCTCTCAAACGCATTGTGCGCTATATTCAGGGCACTCTCGATCATAGCTTGCATTTATATCCGTCTTCGACAACCACTCTTATTTCTTACATAGATGCTGATTAGGGTGGATGTCTGGATACCAGACGCTTCACGTCTGGTTATTGTGTATTTCTCGGTGACAATTTAATATCTTGGTCCTCCAAATGGCAAGCTACCTTGTCCAGATCTAGTGCCGAAGCAGAATACCGAGGAGTTTCCAATGTGGTGTCTGAATCTTGTTGGCTACGGAACCTTCTTTTGGAGCTCCATTGTCTGGTTCCAAAAGTGACATTGATTTATTGTGATAATGTTAGTGCGATTTTTTTTTCTCATGGAATCCAATTCAATATCAACGCACTAAACATATTGAGCTGGATATTCACTTTGTTCGCGAAAAGGTTGCTCGTGGACAAGTACGTGTCTTATATTTTCCGTCACGCTATCAGATTGCCGATATTTTTACAAAAGATCTTTCACTGGTTCTATTTGAAGACTTTCGGGACAGTCTCAGCATACGCCGACCTCCCGCTTCGACTGTGGGGGTGTGATAGAATAGGATAATATATTCGGTCATAATTATGTATATTTTGTATATGGTAGGTGTATATTTAGTCATTACTTACCGTAATTGTAGCCTATGATTATGCTTGTATTATAGCATATTTACTACTACTTTGAAATGAAATAATCAGGAAAATATTTCTTACTAAAACCACCTCAAGTCTACTTTAAGTGATCTCAAATTTGAAACAAAGCCTCCAAACACCAATACAAATGATCTTAGAGATTGTAGCAGTTGCAGTTGAGTTGGTGCTTTAGCCAAGAGGAGTTTTAGCAGCATCAGAGAAATATTGATGGTATATGCAGGAATGGCTAATCAGGTGTGCCACTTTTTTCTTTTCATAAGTAGTCATTTTTAGATTATATCTTGTGTGATTTTTATCTTCTTTATTGTTAATTAGATGTGCCCTGCTTCTTAGTACTAATTATAGACGTGTCTTGCTTCTTAATACTAATTTTAGAGTTGGGTTTCATTTCAAAAAAAATAACGGGTTGATGGACTTGAAATTTTCTAACAGATGAAGACTTGGTGAAAACTTGAGTTGGAGGTTTTGGAGAAGAGTGAATATTATCTTGATGAATCAGAATAGGTAATACTAGATATGTTTAATTCAGAATGTATTCCATGGTAAATGATGCTGTTGCATTTTTTCCCCCGGGTCATGAATTGCAACTTATTCTAAATGTAGTGCCTAAGTAATTTATTGAGTGGATGAACTATAATCTTGCTACCGAAGTTGTGTAGGCCCTAAGAATGTTGGTCCAGTAGTATAATAATATGCACCAATTCAGACTGATCAACTGCAAGCTTGAGATTGATGTTGAAGTAGACAAAAGTGGAGAAAAAAATTTCAGGTCTTAATAGTTGTCTTACAAATGAGATAACCGTTGTTCATCTCCCCGGCAGGTTCATGATTTACTACATCTTTTGGGGTTCGATCATGAGATTAGAGATGAAGCTGAAGCTGAAGCTGAAACTGAAATGTAGAAAGAAGAGGAGCTCCTTCTAGTAAGTCTTGGGTAGAAGGGAAAAAGACTAATTCAGAGCGCATATGATGCTGAGGATGCTACAAGTTTCTTTGGGGAACATTGGTAATGTGCCTAAAGTAGCTGTTTATGTAGTTATGTATAAGAAACGACAATCAAAGAAATTATGATATTAAAAAAAAAATAGCGCAAAATGAGTTTCACAATTGCTTACCATGCCTCAATTGCTTTGTTTGAAAACTTAACAACTGGAAACTCTCTAGCTGAAGATAATGGATTTAGGCTCACTGGTCCCTTACCCGTCTCTTTCTACTCTTCTGATTAATACAATTGCTTTTCTCTTCTGATGTTTATAACTCAAGCCTTTACACTTACTTATAATAAGAGGTCAAGAATCTGATTAGGGAAAAATTTTTATGGGAGTATTAGGTTTGAGTTTGTGCCAGTCTTATACCCATGAAAGAGGAGAAGTTCATCACAAAAAGAATAAGAAAGCTAGAAGACATTAGAATCGAACTCTCAATCACAACTTTTATCTGGAATTGAGATTGGTGAAATACTCCAATCAATCGATTTTATCTTGCATTCTTCCCTTCAAAACTTTCAAGATACCCTAAATTAGGACGGACTTAAGACTTATAGACCTTCAGGGATCCATACATGAAATTTCAGAATTGGCCTTAATTAAAATTTCCTAGTCGACCTGCTACGAGGTTGCGCAGAACTTGTCCAATGAACAAGTACTTTCTGCCTCTGAGATCCCAGGTGTGCAGTCGCGCACGACTTTTTTATCCGATTTTTCACTTGTTTCTTATTTGTTTCATCCATGTTGTTCTTAGGTTAGACTGTCTTCACCTATATGCAAAGTGATGCAAATCAGTGGTGTCCACATATAAAATCTCCAAATACAATAATGTTGAAATTCTAGCTTTATACCATAATATTTATGTAAAAGTAGGATAATGAATACCATAAAATACTTTAGCTGCATTTTGTAAAAGCATAATAGGTATAGAAATTGTAGGAGGTCTAAAGTCGAACTTCAATGAGGGGAGTTAATTTTTTTAATCACAAAAATGAGAAAAAATAATTTATGTATATTTTTCATTTGAAATCTAGTTTTTGAGGATCTATGTATCTCACTAACTTCTTTGAGAGCTTCTTTTTGAGATTGTATTTATATGGAGCAAGTCTCCCATTGCTTTCGCAAACCAGTGGGGACAACCCCCCAAAAAAATGAGTTTTCCACGCGGCGATCTTTATTTGAAATATGAGCCGCTAAAATTCTTCTTTTTTTGGGTTTTAAACAATCGGATTCAAATTTTCTAGTTGATATATCTTATATTCTAATAAATAGTTAAAATGACAATAAATATTACGTAGTACAATATCAAAACAAGCAAGTTTTAGATGAAAACAAATACTAAGAAATTAAATTAATAGAACCTAAGTTAGAAAGTTGATAACTTGATTTGAGAATACTTGTTTGGTACTTCAATATACCTCTTGCAATATTTGATGCCCGAGAAAAAAAAACAAAAATAGCAAACTCATAAACTGTAACTCTTGTCTTTCAAAGCAATACATTCAAAGACAATCTTGAAGAAACAACAAAGAAATATAAAAGCGTAGAAGTATATTAAAGTTTTAGAAAAAAAAATTAAAATAGATTGAGTATTGTAGAGAAATAAATCAGGGGCCTTCTTTTTTGTCAATATACTAAAAATAGATTGAGTATTTGTGAAATATACGTTATTTACTGATTTAGGGGGGTTTCTGTCAATTAGTTAACTACTTTATTTTAATGACAAAAAGTACTCAAATTGCTTTATAATTTTTCAAAAAAAAAAACTAACATATAACCTATATTGATGAAAAATTAGGCTCCAAAATTGAAAGCTTGACCTCAGAGGCTTTTACCCAAAAGCCACCCCTCCATAAGCAACAACTAACATTTCACATAAAGAATTTCACGTGGTTGGAACTTTTTTAGAACTTTCATATTTTTAATTTTACAATCCACATATCTTTGCTTATACTCTCCAAGTTTACTTGCTCTTTTGTACAAAAAATATGAAATCTACTGCAAATTAAATTTTATTAGAGGAGAGATAAATAAGTTTAGGTCAATCATATACAACTAAATCATACTCCCTCCGTCCCAAAATACTTGTTATGTATCTCTTTTTAAAAGTCAAATTGACTAAATTTCAAAGTTAAATTAAATTAGATTAATTTAATATTTTAAAATTAAACTTTAGATATTCGGAAACTATACGAAAAGTACTATGAATTGTAATTCTTCTCAAATTAATAGGATGATGCTTAAAATATTGATTAAAATTCATATAATTTGATTCTTTAAAACGTAATATAATAAGTATTTTGGGAGAGATGAAGTAAATGACATGCATGGCTAACAAAGAAACTAGAAAAATGTGGGACTCATCTAGTATAAGGAGATAGTAAACTAGACACAAACTGAAAATGAAGCGTGGAAATTAAAGTATTAAACCAATGATTTATGTCACGAGGTTAAGATTTGGGTTATAGTTATTTTTTTGTAAGGAATCTGCATCACGGGGAAGAATGTCTGTATATGTAAGTGCGAAAATTAAAGTACACATACATAGATTATTTCTCGTTACCACCTCTGTTTCTGTAAAATTGAAGACAATATGTTGTATACTTCAATTACGTACATGATTTTTTAGTTTACATATTAATGACCTAAATAATTCCCTACTTTAATTTGATTCAAGTTACATAAGTTAAGATGATTTAGTAAGAAGGGAAATATCTAAAGTTAGAGACCTCGTGAAGAAATAGAAAATTTGAAAGAAAAGCTTGTGTTATTTCTCTGAAATCAAACTACGGCGTCATTCTTAAACGAAAAAAAAAACGTCATTCTTTTTGCTTGGGCATTGTGATCTCTTCTCTTTTTTTTTTATCTCTTTCCTGTGCATGTAATGAAAATCTGAATTTCTGTTTTTTGTTCTCTTAGTTTTGATTTTGTAATATCGATTTCTAGGAAAGAAAAGCTCTGTGTTATCTCTCTGAAGTGGAACTCCGATGCCATTCTTTCCGCTTGTGACTGTCAGTTACGACAATGAGAATGACAAATCCTATTTTATCATAAAGAATTAGTGAAACATCTTTTGAGATGCTAACAAATATGCTCGGGTTACACCACGACGTCTATTGTTCCATTTTGGTTTGTCGATAAATTCAGGGCTAAAGCTACTTGTAAGTCCTTGATTTTTCTCCTCATTTTGTTATTTATCATTGTTTTGAAGATATGCATTTCCAAAACTTTTTTCTTGTTGACAGAAGACGATATACACGGACAAACCGTGTATATTAAATTCCGGTTGTTGTATATTATTTTACGATATTTGTAGAATTCTTGTACAAGTGTAATTATGATATTAGTCTTGTATTGAAAAAAACTATTAGAATTATAGTAGGAAAATGTAGAGTTATTTTCCATATTTAGGAATAGTACATTTGTATATATAGCTCTTCATTAATGAAGATAATCAAGAGATTATTCTCTTTCATGGTATCAGAAGTCTAGGAAAAAAATTCCTTCTCCCAACTACACTTCCTCCGCCTAGCACCCTCGGAATCCGCAATTCCGACACTTTTTTCTTCTAAAAGAATTATCTCCCAAATCCCTAATTCTCCTCTTGTTCTTTCCTCATGTCTTCCTCAAAGAACACGTTTCATCCTGCCCTTACAGTCTCCAACATCAAGAATCACATCCCTATCGTTCTTGAGATGGAAAACGTCCAATACGCGACGTGGGCAGAATTATTTAAAGTTCACGCACACTCGCATCAAGTCCTTCATCACATCATCCCCTCGGTAATAGGCAAGGAGAAGGTGTCTACCGCCGAGGATGATCCTGCGTTATGGACAACTCTTGATGCTACAGTTTTCCAGTGGATTTATTCCACTATATCTACAGACCTCTTGCAGATGATTATTGAACCCGACGCCACGGTAATGGAAATTTGGAATAGGGTGTGTAATATATTCCAAGATAACAAAAATTCCCGTGATGTCATTCTTGAGCAAGAATTTTCCCATGTCAACATGGAGGACTTTCCAAATGTCTCAACATATTGTAAAAGGTTAAAGGAATTGGCGAATCAACTCAAGAACATTGGTGCGCCCGTCACCAATGATCGTCTTGTTCTTCAGATTGTTGCAGGCCTATCCGAGGCCTATAATGGCGTTGGGATGCTTCTTCGTCAAAGCAATCCCCTTCCACCGTTCTACTAGGCTCGTTCCATGCTCACATTAGAAGAGGTCGGCTTGGCTAAAAAAGGTGTCTACCAGAGCTGATTACGTCATGATGATGTCCACATCCGATGACCCTCACTCGTTCTCGGATAATTCTAACCAAAATCATAACAACAGTGGCGGCAAAAAGGGTCAAAATTGAAAAAATGGTGGGAAACTGTAGCATGCTTGGGCCTCGGCCTCAGCAGGCCTTCGTTGCTATAGGCCCAACCTCGGTATCATCACCTACGGATATTGAGGTCGCGATGCATACACTTGGATTAAATCCCCCAGACGTAAATTGGTATATGGACACCAGAGCCACTTCTCATATGACGTCCACGCAAGGTAATCTCTCTTCTTATTTAATTTGAGCAATAATCGTGGCATAATTATTGGTAATGGCAATTCAATTCTCATTCGTGGTTATGGTCACACAAATTTGTTCCCTCCCTCCCACACATCTACCTCTAGTCCTAAAAAATGTCCTTAATGCCCCTCACTTAATTAAAAATTTGGTGTCCGTCTGAAAATTCACATCTAATAATTGGGTCTGTTAACTTTGACCCCTTTGGTTTTTCTATGAAGGATTTCACGACGAGGATACCTCTAATGAGATATAATAGTCGGGGGGAGCTTTATCCAATCACCACTGCCACCATTTCCATGAGTCAAGCCACTCCATCGACATTTGTCGCCTTTGCTCCTTCTTTGTGGCATGCACGTTTGAGTCATCCGGGGTCGTCTATTATTTCTTCTCTTCAAAATAATTTTTTTGTTGATTGTAAGAGTATGCGTAGTACTCATATTTGTCCTTCTTGTCCATTAGGGAAACATGTTAGATTACCTTTTGTAGCCTCTTCTTCTAGTACGTTGATGCCTTTTGACATTATTCATAGTGATTTATGGACACCTCCTGTTTTAAGTTCTATAGGCCATCGTTATTATGTGTTATTCTTGGATGATTATTCTAATTTTTTGTGGACCTTTCCTTTGTCTAAAAAGTCTCAAGTTTTTTCAACCTTCTTAAAATTTAGGGCATTCATCTGTACCCAATTTGAACGAAAAATTAAATATTCAATGTGATAATGGAAAGAATATGATAATGGGCCGTTTCGAGAATTTTGTGACACTAATGGAATATATTTTCATTTTTCTTGTCCTCACACGTCCTCACAAAATGGGAAGGCCGAAAGAAAAATATGTTCCATCAATAATATTGTCTGAACTTTGCTGGCTCATGCTTCATTACCTCCTTATTTTTGGCATCATGCGTTACAAATGACTACCTACCTTCTTAACATTCTCCCGAACAAAGGTTTAGCATTCCAATCCTGACTTAAAATTCTTTAAAATAAAGATCCCTCGTATTCTCATCTTAAGGTATTTGGGTGTTTGTGTTATCCGCTTTTCCCGTCTACAACACTTAACAAACTTCAAGATCGGTCTACCGCTTGTGTATTTTTGGTTATCCATCTAATCATCGTGGTTACAAATATTTTGATTTATCCTCTAATAAAATTATCATTAGTCGCCATGTTATTTTGATGAAACCCAATTTTCTTTTGCTAAATTGTATAATTTTGTGTCTAGTTCATATAATTTTTTGGATGACGGACTCTCACCGTATATTATCTATCATTTGTCCGAGCTATTCCATAACTAAACTCCACCAGCAGGCCCACTTCCGTATATTAGCCCAACGTCTGGGCCTACTGGCCCAATTATTGTCCCTCCGAGTCTACTACATCCTGCCATTGGGCCAGCAGGCCCAATCACTGCTGGTCCAGATTTAGCAAACCCGTCACCTACCCAAAACACATCCACGTCTATTTCGAGTCAAAGGCATGTTACTCGTAGCCAACGTGGTAATTTTAAACCTAAACGTCATTTTAATCTAAATTTTAATGTCACCAAATTAGCCCTTCCACGTAACCCAGTGTCTGCCTTACATGACCCGAATTTGAAAATAGTCATGGACGATGAATATAATGCTCTTATTGAAAATAAGACATGGGAGTTGGTGCCCCGTCCGCCTGTTGTCAATATTATTCGTTCTATGTGGATTTTTACTCATAAAGAAAATTCTTACGGTTCTTTTGAGAGGCATAAGGACTGTCTTGTAGGTGATGGTAAAACTCAACAGGTCGGCGTGAATTGTGGAGAAACATTTAGTCCGGTGGTCAAACCGGCAACCATTCGCATTGTGTTTAGTCTGGCTCTCTCGAAAGCATGGCCCATTCATCAGCTGGATGTGAAAAATACTTTCTTACATGGTGATCTTAAGGAGACGGTATACATGCATTAGCCCTTGGGTTATAAGGACCCCAATTAGCCTCACCATATCTGTTTGCTGAAGAAGTCCTTGTATGGGCTTAAGCAGGCCCCATGGGCTTGGTATAATAGGTTTGCAGATTATGTATCTACTATTGGGTTTTCTCACAGCATGCCTGATCATTCTCTGTTCATCTATCGTCATGGTACTTCTCTGGCATACATTCTGTTATATGTGGACGATATAATATTGACTGCCTCTTCTGATAATCTACGCAAGTCTATCATGTCCCTTCTCAGTTCCAAATTTCCTATAAAAGACTTGGGGCCCTTGAGTTATTTTTTTGGTATAGTTGTCACTCGTCATGCATGTGGTTTATTTTTATCCCATAAGAAGTATGCGGCTGAGATTATTGAGAGAGCTGGCATGTCATCTTGTAAGTCCTCTTCTACTCTGGTTGATACCAAACCGAAGCTGAGTGCTACTTCTAGCACACTATACGAGGATTCCACCCACTATCGTAGTCTTGCAGAGGCTCTTCAGTATCTTACTTTCACGAGACCAGATATTACTTATGTTGTTCAGCAGATGTGTTTATTTATGCATGATCCATGGATTGAGCACATGTATGAGCTCAAACGTATTGTACGATACATACAAGGCACACTTGATTATGGATTGCATTTATATCCATCTTCCGTCTCTACTCTCGTGTATTATACAAATATTGATTGGGGTGGATGTCCGGATACCAGGCGTTCGACATCTGGTTATTGTATGTTTCTTGGTGATAACTTGGTATCTTGGTCGGCAAAACGTCAGGCTATTTTATCGTGATTCAGTGCGGAGGCCGAGTATCGAGGGGTAGCCAATGTGGTGTCTGAGTCATGGTGGTTGCGTAATCTTCTGTTAGAGCTTCACTTTCCTATTCAGAAAGCTACCCTGATCTATTGTGATAATGTTAGTGCAGTCTATCTCTCTGGGAATCCGGTCCAACATCAGCGCACTAAGCATATCGAGATGGATATTCACTTTGTTCTCGAAAAGGTAGCTCGTGGATAAGTGCGTGTCTTGCATGTCCCTTCAAGGTACCAAATTGCTGATATCTTTACTAAGGGTCTTCCCTTGGTTCTGTTTGAAGATTTTAGGGACAGTCTCAGCATACGACAATCACCCGCTATGACTGCGGGGGTGTGATAGAAGACGATATACATGAACAAACCGTGTATATCGAATTTCGGTTGTTGTAAATTATTTTACCATATTTGTAGAATCCTTGTACAAGTTTAATTATGATATTAGTTGTATTAGGAAAAGCAATTAGAATTATAGTAGGAAAAGGTGCAACTCTAATATCAAAAACTATACTTTTCATAAACACTCTTCCAAACACTAATCATTTTCATATACGCTATTTATATACAATACTTTTCATATACGCTATTTATACACTCCTTATTTTTCATTGGTCATCATATAGTTGTGTATAACGTTCATATAAAGATTTCACTTTATATTTATGTTTAGGAGATCAATATTCAACTAGCTCTTTTTTTCTTTCTCTATTTCTTCTTATCAGTTTAGTGTTAAGATCAAATGGCCAAAAATGGTGATTTTTATGTTATTTTTAAGGGGAGAAAGCAAGGTATCTTTGATGATTGGTGGGAGTGCGCACCACTGGTAAATGATTTTCGAGGAAACATCGTCAAACAATTTGCAACACATGAAGAAGCCATGGTGCATTAAGAAAATATATTCTTAAAGTAGCAGCTGAGGAATCATCTGGGGAAACATCTGGGGCACTGAAAAATGTCGAAGGTCATGATAAAAATACCTCGAGACTAGCTTATTTTTTACTGAAAATGTAGTTGGATTGAATATTTCAAAAAAAAATTACTTGTAATACTGTTTAATTTGCAATAATATTATGTTTTATTTGGTCTTGTAAATTATTTTATTTTGGTCTGGTATTGCAAATTGTTACAAAATGATTTAGATTAAATATACATCACTAAAATTCATAATAAGAAACTGATTAAATAATAAATAAAATAAAATTTCAAGGAATGATTAAGATGAAAAAAAACATCTGAAAATATATGACAATAATCTGGATATTTCATTAGGGTTGAATACTCATGTCGATACACCACCACAATACCACAAAACATAAAAAATAAAACATAAACACAACCAAAATACCATAAAATATGACACAAAAGAACAACACTAAAACGTAAACAATGATCAGTATTAACACCTACTTCACCACCCATTATAATCTGCGCCATTGCCGAATTCACCGATGTGTGGAAATAATTTTTGTCTTACATTATAAAAAATTCATACTTAATAATAAATTCCATATCAATGTCTTTTCAATTAGTGATTGCTACCATATTTAGCAACTTCTCTTTGTTAAGCAATACATAAACTATACTACTTGCATATACGTAAAATATTTCTACTACAAGTAGACTAGGCAAGTTAAATAATTTAGTACTTCCAATACTAACAAAGCAAATAATGCATCATCTAGTATCATAACATTTACACACTTTTGAGATACAAAATAAATGTTTCAATTCAATTAAACTTAGAGGTCACGGGTTCAAGCCGTAAATACAACCTCTTGCAGAAATGCAAGGTAAGACTGCGTACAATAGACCCTTGTGGTCCGGCCCTTCCCCAGACCCCACGCATATCGGGAGCTTAGTGCACCGGACTGTCATTTTTTAATTCAATTACAATTGGCTTGCAAGATCATGTGATTGACAATAAAAATAATTAAACAACGACTTGCACTATTAATTTGTACCACTTATCCTTGCACCACTGGTTGATCTGTTTCAACATCCCCACTTTCACTACTTCTATTATTCCTACTCCCACTTCTACCACCCCCTACACCTCCACCTCTTGTGCTTCTATGATTACTCTTACCTACCCTATTACCACCATTATTATTAACTGCATTGGCATCACCTTCATTGGCATTATCTTCATTGGCATTATCTCCATTGACATTATGTTCATTGGCATTGGGTCCAGCTCTTGCATTCCGTCGTGCATGTCTTGTTGAAATTCTACCACCATTATCATCAACTCCATTGACATTATCTCTATTGGCATTAGGTCCAGTTATCGCACTCCCTCATGCATGTCTTCTTGTACTTGTGCCACCATTATTATCACATTCACTGGCATTTTCTCCATTGAAATTAGGTCCAGTTCTAACACTATACCCTCATTAACCCGCTCGCCTAAAGATGTTTTCACGTCATCTTCTATGTCTGTTAGTTTGTGGCCTTCCACGTGGACAAACATCTCTTGAATGTCTTATGTATGTTAAATTATCATCATCTGAATCATCACCACCACCAACGTCTGGCACAACCATATCATCCTTCAAATTTAAATATGCAGCCAATATGGCTTTCATTACATTTTTAAAGTCTCGAATTTTCACATCATAGACCATGTCAAACCATTTCTTTAACATATTATATCTTTTGAACTAATCAGTCATGGTTGGGTAGCCCCCATGAAAGAATTTCTTCAAGTGGGGACGAATGATAGCTCTTCTCCACCTTCTCATTATATACCTCTCGGTGAGTCTGTTAATCCTTTTTTTTGTCATAACTTTTAGTATATGACAACACATCATTCCAGCAGATTCAAAGTTTTTGCAATTACATTCCAAATATGATCCAATTGGTCTGTATTCCACCAAGTACACAAATTGATTGTCATGAAAATCACTCTTAATTGAAAAATATGTAATGTCATACTTCTCCACACCTTCCACCACTTCAGAATCTTGATGAATGCTCATCTCACTGTGAAACAACTTGTGTACCTGCTCCATGAAAAGATCATTTATTGTACGAGTGTAATGAGTTTGTAGTTGTTCTTCCCACTCGAATCAAGAGAAATATTTTGCTTATGTGTACCTAAAATTAAATTCAGCATTTAACTCTTTATCATACTTTGCTCTCAAGGCTATCTCGTATTGCTCAACAAACTACTTCATGATGCTAGAACCACTGATATAGCCATAAAAGAAAGCATGCATAGCATTACACCTTTGTGTGGACAACATACCAGCCCAAAAAAATGCTTTAGGTATATAGGAACTCATTTCTTCTTTTGCTAAAATAGACTAGAGAACCATCTTTTATTTTCTACGCAATATTTTTCAGTAAATGCCTCTCATTTTCCAATAAACTCCTCAATAGTAATGCTATCAAGGATTACGGATTTAAATTCAATCCTTGTAATTTTATGATTATGAACTCGCTTTAGTCTGAAAGGCAATTTTGTGAAAATGTGTCAAATATAATACTTGTGGATTGCGTCTGACATCATTTCTCTGATAGCTCCTTAATACTCTCACATTGATCTGTCAAAATAGCGGTTGGAGGTACATTATTCATGGCTCTAAGCCAAGTAGAGAAGACATATTTGTAAGTTTTAGCATCCTCGCTTGTAATCAAAGCACATCCAAGAGATATGGACTACCGGTGCCGATTCACACCAACAAATGAAGCAAACGGCATGCGCCATTGATTCATAAGGTAGGTCGTATCAAAATATATCATATCACAAAATTCACAATATGCATACTTACAATGTGTATGAACTCATACATCGTTACAAAGTGTGCCAGAATTATCGGGGTCTACTGCATAGAAAAACTCCCTATCCTTAATCTGCATCTCAAGAAAAAATCTATTTATTGCTTCTCCATCGATGGACAAGGTTCTCAATCTCCTCTGCTGCAGAATATAATTTCTGTAGTCCTTGTGGGTACATCTCAAATTTTCAGGACCACTAGCTTGAACTTTCAAGAGTCTTATGCTCTTTGAAGGTCTCAAGCCTGCAATATCGTGAGCTACAAGCTGCCTCTTCAAAGTCTTGCTCACTTCCCTATGTGAGGGCATAAAGCGTGATAGTACGGCATCCAACGCATGATTATTCTCTCCAATAATCTTAGTAACACGCCATGATCCATCATGCATGAAAACAACATTAATTTGAGCTTTACAATCAACCCTTTTGCTTTGTTTCTTTTATTTTCATTTCCTTGTCTTATCACAAGAAAAGATAACATAATTAACTGTATCACTACTTTTTTTGACTGATATTTTTTTCAGCACATCAAACCCTTTCGATCTGGCATGTTCTCTGTAAAATGCAAACATTGAATCTTTACTTATGAATCGCATCCCTTTAATAGGACCTTGTATAAATTGTTCATGAGTAAATGTCTCCTCATTAATTCCTTCTCCATTTTCATCTTCATCTGTCACATGATCCTCATATTCATCTTGATACGGCATATGGTCCTCTTCGTCTACCTCCCGTTGATTATGAATATTTACCTCTTTCTCTACACACATCAAGTTGAGCCCTTCATCTTCGTTGTCCAAATATGGGTCTGGACCGCCAATGAAACTCCTGTCTGAATCTTCACATTCTCCACCACCACCATTAGCGAGCAAACTATCATTATCTTCAATCCCTAAAATATTATTCAAGGTTACCCTTGAACTATTATCAACATTTTTAATGTTTGGGTCCATTTTATGTTTGTGATTTCGGCAAAGGAAGAAGAGGCAACTGTTGTAGAAGAGACAAGAACAAGAGGCAATTGTTGTATGTAATTATGACTTTTAGTTAATTAATAGACCGTATAAAATTGAAGTTAATTAGTAGATCTTATAGTAGTTAATTTGTAGGTGTATGTATAAAGTATATGTATATATAAAAATGAGATTAATCATCTGCTCGAGGTGTTGAAAAAATGGAAAAGTTGAGCATTATGTCTTAATCTTGGAGGAAAATATTTTAGAGTAAAAAATTGGTTTATAGCCAAATCTTCATTAAGGGTAAAACGAATATTTTATTCGGGTTGAATCAAGTTGTGCCAAATGTGATTATGACAAATAGCAACACCATTTTATAAAATATTTATTTATAGGTGTTACTTTTAAAGTGATGTGTCGGCGCTTTATTCTTGTGGTGGAAGTAGTTTCTCTAATAAGTAAAATCTTGAATGCAATAATGATAATCACTTGCCTCACTTCTTGTACAATCACCTTCGCATGGTTAATTAGCAATAACTATATGTTGATGTTGTTGGATATTGTAAAGCAGTACGAAAAGTAAATAAATATTACAAGTGTTTGAAAGGATAAACAAATAGGCAATTCAGAACTGCCGCAAGCTTGTTGAGTCTTGAATCTTGATAACCTGAAATCAAGAAACATTAAAAGCTGGATTGTTACAACTGTGGCTGAGTCGAGAGATGACTCTATGTCTTTAAGACAAAATTGCCCCGTATATATGATTTTACATTAACGGGCAATAGTCTCCCAAGATAAAACAGCAACTAATCAACACTACAAAGAAAATAGGTTGATTCTGACGAAGAAAACAAACACGAAATGACTTGCTGAAGAAATAGAAAAGGAAGGAAGAGTTTTCTGTTTTTGTCCCAATGTTTCTGCTCACGTTTTGGACTTTATGTTTCTCTTCTGTTTTGTCTCTGTGTATATATGTTGTCTCATTTTTTCTGGCTCTTTCTCTCTCACACAATTGAGTCAAAAGGCTCAAATATATAGCATAAGGGAGGGACTCCTCAACTGCCAAAACATGGCTGTTAATGGCCATTAGTGAGGTTGTTTATGGCCATTGAAGGAGGGTTGTTTATGGAGGAGTTAATCAGCCAAGTAATTAATGCACACTAACACCCCCAAAAATCAACTCCAACGGTAGGCAGAAACTTTCTGCCTTCCGTCGTTCCCAAATTCAACTTTTCAGAAACTCTAGGGACCAAACTGTAAATTTTAATCAATTTGGGGTCCAAAGAGATAATATCAGAAGAAGTCCCAAGACCCATGACCCGAGACGAGCGGGCGACGGCGACGCGCGTGTGGGCTTAGCCTTGAACCCAAGCACATCTAGGTCCTTCCTCCTTTAAACACATGAGTTACCCCTTGGGGTCTCAAACCCTTAGCCAATTATGAGACTTATAAAGAGAACAATTCTTCATTTTTCCACCGATGTGATAGATTTGTCTCATACCATATTTTCATGCCTCAAACACCTTACTTCGTAGATCAATATCTCTTTCATTTCTCAACGAAATTTGACGATTCTTGGCCCTACGGTCATCTACTCACTTAGTAGATTATGCACGTGTGGAGAGACAAAGCCTACAACATGCGGAACCCTAGTGTTTAATTCATTAAATATGGGTGGACGCACCTCCCCACCAAAGGTAAATTTCCAACAGATGCAATCCGATGTGATATTATATTGTGAGAAACGTGAACCATTAACTATTGGATCAGTGCCGGAATCATGAATTACTAAAGAAATTCAAAATATAAATAAATAAATATATGAAGAATTCAAAAAAATTCAATATCAAATTATATATTTATAAAATAATAATTTTAATATTTTATATACAATATAATTTTTCAATGTAAGGGGCTCGGATGAACCCCTTGCGATATCCTAGCTCCGCCATTGTACTGGACTTAAGTAGCTACAATAAAGGTACTGCTCAATAATGCAACTTGTACAAGACAACTTTAACATGACATCAAAAAACAAGCTAACTCGAATAGAATAGCTATAATGGGAAAATAACAAAACAATTGAAATAGGAAAATTTTAACAAAACAATTGAAATAGTAAAATTCCAATAGAACACACCTAAAAAAGTTAAGTAGCTTGATAAAGACCATCCGAATAGGACGATTTGCACAAGAAAACTTTAACGCAAGCAAATTACTCGTACAAGACCAACTCTATCGAATAGCTCTAATGTAAAAAATTTAGCAGGAAAATCAATTTCAATAGAACACGTCTAGTATGTAAGTTTTATAGGCATATGAGCTCAGCTCATAGCTGTAATGACTTTTTGAGCTTGTCTTATATTGACGACTTGAGGTGTCGATTCATCCCATAAATAAATACGTAATGTTTTTGCTGTTTTTGCAAATGATAGAATATACTATAGTAGTTATTTATTATAGATAAATTGAGGATGAGTTTAACTTTCAAGATTTTAACATTTAATTCAATATATTTTTAAAAATTATAAATTCATATCTTCTATTCGTTGTAACTATAAATTTTACATATAATTTATATCGATACCGATAGTCTGCATTCGCCCTTATTGCCTACTAGTACCTTTCAACCATTTTAATGGATGGAGAATGTATTTTAATCTATGTGTCTTAGGTTTTGACGGTATTATAACCATTTCAAATGTATTGTACGGTCCAATTTTATCCAAAAAGATTCTCTACTCTTACTGCCGACTTCAACGTCAAAACTTTTAAAAGAAAAAATATATTTACTTTCTTTGTTATAATCTTGCCTCCTAATAAAGTTTCTATCATATCTAGACCCACTTTGTAAAATTTTATTGAGTATATTAGTATCGTATTCTTTTTATTTTAATTTATATATCTTAATTTGACTCTACATAAAATTTTCAAAAATAAGAAAGACGTGTAAATTCTACCATCTTTAACTAAAAATTATGTATAAGGTAATAAAATGATATTTAAATCATGTGGTCGAGATGTTGGAAAGTTACTATTGAGTGTGAAAATGATATTTTTTTAAACCGATTAAAATGGATTAAGATGAAAGGGTGTGTTTGGTATGGAAGAACATATTTTTCACGAAAAATATGTTTCTGAAAAATGAGTTATAGGAAAACAAGTAAATTTCTTAATTATTTTTTCATGTTCGTTTGGCTAGTGAAAATAAGTGAATTTCTTACTTATTTTCTCATGTTTGATTAGTTAGTAGAAAATATTTTTAAAAAAATACTCACCCAAGTCCCATCCAATCCCACACACAAACTCACCACACCCCACCACCCACCCCAAACACCACCCTCCACCACCCACCGTTCACCAACCAACCAAATCCCACCCCACCACCCTCGAACGCACTTCATCTTCACCCACCCTACCCCACACTACCACCACCCCACCCCAATCCCATCCCACACCACCATTTCACCTAACCCCCTCCACCCCCCTTTCAATTTTCTATGTCATATATTTTATTTTATTTTATTTTATAAAAAATGAAAAAAATATCTTACCCCCGCTACCGCCCCGTGCCCCTCCCCCCACCTCAACTCACCCATACCAACTTTAACCACACAATTTTTTTATTTTTTATAAATATAACATAAAATATATGAATTACTAAAAAAATCTGGAAGAGGTAGGGGCGCAGGACACGGGGAGGGGGGTGACTGATGGGTGGTGCAGAAACAAAAAAATAATTAAAACTCCTTTTCAAAAAAAAATTAAAGGTGGATGGGGGGTTGGGGGGTGAAGGGTCGGGGTAGGAGGCTTGCAACGGGGGTGGAGGGGGAGTGGTGTAGAAAACTAAAAAAAAGTATATTTTTTGGGGGGAGTGGTTGGGTGGTTAGGGGTGAGTTGGATGGTGGAAGGGTAGTTGGTTGAATGTTATTTGTGAGACTTACTTTCATTAGGCGAGTCATTATCCTCATTTTTAGGAAATTATTTGCTAAAAAATATATTTTTTAAAATTTTTTTTACCAAACAAAATGGGAAAATTTGAAGCCTTTTCTCCCTACCGAACACACCCGAAAAGTAAAATACACAAATTAAAACTAGAGTAATACTTCTATGTTTTTTTCTTTTTCTCATAATAAAATCACATGACTGTAGAAGTGGAACTTGTAAGATTGTATTAATCTCTCTTTGGGGAGGTTTTCTCATTAATACAAATATATATAGTGTACAATGTGTAGAACCCTAGTACAATATGAATCCTCTACTTACCATAACTCTACATCACTAAATATTTACACAATATATGGGATATATTCTAATTATGGTGGTGGCATTGAATTGAGATTCTAGTAGTACACGTTAATACACCCCCTCAGTCGGAGTGGGAGGAGGCCAGACGCTGAGACTGGATCTGAAGTCGAGGAATAGCTTTTCAGGAAGACCTTTCGTGAAGATATACACGTACTGATATGATGAAGGCACATGCAACACCTTAACATGATCGAGAGCAACCTTCTCATGAACAAAGTGTATATCCATCTCAATATGTTTGGTTCGCTGATGCTGAACTGGATTATGAGATAAATAAATGGCGGATATGTTATCACAGTAAACCACATACGCCTTACGCAAAGGACAATGAAGCTCCAAAAGAAGGTTTCGGAGCCAACATATCTCAGCCATGACATTTGCAATTCCTCTATACTCTGCTTCTACACTCGAACGGAATAATGTGGCTTGCCTCTTGGCAGACCGAAAAATGAGATTATCCCCTAAAAACACACAGTAGCCGGAGGTGGAGCGTCCCGTGTCCAGACATCCTGCCCAATCAACATCTGTATATGCTAACAACTTGGTCGGTGCTAAGGGGTATAGATGTAATCCATAATCAAGTGTGTCATTAACATATCGAATGATACGTTTAACGGCAGTAAAATGAGGCTCCTTGGGACATGCATAAATAAGCATACATGTTGAACAACATAAGCGATGTCAGACCTGGTGAAAGTAAGATACTGAAGTGCACCTGCAAGACTCATGTAAATAGTGGGATCGGACATTGGGTTACCATCAACAACACTAAGCTTTGATTTAGAGTCAATCGGAGTGGACATGATCTTGTAGTTCGCCATTTTAGCTCTGTACATTATCTCATATGCATACTTGCACTGATATAAAAATATAGTATCTGCAGAACGAGTCACTGATATCCCAAAAAAATAGTTCAACTTTCCCAAGTCAGTCATACAAATTCTGCTTTAAGTAGTGCAATAATCTCATTTTTCAACACATCAGAGGAGGCGGTGAGCATAATGGCATCCATATATAACAATAAAGAAGCAATGCTACTACTGCGATGAAAAGTAAATAGAGAATTATCACACTTGCTGCATACGAACCCAAGTTCCAGAATGTATTGTGCAAAGTAATCATACCACACTTGAGGGGCTTGTTTTAAACCATAGAGTGACTTACGAAGAGGGTATACATACTTAGGAGCTGCTGGATGGACAAAACCAGGCGGTTGGTGCATATAAATAGTTCCTTTCAGATCATCATGTAGAAACATATTTTTTTACATCAAGTTGATGAATTAGCCAATGTTTTCCCATAGCAATACTCAGAAATGTGCGAATGGTAGCCGATTTTACAACCGGACTAAACGTCTCACCACAATCAATACCCTCCTACTGATTAGTGTCATTAGCCACTAGTCTCGCCTTGTACCTCTCGAGATCACCAATGTCTCTGTATTTGTGACAAAAAAGCCATATGCATCGGATCACATTCACCCCTTCCGATCTAGGAATCAAATCCCAAGTGTGTTGTTTTGTTAAAGCATTAAATTCCTCACACATGACCGCATTCCAATTAAGGACTAGTTTGGCTAATATTGGGTTTTTGGGAATTGGGGAAATAGTTTGGGTGAACAAGCTAAACTGGACTTTGGGTTTGAAAATTCCGTGTTGGGCACGGGTTTCCATATGGTGTGTGGGGGCTAACCGGGTATGTTCGTTGGGTGTTGGATTGGGGTCACTGTGGGGGATTATTTCCGGGATCTGGTCGGGTGTTGGAATCTGGTCACGTTAGGTGTAGCGGACTATGGATTGGGTATTGTGGCGGGAGGATTGTGTTCTGGGTTTAACGATGGGTTGGGCGGTGCGGTCGAGATGGGTAGTTCTAGGGTGAGATGTGGGTGTCTGTGTGAGGTCGATGACGTGGGGTAGTGTGTCGATGGTGGTGACACAGTAGGGGGGATACAGACCGGTGGTGGTACTGTGATATTGGGCCGAGTGCCGCCAGTTGTGGCCATCAACGTTGGAGGTGACGGAGCACTGTATGGTGGCAGAGACGTATAGTTACCGCCGGTGGTGGGAACTGACACAAGCGGAAGATGGTCAGGGTCACTACCGAATGTGGTAGTGACCGGTGGCAGGGATGGCGGTGGTGAAACTGGGGTGGTTGCACAACACAGTTCGTCGAGTAGGATGGGATAGGTGTCGGACTCAAGAAAGGTATAATCCGTGTTACGAAACTTTGGATATTTTCAAATAGAAAGATAGTTTCGACAAACGTAACGTGACGAGAAACGTGAATTTGTAGGGTGGACACATCATAGCACAAATAGCTCTTATGGTTAGGTGAGAATCCTACGAAGACACATGGAGTGGTTCGAGGTGCTAATTTGTGTGGGGCAGTAGAGTCAAGATTTGGGTAGCACAGATAGCCAAAAATTCGAAGGTGATCATAAGAAGAGATTCGACGTTATAATATTTCGGTTGGAGTCATGTTATGCAGAGTACTAGTAGGCAAAATATTGAGGTGTATTCTACCATTTTGACTGCGTATACTCAAAAAGAGGGAGGGAGAGAGGCATGGAAAAATAGTGTGTGAACCATGTTATTTATGATGCGGATGATTCGCTCGGCTTTGCCATTTTGAGGGGAGGTGTGAGAACATGAAAATCAGAAAATCATGCCATTGTTTTTGCAAAATTTGTGAAACGATGAATTATTAAATTCACGACCATTATCACACTGAAAGGATTTGATGGCTTTCTCAAACTATGTTTTAATAAAGTTACGAAATTCAAGAAATCTGGCAAATAATTCCGACTTAAATTTAAGAGGATAAATCCAAATAAAATGAGAAAAATCATCTAATAAGACAAGATAATATTTATGACCCAATGAACTAGAGACTGGAGAAGTCCACAAATCAGCATCAATAATATCAAATGGAGAAAACGTTAACACTTTGAGATGACTTAAACGGAAGATGGACATGTTTTCCTAAAGAGCAAGAAACACAGTGCTGGGCAAGTTTTCCATTATTACATTTAATAAAATTATTGTCTCTAAGGAAATTAAAAATTGGGGCGCCGGGGTGTCCAAGCCTATTATGCCAAGTTGTTAGAGAGATAGTAGCGAGAGCGACGGGAGAGCAAGAGCTGGCAGTGGAGGTGGATGGGAATAGATATAGATCCCCGTGCTATTGCATCTCGTAAGAGGTGTCCCCGTGCGAAGATGCTTCACAGTAAAACCAAAAGAGTCAAAGTCAACGGAGACGGAATTATTACGAGTAAATTTTCGGACGGAAATTAAATTATTAATGATGTTCGGAGCATACAGGACATTAGGAAGGGAGAAGGGTGGGTGATTGAGGATACTTTAAACGAAACAGTTGGGGAAGATTACATGCCGATCAGGTGAGGTGAGATGTGGCCCCCGTATCCATGTACCAATTTTCATCGGGCTGCTGCGTGTTTAAGGAGCTGAAGGCTTGGTCCAAATCAGTGGGGGCCAGGCCCACGAGAAACTGCTGCTGGACCGATATATGGGCATGTTGGCCTGTTGCACTTGTTATATATGGTCACTATTTTGGGCATGGATCGGGACCCAGCAAGCCCATCTGCTGAAATGTCCCTTGGGCCTGTGGAGGCTGGAATGGAAAACCAACCCAGTTAGGGAACATAAGCCACTGGGCATTCATGGGCCACTGACCGAGAAACTGCTATTGAGCCTTACCACCGCGGCCCTTTCCTTTTCCCCTTTTGCCGTTACCTCTGCTACGGTCGCCTCTGCCTCCACAGTTGTCCCGCGGTTGGTTGTCCGGTGGTGGAGGCTGGGTGGTGGGGGCTTCATTTGGCGGCGTATTTTCCACTGTTAACATTTTTTGATGTTGCTCGTCCTGTTTAGCACGACGTGTTTCTTCCAATAATAACTGTGACCGAGCCTTATTAAAACTGGATAAAGGATCGGTATGTTGTATCATTGTGGCTAGGGTATCATACTCACCTTTGGGAAGACCTGCGACTAGTTGGAGAACCATCTTTGTTTCAAAAATAGGGGATCCCACGTTTGATAATTGGTTCGCCAATAGTTTCAATTGCTTGCAGTATTCGGATATGTTAGAGAAATTGTCAAGACGTGTGTTGTTAAACCGTTCTTCCAAATAAACAGCGCGAGTGTGCTTGTTGTCCTGAAAAATTTCTTCTAACAGAGTCCATAACTCATGAGCAGAGGCGCCGGTTTTCAAAATAGTGAGGAGCAAGTCCTGAGAAATAGTGTCATAGATCCACTGCTTGACAACGGCGTCCAACCATGTAGTGTCGTCAACCTCAGTAGGGCGAGGGAGAGAGTCGTCAATGTGATCCAGCACGTTGTAGACATATGCATGGATACAGAAGAGTTCGACCTATGGAGAATACTGACCGTTTTCTTGATCAAGAATTATAGGGATGAAGTTCTTGATGTTAGTTACGGTGAATGATGGGTGAACAAATGCTGAAAATGATGGTTTGGGTATGTCAGGGATGACGACAATTGAGGTTGATGCGGGTGTGAGAGATGTGGGAGGAGTCATTATAGTGGAGTAATTTTGTAGGAGAGAAAAGACAATGAAGAAGAGGGGATAATGTCGGCCAAACAGTGGTGGGCGGCGGCAGTTTATTGGAAGAAAAAAGAAAAGTCGAGTTTTAGGGTTTGACTCTTGATATCATGTAAGATTGTATTAATCTTTCTTTGGGGAGACTTTTTTATTAATACAAATATATATAGTGTACAATGTACAAAACATTAGTACAATATGAATTTTCTACTTATCATAATTCTATATTACAAGATATTTATATAATATATGTTATGTATTCTAATTATGATGATGAGATTGAATTGAAATTCTAATAGGACACGTTAATAGAACCAGTTGGCCTTTTTTCCCGCACTTGTCCACATTCATTTTACTATCTCTGTAATGTCTCCACTTGCTTTTACTGTCTTTTGCAAACAAACAGGCAGTAAATATAGGAAAGTACACATTACAGTTTTTAGCTCACCCATAGTAAAGACTAAAAGACTGAACCTTTATCCTCCAAGAAGACAAAAAGGCTATGTAACAAGTCATGGGTGTCAGTCACTGTTGTGAAACTTACCATCAATTGCACCATTATACTACACCAGTACCATTTTTCAATAAAGCAAAGTGGACCCCTTTTAATGTCACCTTCAGACCTTCCTTGTTGGATATTAATATTCATCCAACACCCTTTCATTTGGACCTTTTCTTCACTATTTTGCACTCCACAGTTACAAACATGACCTGCTTAGACTCACAGTCAACACCCTCATCTCGTAAAAGGTAATTTTTTTCCTGCCATTTTCATGAATAATAATTGAGTCAAATTCAAGGACAAATCTTTTCTTGAATTTGCATTTCAAGATTCTAATATGGGTATGTTTATTTTGATGTAAAGTGACAATATTTTGAATCTTGCCAGTTTCTGTCATATGTATGTTTCCAATTTTGCTCATGATTCATCTGTCATAATTGAGTATGAGAACATGCCATGTGACCCGGTTATTTTATAATGCAATTAAATCATGATTTTGCCTTACTTATAATCTTGAATTTTCCAGATTTGTGAATTTAGGGATAATTAAGGTTGTTTTATTTTTTAGGCATGATTTCTCTTTCAGTATGAATATAGTGTGGGAAAGTTGAGTCAACTAAGAAAGCCCCTTTCTATTACTGTATAGGTAAGTGTTTGGCATTTTTCTGTGTATTTGCAATGCCATTTTATCTTGCCTATACCTGAATTGGTACCTTTTCTTGCTTGGAGTTGGTGGTGTATCTATTAGTATTAATTTTGATAATTTCTAAGGTGTCAAAATCAGTCACTATTGGCATTTTGTAGAATTGCAGAATTTGTTTAATATATTTCAGAGCTTTGTTGGTCCAATGCAGTGTCTGATGGCTTTTCAACCCTTCTCAAGTAGTCTAATTTTGCATATCTTTTGAATCTATGGCATTTATGTACAATAATTTGAAGAGGGAAGAGATGGTCTAAACTAAGAAACAATCTTTGTCGTCGAACTCACTTTGTTTTGCAGTCATGAATGGTTCACTATAACCCCTTTATGGATATGTATATATTTTTGTCTTTGTCATTTATCCTCAAATGTACACCATTCTATATAAGAGGTTAAATACATGCATATAGGTGAATTTGAAAAAAATTACACCTATTTCTGGCAACAGGTGTTATCATTCAATTTATGAAAATTTGATTTTCTTTATAAGCTTCTTTAAAGTCCTTTTATCATCTTCACCTGATATATCTTTGTCCTGATCAACTCTAAATTATACAGACAGTGAAAGGATCCTGCAGTTAAAAGAAAAATAGTGTGAAGTCTTACCTGAAACATTTACAATGAATAACAGCTTGTTGCATAGCCATTATTCGAGTGGCGGAATCCCATCGGAGATTGCTGAGAATTTAAAAGATTTTTTTCCTGAGGATGGCGATTTGAGTTATGAAGAAGTTCTTTTGCAACAGGTATTATTGAATGAAATGAAATGAATCTATTCCTAATTCAATAGTTAACATTAGTTTCTGTTGACAGTTGGATTGTTATCTTGCAGGAAACTGTTTACTTGTCATTTCAAGCAAATGGGAAAAACAAGAATATGAGCTCTGAATACGGCCAAACCAGTAGCGGGCATCAGTTATCAGCACAAAAGGGTGATTCTTCACGAAGCCGTGAATCACAATTGGCTCTGGATGAAGCTTTAGCTAGATCATTGCAGTTAGGGGATGATTTTGAGGAGTTCTGTAAAGATGAGCTTAATTCTACTATGGCTGGTAATTTCATAAGAACTTTATTTATTCAGTAAATTTCTTGGTCATACAGTTTTTGTCTCTGCTTTGGCTTAGGGTACATTTCATGTGGGATTACCTTTATTCTTTGATTAATAGAGATTTGATGTTCTTCTCTGTGGTTAAAGAAGATGTTAGGCGTCTTATTCTAACTGGTCTCTAAGTATAACCATGACCAATGATATATAGATGCCAAGATGTTAAAATTTTGCCGAAATGAAGTCTTTCTGACTCTGAACATTAGAATGGACAAGAGGTTAGTAGCTTGTAATCCAACAACTTAAATACTAAGGACAAGGAACTCACTGAATGAACATAAATTTTGAGATTGTGAAGAACATGAAATGTGCTAGTAATTGCTGAAAGAATAGTTTTTTCCCAGTGTACCAGTGTTTTGAACTGTTAAACCAAATGTAGTTGATTACCTTTGTGATGCAAAGGGTGCTGTGTGAATCAAGTATTTGTCATTCTTTGATGTACGCCATAGCAACTCTGTATGTGTTTATCATTTTTAAAGAAATCTGGACTTAAGTCCTGAGTGGTATGATATAAAATGTCACGATCTTAAATGTTTTAGCTTAGAAAATCATTTCCTAAATCACTTTTTGGTGATTAGTTGAGCATTTTGTTGGTCGATAGTGGAGTGGAGCATGATAATTTGGTGTTTGGTGATTATTATAAGTTGCAAAAAATGGAAATAGTCTTTACGTTTGTAGGAGCAAGTGATATGGAGTAGGAGTGTGAGTAGAGAATGATTTATTATCACAATGGACCCAAGTTGTTTTCCATTATTTGGTATAAAATGATTTCTTCCCAAGAAAAACATTTTTGTGGAAAATAATTTATATCACGCTTTATAGGATATTATTGTTTTTCAGTCTTCTAAATCCATTTCAAAAAGCGACTCATACTTTAGAGCGTCTGATAGCTGTGTGCATGTTCAGTATACTCTAGCCACAAGCTAGATTGTGCATCTAAACAACTTCGTGGGTTAATAGAAGAGTCTGAAGAAAATTAAATAAAACAAGCTTTACTCTGTGGGAGTTTGAAATTGTAGTTTCCTATTCTGGAAATATTTAGTTCAAGTATTATTGGATTTATCTGCAGGCATCAGGGAATCCCCTCCTAGAGAATCACCTCCGGTCAGGGTATGGTGCAACTTTTAGTTATCTACTGGTCTTTTATGCTTAGTAAAGCTGTATGCAAGGGTTAATGCAGGTTTATTATTAAGTGCAGGCTGAGAATCCGAACATGAGGAGACAAGATGATATTGATCCAGATAGTATGACCTATGAGGTTAGACTGGAATACTTTTCTTTTTCTTTTTGATTAAGCTTCAAATAGTTAATATTGAGTGCAAGAACTGTAATTTACACATATTACGCTTGTTGTTCTATCTTTTGCTATCATGTGAATTTTCTTTTATGCCGTTCCAATTGTCTTCTTTCATTTTTGGTAGGAGTTGCAGACTCTAGGAGAAGCTGTTGGCCAGCAGAGCAGAGGGCTTTCACAAGACCTCATAAGTCGTTTACCAACTTTCAAATACAAGACTGGATTTTTCTCAAAGAAAAAGAAAATGGGAGAGTATGAATAAATGCCCTTGCAATATTTATTTCTTCTTTCCTGCCTATCTCTTTTATGTTAGCATTTATAGAAAAAATGGGCTGGTCCTTATAAAAAATTTTACTAATAAATGTGCTAGTGCAATAATTAACCCATTCTACTCATATTGAAGGCGTGTGTCTCATTCTTACCAGCATAAAGCATCATTGGCAGTTTTGTTGGTGTTTCTGACTCTGTTAGTTCCAGTGTTTAGAATGGTCCATAATGAAAATGCTAGTTGTTGTATAGCATGTGATTCATAAAGATGGCATTTTGTGGTGCTCTCATTGCGAGAACTTCCTCTTCTAAAGACCAAGCCCTGTGTCTTTTCCATTTTCTGGTCTCGATTTTTATTAATTAAAAGGTAAATCTCTCGACATATGTTGCCCTTCGATCCTGTCCACCATTCACTGTTCATACATAGCTGACAGCTAAAACAGTGGCCAATTAGTAATCTTAAGCAACCTATTTGACAATTTTGAATAGCTTTTCTGGAAAAAAAGTTTGGAGATGTTGATCCAATAAATAACTTCATTTTAGAATAAGTGCACAAACAAACACCTTCAAACAATTTGAGAAAAAGATATGATCATCTAACTTGGTCCTTGCAATTTCATTGTTTGCAGGTGTGTTATATGTTATGCTGCATACAAAAGTGGAGATATGTTGACCACTTTACCTTGTGCACATATGTTTCATTCAGAATGTATTAACCGCTGGCTAAAAGAAAGAAAGGTGAGAAGCCATATCCTCGTACTTTAAGATCATGTCCCCTTCAATGTTTTCCTGTTTAAATTTTTCTTCTCCAACTCTCGGTTAAGAACATATCATAAAAACATCAAAGAGGCTCAAAGAAAAAGCAATGTTTTGGAATTGCTTTGATCCTAGCATCCTGGTACATGTCTGATTGACTCGCGCCAACTTTGTTTAGATATAATAGTTATAAAGAGATATTCCCGGTCTCTATGACAGTGATCAAACTCTCATTAACTTATAGTAGTTCTTTGTCTCGCCTTAGGCTTTCCTTCTAAAGCACACTCGTAGAGCTTCACAAAGGAATAGGATTTTCATCTTTTAATCAATTAAATGCAAAATTTCTAGCATAACCTGTAAAGGAAAAACTAAAAAGGGCGTGGGATGGTTTATTAGGAGTTGGATTGAAAATCTGCAAAAGTAAGCTCTTGACAATTAACATATCTTGGTGCTAAACGATGCCTCTTTCAAAGTTTCAGTTATTCTTTTTTGAGCTCAATATTCCACTTTTACTGGAGAAACAGAGTACCATTTTCTTTTACTGCAGAAAAACTGACTATTTTCTCGGTTTTTTTTTTTGTGTGTCACAGAACTGCCCCCTCTGTTATGAAGAGGTGAAAGATGAATGACTTTGGAAATGCAACATCCCATGGAAAGGATAAAGCCTTGGACCTGCTTTTCAAATTCACTTATGAGACATGTAGAGAGAATCAGCTCCGTTTAAAGACTTGTATTTGTTTGTAAATAGCTTCTGGACGCATATCCTGCGTTCTATTGCATTATGGCTTTTCTTCTTCTTAATGAAATGTGATTTGGAAATTTATGGACCTTAAATATGAATAGTCCATAGGCTCGTGATATTGACTTCAATTTGAAAGAGCCCAATTTGCAAGTGCAATGTTTATGAAAGTCACCTCAGATTTATCAGCACCGTTTTCTCTAAATTTGTAAGCACTTTTAAAAGGTTATGAAGTTCTTTGTTTTCACCCCAAAAAGAAAATGAATATGGAGCGTCTCAAGATGAATGATGAATTCACCTTGATGACAAGAAGAAATGAAATATTGTGAAATGATCAGCTTAATAATATTGAATGAAACAATTAGATTAGCAAGCTAGATGTACAGCTTACAAGAAGATCCTTTGGACTCCATTTGAATCATCACTAATTTCACTTTAACGTGCTTAGTACTCCTTCAATCCCAATTCATGTGCCTACTTTCATTTTTAGTTTGTACCTAAAGAACTTGAAATCCTTTTTACTTGTTCATTATATTAAAAATATTTTTTTTTACTTAAAGCAAATTAAGAGAGAAGTAACTTTTTTCTTCAATTTTATCCCTCTCACTAAGTAACCATTTCCCATTAGTAAGGACAATCTGGTAAAATATACATTAATGTTTTCCAAATAGAGCGTGCAAAATGAAAGGCAGATCATCTTTATTTAAAAATAATTTACTTCTTATTTTAGCTTTAATGAGATTAGTTACAATTATTCTTGTCTATGACTTGTTTTACATTACAATTATTCTAAATCTAATAGTTATACATATTTAATGAATTTTTTTAGCACAAATACACTATTTGTACTACTCTAAATCTCAGTGTTTGGACATGAATACAAAATTGAGTTGGTTTTGAATTTTTGTGAGTGATTTGCAATGAAGGTTATTAAAATTATTAGAATGTCCGAAACAGCTAGTGACCTTCTTTTGTTGCTCGATATCTAACCCGGCCCACCATATCTTCAATATATCGGGTGTCTCGAGAACCTTGTCTAATTGGAGGTTGGTAGACATCTACACAAAAGAGCACGATTAAATCCCCTCCCCCGAAGGACAATGGTTTAACACATGAGGCGCAATAACCAATTAGCAATTAATCGCGGTGTCTTTGGGTCATAGACAGTGTAGACACAAGTGGTAGTCTTCTAATGGACTTAAATACGTCTCAAATGTTTAAGTCATATTGGATAAGCATGCGCTAAACAGTTAGGATTTGGCTTATCTCTATCTTAGGTGGGTTTTTCAAATGACCGGAACTCAAGTGGACTACTCAAGGTGAACCGTTGTTGACTGTTGGACGACCGCGAATCAACTACGTCTTCAACCCGTTCCAAAGAAATATTTGATTTTTTTATTGGAGGACGATTGCGAGACCGCATAATCGTCTTTGTGCACTGATGCAAGTGTGTGCGTGTCATTTGGTGGAGTTTATAATATGCATGTCATGACAGTTATATATACAAGAATTTAAACACTTAAGCAAATAATTACAAGTAAAATCACACATATTGAACCCTTATGGTTAGAACCTATTTGAAATCCCCAGCAGAGTCGCCATCTGTCACGATTCACTTTTACCTGGTGCATTAAAGCTATTTCATTATTATGGACTCTTTTTGAATTTATTTATTTTTTAGAGTCGCCACCTAATTTGTTTATGAGAATTAGGAAAATCAAAAAAGGTTTATTCAAACAAAAGGATAAAATCTTTAAATATCAGAGTTCGAGTAAGGGTTCAAGTGATTCCCGTGGAAGGTGTTAGGCACCCCAATATTAAGAATCTGCAGAATGCGGTTGACCTTCTAGTTTCAAAGTGTTATTTTTGTATTTATTTGCTTAAAATGTGTTTAAAGTTGTATATAAAGTTAAGACATATCAAAATGGTTTCATAAAAGTAAAAGTCTTTTTTTATTTCTTTTCTAAAAGAGTTGAGTCTCTTTGGAAAAAAATACGAATAAGATTTTAAATAGTTATTTCACTTTACGGACCAAAAACACACTCAAGATTTTCCTTAAGTAGAGTTCGACTTAATTTAGTCCCAAGTATCATATTCTATTTATCCCTTACAAGTTTAAAAAAATGTTACAAGTGTATATCTTTTAAAATATGCCACATAATTATATAACTTCGCCAAAAGGGAGGTTCATGTATTTTGGGGCCAATCTTATAAGACTATGGATGTAATGTTATGAGATACAAACGAAGTATAATGCAATGCATAGCATCACATATGAGAAGACCTGAATATGAATCAAACCAATTTACAAGTAAAGTTCACGCACGGCTAGCATAGCCCACATAATAGCTGTCAACCAACCCTAAGTGAATTTATGGACCATTTCTAATGCCCGAAGGCTCACATGAATACTCCGATAATAATTATACTCTATATACGCACCTCCAATCGAAGTCTAAAAGGGTAAGCCATAACCTACCCCGAAATCGAATAAGAGCATCGAAACCTCAAGCCAACGTCTTCCCTTTTCGGAGTGTTTTCAAATGACCAGAGTCTAACAAATATGAATTCTATGTTAAAATATGAATCTAAGGATACTCATATCGCTATACGAATATTTCGGACCCAAAAAGGTAATCCCGGACCCCGAAGGTCAACATTGAAATTTTATTTTAAAATTGACTTACTCATAGCTAATTTAGTTTAAATTCAGAAAACCCATTCAAAAAACCATCATCTTGATCCTCAAATTCATGATTGACCATGTTTCAACTTTTGAGTCCAAAAACTCCAATTTCTACAATTCAAACACGGTAAAAATGATAACCAATGAGAATAATCATGTGAAAATACCAAAATAATGATTATATACTTACCCCATTGTTGAGACGAGAATAACGCCGCAAAAATCACCTCAAACGGAGCTTTAGAACTCAAAATATTAAATATATCAGATATGTCCAATTTAAACATTGTCCAGACATTTCTCCTTAATCGCGATCACGATGACCAGTTAAAGAAAATCACCAGAAAACAACAAGCAACAAAATTTAGTAAAATGGCCATATCTCCCTCATACGATGTCGAAACACGACGATTCTTGTTGGTATGATTTTGAAATTACGATACGTATCAAATGGTTAAATGAAAATACAAATGAAAGCTCATTTTCTAAATATGGTACCCTTTATGCTCAAAATGACGTCGAAATAAAAAATAAATGCCATACAACCCAAACTCATCCGAAATTCATTGAAATCTAACCAAAATTTGCGGACAAGTCCAAAATCATCATATGAATCTGCTTGAACTCTCAAAACATTCAAAATGGACCGTCTTGACCCGATGTTGACCATGATCAACTCCAAATCATCTTAAAAGCTAGTTTCTCAACCAACCACTTAAATCACACCCGAACCTCTGGAAAAAACCAAACCAATGACTCGACTAAGTCATAAATTACATTTCGGGCCTAATGAAATCGACGAAACTTCAAAAAAGACGCATTTATCTCTAATGTTGACTTGGGCAAACTTCTTCATTTCTTAACTTAAGAACTTCTAATTTTTCTAAAAATTATCTGAAACTAACTCGATTGCCTTGGGAATTGCACCACCATTCCCCGCAAGTCATAAATTTCAATATGATGCTAATGAAACCAATAAATTTCCAATCCGAGTCTTATTTCTTCTAGTGACCATCTTTTCACCTTAAATATGCATATTAAATACTGAAACCAACTTAATTATCAAAACCAACCAAACGAACTCTAAAATTAGTTCCGTCAATTTCTACAGGTCATAAATAATATTATAAATCCAACAAGATCTTCAGGTATCCAATCAGAGCATATTTTCTGAAAATTAATAATTAATCCAAAAATATTAAATACCGGGATTTTCAAAATAAAATCTTCTCATATCTGTTTGACTTTTAATTTTGCAATCAAGTTAAAATAATTATTATGGAGCTTCTAGAATCGGGACTCACCTTACATATCCAACTAAGTCTTAAATCACCCTCTCTTCCTCTTTAAGTACTAACATACATAGCGAATCTTCTGAATACGAGAGTATACAAAGTGTATCTCTACTGATAATGAGTGTGCTAATTTGTGTGCCTTTGTTACTTTGCTATTGCACTCTTCTTCCTTGCTTTCTTTTCATGAAGTATACAGCCCAATATGTCTAAGTATTTCCTAATATGCAAAAGATGTATATACTAAGTATATCTTGAGTATACCAATGTATACCCTCTGCATACCTGTTGAATACTAAAGTATATTTGAACATGATGTGAACTGTGGGGTAATCTGTTTTTCCTTCTCTACTTTCTGCCTTTTTCTGTTGCCCTTTTATGGCAATATACAACATGAAGTGCTCAGTATACTATTAGTAAATAGGGTGTATACACTTTGTATACTTAGTATATAAGTGTATACATCTTGTATATATGTGTACCTAAAATGCCTCAGGCTGAATTTTGAGTTATGTTTCCATTTTGATAAATGAATTGCTAAGTATAGATGCCTTTTAACCATCTCTTTTCTTTTCCCCTTTGCATGACCTACTTACCTGAGTGTCCAAATGGACTAAATCCTCATCTTCTCGCATTATCTCGGTGGGTGGAGGCCCAACACACTATTAGATCAAGTCAGTCGCATTGGAGGCCCAATAATGTGTGAAAATTGCACAAACTTACGTTGTCTGGCTTAGTAAATTCATCAGCCCGCTTTGCTTTTAACATATAGTTATACTTATTTGTATGTATTTTAAACATTTACTTGTGTATTATTGAAACCCTTTAGGATATAGCTGAAATATCGAGTAGGCAAGCGAATCTAAAGTCGTTAGTTGGTTAGACAGACCTATTTTTGTGACTTAATCAGGACTAAATGATTTTTTTTTTTTAAAACTGGACCCATACAGTCCCCCTCCCTAATGAGAAAAATAGTTAGATTTTTGGCGAAACGGGCTAAAAATGATTTTTTTCCTTTCACAAGTTGTAAAAAACAGTCGGGCCTTTCTAAAATGAAATCTGTTTTGGAGTAAATTAGAGTTTTGATTAATCAGTCTTCATAGGCAAATAATGTGCAAACGTTGGTCTTAAGTTCAAAGAATGAAAGAGTTTATGAAATCCTGCCTAAACTTGCAAAGCCATGATTTAAAGAAATAAAGGAGATACACCAAAATCATTTTTAAAATAAATTCAAAGGGAAAACACTTATTTTGTGCCGAACTTCAAGTGGAACTCTAAGGCTTTGAGTGCGTTTTGGCCCGACAAATTACTTAAAGTGGAAAACTTCCGCATGAGTCAAACTCAACCATTTTTGTCAAAAATCAAGGAAATTTTACAAGTTCTCTTTTCAAAATATGTGGCGGATGGATAAGTAAGAGCAAAACTTTATTAATATTTTCTATTTTATACATATCCCTTTAAACACATCTTTTAAGCAAATATATACTCTTTAGCCACAATTTAAAGCCGCAAGTCAACCACATTGTGCGGATTCCTTCTGAGGTGCCTAACACCTTCTTCGGAGAATCACCAGAACTCGTATCCGAACTTTGATATTTTTGAAAGGTTTTCAAGAATACTAATCTTAAACAAACGGTTTTCCTAATTCACACAATTAACTTAGTGGCGACTATGTTACACCAACAAAGAGCCATGTTATGATAGTAGCTTTTATGCCCACGTAAAAGTGAACCGTAAAAATTCACACACCAAGCAGTAAAAGAAAATAGAAAAAAATAGGAAATGAAATAAACGATATTAATGAGGACTAAGTAGTAAAAGAAAACAAAAGAGTAATTTTAGGAAATAAAATAAATTACAATAATGAGAAAAGAATTAGTAGGATTTATATAATCTTTCTTACCTACTTGAACGGCTCCTATTAGTTCTTCGCATATATAAGCTCTGGCCTCCCTCTTATTCCCCCCATTTTATAGGCTTAAAATAAGAAAAGAGTATCAAAATTTGAGAAAATAGATAAGTAGATATCTTGATTTCTAAGAGATGTCACATCAGCTCTCTTATGCTAAGGATTATAGGCATCAAATAAGAATATCAAAATTTGAAAAATTG
Organism: Anisodus acutangulus; assembly: GCA_029783415.1. Taxonomy (NCBI): domain Eukaryota; kingdom Viridiplantae; phylum Streptophyta; class Magnoliopsida; order Solanales; family Solanaceae; genus Anisodus; species Anisodus acutangulus. The sequence goes on from CM056497.1 coordinate 28,719,086, forward strand.
AAAAATAGAGATCTTGATCTCTAAGAGAGGTTACATCAACTCTCTTAGACCTAGAATTATATGAATATATAGATTCGGAAATAACTTGGTTAATTAATCAATAGGTTTTGTTAGTGACCAAAATCAAGTACTTTCAATGGCTATATATCTTGGTGTCACAACCCAATTTGATAAGCCGTGATGGCCCTAACTCCCATGAGTCGGTAAGCCAACCACAACCCAATTATCCAAATTATGAAGAAAATCAATTGTGAAATAATAAAGTAAAATACTTTTTAGGAATTTGATGAAATCTTAATATAAAAAATACGAAGAGTACAATAATTTTTCAAAATCTTGTATCACTGGTACAAAAACTAACTAAGCAGAATTCGGCGTCACGGAACTGTGATGTAGCTCACCCGAATCTTTCGAATTAGCTCCTCAACAAAGAGTAGCCTAGCCTATATATACCAAGTGGCCGGTTATTGCCAAATGATATAGATGAGCAGAACCATATCTGTTAGCAATTGACACGGACCGATTTATGATATACTTATCCATAGTCCCTTAGACTTGTGCAAATTGAGGTTTGGAGATTTGGGTTTGAAGTTTGGGGTTTTCAATAGTTCATTAGACTTTGGTTTTCGACCAATTATCTTTATTTGATTTGATTTCTATAAATCATTAGGCTTTTATTTCGGTCCATAATTTCTCATTTTTCTAACTTTTTAAAAATTATTTGAGTTTATATTTTACAGAATCGTTTGCAATGCATGGTGTTTCTGACAGAAAATAAAGACAACTAAAAGCAAATACACCTGAAAATAATAGCAACAGAATGTCTTCATTAATACATAGCAAAACATAAAAAACTTTCATTTGTGAAAGCCCAAAAGCTTTCATTACTTCCAGCAATGAAATTGGGTGTCATGGGTGTCACTTTCACTTCCAGCAATGAAAGCCCAAAAGTCTATTATGCCGCAGGAGGAGAGATGATCAAATTATTATGCTTTTTTCGAGTCCAATGTCTGTCCTTTCCAAGTCGTCCCCATAAAGAGACACCCATGTCATTTCTCAGGAGGAGTACGACGGGTGAAGTACATTGATGTCGGTGATGGTGAATACGTGGTGGTCGAGCTTGAATCCTTCTAGTCATTTACTTTTGCAGAATGGCTTGGTGGGCCATTATCTTTAAGAACTTTCCTCCTCTACTTCTTATCACTTTTTGTGATCTATATACAAATAATAGATTGAAGTTGACCAACAAAAATATAAAATAGCAATAATCGATGACATGTCTAGAAATAGACCAAATGGATCGAGGCAACATGAAACAACAAACATAACCAAACCTAGCAAACGCATTCGTTAAGAACCACAAATTATTTTTATCTAAGATAACGACTCGCATAGTTGTTTTGAGCAGTTTACCTAGAAATCTCTAAAATACCCTTCCCAAGTCTTGACTTGTGTGTTTGTGACTTGTGGGGATGGGTGACATGGTTCCCGAGGCTATTGGGCGAGTTTCAGATTCATTTTAGCAAGTTTAGAATTTTTTAAGTTAAAGAAATAGAGACATTGACTTTTGGGTAAATGCTTCATTTTCAAGGTTTCGTCGACTCTATTAGGTTTGGAATGTCATTTTTGACTTAGTCGAGCCTTCGGTTCGGGTCGTGAGACAATCGGGTGCTTTCTGGGTAGTTGGTTGGGAAATAGAAGTTTTATAACTTAAGAGTTGACTTTTGTCAACATCGAGTCAAGGAGACCTTTTTCGAGAATTTTGAGTGCGCGAGCGAATTCGGAGTGTGTTTTATGATTGAAATGCATGTTTGATTTGTGTTCGGAAGGTACCAGATATGTCTCAGGTATTGGATCGAAGTTGAAGAGGAGCTGGTTCAGCTGGTTGCTGGTGTAATAACACCTGCGACCAGGGGCTCGCGGATGCGAAGTCACACTTAGGGGTGGACTTCCGCACCTGCGAGATTGGGACAGGCAGGCAAGGGTCGCACCTGCAAAGTGGGTTGCGCAGATGCGAGACTGCACCTGCGGGTGGCCCTTTGCACCTGTGGAATTGGGGAAGGGACTTGGGCCTCGCACCCGTGGACTATTTTCCATCGATGCGATCTCGCACCTGCGTTGGGCCTCTCGCACTTGCGATGGGCCTGCCATATTTACTTGGGGATTTCCCAATTCGAACCCATTTCATTTTAAATCATTTTGGGAGCTTGGGAGTACGCATTTTTGATATTTCAAAGGGGTATTCAAGATTTATCCTTGGGGTAAGATCCCACTTCTAATCTAAGCATTATTTCATGATTCTATCCTTAAATTAGTGATTTCCCCAAGTGATTTTGGTTGTAGAACATTAGGGTTCTTCATGTTTAATCACCAATGTATATCTAATACAATCTTAATATGTTAAAGAGAACATACTTTTTATTATTTTAATTATATTCTCAACACGCCTCCTCACGTGCGGGGATGCTTTTTTCATAGGCTTAGCACGTGAAAATTCTTTTTGATAATGAGTGTCGGTGAGATTCGATCTCAAAATTTCTGTCTGCTCTGATACTATGTTTAAGTGTAACCATCTCATCTAAAAGATTAACTCTCAGAGAGATCACACATTTTATTATTTAATTATATTCTCAACAAACTTATATCAAGTACAACCGACACAAAGGAAGGGCTAGAGATAAGAAAGAACTTCTATATCTAGATTCATGCATCCAATTAAGATTTAAGCAATATTTTTGTGTTTGTTTACAAAGAAAACGGAGAAAGAACAAATAGGAAAACAAAAGGATTAAACGAAAGTTATTGTGTTACAAGGACTCAAATCTTACTCATTGCTGCATGTCAATCTGTATTCTCAACTAAAAAATAGGGCTTTTTTATTTTTGGCCCGCAACCAAAATTAATTACAATCGGTAGTCAAAATGTATAAAACACTGATTATGCATATAATTTGTATATGTATGTATACAATATATATATTTATACTTAATATAAAAAGCATATACTGCTATTACTTTTAAGAGTGGTCCAAAAATGTAATAACTCCACCAAAGTTATTCCCAAGTATCTCTTTTTCATTAAATGTATTGGGTATCTTACGTTTTTTTCTTTTTTGGCTCGGTCATTTTTCCTCGCAAATTGGATCATATTACATGAAAATTTTGAACATTCTAAGTTTCTTCTGTGATTTTTTCATTTCTAAAATGTAGGCAGAACCTTTTAGGGGCGTTTACAATATCACATGTTATAGTTAAATAGTCACCCTTTGCCTCCTTGTTGAATTTCTAAAAGTAATTGACGATATCGTCTGAATAAATAATAACCACTCAATAGGAAATGATCTCAATTTTCATATCAGTTCAAATTTTAAGAAGCTACTTATAAGATGGAACAGACTACGTGCTTCATTTTTATTTTTTTCATATTTTTAATTTACTTCATAACTATGAAAGAGGCGACAGACAAGATATATGTTAAGCAAGGTTTATACCCGTGATATACACTTGGTATACATGGTGTATATCATGGGTCCTTTAGGTTGAAGCCCATCTCGGATTGGCCCATCACGGGCAGTATATTATGGGTGTATATGGTTGTAATAATGTATTGTAAATGTTACCTTAATTAGTCTTGTACACTTACCTTAATTGTATATTTAGTATCCAAGTAGAATAAGGTTTTAGGAGTAGAATAGGAATAGGATTCTCCTATTATGGAAATATGTAACTTGTATATATAACATTTCAATCAACGAAAATAATCAAGGGATTATTTCTTTCATGGTATCAGAAGTCTAGGTCTTAAAATCCTCTCTCTAAACTCCTCCAATTTTCCGTCGACTCCCTTGCAATTCCGAGACCTTTGCTCTCGGTTTTTGTGCCGACGGGAACCCTCTTCTTCCCAATTTTTTCTCCCAAATCCCTCAATCACATATTGTTCTATCAATATGTCTATATCCCAGAACACGTTTCATCCTGCCCTTACAGTTTTTAACATCAAGAATAACATCCCTCTCGTTCTTGAAATAGAAAACGTCCAATATGCGACGTGGGTCGAACTGTTCAAAATTCACGCACGATCGCATCAAGTCATCCATCACATAATCCCCGCGGCTCCTGAGGATACGGAGGTGCCAAAACGTGAGGATGAACCTAAGTTGTGGACGACTCTTGATGCCACTGTCCTCCAGTGGATATATTCCACAATTTCTACCGACCTTTTGCAAACAATTATTGAGCCTGACGCTACGGCACAAGCGATTTGAGATAGACTGCGTGATATATTCCAAGATAATTAAAATTCTAGAGCCGTTACCCTTGAGCAGGATTTCTCCCACGTCAATATGGATGATTTCCCTAATGTTTCGGCTTATTGCAAAAGATTAAAGGAATTGGCAGACCAACTTCACAACGTTGGAGCGCCAGTTTCGAACGATCGTTTGGTCCTCCAAATGGTTTCCGGCCTCTGCGAGGCCTATAATGGTGTTGGAACGCTTCTTCAGCAAAGCAATCCGCTTTCGCAATTTTATCAGGCTCGTTCTATGCTTACACTCAAAGAAGCAGGCATGGCAAAATGAGTGGCTACCAGTGCTAGTCCCGTAGTCATGATGACCAAGTCCACGGTTTATCCTATCGGTTCCAACAACTCGAGCCAAAACCACAACAACGGTGGTGGCAAAAAGGGTGGAAATAAGAAAAATAATGAAAAGAACCGCGGCGGCAGCCGACAAAATGGTGGTGGCGGCCCTCGCGGTAGTCAGCAACAACAGTAGTTCTGGGCCCCACAGTGGGCCCCTATGCAGTGGTAGTGGGCTCCATAGCCACAGTTTAGGCCCGATCGATTTCGCCCCATCGGCGATGGCGGCCCAGCAGAATCAAGGCCCACCGCTGGACCACATACAACCAGTCATCTGGCAGGCGAAGCGAGGTACTTAGGCTTCTACCAGAGGCCCATCATGCAGTGGCGCCCACGTCTACAGACATCGAAGCCGCAATGTACACGCTTGGTTTAAATCCTCCGGACCCAAATTGGTATATGGACACCGGTGCCACTACCCATATGACATCCGATTCAAGTACGCTCTCGTCTTATTCCAATTTGAGCAACCCTCGCGACATAATTATTGTAATGGTAATTCTATTCCAATTCTTGGTTATGGTCATAAAACTTTATCTCCCCCTCATCCACCTCTTATCTTGAAAAATACCCTACACACTCCCAAATTGATTAAAAACTTAGTCTCTGTCCGTAAATTCACTACTGACAATTCTGTTTCTATTGAATTTGATCCATTTGGTTTCTCTATGAAGGATTTCAAGACGGGGAGTCCTCTCATGAGGTGTGATACTAGGGGAGATCTTTATCCTATCACACCCAGTTCCGATCCATCGAGTCAAGCCCTGCCATTCGCCTTTGCAGCCATTTCTCCTTCCTTGTGGCATACTCGTCTTGGTCATCCGGGATTATCTATTTTGTCGTCATTAGATAAAAATAGTTTTATTTTATGTAAGGGTACGAATAGTACTCAAAATTCCCAGTCTTGTTCTTTAGAAAAAATATTAAGTTGCCATTTGTAGACTCAAATTCTCATACTTTAATGCCATTTAATATTATTGATAGCGACTTATGGACGTCTCCTGTTCTTAGTTCTGTAGGTCATTGGTATTATGTTATCTTTTTGGATGATTATTCTAAGTTTTTACGGACATTTTCGATAGCGAAAAAATCTCAAGTTTTTTACGTCTTCCTAAAATTTAGAGCATTCATCAGAACCCAATTCGATCGAGAAATTAAAAATACTCAGTGTGATAATGGAAAAGAATATGACAATGGGGTGTTTCGGGAATTCTGTGCTAATAATGAGATCAATTTTCGGTTTTCTTGTCCTCATACATCTTCACAAAATGGGAAAGCCGAACGCAAAATTCGTTCCATAAATAACATTGTCCAAACTTTATTAATTCATACTTCCGTACCCCCGCCTTTTTGGCATCATGCACACCAAATGGCTAACTATCTCCTTAACATAATTATTTCCAAAGGTTTGACATATTCTCCACCTCTTCAAATTTTATATAATAAAATTCCTTCATATTCACATCTTCGGGTTTTTGGGTGTTTGTGTTATCCGTTATTCCCGTCCACCACAATTAACAAACTTCAGGCACGGTATACTCCGTGTGTGTTTTTGGGGTTTCCGTCTAATCATCGTGGCTACAAATGTTTTGATTTATCCTCTAATAAAATCATCATTAATCGCCATGTCATTTTTGATGAATCTCAATTTCCATTTGCTAAAGTTAATACTCCCGTGCCTAGTTCGTATAATTTTTTGGATGATAGTATATCCCCGTATATTATTCAGCATTTTTCGAACGTCTCCCACACCCAAAATTCTCCAGCGGGCCCATCGCCACGTCGACCGGGTCCACACCCAATGCGAGTCCCAGATCGCCACCGGGCCGCCTCCAATGATTGGGCTACCCAGCCTAATTCTGGAACTGGTCTAGTTCCTGCTTCTGTTTCCCGAGTTTGGCCAACAGACCCACTACCTGCTGGCCAGTCTATCCAACGCCCAGCAAATTCCCGAAATCCTCCCAATTCTTCCTTGAGTCATAGACCGGTCACTCGTAGTCAATGGGGTATTTTTACACCAAAAAGACATTTTAATTTACATTCTAATGTCCCTAAATTCCCCTTGCCCCGTAATCCTGTGTCTGCCTTAAATGACCCGAATTGGAAAATTGCTATGACTGATGAATATAATGCTCTTATTGATAATAAGATGTGGGAGTTGGTGCCCCGTCCATCTGGTATTAATATTATCTGGTCTATGTGGATTTTTGCTCATAAAGAGAATTCAGATGATTTATTTGCTCGACATAAGGTGCGGCTTGTGGGTGATGGTAAGACTTAGCAGGTTGGTGTAGATTGTGGGGAGACATTTAGTCTGGTGTTCAAGCCGGCTACCATTCGCACTGTGCTTAGCTTGTCTCTTTCGAAGGCATGGCCTATTCATCAGTTAGATGTAAAGAATGCTTTCCTACATGGGGACCTCAAGAAAACAGTCTATATGCATCAGCCTTTAAGATTCAGAGATCCCAAACATCATCATCATGTTTGTTTGTTGAAGAAGTCCTTATATAGGCTTAAGCAGTCTCCCCGGGCCTAGTATACGAGGTTTGCAGATTATGTTTCGACTATTGGGTTCACTCACAGCGGGTCGGATAATTCCTTGTTCATCTACCATCGTGGTTCATCTTTGGCCTACATTCTGTTATATGTGGATGATATTATATTGACTGCCTCTTCCGATGCCTTATCCCAGTCTATCATGACTATGCTCAGCTCTGAGTTTGCTATGAAAGACTTAGGGCCCTTGAGTTACTTTTGGGGATTGCTATCACTCGTCATTCAGATGGGTTGTTCTTATCTCAATGGAAGTATGCAACTGAGATCATCGAGAGGGCTGAGATGTCATCCTGTAAGTTCACTTTCACTCCAGTTGATACTAAGCCCAAGCTTAGTGCCGTGGCTGACGTACCCTACGAGGATCCGACCTGCTATCGCAGTCTTGTAGGGGCCCTTCAGTATCTTACCTTTACAAGACCGGATATTACATATGCGGTCCAGCAGGTGTGTTTGTTCATGCATGATCCCAGAATTGAGCACATGAATACACTCAAACACATCATTCGATATATTCAGGGTACACTTGACTATGGTTTGCATTTATATCCTTCCTCGACGTCCACACTTGTCTCGTATACGGATGCTGATTGGGGTGGCGGTCTACGTCTGGCTATTGTATGTTTCTTGACAACAACTTGGTCTCCTGGTCTGCGAAGCGTCAGTAGACTCTATCCCGCTCAAGTGCCGAAGCTGAATATCGAGGGGTAGCTAATGTGGTCTCAGAATCATGTTGGTTACGTAGTTTGCTTTTGGAGTTTCATTGTTCCATTCAGAAGGCAACTTTGGTTTATTGCGATAATATTAGTGCAATCTACCTTTCTGGTAATCTGGTTTAGCACCAATGCACTAAGCATATCGAGACGGACATTCACTTTGTTCGCGAAAAGGTTGCTCGTGATCAGGTACGCGTCTGTCATGTCCCGTCAAGATATCAAATTGCAGACATCTTTACAAAGGGTCTTCCCTCAGTCCTTTTTGAAGATTTTAGGGACAGTCTCAGCGTTCGAAAACCGCCCGCTATGACTGTGGGGCTGTGTTAAGCAAGGTATATACCCGTGATATACACTTGGTATACATGATGTATATCACAGGTCCTTTAGGTTGAAGCCCATCTCGGATTGGCCCATCACGGGCAATAGATATTGGCCCATAACGGGCAGTATATTATGGGTGTATATGGTTGTAATATTGTAGTATAAAGGTTACCTTAATTAGTCTTGTACACTTACCTTAATTGTATATTTAGTATCCAAGTAGAATAAGGTTTTAAGAGTAGAATAGGAATAAGATTCTCATATTATGGAAATATTTAACTTGTATATATAGCCTTTCAATCAATGAAAATAATCAAGAGATTATTTCTTTCAATATAGTTCTGTTTGAATCCCTGAAAATTCAAAATAATTTTATGTGAGTGGTGCAAAGTATAACCGGTACTGTTGAAAGAGAGGGTTGACGTGCTATGATGAATCTAGCTAGTGACGATACATACGAATCCAACTAATTTAGTATTGAGAATTAGTAGATTAATCAAACTACTAATTTGTATCCACAATTAGACCTGTCCACCGGGTCGGGGACCCGCCCAACCCGACTCTACCCATAAAAACCAGGGTCAGCTTATAGCTGACCCGCGAGCCACTTGACCCGAAAAAGCGGGGACCCGATCAGGGTCAGGGTTGGGCCAGGGTCAGAATATTTTACCCGTCTGACCCGGCCCGACCCCTACCCGCATATTTTTTTAATATAGTTTATATTATTTTTTCTTCATTAATATTTATTCTGTACTTATATATATTTTTGCCATTAATAAGTGATATAATGCATGTTTTTATAATATAAGTATTGCTCTAATCTACATTTAGCTCGACATAAAATAAGATAAAAGCGGTAGCTGATTATTAATTATATATTTATATTATTAGTCGTTCTGTTAATATCACAGAAGCATAATGTAGGGAGATAAAATAGTTGTAAATTGGTGAAATTTTAAATGGTCATAACTCTGCACTCGGATGTCCGTTTTATCTGATTTTTTATTTTGCGTAATTTTTTGAGACATGGCCACAACCAATTTTTAGAAAAACGCCTGTTTTCCCAATCAATTTGTGTTTTTCCCCAAATCGGTTTCTAATTTTCTTTCTCTTTAGTGAAGATCTCACGATATACAATACATTTCAACATCGAAATTTCGTGGTAATGTAGGGGTGAATGTCAATTTCAGTTTTGGAAATTCAATTTTTTTTTTAAAATAAAAAATTCCTCGACCCGACCCGACCCTGGCCCGCCAAAAAATTCAGACGGGTCAGGGCTGACCCGTGACCCATAGGGTCAGGCCCAGGGTCGGAATTTTTTTTAAAACATAGGGTCAGGGTCAGGCAAGCAGGAAAAAAAAGTCAGCCGACCCGGCCCGACCTTTGGACAGGTCTATCCACAATTAAAAAATATGGTTTTTTGAATTTCTGTCATGCCCGTCAAAATTAATTACAGACCATAGTCAAAAATATAAAACATAAACAATAATTATGCATCTAAATATATCTGAGGCATTACGTTTTAGGATGCTCCAAAAATGTATACATCAAAGTTATTCACCCCAAATATCTCTTTTTTAAAATGAAATGTGAATCTTACGTTTTCTTTTTTCGCTCAATTCATTTTTCTTTGCAAAATGGATTAGATTACTAACACCGACTCGGCGCAACTTCTTTCGACATCCCCCGCGATCTTTGGCGGCACGTGACGGTTCCTCGTTGTGGACTCAAATCATTAGCGGCGAATCATAATCTCTAATTGCGGCAACATCTTCTTTTCCTCCTCTTTCTCTTACATCGTTTGAGAAAATCATTAACTCTTCTGATCATTCGCCTTCCAAAGATGCAGCGTCTGCGACAGTTGGGAGTACCTTTTCTTTTTTGCTGGAAGATTCTGTTGCAAAAATATAGCTTGAGAACTCCACTTATGAAAATATGGGCAGTAGTACCAATGCTACTAAGAAACCTGTGTGGAATAAACTGTCAAATGGTGTTGTTAAGGTCTGTCCGGTAACGGGTGCCGTCTCTTGGCCCACTCTGTCCGAGTCTACCAAGGTTTCCCCAAAATCCTCTTCTTTTGATTTACTAAAAGCTTTGCCAGGGGATCAAATTCTGTATCACAATGCACATGAATGGCATTTCCATATTCCCAAAAGTTAGCTCACGAAGGGAGGATTGCCTAAGATCATATAAGGAGAGTTTCCATTATCCCACTGATGTGGGTCTCCAACATCCTCGCATGCCTAGGACTGAACATCTGGAGTGTGAAAAAAATAAGATAGGGACCCAACATCTGGAGTAATGAATTGGGATAACCCATGATCTGATATCATGTTAATGAAATGGATCTTGGGCTTAGTTCAACCCAACCCAAAAACAAGTTCAGAGGGAGGATTGCAGAAGATCATATAAGGAGTCCAAGGGCCTATTATTCCATCGATGTGGGACTCTAACAATGACTAATACTTAATTCGAGCTAATCAGTACCACAAGTGGGGGAAAAGGGCTGCTTAAATATGGTCTTATGATGAAGAAGACTGCATGTGATTGAAATGAATTTGACAAATTTGAGAACATGGAAGAGAAATTTACTGAGGCAATGTTGTTAAAGGCTCACTAGAGAATGCTTGATCCCTAACGCTCGGTGAAATCCAGGTTATGCGCTTCACCTCACTAAATTGACTCTTTAGTAGTCAAGGTGCCAAGTTGTTGGTTGTTGAAGAAGAGGAGTTCCAAACTAAGCTTGATCGGATCTTTTTAGTGATTCGTCGATATTCAATCTTTGAAAGTAAAACCCTTACTTTAATGCTAATATAAGCTATTTTCTATTTTTATTGGTTGATCAATTTTTATCTTTCTGTTTTAACTTTATCATTCTTTTCTATTGAAAAATTTTGTATCTATTGAATGTTTGTTTAATTTTTTTTTTTATGGAATAATCGATCGATTTTTCAAGTATAGAGACTGATTCGAAAACCTAATTCGGAGGGCGTGATATAAAATTTTGAAGTTTCTTTTTTTAGAACCAAACCCTAGTTTTAATGGCTACAACTACTAACCCAACACCGACTTTGACTCTTCATTCACTCCGATCTACTAACACTGTCTCTAGTGCAGCCAAATAGGCAGCACTCAATGATCTTTGGCGGCATTCGGCAGTTCCTTGCCGTGGACTCAAATCATTGCGGTGGCGAATCAGAATATCCGATTGCAACAACATCCTCTTCTCATTCTCTTTCTCCTATGTCGTTGGAGCAAATCATTAACTTCTTCTGATCGATCACCTTCTAAAATTGTGGTGTATGCTGTAGCAGGAAGTACCTCTTCATTTTCGCATGAGGATTCTGTTGCAAAAATAGCAGCTTGAGAACTCTAATAATGGATAGGGGCAGTAGTAGAAATGTTGCTATGAAACCTGCGTGGAATAAATTGTCAAATGGTGTTGTTGAGGTCAGTCTGTAATGGTGATGTCTATTGACCCGCTCTTTCTGAGTTTACCAAAGCTTCCAAAAAATCCTCTTCTTTTGATTTACTCAAAGCTTTGCCGGAAGGATCATTATGTATCACAGGGCACAGTGATGGAATTTACACATTTTCCAAAGCTAGCTCATGAGTGAATGATTGTCCAAGATCATATAAATAGACTCCATGCCTAAGACCGACTAAAAGTCTCCTGAAGTACCATTCAGACGTGCGGTGTAGAGATATGGAATTCAGTCTTGATGATTGGGTATCTCTGAAGTTCCACCTATAAAAGATCTTACGAGATTTGGGAAGAAAGGAAAACTTAGTCACAAATATATCGGGTTATACAAAATCCTGCAAAGAACTATTCAAGTAGCTTATGAACTCGAGTTACCACAATATTTGGTTTCCGTGTATCTAGTGTTCCATGTGTCCATACTGAAAAAATATGTAGGAGACCCATCATTAGTCATCCCTACAGAAACTATCACAGTTAAGGATGGCCTCACTTATGAATAGATTCATGAGGCTATTCATGATCGTCAAGTTCGCAAGTTGAGGACTAAGGAAGTTGCCTTAGTTAAAGTTATATGAGAAGTCAGAAGGTCGAAGAGGCTATACGAGAAGCTGAAGAGGACATAAAGTCTAAATATTTGTATTTGTTCGATGACCCAGAAGTGAACCCCCAAGGCAAACGATCCACACACTCACGTTCCATGCTCTAAAACTCGTGTTTCCCCGTATTCATGTTAATCTGGTATTCATATGCTATGTCAAGTTTCCTCACATCCATATAATCATGTCATGTTCATGCTCATGTTAATCACGCATACGAATTCCTTCCAAGTCCCACGTATAGAATTCATGTTCATGCTCACAACGATAGATAATAGAGGTATTCACGCAAGGTTTATGTCAAGCAAGCTAAGTTCAATTGTGATACTGGGTCTCACTGAGTGAGAGTGAGACCCAGAGAGAGACATTGTCTCGATGAATAAAGCTTAGAGTGAGACCCTGTCTCTCTATGGAGCTCGCTCAATGAGCCAACCTATCTCAGACCCAAATCTTTAAATCTCTAGCGGGTCATTTTAGATGGACGTTTGTTTATGTTTCGTTCTAACCGAGTCATGCCAAAAGAAAGAAAGCATAACCTTAACATACTATAGCCTTTTTGTTTCCACAATACAACTTAAGCAGCTCGCAACACACTTCAATCTACACAACAACAAATCCACAAACGTCACTAATGAAACTACTAGTCAACACGATGAGTAACAAGCTCGATTTGGAACAAACTTAAACCCTTTTTTACCCATCTTATGCCTTTTCCTCGATATAACAACATGTCCAGCATAATAACAAGCATGTTTATATGATTTCCAACCTTATATCCATCCCCAAAATAACACTAAACAACCCAACAAGAGATAACAACAACATACGCAACTCAAGTGTTATATGGCAACTTCTTCTCCTAACTTATAACATCATCAACATACCCAATATATAGACAATCATAACAACAACAACAACATCATAACCAAGATATTCCCTATTATTTTCAGTCATATGAAGTCATATGTACAACCCCAAAATAGTCCAACAATAAGAGACAACAACATCTTACACCACTTTAAGTGCTATCTTGTTGTTCTTCATCCAAATAACTTAACCAACACATAGATAAGCTTAAACACAAGCAATAGGGGGTTAAACCTACCTTATACAACAAGTAAAACCTTAAACCAAAGCTTTCCTTCACGTGGAACAATCCTCAACATTGCCACAATACCATAAAGATACTTTTCGTCACTTAGGTTAGCTTTTAAGGTTGGATTTGGATAAAACCACCTTGGATTCACCTTTGAATCTTAGAGAGTTGTTAGGGAGATCTTTGGGGAGTGCAAGAACTGAGTTTGGTCGAGAAATGAGTAAAAATGAACCCTTCATCAAATTTAAACCAAGTTAAGTCGGCCACCGCCCCGCTTTGATTTTATTAGTTTTGATTGGAGAGTTGTATCTGAATTGATCTCATGATGTCGTCGGTGATTGACTCCACCAATCGGGAGCGATTACATTGATGTCTTTTTTCATGAAAAGAGATGCATTTTCAGGAGGGGGTATATAATATAGGGATCAATTCTTATGTAGACTGCCTACATATTCCGCCGTGGGAAGTCATGCCCTTCCGTAGTTTGGTTAATATAAAATAATATCCCTCTAAGCCGATTCTACCAAAAAGTTTCCCGGATCAGGCCCGATAAGGGCATCCTACGTATCCCCCTTGGGACATCAGGTCGGACATAGTTTCTCTTACACATAAATAGAAAGAGATAACATTTGATTTGTAGGGGTGCCTAAATCTACATAAAAGATGACTTTCTTTTGAAGTCATGGCGGGTTGTAAGTGACCATTCTAATAATTTTAAACTGCTTTATTCTGTTTAACTAGACAAAACCTGATCATTTCAACATAAAATTGTTAGCATACGTGACTTAACTCTCAAAACAGCCCAGTGAGTTCATTCTTGACCATGCCAAATCAGCTAACATACATTTAATCACACAAAGATTAACGTACAATCTGTTTATGAAGGATGTTTCACTAAGCTATTTCCAGCAAGCATGATTTAATTCTGCCTAATCAATTATACTAGATCAATCACTAACCACATAATTATCTATCTAGAACAAACTATAATTAAAAGAATGGGAGAGAATTTACCTTTTTAGGAGGCATCCTATAGTTTAGCAGGGGGTGGAGGGGAATCCTTTGCTTCCTTGAGTACCTCACAAGCACACACAGCCACACAAGAACACAATTTTAGAAAAAACAAGGGAAAGTTTGGCACGTTCGGGGTCCTGAGCTAATCAGATCCCCAAAAGTTTTGACCTAAATCTTGAGATTTCAAGTTTGAACTCTCAAAAATCAAAAGCCGGCCACAATGAAGATTGGGCAGGGGGGAGGGGGGTCCTTCATATAGAACCCCAAGAACTAGCTAGGATTTCATAAGCTCAAATCGATGTGGGATATATATTGGAATGGAGAGAGTGAATTTTACCCGAGGTGATGAAAATCGGCTTCTAATTACAACCAATATTAGTATTTTCACCTAATTACTTAATAAGCTAGATTTTTCAAAAAATAGTATAATTTAGGAAAATAAGGATTCTGGGGAGGGGGGACTCTCTCGCTCGGCTCTCACTGTCATCGCCTCCATCTCATTTTTCCTTCATTCTCTATCTATTGCAGTAACATACACCCGATGTACACTGTGAATACACCAGATAATATTTCATACGCCAGATATACACCCATTCCTTGTATTTCATATGTGTCAACTAAATAATTGTACGTTGTGTATATATTACGTGTATGTCACGTGTATTAACGTGTATATAGAATCACAATTCAATTTCACCACCATAATTAGAATATATCTCATATATTTTGTATATAGAATTATGGTAAGTAGAAGATTCATTATTTGACTAGGATTCTACATTGTACACTATATATATTTGTATTAATGAGAAAGTCTCCACAAGGGGATTGATACAATCTCACATGGTATCAAAGTCAAAATTCTAAAAAAACCTAAAACTTTTGTTTTCCTCTTCTCGGCATTACCGCCACCCCCCTCCCCCCACTTAATTTTTTCCGACGGTAAAATCCCCCCACCACTTCTTTCGGTTTTAATGGATTCCTCTTCCCCCGATGCTTCCGTTTCCTCCGACATCGTCACTCAAACACCACCCATGACCCCCTCATCACTATCTTTCTATCCGGCTATCGGAGTTACCAATATCAAGAATTTTATTCCTATAATTCTTGACCAGGAAGATGACCAATATTGGTCATGGGTGGAACTGTTTCGAATTTATGCATGTGTATATCACGTGTTTGACCATATTGATGACTCAATCCCTCGCCCCTCTGAAATTGATGACATAACTTGGCGTCGTCTCAATGCCGTCATCAAACAATGAATCTATGACACAATCTCTAAGGACTTACTTCACACCATTATGAAAACTGGTGCCTCCGCTCATGAGTTATGGACACGCTTGGAAGAATTTTTTCAAGACAACGAGCACACTCGCGCAGTGTATTTGGAAGAACAATTCAACAAAACTCGTCTTGAAAATTTTTGAACATGCCTGAATATTGCAAACAGTTGAAACTGGTCGCAGACTAATTATCCAACATTGGAACGCCTGTCTCTGAAACAAAGATGGTCTTACAGTTGGTTGCAGGCCTCCCGAAGGGTGAATATGACACATTCGCCACTATGATACAGTAGGCCAATCCCTTACCCAATTTTAACAAAGCTCGTTCGCACTTTTGTTGGAAGAAACCCGGCGTGCAAAGCAAGATGAGCACACCCAAAAAACATTTGCAGTTGAAATGCCTGTCCAAAATAACATCACCGCCACCCAACCACCTCCACCGAAAAATACTCAAACCCGCAATAACCGCATCGGCAGAGGTGGCAGGGGCCGCGGCGAAAAAGGAAGGGGGAAAGGCCACTGCGGGAAGGCTCAGCAATTCCAGCAGCAGATGGGCTAGCCCACCAACATTCCAAATTGTCAAGGCCCAGCTGGTATATTTCAGCATGCAAACTGGGCTCCTTACCCGGCTACTATTTTGGCCCAGTCCCTCTACCCTCAACAGAGGGTACTGGGCCGTGCTTCTGGTTACCGATCAGCCCATCAGCAGCAACAACAGGCCCACTTCATGCAGTCCTCTTATCCGAAATAGTCAAATATCGTGGCCCCCACAGATTTGGGCCAAGCTTTCAGCAGTCTAAACCTACAGCAACCCGATGAAAATTGGTACATGGATTCGGGAGTCACTTCTCATCTCACCCGGTCCGCAGGTAATCTCTCTCAACTGTTTTGTTTAAAGTCTCCTCAATTTATTACAGTTGACAATGATCACCGCATTCCAATTCAGGGCCAAGGTAACACCCACACCAAGCCACCCCACCCACCTTTCTCCCTGAACAATGTCCTGTATGCCCCAAATATCATTAAAAACTTAATCTCAATTCGCAAGTTTACTCGTCATAATTATGTGTCTGTTGATTTTTACCCATTTGGTTTTACTATAAGGGATCTGCGTACGGGGATACCTCTTATGAGATGCAATAGCACAGAGGATCTATATCCATTTACACCATCCTCCGCTGTCAGTTCCAGCCGTCACACATCTCTTACTGCTCTCTCTCCGTCAACCTGGCACAATAGGCTTGGACATCCAGGGGCTCCTGTTTTTCATTTTCCTCGAAGTAATAATTTTATCAGTTGTAACGGAAAACTTGCTCCACATTGTGCTTCTTGTCAATTAGGCAAACATATTCGTCTTCCGTTGAATTCATCTACTAGTGTTAAGCTTGCCCCTTTTGATATTATTCATATTGATTTGTGGACATCTTCCATCCCTAGTTCGTTGGGTCATAAATACTATCTGGTCTTGTTAGATGATTATTGTCACTACATCTAGATTTATCTACTCAAATTCAAATCGGAAGTCTTTGCCAAATTTCTTGAATTTTGCAAATTTATCAAAACACAATTTGAAAGACCCATAAAAGCTATTCAATGTGATAACGAACGTGAATTCAATAATTTTGCATTTCACAAATTCTGCAAAAATAATGGCATGATTTTCCGTTTTTCGTGTCCTCACACCTCTCCTCAAAATGGTAAAGCAGAACATATTATTCGCACCATAAATAACATGGTTAGAACTTTCCTCTTTCATGTCTCGTTACTTTCTTCCTTTTGGGTATATGCAGTCAAAATGGTGGAATACGTCCTTAATATTCTAGCCACTAGCACACTCCAAAATATGACCCCCACCGAAATCCTATACCGGCGAATCCCCTCCTGCGATCACCTCCGGATATTCGGTTGTCTGTGCTATCCTAATTTATCATCTACCGCCCCACATAAATTAGCACCCGAACCACTCCATGTATCTTCTTAGGCTTTCCGCCTAACCATAGGGGCTATTTATGCTATGACTTATCCACCCGTCAACTTCACATCTCTCGTCACGTCACCTTCGACGAGACGACGTTTCCATTTTCGAACATTCAAAATTTTTGACAAACGGACTATAATTTTCTTGACGAAACTGACCCATCTCCCGTCATTATTCATGAACTGTGCCAGCCCACCACCATCAACCAAAGTCCGCTACCTACTGCCGCCTTCCCTGACCCCACTAGGGTCTCCTATCTCCCGTCGCCTCACCATCTTTCCTGATGCCGACTGCCACAGTCTCCGGCGATCGGCCATCGTCACCAGTCCCTTCTTCTGTTACTATCCCCGTGTCTGTGTCGCCACCGTCGTTCCAGCACCCATCACCTTTCCGAAGCCCACCCAACACCGCGATCGCCGCCTCGCCAAACCAGCTTACCAACAACCCACCACCACCGACACCATACCCACCTCATCGATCTCCCCAACCCTAGATCTACCCAGATCGACGACCACCCACAACAATCCCCCTGTCACCAACTCCATCCCCAACATACCAATTTCACACCTTGTTTCCGACGACAACCCTAATCCCGATGGAAATACCGTTCCCGACGGAAACCCCATCCTTTAACAAATTACCAACACCAACAGTACCCTAAACTAGCCAATAACATCCCACCATATGGAAACCTATGCTCAACACTGGATTTTCAAACCCAAAGTCCATTTTAACCTATCCACAGAAACCATATCCCCAATTCCTAAAAATTCCAAATTAGCCAAACAGGACCCAAATTGGAATGTGGCCATGCGTGAGGAATTCAATGCTTTAATGAAATAACACACTTGGAATTTGGTTCCTTGACCGGAAGGGGTGAATGTGATTCGATGCATGTGGCTCTTTCATCACAAATTCAGGGATAATGATGAGTTTGAAAGGTACAAGACAAGACTAATGGCCAATGGCACTAATCAGCAGGAGGGTATTGATTGTGGTGATATATTTAGTCCGGTCATTAAACCAACTACTATCCGCACAGTTCTGAGCATTGCTATGAGTAAGTGCTGGCTGATTCACCAACTTAATGTAAAAAATGCATTTCTTCATGGAGATCTGAAAGAAACTGTCTATATGCATCAGTCGCCTGGCTTTGTCCATCCAGCAGCCCCACATTATGTATGTTATCTCCGTAAGTCACTTTATGGTCTGAAACAGGCTCCACGTGCATGGTATGATCGATTTGCTCAGTATATTATGCAGCTTGGGTTCGTATGTAGCAAGAGTGATACTTCTCTATTTATTTTTCATCGTGGTAGTAGCACTGCATATTTATTGTTATATGTGGATGACATTGTGCTCACTGCCTCCTCTGATGTGTTGAAGTATGAGATTATTACACTGCTCAAATTCGAATTTGCCATGACTGACTTGGGAAAGTTGAGCTATTTTTTTGGTATACCAGTGACTCGGTCTACGAATACTATGTTTTTATGTCAGCGTAAGTATGCGGAGGAAATAGTGTATAGGGCTAAAATGGCTAATTGCAAAATCATGTACACCCCAGTTGACTCCAAATCAAAGCTTAGTGTTGTTGATGGTGATCCAATATCTGATCCCACCCTTTACAGAAGCCTGGCAGGTGCACTACAATATCTTACATTCACCAGACCTGACATTGCGTATGCTGTTCAGCAAGTATGCTTTTTTATGCATGCCCTTAGGGAGCCTCATTACACTGCCCTTAAACGCATCATTCGATATGTTAAGGGCACCCTTGATTATGGATTACATCTATACCCCTCCGCACCGATCAGATTGTTAGCCTACACGGATGCTGATTGGGCAGGTTGTCCGGACACTCGACGCTCCATCTCAAGCTACTGCGTGTTTTTGGGGGATAATCTCATTTCATGGTCTGCCAAGAGGCAAGCCATATTATCCCGTTCGAGTGCAGAAGCAGAGTATAGAGGAGTTGCAAATGTTGTTACTGAGATCTGTTGGCTCTGAAACCTTCTTTTGGAGCTTCATTGTCCCTTGCGTAAGGCGTCTGTTGTATATTGTGATAACATATCCGCTATTTATTTATCTCATAATCCGGTTCAACATCAGTGGACCAAGCATATTGAGATAGATATACACTTTGTTCGTGAGAATGTTGCTCTCGGTCATGTTAAAGTGTTACATGTGCCTTCCTCATATCAATACGCGGATATCTTCACGAAGGGCCTTCCTCGACAGTTGTGTCTCGACTTCAGATCCAGTCTAAGCGTCCGACCTCCTTCCGCTTCGATTGAGGGGGTGTATTAACGTGTATATAAAATCCCAATTCAATCCCACCACCATAATTAGAATATATCCCATATATTTTGTATATAAAATTATGGTAAGTAGATGATTCATTATTTGACTAGGATTCTACATTGTACACTATATATATTTGTATTAATGAGAAAGCCTCCACAAGGGAATTGATACAATCCCACAACGTGTATCAATATTATATACATGAGATACACATGACAAACATAAAACATACACATGAGAAATAAGGTGTGGAAGCTAGGGGAGAGACTGCAAAGAAGAAAAACAATGGAAAAATACATGAGAGAATCCGGCAAAAAAAAAAAAAGAAATTCTGGCGAATAAGAAAACAAACAAATTTGATTTTCCAAAGAAGCTCTAACAATTTTCCGGTGGAGTAGTGGCAGTCGTACGGTCGGCGGTAGAGACTAGGATTTAAGTGAATGAAAATACAAAATCCTAAGATTGTGGGTATTTTGTTGAAGTTTGTATATGTTTGCACTATTATTATGTGTTGAAAATAAAATAGTATTATTAGTTATGATAATTAGAGTCCTATTTTAGCATATTTAGAAAATTATCCTTAATTTCCATTATGAATTGTAGTAAATTATATTTATATTCATATGGTTGGGCAGTTGTCTCAATTTAATATGTTCAATATTTTCCGAAGGACGGAGAAAAAGGGGGAGAATAAACTCATAAAGAAAGAAGATCATGAACGAGGTGGTTCACGTGTTTTAATATTAATTTGTTTCTAAGTTGTAATTCTTATATTATATTCACTACATGGGCCAATTAATTAGCTGTCTCTATTTAATAATATCCAGTCTTTTCAACTGATGAAGTAAATAGGGGAATAAGTAAAAGAAAGATAAACGACGTGACTCACGTGTTTTGAATATTAATTTCTGATACAAAGCTGTAATTATAGTTTATAGTCGTAACATGGCCAGCTTGTCTCAATTAACTTTAAATATAAAGAAAACTAGTACTAATAGATTGCTAGGAGTAGCTTGAAAGGTTCCATAATAGGATAGGACCCTAAAAGAACGTGAAGAGGAGTCGAATCCCATTCTTCATGACAACCAAGAATGGATGATAAAACAAGTAAAACTATTTTTTTGATGGATGATGTAACGAACTATTCAATCTTTACGTGTGTTTTGACTATTTTGTCATGTTGATCTAATTTCCGAAGTTATCTGATGATTCTAGTGAAAGTTGAGGAATTAGAACGTTTAAGTGTGACCGTTTGATCCATAGTTGACTTTTGTGTAAACAAACATTTTTCGGAATTTCGTCGACTCCATGAGGTCCAGAGGGTCATTTGTGACTTGGTGAAATAGTTGGTTTGGTTTTCGAGGCCCTCAGAGTATTATTGATCATTGGTTGGGAAGTTAGTTTAGGCCGTTGGGGGTTGACCCAAAGAATTAGACCTCCGATGGAAACTTCGAGACCGCGAGTGAGACTGTAGCGTGTTTTTACATAGCGTGGGAACTCGTCCTTAAATTCTTATGCGAACGGTTTGTCTATGACGTGTTGCGATATGGTGAGATGTGTTATTCTGATTCAGACGTGTGACCAAGTTCAATTCTAGTGATGGCTTGAGGATTCAGTTGTGTGAGGTCGTGGTTAGACTCGTTTATTGTAGGGTTTGCCTTGAGAATTGATAGAGATGGTACATAGGGTCACATGATCTCCATGTTATTAGTGTTGGGTTGCTCGAAAGTGGTAAAAGTGTGATTGTGGCTTAATAAGAGTGATTTGTTCGATGATATGATTGATTTGGGAAGAGTTTCAACATCGCCAAAGTATTATGATGGTTTACGTAGCAGAGGTGTACCAATGGCAGGTCTACGATTAATCAGTGGCAGGGTATTAGATGTCGACATGCGGGGACGAGTATAAGTTCGGTAAGGATCATCGGGTTTGACAAAAGTATAGTGACCACGTGTAATAGAGATGAGCATTTGAGAATAAGGACATGAATGACGACTTTGTGGAAAACGTGTAGCGAAGTAAGATTTCTTAGGGTATTTTGGTAAGAGTGCTTTTGTGTTAATGGGTTGGAGGCGTAAGGAAGAGGATTTGGATAGATCAATTTTCACTATTAGGAAGAAAAAAAATTAGTATCTGACGTTTTGACAGGATAAGGTTGCAATTGGTACGAGAGTGGATTTCGTCTTCGATCGTGAAAAGTTAAGATGGATTTCGATGTGACTACATGGTAGTGGTGGTGAGTTCTTTCAGGATAGTGGTTACAGGTTCTAGACCGGAAAGCAATGCTACTTGGGACGAGTGGAGATTTAAGATATTGGGTAGTTGTGGTCCTGGTTCTTCAGTAAAGGATATTTTCATCGGGTCTTCGTGTTTAGAGGAATGGTAAGGATATCGTGGAATCAAGAACTAATGGATTTGAGAGTCATGATGCGGTCATAAATGGTAGAATAGGCATAAGAGTTCAGTGTTGAGTTGGTATGTTTGGTTATGCCGTGGGCCAATGGGATCCAGTGGTTGACTAGGAAGGATGACTAGTGTTGGACAAGTGCGAAGTTTTAGTACTCAAGGAGCTATCGGGTGTTGCATTTAATATCAGATTAGTTTTGAGAGCCTTATACCTATTGTGCATGTTTCGGCTAGTTCCTACTACTACTGGTGTACTATTCGGTTGAGTTGATCGGATGAAAGAGATAATCGCGTGAATGGTTAGAGGTGTTCTGGTTCGACAATTAGGACGTTTGAAATGATAAATCAATGATGAGGTTTGAAGTAATTCGAGTGGTAGAGAATATTTCAGAATTTTGAGTTAAGGGAATATGAGCAAAGGCACTTTGGTGCAGATACATGGGGACATTAGTAGGACTCTGTACGTGATGCACTGGATTTAGGAAGTATTTAGTTTTAGAGTTGAGTGGGTTCAAGAAGTGGTTAGACGGTGACGATGATTGTGATTTGACTGGAATTGGGGAATTGAATAGTTAAGAAAAATATAGTTGATCGAGAATTGGTAAAAATAAGGTACATCTTCGGGATTACATTGGTCATTATGGGTTATAGTGTTATTGTCTTGCTTATTTTAGACGAGGTGTGATTGTTGAGTATGCTTAAAGAAATGAGTCAACAGAAATGGACCAAGTGATATGACAAAGTTCAGTGGGGTTTTTGTGATCAGCGACTAGAAAGAAGCAAATTTTAGGTAACCGACATGTGAAGGCTTATGGAAGTGGCTTGTGTGGTGCACTATTGGGAAGTTTCGTAACACTCTTCAGTGGATGAATTAGTGTGGTTTAAGGGCAATGAATTATGGAAATCCCTATCATGTGGAGGCTAGAGTTATATTTTTGAGATGAGACCATAGTCGTGGTAGTGCATTATCTTGCAAGTAATATTGACTAGACAACTTGGGTGAGCACTTTTGGATATTAAGGACTTTGAAGTAGTTGCGTGATATTTAGAGCAGTAGTTGTAAGATTTGATACTTTTGGAATTGTTATGGGCATATCGAGGTGTTATAATGGGAGATTCGATGGTTAAATGGGTATTATATGAGGCTGCATGTTTCGCGTTGAAAAGTTCGGGGTTGTATCGGATTTGCGTATTGGGTAGAGGTTGAGAAACATGAAAATTACAGTCATAAGATAGAGTTCTTCGATACTAAGTTGACACATTGGATATGACTCAGCTTTTGGAGTCGAGTGTGACTGACATGATTGATTACACATGAGGAAGAGATTTGAATTGACCACTATAGATGTGTGGTAGGACTGTGATTGGTTTTAGAAAGTTGGAGTCAGTTCGAGTGACTTTTGGTAGTATTCAGGGGTTGTGCATTCATTTTGGGTCGGAATTATTCGATTACAACTTGATGGACTATTCTCATGAGGACTTATAGGTTCCCAGAAAATCACTTTCATGGATTCGATGAGTTTCAGTTCAGATTTGAGTAGGATGGATTTACCGAGCTTTATCAGAGTTTTCTAGTGGATTGATGATATTTTATCGAGAGCATCTACTCGGACAAATATAATGGCTTACATCGGTACTTGGTAATGATTTAAGGAGGTACTAGGGTTGTGAGAGGTCTTTAGTGTGATCTGGTGGTGTCTTACGGGCTTGGCCCGACATGGTAATCAGTGGTATGCTTCTTGTATTGTGCTTGGAATGTTTAAGGAGACTTGAAACTAGCGAAGTTAGCTATGAGTAAGATCAGTTTGATGTAACTGCTTAGAGTTTCTCCGATAAAGCAATGACCCGTTTTCTAGCAAGAATGAGTCATGGTTTTGGGTTGGTCTTTGTGTGTTTCTAAGAAATTGTGGTGCAAAGGACGATTGTAGATGAGTCAAAGAAAGGTTAGCGGGATTAGAGTATTTTACCATTTAAGAGTGGGCTATGATTGTGTCTATATCTAAGGTTTGTGTTATTTTGAGAAATGTTTGTGGGACTTATCGATCACGTTGAGAGGTATGGTTATATTGAATCAGATAACTCCATCAAAAGCAGTACTTATATTTGAGAATCGGTGGTGAGAAAATTTGAGTATGGAAATATGGAAATTGAGTATTTTAGCTAAGTTAGAGGAAGTTTCGATTGATAGGGTGAGAGGGTAGTGTTTTGGCTCACTTCATGCCGTAGAGGGTTCCGTGTGGTTATATTAAAGATTCCTTGGTTACCGTCAATTTTTATACTCTCTTCTTTCGTTCAAGAATGAACGATTGCTTAATTGGTATATGATGTAACGACATGTTCAGTCGTTACGTGCGTTTTGACTATTTTGCACCTGTTGACCCAATTCTCAAAGTTATCAGACGATCCTAGTGAAAGTTGAGGAATTAGAATCTTTAAGTGTGACCGTTTGACTCATAGTTAATTTTTGTGTAAACGAACCTTTTTCGGAATTTCATCGATTCCATGAGGTCCGGAGGGTCATTTATGACTTGGTGGGATAGTTGGTTTAGTTCTCGAGGCCCCCGGGAGTATTCTTGACTGTTGGTTGGGAAGTTAGTTTAGGCCGTTGAGGGTTGATCCGAATAATTAGACCACCGATGGAAATTCCGAGACCATGAGTGAGACCGTAACATGTTTTTACATATGTGTGCATATCTGGTTTGTGTTGGGGAGGTTTCGGGTGATTATCAGATTTAGGGTTGAAATTATGAAAGGCTAATATATTCTGGTTTCTGGTGTAAACGTTGGGGCGAGCCCTAGTGCGCCCCAACCGAAAGGGACCGCTACAACGGACGACGATCCGCTGCAGCGCATGACGCAGGCAGAATCCTATATAATGCCCTAGTTAAAAACCCTTCCTTTCTATCACTTAATGTATTAACCCTAAGCGACTTTGGAGGTGATTTGGGGTGATTTTGGTTGGTTTCTTCTTGTGGGTAAGTCTCCTAATTCCGCTGCAGCGGATGACGCGGGCAGAATCCTATATAATGCCCTAGTTAAAAACCCTTGCTTTCTATCACTTCATGTATTAACCCTAATCGACTTTGGAGGCGATTTGAGGTGATTTTAGTTGGTTTCTTCTTGTGGGTAAGTATCCTAATCTTAGACTTCATCCTTTATCTTTCATAAGCTTTAATCTATGATAGAAATCTATAGAACTTAAGTAATAAAGGTGGGTTTATTGGTTTCTTCACTAATGCGGCTTTAGTATTTCAAAGATGTGATTGGTTAGTGGATTTAACTTCTTCAAGCATGGAATTTGATGAGTTGGTGATTAATAGACGTGAATATTCTATTTATGTTGATAAATTGAACTTGGAAAATTTAGGGTTCTTACTAATTCAGGTGTTTTGGCTAAATTGATGAAATTGAAGGGCCAATTGTGGTTAGAACTCTATGAAATTAAGGACAATGACTAATGAGATTATGTGTAGGATATTTTTATCCTTAATTTCCTATTCTACCTCGTGCGATAAGAGGGGTATTTGAAGTAGTTCTTCATCCGTTCCTTTTTTCGATTAGTTAGCTTTTTGTGGTCATTTACGTACTTAGCTTTGATATTATTAGACTTCGATAATTCTGAAGCATTCCGGAAGGGAAAGGCTCATGTGATGTAGTATGGGCATCTCGCTCGGTATTCTAGGTAGGTTATGGATTACCTTCTGGTTAAACTTCGGTTAGAATACTGTATGTATAATTAGATATTGTTGGAGAAAACATGTACGCCTTCGGGTATGAAGTTGTGATGGATTACTTAGGTTGGCTATGGTTGACTGATTTGTGGACTTGTTGTCTCCTGTGATTTATTGGCTTGACTATTTAGTGTTGACCTTGGACATGCACTTAGTTGCCATATCCTGATTGTGATATAGTTGTCTCTCATTTATCTTGGTATTATCATGGATAGATGGAAATACTTGACTTGATGCTGATATTGTAATATGTGTCCATGTGTGGCCCGATTGGGATTTGATTATGATTTACACTTGAAATTGACACATGCATACCATACATACACATTCTACATGATACTTTATTATGAACTATGACTTGACATTAATAATGATAAGAGGGAAAGTGAAATATCATAGGCTTCTTATTGTAGTGTTTGCTACATGCTTATTTCGTATGACCTCTCTTGCATATATAATTGTTGTTACATATGTGATCCAAAAGGGAAAGTGTTCCGGACTGACATTGTACAGATTTGGGAATAAGTTCATATTGGTAGTCAATTTACAAATGTTGTTATGTTTATTCATCTCATGATTAGTGTTGAATTTGACATTCATACATGCATTCATCCTCATTTCTATGATACATTGACATGATATGTGATTGTTATGATGGTGATTCTGCGATACATTGACATTAACTGTGATTGGCGTGATGGTGATAAGTGAGAAAGAAATAACATTGATTCTTATAATATATTGATTGCATAACCATTCTATGCAGAGTGATACAGAATGGCTAGCGGGGTGTTCAGTGGAAGAGTCACTCTAGGCTGTATGATATGGAGTGATTGATACATGGACTTCGCGGGTCTCCCATGGGTCATGACTGCTGGGACGATGATATATTCTGGCAAGAGTATGTATGTACGATATGAGACTGTTGGGCAGTGCATTGCGTTCCATTGCATTGCATCACATATACATTAACATTACATCCACTCATATCTCTGATTTCTATTGTTGTTTTCATTGTGTTGTGTGATACGGTTCAGCCTTGATTCCTAAATTGTTAATTTACTTGAGATGATGTTTGTTTGTTAATCTCTTACGTAGACACATGATGGAATCGAGGACTAGAGATTCCGCCTAGGCTATGACTGTAAAGTACTGAAATCTAGTGTAATTCACCTTACTGCAAATCTTACATGGGTGTGCTTAGTAATTACTTCATTTTCGTATCTCTTGGATTCTGACTGAATTATCTATACTTGGGCTGATTATTCCTGGACTGTGATATTACTTGTACTTGATTGCGAGCATGTCTATCCTTTAGTTTCTTTCTTATATATGTTAGCTAACTATTGTTGGCATATGATACCTACCAGTACATAGTGTTTGTACTCATACTACTCTTGCTACACCCTTTTCATGGTGTAGAGTTGTCGCATGAAATTCAGCGATGTTCGATTAGTCTTCAAGGATCTCATGGAGTTCATCTAGATTTTCTGTTTAATTCTCATTCTAGACAGAAGTGTTTTAGGTTGTAGTTGTAACCTTCATTCAAGTGGTATACTTAGAAGCTATTGTATTATTCAGACCAGATCCTTTGGGTAGTTGTTGTATTTCACATTATCAGATATCTATGTTTTTAGACTTCTACTGTTCTTCTTTTTTATGTATGTTGTTGGTGAATCTTTAAGGGACGAGTTCTCCTACCGAGGTGGGAAATGATAGGTGTTCGCACAACGTAGTAATTTGGGCCGTGACAGATGAAGAGTGGATTTGGTTGGATAATTAATAAGGTTAAATTCCACTCATATATTAGCCTATCGCAATTATTTACATTACAAACATCGTTTGGTCCAATATGGAGTGGCATGTACGTGAAATACATTTCATTATTATAAATCATATAATTCGTTTCTTCAAAAAAGAGGTAACTTTGAGAATGATGTATAGCATTTCCCTTCTAACTTGTTATAATCGATGAGAAAGAGGAGCTCTAAATAGTAGTTTAGTCAAACTTTCGGAAATTCTGAGAAATTCATTGAAGGCTGGTGGTTTAATGTTATTGAACTCGAATCGAAGAACTCTACCCCAAATAGGCAGTCAACATTTTTTCAGTAATTGTTTGAGAAACTGAGAATAGGAGTTTTGATATAATCATTTGTTAATTGAAACTTGCAGTTCGATTAGAATTTTCTTTTATCAATACGAATATATGTACGTAAAGTAAGTTAACATACTAAATTTATGTCAATTTAATATCGTTAGATAAAGTGAAATAAAAATAGCAATCTCTTCCAAAATGCAACTAAAGTAATGTTGGAATTAAGTTTATCCCATTATTTATGACTCGAACCATTGGGGCCCCGCACGTCAGAAATGCCGTTTCCACACACGCGCACACGTAGTGCCAAGTATCGCAAATTTCATTAGTGAAAGAGATATTGGTACGTAAGTGAGACATTTGAGACATAGAATGATGGACGGTTATTGGCCAAATGACAAGTATTCCACGTTGGTAAACGAAGGAAGAAATGTAAGATGAAATGAGTCGGAAGTCGCCGCGGAGCGGTGAAGGCCCACAGCACAGCCCCGTCTGAGCCGAGGCGCCGGAGCGCCGCGGTGCTAATTGGGTGTTCAACCACTGGAGCCACGACGCTAATTCGCAGAGCTGCGACGCCTCGGCGCTTCGCAGGCAGAATGCTGCAACAGAAAGATGGAAAGTTTTGACTTTTGGACTGGTTTTGGAGCATTGAATTTCCATTATTTGGCACATGAATGTAACCCCTCAATAAGTTACATTACATGGCTATTGAAGACCATTAGTTGACTAGTTGAGGGGTCATCTCATTACACTATAAATTGAGGCCTTTGACTCAATTGTTCACATCCAAAAAACACTTACATAATTTTCTGAAATCTTCTTCTTCCTCTTAAGCAAGTTTTCTATATTCAAAGTTCTTCAATAGTAACACTTGAGTTTCCTTTGCTCATTTGTTAAGTTGTTGTTGTATCTTGGGAGACTATTGTCCGACTACGTAAAAGGATATATACGGGGCAATCTTGTCTTAAAGACAGAGTGTCATCACTCGACTCAGCAAATCACAAGGAGTTTGTAACGTTCTTGATTCCAGTTTGTTGTAATCTTTAGTTTATCCTTTCTAGCAATTTATAATATTTACTTACTTCCCGTTTCCTGCAATTGTTGTAACCAACAAGTTTAAGACAAGATTTGCTTTGTAAGTGCTTAGAAAGATGACTGGAAGAGAACAACTCGCTTCTGATTCTGTTGTTGCTCTACTCAAGGCAACTCCTCTGCCTTCCCCACTGCTCAAGGCACACCCAATGCCTTTCCGGTTGCTCAAGGGAACGTTACTGTTCCTCCACCGTCCGGTTTTCACAATTAACGCCCAGAGAAGTTTATGGGCTCCAACTTCAAGAGATGGCAGCAGAAGATGTTGTATTATCTGATTGTTATGGGAATGACTCATTTTCTAACAGAAGATTTCTTTATCGTTTTCTACTTCTTCTATGAATTCTACTACTTTTATCTCTTGATTCTAATGAAACAACTGGAGGGGGCCAAGGTATCCATGTCGTCAATGGCATGAAGATGGTTTTTGATGCTTGGAGTCATAGTGACTTCATGTGTAAGAACTATATTATGAACTGTCTGTCAGACCCACTCTACACGGTGCATTGCTCCGTAGGCACCGCCAAAGAGTTATGGGAAAAGCTACAGAAGAAGTACAACGCACAAGATGCTGGTACTAAGAAATTCATCGTTGGGAAATTTCTGAAATTTCAAGTGGTGGATAGCAAAACTGTGATGTCCCAAGTCCAGGAATTCCAAATGATTCTACATCACCTAGATTTGGAAGGTATGAAACCAAATGAGCAGTTTTTGGTTGCATCACTGATTGAAAAGTTACCTCCCTCGTGGAATGAGTTACTTAAAACGCAAGACAAAGAAAATGACCTTTGAAGAACTTATTATCAAACTCCAGATTCAGGAAGATAATAAGAAGGCCTTGCCTAGGGGAAAATAACCCGCTGAGGTAAAGGCAAATCTGGCTAAGGCCAAAGGGAACCCAAGCAAGAAGCGCAAGTTCTAGAAAGACGGCAAGACCTAAGCAACGGAGAAGTTCAAAGGAAACTGTTTCCACTATGGGAAACCTGGTCACATGATCAAGGACTGCCATAAGCTCAAGACTGAGCAACAAGAGAAGGACAAGGCCAAAGGCAAGGCACAAGCTAACGTCGTCAAATACACGCTTCTTGACGACATGATTGAGGAGTTCTCGGCGGTGGTGATTGAAGCAAACCTTGTTGAGAATCCCATGCAAGGGTGGATGGATACGGGTGCTACCAGACACATCTGTTACAATACAGATACCTTCTCCACATATACACCAGTTACAGACAAGAATTTGTTCATAGGTAACAACGCTTCCTCTAACGTACTGGGGGTAGGAAAGGTAGTCCTGAAGATGACTTCTGGAAAGGAGCTCACTCTGAAGGAGGTGATGCATGTCCCTGAGATTATGAGAAATTTAATTTCAGGTCATTTATTGGTTAATGCTGGTTTTAGGCTAGTATTTGAGTCCAATAAGTTTGTAATCACCAAGAATGGAACTTTTGTGGGAAGAGGTTTCGTCTGTGAATGCATCTTCAAAGTTAACGCCATGTCTATAATGCGTGCAAGCAATAATATTGAAGCTTCTTCTTACTTACTTGAGTCCTCTAATTTATGGCATCATAGATTAGGACATGTTAACAATAAGTCCATCCAAAGGTTGGTTAAGTTGGAGTTGTTGTCGTCTATCGACATAAACCCTTAACATAAGTGTGAGGTGTGCGTAGAGGCAAAACTCACAAAGATTCATTTTCGATCCATCGAAAGAAATAACGCTCCTCTAGAACTCATTCATACAGATATATGTGATTTGAAGTTTGCACAAACTAGGGGGGAACAAGTACTCTGTGACATTCATTGATTATAGCACAAGGTATTATTACATTTACTTGCTGAAAAGTAAAGATGAAGCCTTTGAAGCGTTCCGACATTACAAAGCAGAAGTTGAAAACCAACTAAGCATACGGATCAAATCCATTCGTAGCGATAGAGGGGGAGAATACGTAGCGCCAATTCAGGAATATTGTGTCGAATCAGGCATTGTTCATCAAACGACGGCTCCATACTCACCTCAGTCGTGTTGCGGAACGCAAGAACCGCACGTTGAAGGAAATAATGAATGCTTACTCATCAATTTCGGTCTTCCCCAAAACATGTAGGGAGAAGTCGTCGTTACCGCTAATACGATTCTTAACAGAGTCTCACATAAGGGTAAGGACAAAACTCCATATGAATCATGGAAGCAAAAGAAACTCACCTATAAATATTTAAAGGTGTGTGGTTGTTTGACAAAGGTTGAAGTGCCTAAGCCAAAACAGGTTAAGATTGGGCCTAAGACTGTAGATTGCATTTTCATCGGATATGAAAATAACAGTAGTGCTTATTGCTTTTTAGTGCATAAGTCAGATATTCCAGATATCTACGGGGGTACAATTATGGAATCAAGAAATGCTCAATTCTTTGAGGATACTTTTCCTAGAAAGGAAAAAGACATAACCTCTCACAAATGAAGTTATGAACAAAGCTCTCATGAACCAGGAGTCATTGACTGCCCGGATCTACATGGTTCAGATCTAGTGGACTTCGAAGTGGCTGAATATCCGGAAACTAGTGTTCCAGATTCTCAGAACTTGGAGACTCTAGAGATGGAACCAAGGCGAAGTAAAAGGGCTAGAAAGGATAAATTATTCGGTCCTGACTTTGTAACTTATATGGTTGATGACGAATCAAGGACAATTGCTGAAGCATTGTCAACTCCAGAGGCACCACTCTGAAATGAAGCTATTGAGAGTGAAATAGACTCCATCTTGCATAACCATACTTGGAAGTTGGTTGATCTTCCTCAGGGAAACAAACTGTTAGGTTGTAAGTGGATACTCAAACGGAAGTATAAAGTAGATGGGTCTATAGATAAGTACAAGGCCAGGTTGGTAGTCAAGGGCTATCGGCAGAAGGATGTCCTTGACTATTTTGACACGTACTTCCCGGTGTCTAGGATGACGTCCATACGAGTATTTATTGCGATTGCAGCATTGCGTGACCTTGAGATATGTCAAATGAATGTCAATACAACCTTTCTAAATGGTGATTTGGAAGAAGAAATCTATATAGAACAACCCGATAGGTATGTGGTTCCAGGGCAAGAGAAGAAAGTCTGTCGACTTATCAAATCTCTGTACGGACTGAAACAAGCCCCGAAACAATGGCACAAAAAGTTTGATAGTACTTTACTATCGAAGGGTTTCTCCATTAATGAATGTGACAAATATGTCTATACGAAAGGTAACTCTGACTCGTTCGTCATGATATGCATGTACATTTATGACATGTTATTCACAGGGAGCAGTCCTAGATTAATCCTAGAGACTAAGAACATGTTGAAACAATGCTTCAACATGAAGGATATGGGTATCACAGATGTCATCTTAGGGATAAAGATCTCTAAAACGCCTGATGGACTGGTCTTATCTCAGTATCACTACATCGAGGATGTATTGAGAAAGTTTGAGATGTTTGACAGTTCGCCTATGAAGTCACCACTGGATAGATATCAAAAGCTTGATAAAAATCGTGGTGCACCCGTATGCCAGGAGCAATATGCATAGGTGATTGGGAGTTTGATGTACATAATAAACTGCACCCGACCTGATATTACTTATGCAGTCAAAAAGTTGGCTAGGTTTACCCGTAATTCGAGTAATGATCATTGGAAGACGTTGAATCGGGTACTACGATACCTGAAATACACGCTAACTTACGTGTTGCATTATTCGAGATATTCAGCTGTACTAGAAGGGTACAATGATGCAAACTGGATATCTGATATAGAGAACACCAAGTCCACTAGTGGGTATATATTTATAATTGGTGGTGGGGTTGTGTCTTGAAAATCCTCTAAGCAAACTTGCATCGCCCGATCCACGATGAAATTGGAGTTTATTGCTTTAGACAAAGCAGGAGAAGAAGCTGAGTGGCTTCACGACTTCTTAGAGGATATCCCTTGTTAGGACAAACCCGTACCATCTGTAATGATCCACCGCGACAATCAGTCGGCTATAGGAAGGGCTCAGAGTTCTATGTACAATGGCAAGTCTCATCATATTCGACGGAGATATAAGACCGTTAGGCAGCTGATCACCACGGGTATAATATCCATTGATTATATAAAATCAAAGGATAACATTGCAGACCCGCTGATAAAGGGCTTACCCAAAGATCATATATTCTGCTTGTCTAGGGGAATGGGCTTAAAACCCAAGCTATAAGGACCAATACGGTGGTAACCCAACCTTACTGACTGGAGATCCTAGGAATTAGGTTCAATGGGAAAAAACTAAGTTGTAAAGGTTTAGTTGAGCGCTTCGGTGGAAGCATGAGAACTTCAGATAGTGATTTCTGTAAAGGAACATCAATCTAAAGTCGTTATCGCGATAGACATTTAAGTGCTATCTACAGTATGGGTAAAAGTTAAGTTTCCAAAACCTTTAATGATCCTCAATGGTTGAGGTTAAGTTTGGGGAAACTTTTAATGGTTCCTAATACTTGTAAAGTAGGGTATAGCAGGATACCTTGTATGAGACCACCTATTTAAGTGTGAGGACAGGCTGCCTCAAATGAACGCACTTAAGAATCCAAGAAGTGTCCACGGCCACAACGGATAAAACATTATGAAGAACAGAGTAAGAGAAGTTGTTGTGTTGGTACCGTTGACTTGGCATACACTAAACACTGACGGTTCAAGACATCACGTTCACTGCGCAGTAAGTAAGTTCGATGGTATTCAACTATGGAAGGTTCAAAGCTTAAGCTACCTCGCCTGATGCAACATCAGTCCGCTGAAAGATTGCTGGAAAATGCACCATGTGAGTGCGCCAAAATCTCTTTCAAGGAGGGATTATTGGAAATCTACTAATGTGAAATTAAATTTATCCCATTATTTATGACTCAAGCAATTGGGCCCCGCATATCGGAAACGTCGTTTCCACACACGTGCACACGTATTGCCAAGTATCGCAAATTTCATTAGTGAAAGAGATATTGGTACGTAAGTGAGACATTTGAGACATAGAATGTTGGACGGTTATTGGCCAAATGACAAGTATTCCACGTTGGTAAACGAAGTAAGAAGTGTAAGATGAAACGAGTCGGAAGACACCGCGGCGCAGCCCCATCGGAGCTGAGGCACCGGAGCGCCGCGACGCTAATTAGGTGTTCAGCCACTGGAGCCGCGGCGCTTCAGAGGCAGAATGCTGCGACGGGAAGATGGAAAGTTCTGACTTTTGGGTTGGTTTTGGAGCATTGAATTTCCATTATTTAGCACATTAATTCAGCCATTATTTGGCTGAATGTAACCCCTCAATAAGTGACATTACATGGCTATTGAAAGCCATAAATTGGCTAGTTGAGGGGTCATCTCATTACACTATAAATTGAGGCCTTTGGCTCAATTGTTCACAACCAAGAAACACTTACAGAATTTTCTGAAATCTTCTTCCTCTCAAGCAAGTTTTCTGTATTCAAAGTTCTTCAAGAGTAACACTTGAGTTTCCTTTGCTCATTTATTAAGTTGTTGTTGTATCTTGGGAGACTATTGCCCGACAACGTAAAAGGATATGTACGAGACAATCTTGTCTTAAAGACAGAGTGTCATTACTAGACTCAGCAAATCACAAGGAATTTGTAATGTTCTTGATTTCAGTTTGTTGTAATCTTTAGTTTATCATTTCTAGCAATTTATAATATTTACTTACTTTCCGTTTTTTGCGATTGTTGTAACCAACGAGTAAAACTAAATAGCAGTGTGAACCCAATTTAGACATGCTGCAAAAAACTCTCACCATAGTGCTGATGAATGTGGGCTCAAAGATATTTCCTTGAATTGACCTAAGTTGTTGAAGAATAATCATATCGTTGCATATCTTCACAAAGCAAGCGTGATTCCCTTTCTCAAAACAAACTTCTACCTATTATATGAGGGTGGGCCGTTTTTCTCTCCTAGAATCCATGGTATGAATTACGTAGATGTGTTAGTTTATGATCCATGCTTATATTTATCCAAAGACGTTAAAAATGAAACTCGAGAATATTTAAATCCCGCGGAATCTGTCAAAAACTATGTTCACAACTCACAAGTCATACCTATTGATCTATTTATTTGTATTTAATTAATGATATACGTAAGATTTAAATGAATTGTAGTGACCTGTCTTTAAAGTTTTATTTTGTATCCCAAATTGATATTTATCTTTCTACGCTCCACCTGAGCCCATGGTACAGTTGTATCCCAAATGGATCTGCCAGAAACCTGATTTCATATCGAACTTACTATAGACTCTGGCCTTGTAGGTTCTCTTTAGGAGATCTCTTTTGTTAGGTATAGGGTACCTAATCCATTTGAGAACTTGGTTGAGGGGCTTGTAGTTAATTACTAGCCTGGGGGCTCCTCTTTCTTGTTCGGAGCTTTTATTTACGTAGAACGCAGAACAACTCCACTGGGATTTTGATGGTCTGATGATTTTCTTTTGGAGTAAATCATCGATTTCCTTCTTGCAGTATTCCATGAGCTCATGGCTCATTTGAATGGGTCTTGCTCTAGTAGGAATGGCCTCTTCGTTAAAGTTGTCGACATATGGTAGGCTCACCATGTGTCTTTTCCTTTTCCAAAAGGCACTGGGTAAATCTGAGCAGATTTCCTTCTTGATTTCTCCGAGCATGTCTTCTACCTTCTTGGTAAGGTTCGGAGTTTGTAGAGCTGATTCGATTCTCTTGACTTGGATATCATCTTTTAGAAAGTCAATCTGATTAGAAAGCATTCTGATCTTAAAAGTAGAGGAGTCTTTGACAAACTTACTTTCTCTCTTGGAGATGGGATTGAGGTAGGGGAAGATAACTTCCTTACCCAAGGATACTGTATAGATACCGTCAAGCTTTGCTGTGTAGGGCTTGATTTGTGTTGCAAAAGGGGTACCTAGGATAATTTCTTCTGTGATATCCCTAGTAATGACGAAGTCGTTTATGTAGCAGACTCCATTGTTGCAAATGTGGGCTTTGGAAAGCTTGTATTTAATTTTGAGCTTTTCTCCTGTAGCAGAGTAAAGTTTTGAAGTACTTTTTTCAAGATACTTGGTAGGGATAAGGCCCTCTGCAATACAATTCTGATCTGCTCCAGTGTCGAATAGTGCAATCTTATTTAGAATAACACTCTTGTTGACGTAGAGCCTGATAGGGATATGGTAAGACAGGGGTTTAACCTTAGAGATGACTTTTAGGCCTGAGGCTTCTAGACTCATAGAATCGTCATTGTCATTTTCTTCCTCTGACTCTTCGGCTACTTCTTTGGAGGTTGAGGGTCCATAGATTAGGTCATTGGCATCCCTGACTACCTTACTGGCAAAGGATTCTAGTTCAAGGGAACTAAGCCTGTCTTTGATCTCTTTGATTTCTGTTTTGAGGCTTGTAACCTCTGTCTGTAGATCCGTGACAGTGGTCTGGGATTCCTTGGTTTTACCCGATTTAAACTTTCCTAGGGCAAGCTTCATATTGAATGGCTCTACCGTAGTCTTACTGTCTTTGTGGTGGATAATAAGCTTTTTAAGCTCAGCTAGGTATTGTTTTCTAAGTTCTTCGTCATCGATCTTTTCGATCATGTCAAAGAAGAACTCTTGGCTATCTTTAGAGATAACCTTGACACTGCCTGATCCACAGGAGCAAAAGGTTCCTGAGCACATGCAATCACTGCTAGAATAGGAGCTATCTGAGTTATAGTCGAGGTCTAGAAGATCTTCATCGCTATAATCCTCTGATGCTGATGAGTCACTGGGAGCTTCCTCAAGGATACTGAAGAGTTTTTCTTTCAGTTCTGGGTTGAGTTCTAGGAGATTTATCTTATCCTTCTTTTTTCCTGGTACTTTGCAGGAACTGGCCAGATGACCTGCCTTACCACAATTCCAACATTTGGAAACTTCTTTTGAGGTTGAGGTTTCCTTACGCTTAGGAGCTTTTCTATGTCTGTAGGGTTTCTTAGAAGGATTCCTGAAGTTCCCTTTAGGTGCTGTACTGGGCTTCTTAGCCGCTTTGTGCTTCTTTGCTATGGCTCTAGAAGGGGCGGTTACTTTGGCATAGCCGAAGTCTTGGCAGAAACTCCCAAGTTCTGTAGTGCCTAATCTTCCTTCTTTCTTAAGCTGATGCCTAAGTTTTAGATCTGTGCAAAGTTCAAGGCCTGTAAGGTTTATGAGGCTAACAATATCTCCGTAGGTTAGGTTACCGTAGGGAATGTCGCCGTCGAACTTGTTTCTTATGGTGGTTCTAACCTTCTCAGCGAAGAGGGGGGGTAGGCCACTGATAAATTTTTCTTTCCAATAGTCATGGTTACAGTCTTCTCTGATCATCACTTTGTTCAGGAAGATATCTTTGTACCATCTGAAGTCATGAAGTTTAGGACAGGTTAGGTTGCTAAGGATCTCCAGGCTTTTTTCTTGGAAGATCTTAGGTTCTCCTATGAAGTGTTTGGCTATGCTATATATAAGGGTGGCGGTGGCATCCTGTACTATTTTTTGCTCTATGGCACCATCTGGCTTAGTTTCTTGATGGTAAGAATAGGAATTCTGGATGTTTTGCCTCTGTTCTTCGGTAAGATAGTTATCCCACCAGTTCTTCAGCATACCTGTAAAACCTGCTATTATCATGCAGGCAGCTTGCTTGTCCTCTGTTTTCTTAATTTTAAGAGCGGTTATGGCTATGCCCATTTCATGGAGCCTATTGTAGATTTGGCCTTCTGCCAGGCCATCTATGTTCCACTCAACAATTTCTGATCCTGAATGAGAGGAATGGGTCATGAAGTGATCTTCTTCATATTGCATATCAGGGAATGAAGCCCTAGGGTAGAAGTTTTTGACATTTACCTGTCTAGCTAATCTATTGAGATCAGTTCCTTGTTTGGTAAGGGTCTTTATGGCAGAATTGCTACTGGTAGGATCTCGGAGCTTAGCTTCGATTCTATCTAGAATACTGATATCTTGTTCTGTCGTTTTGGACAGGCTGGGATAATTGCTTGCTTTGAATTCAGGGGTTCTGAATAATGGGTTTGTTACCCTATTGTCTCTGGAAGAGCTAGGTCTAGATATACTCCTGCTGTCGGTTTTGGTAATCTGGGTTGACACCGTATGTAGCAGCTGATTAGTATAGTTGTTCTGTTGGATGAGTTTGTTCACATCACTGTTAGTGGGGTGTCCTGTAGGATTCGGGATATCTCTCTTGAAGGGGGCAGCTTCTATAACTTCTCCTTCAACTGGGATGCTAATCTTTTCTAGGGGAGGGATGACTGCATCGACCGTCCTAGTGCTGGTATGCCATCTACTAACTATGGTTTTTAGGGAGTCAGATCTGTCACCTAATTGGCCAGAAACTTGAAACCATCTAAAGAACTCTATATTGCAGTGAAGTCTTTTCATATCGGAGATCCAAGCTTCCCTGAAAGTTAGTCTTTCTTCTTCAGAGTATGTTTTGACATACCAGTCTCTTTTAATATCATTCTCAGGGTCTTTCCATTTTTTCTTGAGGAGCTCTGAGTTAATCTTAAAAGTGTTATTACCTTTGATCATTCCTAGTGATCCTCTAAGGTCACTGGGGGTAGGGCTACCTGGGTTGACTACAGGGTCGTAATGAACCTTGGGGATGGGCGTAGAGAAATCTACTCCTTTAATCTTGCGCTCTATTTCTTTGACTAAAGCGTCTTCATCGTAATCCTCCTCCCGGGTTTTTGAGGAAGATAAGTGGATACTCAAACGGAAGTATAAAGTAGATGGGTCTATAGATAAGTACAAGGCCAGGTTGGTAGTCAAGGGCTATCGGCAGAAGGATGTCCTTGACTATTTTGACACGTACTTCCCGGTGTCTAGGATGACGTCCATACGAGTATTTATTGCGATTGCAGCATTGCGTGACCTTGAGATATGTCAAATGAATGTCAATACAACCTTTCTAAATGGTGATTTGGAAGAAGAAATCTATATAGAACAACCCGATAGGTATGTGGTTCCAGGGCAAGAGAAGAAAGTCTGTCGACTTATCAAATCTCTGTACGGACTGAAACAAGCCCCGAAACAATGGCACAAAAAGTTTGATAGTACTTTACTATCGAAGGGTTTCTCCATTAATGAATGTGACAAATATGTCTATACGAAAGGTAACTCTGACTCGTTCGTCATGATATGCATGTACATTTATGACATGTTATTCACAGGGAGCGATCTAGATTAATCCTAGAGACTAAGAACATGTTGAAACAATGCTTCAACATGAAGGATATGGGTATCACAGATGTCATCTTAGGGATAAAGATCTCTAAAACGCCTGATGGACTGGTCTTATCTCAGTATCACTACATCGAGGATGTATTGAGAAAGTTTGAGATGTTTGACAGTTCGCCTATGAAGTCACCACTGGATAGATATCAAAAGCTTGATAAAAATCGTGGTGCACCCGTATGCCAGGAGCAATATGCATAGGTGATTGGGAGTTTGATGTACATAATAAACTGCACCCGACCTGATATTACTTATGCAGTCAAAAAGTTGGCTAGGTTTACCCGTAATTCGAGTAATGATCATTGGAAGACGTTGAATCGGGTACTACGATACCTGAAATACACGCTAACTTACGTGTTGCATTATTCGAGATATTCAGCTGTACTAGAAGGGTACAATGATGCAAACTGGATATCTGATATAGAGAACACCAAGTCCACTAGTGGGTATATATTTATAATTGGTGGTGGGGTTGTGTCTTGAAAATCCTCTAAGCAAACTTGCATCGCCCGATCCACGATGAAATTGGAGTTTATTGCTTTAGACAAAGCAGGAGAAGAAGCTGAGTGGCTTCACGACTTCTTAGAGGATATCCCTTGTTAGGACAAACCCGTACCATCTGTAATGATCCACCGCGACAATCAGTCGGCTATAGGAAGGGCTCAGAGTTCTATGTACAATGGCAAGTCTCATCATATTCGACGGAGATATAAGACCGTTAGGCAGCTGATCACCACGGGTATAATATCCATTGATTATATAAAATCAAAGGATAACATTGCAGACCCGCTGATAAAGGGCTTACCCAAAGATCATATATTCTGCTTGTCTAGGGGAATGGGCTTAAAACCCAAGCTATAAGGACCAATACGGTGGTAACCCAACCTTACTGACTGGAGATCCTAGGAATTAGGTTCAATGGGAAAAAACTAAGTTGTAAAGGTTTAGTTGAGCGCTTCGGTGGAAGCATGAGAACTTCAGATAGTGATTTCTGTAAAGGAACATCAATCTAAAGTCGTTATCGCGATAGACATTTAAGTGCTATCTACAGTATGGGTAAAAGTTAAGTTTCCAAAACCTTTAATGATCCTCAATGGTTGAGGTTAAGTTTGGGGAAACTTTTAATGGTTCCTAATACTTGTAAAGTAGGGTATAGCAGGATACCTTGTATGAGACCACCTATTTAAGTGTGAGGACAGGCTGCCTCAAATGAACGCACTTAAGAATCCAAGAAGTGTCCACGGCCACAACGGATAAAACATTATGAAGAACAGAGTAAGAGAAGTTGTTGTGTTGGTACCGTTGACTTGGCATACACTAAACACTGACGGTTCAAGACATCACGTTCACTGCTTGATAAGTAAGTTCGATGGTATTCAACTATGGAAGGTTCAAAGCTTAAGCTACCTGCTTTGATGCAACATCAGTCATTTGAAAGATTCTTTGGAAAATGCACCATGTGAGTGCGCCAAAATCTCTTTCAAGGAGGGATTATTGGAAATCTACTAATGTGAAATTAAATTTATCCCATTATTTATGACTCAAGCAATTGGGCCCCGCATATCGGAAACGTCGTTTCCACACACGTGCACACGTATTGCCAAGTATCGCAAATTTCATTAGTGAAAGAGATATTGGTACGTAAGTGAGACATTTGAGACATAGAATGTTGGACGGTTATTGGCCAAATGACAAGTATTCCACGTTGGTAAACGAAGTAAGAAGTGTAAGATGAAACGAGTCGGAAGACACCGCGGCGCAGCCCCATCGGAGCTGAGGCACCGGAGCGCCGCGACGCTAATTAGGTGTTCAGCCACTGGAGCCGCGGCGCTTCAGAGGCAGAATGCTGCGACGGGAAGATGGAAAGTTCTGACTTTTGGGTTGGTTTTGGAGCATTGAATTTCCATTATTTAGCACATTAATTCAGCCATTATTTGGCTGAATGTAACCCCTCAATAAGTGACATTACATGGCTATTGAAAGCCATAAATTGGCTAGTTGAGGGGTCATCTCATTACACTATAAATTGAGGCCTTTGGCTCAATTGTTCACAACCAAGAAACACTTACGTAATTTCTCGAAATCTTCTTCCTCTCAAGCAAGTTTTACGTATTCAAAGTTCTTCAAGAGTAACACTTGAGTTTCCTTTGCTCATTTATTAAGTTGTTGTTGTATCTTGGGAGACTATTGCCCGACAACGTAAAGGATATGTACGAGACATTCTTGTGTTAAAGCCAGAGTGTCATTACTAGACTCAGCAAATCACAAGGAATTTGTAATGTTCTTGATTTCAGTTTGTTGTAATCTTTAGTTTATCATTTCTAGCAATTTATAATATTTACTTACTTTCCGTTTTTTGCGATTGTTGTAACCAACGAGTAAAACTAAATAGCAGTGTGAACCCAATTTAGACATGCTGCAAAAAACTCTCACCATAGTGCTGATGAATGTGGGCTCAAAGATATTTCCTTGAATTGACCTAAGTTGTTGAAGAATAATCATATCGTTGCATATCTTCACAAAGCAAGCGTGATTCCCTTTCTCAAAACAAACTTCTACCTATTATATGAGGGTGGGCCGTTTTTCTCTCCTAGAATCCATGGTATGAATTACGTAGATGTGTTAGTTTATGATCCATGCTTATATTTATCCAAAGACGTTAAAAATGAAACTCGAGAATATTTAAATCCCGCGGAATCTGTCAAAAACTATGTTCACAACTCACAAGTCATACCTATTGATCTATTTATTTGTATTTAATTAATGATATACGTAAGATTTAAATGAATTGTAGTGACCTGTCTTTAAAGTTTTATTTTGTATCCCAAATTGATATTTATCTTTCTACTATTCCCTCCCTCTCATTTTGACTTGTGATATGTTAGTCAGTATACAAAAGTGTCCTTTTAAAGGAATGATCATGAGAGTTTTACATATTTTTTCATTTTAAATGAGTAGTAATAAATTATATTATTAAAGATAACATATGAATTCTAAAATTAAATAATTTTCTAAGAAAAAAGAAATGTATATATTATTTTTTTAATAGATTAATTAAAAAAACTCTATTTTTCTTAACAGACTATATTGGTACTTATATATGCCCGTATATATTCCATGCTACAATTGCTTTAACCATGGTTGAGAAGAG
The DNA here is from genome assembly GCA_029783415.1 of Anisodus acutangulus. Lineage (NCBI taxonomy): Eukaryota > Viridiplantae > Streptophyta > Magnoliopsida > Solanales > Solanaceae > Anisodus > Anisodus acutangulus. Next base: position 28,761,791 of record CM056497.1, read on the forward strand.
ATTGGATGCATGGTTAACCTAGAATCGGAAGCCCGATCAACCTGTCCGCTAACTCATAAAAGTGCGAGACAAAAGGACACAAGACCCTTTCACAGATGTTCCCAGGGTGACCTGCATACTTATTACTGTGACATGCTCACACATTTGTTGAAGTTTTTGGAGCATCTATATATATACATACATACATACATACTCTACTCTATAAAGTTGAAAAGTCTTCAATTCCAAAAGCATACTTTCTCCATACGTTCCTTTCCCCTTTTCCTTCCTCCTCTTTACTCAAGATTCATTGATACCATTTCAGTTTGCTAAGCTTTAACTTAATTTATCATTTCTTTTCATTAAAGCTCCTTATGATCATCACATTCTAGCTAGCTGTTTTTATTTAATTTGTTATAGTTGCATATGGGGGCTGCTATTTCTGGCTTGACAGATCATGAGAAAGTAACAAGTAATATTAATGGTCTTTCAGAGATTAGACTTGGAGACTTGCCGGAGAGTTGCATAGCTTTGGTCCTTACATATCTGGACCCCATTGAGATCTGTAAATTTGGTCGTGTGAACAGGACATTCCGTCAAGCTTCCTTGACTGATGTTGTGTGGGAACCAAAGTTGCCTGAAAATTATCAAATTCTTGTGAAAAATTACCACTTGGACGAAGAGTCATGTAGCTTAACAAAGAAAGAGATATTTGCCAGATTGTGTCGTCCAAATCACTTTGGGAGCAGCCAAAACAAGGTGTGTGCATATGACCTTTCTTTGATCTCTAAGATTTATTGTATAGTTGATTTTCACTAACCTAATACTGTTATTATCTTATAAAGTCAAATTAAATTTTTTTAACAAAGAAAGTGATTTTCTGAGATAATAAGTATTAATTAGTTGAGTGATCATCTTAGAAATCAAACTCTAGAAAATCATCCACTTGGTCTATCGAGTGAAGCCTGTGAAGAAAAAATCAAGAACCAATTACGAAGCCCCAATTCCTCAAGATTTATAGTAACAGTTTTTGTGAATTCAAGATTGACTGTAGTTTGTATTTCACTAGTCAAGTACTCAAATTACAGATTACAGAAGTTGTTCCAATATTTCGTAGAAGATCTCGTTTTTCTTAGGATTTTTTCACAAAGAGATACATTAGGACTTCTCTGGAGAGTTTTCAGCTGTTACTTTTTTTATATAAATGTATACAATCAATTATATATATGTTTATTTATTTGAATAAGAATCGGAATTGATTCACATAGGTGGCCCAAATCAAATTTTCTAAGTCAACACTTTAGTTATTTTCTTCCAATTTTCACTTTAGTTATTTTCTTCCAATTTTCTTGTTTCTAGTTTCCCTTGTCTAATTATACATGACATTCCGTAGGGATCGAGATATATATTAATGTTTGACTGTTAGTTCCTTATTGCAGGCATTTTGGATGGAAAAGAATAGAGGGGTATGTGTATGTATATCGTGGAAGGAAATGAAGATAACAGGCATAGAAGACCGCAGGTATTGGAGCCATATGTTATCTGATGAATCAAGGTTTGTCGGTCATTCTCTGACTTCCAATTGAATTAATAGTTTTTTTCAATATTAACATAGTAACCATGCATTACTTTTTTACAAAGTAATTAAATGAATAAACTAGAGATGGCTTTGATTATGGCACATGAATGTTGAACAATGTAAAAGATGTTTGTCGTGCCAAAGAATATGTGGCATGTTTGGTGTATCAAGAAAGAGAGTGCTTTGGTCAATAAGCTAATTTTATGTTTTTATTGTTTGGAATGTGAAAAGGAGTTGGAGTCATTTAAAAGAAAAGAAATAAACGTAGAAACATTATATTCAAGGCTATATATCATTCTAGCTAGAGTGTCTTTTTAACTTTTCATATTTAATGGCTTGTTTTGACTAGTGTATATTTTAACACTATATAGTACTGGTTTCTTTGATATCGGAGAAAATGTGGGATGAAGAAACTTACAAAACATTCAGCGGCAAGCAAAACAGTTAATTGACACAATCTGAGTTAATTCTGGATTGCATGTGCAATCTAACTAATCGCAATTGCACCGGAAGCTTTATCGAAGAGGAAGAGAAGAGAGATTTTTGTGAGAGCTTTTCTTTCTATTTTTATCGAATCAACACAATGCACAATTGTGCATTTATTTATACAGATGAAAAGGAAGAAAATGTGATCTAACAACTTCTAACAACCTAACCACCTTAACTACCAACTAACCAACTTCTAATACACCTCTCAATACTAATACATAATACTAATGACTTGATTCTTGTGTTGCATGCCGTGCCTCTGATTTCTCCACTTCAACACAGGGCAAGCTAGGTGCTAAGAACAAATTCTTCAGTCCTAAGCATGTTGCCCTAGTAATAGACCCTTAATCAACATATCTGCAGGTTGTTCTGCAGTAGCAATGTGCAGAGTAGACACCAATCATTGTTATACTTTTTCTCAGATAAAATGACAATCAATATCTATACGCTTTGTTCGCTCATGATAAACTTGATTGGCAGCAATCTGGATGGCATACCTACTATCACAATATGCAAGAATAAGCAGTCTCGTACACACATTGAGCTCTGCAAACATGCCAGAAATTCAAACTATTTCAGCCACAACAGATGCCGGACTTTTGTACTCAGCTTTTGCTGAACTTTTGGAAATTGTCTGCTGCTTCTTAGACTTCCATGAGATAAGTGAGGACCCAAAGAACACAAGATAAATTGTAACTGATCCTCTAGTGTTGGGGCATGAAGCCCAGTCAGCATCACAATAGGCAGATAACATATTAGCATCCCCTGCAGGCATGAAGATGCCTAAACTTGGTGCCTGTTTTACATACCTCACTACCCTTTCTGCTGCCAGCATATGTGAGACCTTTGGTTCTTGCATAAATTGACTCAAGCATTGAACTACAAAAGCTATGTTTGGTCTGCTGTTAGTTAAATACAACAGTCTTCCAATGAGCCTCTGATAAGTGGAAGAATCCTCCAAAAGAGGATCATCAATCACATTCTTAGTACCATCTTTAATAGCTACAACATTCTTCAAATGTTGATCAAACTCCACAGAGGTTAACTTGACATTTAATTCCATTAGTGATCCAGCAGGTTTGGCTCCCATCAACCCAATATCCGCAATCAGTTCCAGTGAATACTTACTCTGGTGCATCACAATACCACTCTTGTTTCTAGCAGATTCAAACCCCAAAAAATACCTCAGCTCCCCCAAGTCTTTGATCTTGAAATATTGTTGCAGAATGGCTTTTTTTTTCTCCAATAAGTTTCTCATCATTTCCAGTTATGAGTAGATCATCTACATAGATCAACACTACTACTATCTTGTCCTTATCCTTCTTTGTGAGTAGTGAATAATCTAAATGGCTTTGTATGAACCCAGAAAATATCAAAGCAGTAGTCAATTTGATATTTCAATATCTTGAAGCTTGCTTGAGTCCATACAGTGACTTAAGCAACCTACAGACCTTCCATTGTCTATGTGTGAAGCCCTGTGGCAAACTCATGTAGACTACTTCATTAAGGTCTCCTTGCAAAAAAGTATTAAACACATCCATTTGATGTACAATCCACCCCTTAGCAGCAACAACTAAAATGACTGACCTTACTGTCACCATATTCACCACAGGAGAAAATGTATCTTGATAATCAATCTCTTATTTTTTATTGTACCCTTTTGCCACTAGCCTTGCTTTAAACCTTTTCACTTCCCCTGTTGCCTTGTGCTTGATCTTATACACCCATTTGCAACATATGGCTCTTTTATTACTTGGCAAGTCAACCACCTCCCAAGTCTTATTATCTTCCAAGGCTTGAATTTCTGCCTTCATGGCTTCTATCCACCTCTTATCCTTAACTGCTTCATAGTATGATTGTGGCTCAAACTCCTCTTATATTTTAGCTATGAAACTCTGATAAGATTCAGATAAACCGGCATACTTAATAACATCTCATAATGGATATGAGCAAGTTTTGACACACATTGACTCTGTTATTGGATGTATAAAATCCTTCATCCAGGTTGGGGGTCTTCTGTCCCTGGTTGATTTTCTAGTCTCTGGTTGTCCCTGAGTATCAGCCAAATCTTATGTCATGACCTCAGATTGGTCATGTGGTGGTACCACACCCTATGTATGTAACAGATCTTCAGATATTCCCTCACTATTAAGAGCCACCTCCAGTTCATCATCATTGTGCGTTCCCAGCACTTCAGAATCAACAACACTGTCTTAATCTACCTGTTCATCATCAGCATGTACATTAGAAACAGGAGGATGATTATTATATAAACCTCCACTATTTTTGATCTGTTCAAAAGAAAAGATATCTTCATAGAAAGTCACATCTCTGCTCACAAACACAGTCCTGTTGGATAAGTCAAGCAACTTATATTCATTTTTCTTGGTTGCATACCCAAGCAATACTGCTTTGATAGCTCTAGTATCAAACTTGTCTATCTTGACCAAATTAGTGGCATAACACAAACACCCTATGACCTTTATATGAGACAAATAATGTGTCTTCTTAAACAACTTTTCATAAGGTGATGTATAGCCTATGACAACAGAGGGTATTTTATTGATCACACAGACTACTATTTCTACACAGTCTCCCCAAAATCTTGCTGGTAGATGTCCTTGGAATTTGATGGTTGTGGCAATCTCCAAGATGTGTTTGTACCTCCTTTCTACCACCCCATTCTGTTGTGAAGTGTATGGACAAGAAATCTGGTGTATGATCCCAAGTTGACTAAACAGTTCAGAACAAGCATTATTGAAGAATTCTATGCCATTGTCTGTTCTAACACATTTAACATTCACACTAAACTGTGTTCTGATTTCCACAAGAAAATTTTTAAGAATAGTTGTTACATCAGACTTAACATATAATAAAAACACCCAAGTCCATCTGGTGCAATCATCCACAACTGTGAGAAAATACCTCATGCCATTATAAGTGGGTACCTTATATGGTCCCCACACATCAAGATGCAACAACTGAAAAAGCAACATCTGTTTTACTGGTCCTATCAGGGAATGATTTTCTAGTTTGCCTAGCTAAAGGACAAACATCACAATGTATTATTATAAATGGGATCTATTTCCAAAACCACCTATTTTCCTGAGCATACTCATTGGAACATGTCCCATCCTTCTATGCCAGAGCTCTACCTCCAATTCAGCCTTTGTGAATGTTGTTGACAAATGTGCTTGTGCTTTTGAGTAGTTCTTCCTTGACTCTAGAATGTATAGACCATGTACCTCTTTACCAGTCTCCTTCACCTTCCCGGTGAAGAGATCCTGCAGAACAAAGAAATCAAGGAAAAATTTTGCACAACAATTTAATTCCCTAGTTAACTTTAAAACTGAGAGAAGATTAAACATGAAACTTGGCACACACAACACATGTTCAATAAGATCACATCCTTCTAATATGCAACTCCCTGTTTGTGTAATTGTTGTTGTTTCACCAATAGGCAATTACACATGACCTGCATTGTCTAAATCATTTCTTTCAATCATGTTCTTATCACTCACCATATGATTAGTTGCTTCTGAATCAACTATCCAATGAGAACTAGTCTTCTTAGTCTTATGAAACATAGGATTACCTGCCATGTGGACCTTATGTATTGGTGCAATCATTGGTGCACTTGTCACGACCCAAATCGGAGGGCCGCGACGGATACCCGGACCCCACCCGCCGGGTAACGCTAATCACATTATCAACACCTATTCATAATTAATTACGGACTAAGCCGAAAGAAAATTATGAACAACCAGATAACCAACTTATATATATATATACATATACCACGGCTGACAAGGCCATAAAAGACTACTACACACAGGACACATATCTACAAACCTGTAAAAGTAACAACATCAAAGGTCGGGACAAGGCCCTGCCATACCCATATAGACACGCAAAATTATATCATACAAAATCAGACTGACACCCCGGAAAGAGAGGAGTGCTTCCAAAATCCGCTGAACTCTGCAACCTATTCGCGTAGGCCGTCGCCTTGCTTATGCGAACCCGTGGGCATGAAACGCAGCATCCCCCGACAAAAGAGACGTCAGTACGATTGATGTACTTAGTATGTCAGGCATAAATAATAGCATAACATGAATAAACCAACAACTGAAACATAAACAATTGATCAACAGTAACTGCCTCTTAGGGCCCTAATACACTTGCCTACATGTTATGTATAATGCAGTGTCCATATGTATTGGCCTCATCGGGCAATTTCCTTACCATGACCGCCTCTGTGGGCATCATACCATGTAATGGTTAATTAACATATGCATAATGCAAGTGCGGTATATATATATATATATATATATATATATATATATATATATATATATATATATATATATATATATATATATATATATATATATATATATATATATATATATATATATATATGTCAGTGTTGCGGATGTGCAACCCGTCCCAATATATGTTAGTGTTGTGGATCGTGCAGCCCGTCCCAATATGTGTTAGCGTTGTGGATCATGCAGCCCATCCTAATAAGCCATGCAGGCATCACATCACAGCATCACATCATATTGGCCTCTTCGGGCTCTTTTGTGATAGTTTGTACCAGCTGCAGGTGGTGTGCGTATATAACGCCTTTCCCTTTCCCCATATCCCCTACATATATAATATTTATCATATAGTAGTGTGCATAGCACCAGTGGGTCCAAGATAATATATGAATGCAATGCAAATGAAAATGCATGAATATCAGTAAAACATTTTCTGAATTTATCGGATGACAATAATATCCTTGCCCCTTTGGCTAATACGGTGAACGTCAACACCTTTTCTACATGCCTCAATAAGGACTTAGGAACATATTTAGACATATTTTTAGCATAGAAATGAATAACATGAATATTCTTAACTACTAGGAGTAGAATAAATTATGGAGCAATATCACGGTTTTATTTTGTTACATTGAACATGCTAAAAGAAAGAAATAATTTGTCTTAACATACCTTCATTTTGCTAAACTGGAAGAAAAATATTGTTGCTGCACTTGCACGACTTTTCCTACTTAACTTGCTACTGCTTCATACACAAATTCTTACAATTACATGAAGTGAAAGCAAAGTTCCTTTTCCTAATTGAATAAGAAGTACTGGTTGCTTTTAACAGAGAAAGAAGTACTGATTGCTTATTCTTGGGCACAAAAAGAGAAAGCCTCCTATGTTTCTGTTTTGGATTAAAGGTAAGCAGAGAATGAATATCAAATTTTAATCATTTTGACACATTTCTCTCTTGCCATGTGTCGATCAATGGCAACTTAGGTGCTTGGTCATCATGGCCATTTAATGCCACCTTACTTCAATAAGCATTGTCACTTAATTTAATTAAGTGACCTGCCTCCGAATAATTTATCAATCACACACATAAATAATTATGTGATACCAATTTACTTAAATCTTAATAACCCATAAGATATTCATGTACTCAATGTCATAATTTGTAATATGACACTAGTCCACAACTTCTTTGTGCACACACCAAATTTATTTCCGCTCCCCGTCGTCACACTTGTTATGTCCAAAATTATTTCAAAATTTAATCCTTTTATATACTAATCTCTTTATTAGCATAAATAAATATAACATAAATTTTTCCCAACGCTCGGGTCTATTTACACATGCCTAGCAATTTTATATACGCTTAGCGATTTAAACCGTAACCCGAAAGTACGGGACGTTACATCTTTCCCCCCTTAGAAACATTCATCCTCGAATGTTGGCGTAACATATCTAATCCTCGTTACGTAACCCGAATACACAATTGTTAAACATCATGACAGAAATTGGAATTTACCTTAGGTTTCTCTTGAAATTTCGACTTCAGTCTGAAATAGGTGTGGATATTTGCACGTCATTTCCTCTTCCGCTTCCCATGTCATCTCTTCCATATTCCTATTTTGCCAGATAACTTTTACCAAAGCTACTTCCTTAGTCCTCAGTTTACGGACTTGTCGATCTAGGATAGCAACAGGAATTTCTTCATATGACAGATCCTCTGTAATCTGCACATCCTCAATTGGTACAATTCGAGAAGGATCTCCAACACATGCTCTCAATATGGAAATATAGAAGACTGGATGAACACACTCTAACTCTGAAGGTGAGTCCAATTGGTACGCTACCTGTCCAATTCATCGAATTATGCAATTTGGCCCAATATACCTTGGACTAAGTTTTCCTTTCTTCCCGAATCTCATTACACCCTTCATCGGTGAAATCTTCAAAAATACTCAGTCGTCTACCTGAAACTCTTAAGTCTCGCCTTCGCACATCTGCATATGACTTCTGACGACTCTGAGCTGTTAACAACCGTTCTTTGATAAGCTTTACCTTTTCTATGGCTTGGTGTACCAAGTCAGGTCCAAATAACTCTGATTCACCTACCTCAAACCATCCAATAGGAGATCTACATCTTCGTTCGTATAAGGCCTCATATGGAGCCATTTTAATACTGGCGTGATATCTGTTATTGTACGCGAACTCAATAAGGGGTAAGTGATCATCCCAACGTCCCTTAAAGTCCAACACACAAGCTGGTAACATGTCCTCGATCGTTTGAATCGTTCGCTCAGCTTGACCATCTGTCTGGGGATGGAAAGCCGTACTCAAATAAACTAGGGTGCCTAACCTTTTCTGAAACGATTTCTTGAAGTTAGCTGTAAACTGAGCACCTCGGTTAGATATAATAGAAATAGACATACCATGAAGTCGAACAATCTCCTTAATATATAACTTTGCGTAATCTTCGGCGGTGTAGGTAGTTTTCACCGGCAAAAAATGAACTGATTTTGTCAGTCTATCAATAATTACCCAAATAGAATCAAATTTCTGATAGGAATGAGGTAATCCCGTAATGAAGTCCATATTAATCATTTTCCATTTCCATATTGGAATCTCGATATTTTGAGTCAAGCCACCATACTTTTGGTGTTCTATTTTTACCTGCTGACAATTGGAACACTAAGCTACAAACTCTGCCACGCTCTTCTTTATGCCATTCCACCAATAAATACGCTTGAGATCATGATACATTTTAGTTGATCTTGGATGAATAGAGTGCCGTGAACAATGAATCTCCGTCATAATTCTATCCCATAATCCTGCTACATCTTGAACACATAGACGACTCTGGTGCCTGAGAGTTCCATATTCGTCAATCTCAAAGGTCGTGGTCTTTTTCTATTGAACGCTCTCTCTTATCTTATCCAAATTAGGGTCTTTCCATTGACGTTCCTTAATTTCTGATATAAGGGATGATTTTGACACATCCTGGACCACAAACCCACCATCCTCTGAATCCACTAGTCGGACTCCCAAACTAGCTAACTGATGAAGCTCTCTTACCAATTCCTTCATTTTGACTTGCACTGGCATCGAACTAACCATTGACTTACGGCTGAGCGCGTCTGCTACCACATTGGTTTTGCCAAGATGATATAAGATGTCCACATCATAATCCTTCAATAATTCAAGCCATCTTCTTTGCCTCAAATTCAGCTCTTTTTATTTGAATATGTATTGTAGACTCTTGTGATCCGTAAAAATATCCACGTGAACACCATATAAATAGTGTCGCCAAATCTTCAGTGCATAGACTACCGCGGACAACTCTAGATCATGTGTAGGATAGTTCTTCTCATGTTTCCTCAATTGCCTTGAAGCATATGCAATCACTTTACCATGCTGCATTAGCACACATCCTAAACATGCTCCCGAGGCATCACAATACTAACATAACCTTCTAGACCCTCTAGGAGAGTAAGGACTGGTGCCGATGTTAATCTATCATTTAACTCGTGGAAACTCCGCTCACAAACATCGGACCATTGGAATTTTATAGCCTTTTATGTTAACTTCGTTAGTGGTGTTGATATGATAGAAAATCCTTCTACAAACCTTCTATAATAGCCGGCTAAGCCCAAAAAGTTGTGAACCTCTGTTGGAGTCATAGGCCTCGGCCAACTATTCACATCTTCAATCTTCTGAGTGTCAACTCTTATACCCTCATCTGACACTATATGACCAAGAAAAGACACTGACTTCAGCCAAAACTCACATTTGGATAGCTTTGCATACAACTTATGGTCCCAGAGCGTTTGTAGTATTATCCGCAAGTGATCCACATGCTCTGTTTCCGAGTGAGAGTAAAACAGAATATCATCTATAAATACTGTCACAAATACGTCCAAAAATGGGCGGAACACGCTGTTCATTAGATCCAAAAATGTTGCTGGTGCATCTGTAAGTCCAAATGATATTACCAAGAACTCGAAGTGCCCAAACCTTGTCCTAAAGGCCGTCTTCAGAATATCCTTCTCCTTAACCTTCAGCTGATGGTACCCCGACCTTAGGTCAATTTTTGAGAAACATCTCACACCTTGTAACTGGTCAAACAAATCATCAATTCGGGGAAGAGGGTACTTGTTCTTGATAGTAACTTTATTCAGCTGTCGATAGTAGATACACATCCTTAATGAGCCATCTTTCTTTCGTACGAATAATACCGGCGCGCCCCAATGAGATATGCTAGGCCTAATAAAGCCTTTCTCGAGCAAATCCTTTAATTGCTCCTTCAATTCTTTAAATTCAGTTGGGGCCATTCTATAAGGAGAAATAGACATCGGTTGAGTGCCTGACAACACATCTATACCGAACACAATTTCCCTTTCAGGAAGAAGGCTTGGAAGTTCGTCTGGGAATACATCAAGAAATTCATTGACCACCGAAATTGATTGAGAATTAAGTGGTTCAACATCGACATCTCTTGCACAAAGAAGATGGTATATACACCCCTTGGAGATCATCTTTCTTGCCTTAAGGTATGAAATAAACCTACCTTTTGGCGTCGCCGTATTACCTTTCCATTCAAAGACTGGCTCACCTGGAAATTGGAATCTAACAATCTTTGTTCGGCAGTCAACATTAGCGTAGCATGACGCTAACCAATCCATGCCCATAATAACATCGAAGTCAACCATTTCTAATTCCACTAAATTTGCTAGGGTCTGATGACTACAAGCTAATACTGCAAAATTTCGATAGACCCGTCTAGTGATTACCGATTCACCAACTGGTGTAGATACCACAAATGAATCCCTTATCAACTCAGGATCCATACCAAATTTACAGGCAACGAAATGAGTAATATATGATAAATTTGAGCCTGGATCTAACAACGCGTACATATTATGTGATAGGACCGATAGCGTACCTGTAATGACATCAGGTGAGGATTTCTGATCTTGTTGCCCCATCAGTGCATAAGTACGGTTCTGGCCCCTTTCTCTGCCTCAGCCAGATAACGCCTGCTAACTTTATCTTAACGGGCATACTGATTGAGATGAAGCTGCTGCAGATCCGACCGACTGAGCTCTACCACCTTCACTTTTTGTCGGACAATCTCGCGCTATATGACCACGCTCCCTGCAAGAATAGCATACTCTTCCTTCTTATTGTCACGGCCCTGCATGGGTCCCACCATACTGCCCACATCGAGCCAATAGCGGCCTCATCTGCGTAGAATTCCCTCTATAATAAGATCCTGGTGCTCGTGAACTCTGTCCTGGTCCCGTTTGAGTAAAATGATCAGCCCTCGATCCTGAAGATGGCAATGATGAGCCAACTGCTAGGTAAGATGGTCGTCTATATGGCTGGGGCCTGGGCCCGCCTCTAAAGTCCCTCACGCCACTTACAGACTGAGCCATTTTATGCAGGCCCCTATCACGCTCTCGATCAATTCGTTGTTGTCTCTTGCGATCCTCCACGTTCTGTGCATAAGCCTGGATGCGAGCAATATCCATATCCGGATTCAAAGAAGTCGTAGTACACTCATTGACCAAGTGTGGACCCAAACCAGTAACGAACATGTGTACTCGGTCACTCATATCAGCTATAATTGTAGGAGCATATCGAGCTAAGAAATTAAACTGCAAACTATATTCTCGAACACTCATGCTGCCCTGTTCAAGACGTAGGAACCTGTCCTGTTTGGCCCGTCGAAGCTCGACTGGTAGAAAATGATGTAAGAAAGCCTCTGAAAATTCCCCCATCATGATGTCGCAGCACGAGGTCCCCTAGATTGCTCACATGTATCAAACCATATTACTACGACATTCCGCAGTCTATAAGAAGCAAACTTTACAAACTCGGTATCGGTAGCATCCATCACCCTCAAAGTGCGATGTACCTGATTCAGAAAATTCTGTGGGTCCGCGTTCAATTATGTTCCTGTGAATATCGGAGGGTTTAGATTGATAAAATCCCGAGCTCTTGCGCTAGTAGCTTTATCAGAAGGACTGGGAACCTGACGCTGGGCTTGAGCGGCCACCAATCGTGTCAATAACTGAACCACACTCCGCATATCAAGATCCACGTATGGAGTATCATATGGAGGAACTAAAGGTGCTACAGCTCCACTAATCTCTTCTGATGGTGATGTACAGGGAGAACCATACGAAGGAGTCGTACCGAGGGTCTCACTCTGGCCCTCGCTAACGGGTGGTAGTCAGCTGGTACCTTCGCCTGCAGTCGTATTCAATTTCCTCATACTCTTGGACTTCTTCCTTGTGGTAGGCATCGCTGGAATCATAAGCACGAAATGGATTAGGAGTGAAATACTTATAATTCAGTTCTATAGCACGATTTATGAGATGAAAGAATAGAAATCATCCCTAAAATATTAGATAGCCTCATGTTTATAAGTATGGTGCACAACATACCTATAAACAAGACTCTACTAGACACGGCTTGTAGACTCCCCTAGGACAGACATGCTCTGATACCAAGTTTGTCACGACCCAAACCGGAGGGCCGCGACGGATACCCAGTCCCCACCCGCTAAGTACCTCTAATCACATTATCAACACCTATTCATAATTAATTACGGACTAAGCCGAAAGAAAATTATGAACAAACAGGTAACCAATTTATATATATACATATACCATGACCGACAAGGCCATACAAGACTACTACACACAGAATACCTGTCTACAAGCCTCTAAGAGTAGCAACATCAAAGGTCGACAAGGCCCCGCCATACCCATTTAGACACGCAAAACTGTATCATACCAAAATCAGACTGACACCCCGGAAAGAGAGGAGTGCTTCCAAAATCCGCTGAACTCTGCAACCTATTCGCGTAGGCCGTCGCCTTGCCTATGCGAACCCGCGGGCATGAAACGCAGCATCCCCCGACAAAAGGGACGTCAGTACGATTGATGTACTTAGTAAGTCAGGCATAAATAATAGCATAACAGGAATATACCAACAACTGAAACATAAACAATTGATCAACAGTAACTGCCTCTTAGGGCCCTAATACACTTGCCTACATGTTATGTATAATGCAGTGTCCATATTTATTGGCCTCATCGGGCAATTTCCTTACCATGACCGCCTCTGTGGGCATCATACCATGTAATGGTTAATTAATATATGCATGATGCAAGTGCGGTATATATATATATATGTCAGTGTTGAGGATCGTGCAACCCGTCCTAATATATGTTAGTGTTGTGGATCGTGCAGCCCGTCCTAATAAGCCATGCAGGCATCACATCACATCATCACATCATATTGGCCTCTTTGGGCTCTTTTGTGATAGTTTGTACCAGCTGCAGGTGGTGTGCGTATATAACGCCTTTCCCTTTCCCCATATCCCCTACATATATAATATTTATCATATAGTAGTGTGCATAGAACTAGTGGGTCCAGGATAATATATGAATGCAATGCAAAGAAAATGCATGAATATCAGTAAAATATTTTATGAATTTATCGGATGACAATAATATCCTTTCCCCTTTGGCTAATACGGTGAACGTCAACACCTTTTCTACATGCCTCAATAAGGACTTAGGAACATATTTAGACATGTTTTTAGCATAGGAATGAATAACATGAATATGCTTAACTACTAGGAGTAGAATAAATTATGGAGCAATATCACGGTTTTATTTTGTTACATTGAACATGCTAAAAGAAAGAAATAATTTGTCTTAACATACCTTCATTTTGCTAAACTGGAAGAAAAATATTGTTGCTGCACTTGCACGACTTTTCCTACTTAACTTGCTACTGCTTCGTACACAAATTCTTACAATCATATGAAGTGAAAGCAAAGTTCCCTTTCCTAATTGAATAAGAAGTATTGGTTGCTTTTAACAGAGAAAGAAGTACTGATTGCTTATTCTTGGGCACAAAAAGAGAAAGCCTCCTATGTTTCTGTTTTGGATTAAAGGTAAGCAGAGAATGAATATCAAATTTTAATCATTTTGACACATTTCTCTCTTGCCATGTGTCGATCAATGGCAACTTAGGTGCTTGGTCATCATGGCCATTTAATGCCACCAAATAATTTATCAGTCACACACATAAATAATTTCGTGATCCCAATTTACTTAAATCTTAATAATCCATAAGACCTTCATATACTCAATGTCATAATTTGTAATATGACACTACTCCACAACTTCTTTGTGCACACACCAAATTTATTTCTGCTCCCCGTTGTCACACTTGTTATGTCCAAAATTATTTCAGAATTTAATCCTTTTATATACTAATCTCTTTATTAGCATAAATAAATATAACATAAATTTTTCTCAATGCTCGGGTCTATTTACACATGCCTAGCGATTTTATATACGCTTAGCGATTTAAACCGTAATCAGAAAGCACGAGACGTTACAACACTGTTAAGAGATACCCCAACATCATTTTGTTGATTAAGTATTGAAAGTATTCTTTCATATTTTTCTGGAGTGCATGACCTTAACATGAAATTGAGCTGATCATGTTGCTCCTGAGATAGTTGCCTCAATTCTCTCATGTATCTTTGGTTTGCCTGACCACCATTATGTAGATGTGAACCATCACTTTCTGCAGATTGAAAACCTGTCATAACCACATTGACTTTCTTCTTCCCTTTGAAATCAGGAGGGTAACCTATGATTCTGTAACAGTTATTCCTCACATGTCCCTTATTTTTACAGTAGTCACAGTACATCAACTTATAACATATTTCTCTACTATGTCATTTCATTTGACAGAAGTCACAGAACACATGTTGTGGATATGGTTTTTTTGTTAGTCTTGAGATGATCTCCCAAACAAAGCTACTGACTTAGCAGATTCTACCTCTGTGTACCTTACAGTAATCAGTTTTTGACTTTTATCATGTGCAGTCATTGCATATGCTTTATTTACACTAGGTGTATCTGACATTATAAGAATATGACTTCTAGCCTAATTGTAACCGTCATTTAATACCATAAAAAACTCTAACAACCTCTGATTTGCTAAATGTTGTATATACTCTCTAGGACTATCACAGTCACATGTAGATGGAGGGATGATCGAATCAATCTCATCTCATAGATCCTTCATCCTAGAATAATAGGTAGATACTGGTGAAACACCTTGATGCAGCATATCAAGCTCATTTTTCAGTTGATACACCCTAGACAAATTAATTTTGTCAAATCGCTCATTCAAATCCTTCTATACTACACATGCAGTGGATCTATATAATATGCCACTTAAGTAGATTCTTATTCACATTCCTCATGATCCATGAAATCACCATCGCATTACATCGATCCCACTGTTTCATTTGATTAGCACCATATGTATCTCGTTTAACTGTTCCATCGATAAAACTAATCTTATTTTTTGTTAAAAGAGTTAATCTCATAGCTCTACTCCACAGAGTATAGTTTTCCATGCCTACCAACTGTATCTCCACCTGTACTGCTCCAGGTGTGTCTGAGGCACTCAGAAATAATGGATGGTTGTGATCGACTATGTTCGAAGTCGAATTTGAACTTTCATCAGCAGTAATCGAAGCAATTGGTGATTTATTCTCCATAATCCTCCTAACAGTGTTGTAGTACAGTTATCTAGAAAGAAAATTAGGAACAAAACTTACAGAATTGAAGAAAAACAGTTCAGACTCTCGTCCAATGATTCCCTCAATTTTCTACCACAATGCCATCAGAAAATTCCTCGATTCACCTCGCCCGAGCTCTGATACCATGTTAATTGATACAATCTGAGTTAATTATGGATTGCATGTGCAATCCATAATTAATCGCAATTGCACCGGAAGCTTTATTGAAGAGGAAGAAGAAAGATTTTTGTGAGAGCTTTTCTTTGTATTTTTATCAAATCAACTCAATGCACAATTGTGCATTTATTTATACAAATGAAAAGCAAAATGAAAAGAAAGAAAATGTGATCTAACAACTTCTAACAATCTAACAAACTCCAAAAATGTGATCTAACAACTTCTAACAATCTAACAAACTCCTAACCACCTTAACTATCAACTAACCAACTTCTAATACACCTCTCAATACTAATACATAATACTAATGACTTGATTCTTATGCTGAATGATGTGCCTCTGATTTCTCCACTTCAACAAAAACAATAGCACCAAGCTAGAAATAATTGAAAGTATGAAATTTGACATTTGAACCAAAATGAATGTAAAGGGGGAATTGTTTTTACCTAAAAGATCGGAAAAAAGTTAGAAAACTTTTTCCTCGCTCAGTGAGTTTAACTTTAGTAATTTTTAAATTATCATGTCACCTAAAAAAGATAACTATCTAACTCTTTATAATAAAAAAAATTAAGTTATATATAATGAGAAAGTAAAAAAAGAAATTACACTTCAATGTAGTTTAACTTATGATTTCAGGATTTATTTAGTTAATCCATCCACCCAGACTTTCATCTCTGGTAGTGGCGCAGGTTTGATATTAATCTCTATCTTGTATATTAATAATATAAAAATATAAACAAAAACCTACGACAGAATCATGAGACATAAACTTAACTAGCATCAATAATTAATTTCTGCCTACAGGCCAAAAATAAAAAAAGCCCCACTATCAATTTATTGATAACCTGAAAAACAAGGTAGCTTACAACAACACCAGGTTAAAATGCATGACTGATAGAGTGAAAATCTCTTTATATGTGAATATACGTACTATATAGTAAATAAGTTAAATTCTTTCTATATTAGATCTAGAAGCATATCTCGCTGGCAAAATTCTATGGTCGATCTCCATACTGGTCAGCCTACCGGTTGTCATCCCATTTAAAGATACTTTTAAGAAGTCAACTAATCATGTGCTTGACAAAAAATGAATGCAGCCTACCGGCCAACCATGGACAATGGTGGACCTATGTTATAGGTTATAACTGCTCGAGCACCTTTTACTTTTAAAGCCAAACATGGTGACAGGGATGAAAATGTCTTTGATGTTTGTGATTTATTTTATATTTATTTATCAGCTCATAAATACTTTCCATGTTATTTTCTGTCTCAAATATACCCTTAAATTATTTAAAAAGTTCAACTAAGTCCTTCACACTAATGGTGAAAGCCACATAGGGGCATGTGTTGACCTTTTTAATTGTTTAAGGGTATATTTGGACCTTTCAAATTATTCAAGAGATATATTTGGATTTTTTTAATTGGTCAAAGATATATTTGAGACAAAAGATAACACTACTAACACTTATAAACCCATAGGTTAAGAAAGGGCAAATATTATGCATATTTTTCCTTTTCCGTTATCTATATAAAAAATTAGTACTTCATATAAATATATTAACTGAGCATTCAGTCTCGACGGCAATTTCTAGATTAAAAGTAGTAAAACACCTATAACTTGAAAATCTTGGTTCGCCACTATCTATGAACTAATGTTGTGTCAAAAATATCCACAGATTCAGCACAGTTGCATTTCTCAAACAAATATGGTGGGTAGAAGTGGAAGGTAACCTAGAATTCGAATTCCCAGCAGGGAATTACAGCTTATTCTTTCGGCTTCAGCTGGGAAAAACCTCGAAAAGACTAGGCCGACGAATCTGTACCGTTGATCAAATCCACGGCTGGAATATCAAACCCGTACAGTTTCAACTATCAACATCAAACGGCCAGCAGGCAACTGCACAATATTACTTTAATGAGCCAGGAAAGTGGATAAATTATCATGTGGGAGATTTTGTGGTGGACAAGTACTCTAGCATGCCAACAAAGTTAAAGTTTTCGATGACTCAAATTGATTGCACCCACACTAAAGGTGGTCTTTGTTTAGACTCTCTGCTCATTCTTCCTACTGAGATTGGACCAAGAAAGTAGGTTAACTTGTTAAATTATAGAAATAGGATTGATGTAAGTATGTGGGTCGCACCGGGAATGTGATGTATCAATTGATGAAGTGTACATGTGAAAATCATGGGATATTGGGGTAGTTTCAGCAGAGGAGGAAAAATTATTAGGTAATTTTTTTCATCTATTAATTTTCGGTACGCACAGCTACTTAGTAAATGTCTTATGTGGGAAGGTGTAATAGATACTTATTAGAATAGTCAAGGTAAGTTCTAGTATAGACATAAAATGTTAGGTAATTTGTTCTCGTCTATTAAACTTTGGTGCGGACAGCTAGCAACTGCCTGATGTAGGAAGGTAGCAACTATTTATTGAAATAGTATTCAAGGTGCATGCGCGCATGCGGGCTAGTCAAGATATTAATACAAGAAGAAAGACATCTGCCAATAATATTTTTTATTGTCATATGTTGGATGTTGTTGCTAAAATTATTTTTCGCAACAAAAATTATTGCATGCCGTTGTAATAACCTCCGATGCGAAAAGTTTTTGCAACAATAATATATAATATTTGTTGCCATTTACATTTTTTAGTAACCATATATTAAATTTTTGTTGCCATTTATATTTTTTTTGCAACAATATATTTATTGTTGCTAAAGTTTTATTGTCAATTCTATATTTTCTTGTAGTAGTGTATATATATGGCTTGCTTTGTATCCAGTCGACGACATGTTCCAAATGAAGATTACTTGTTAATTGCTTCATTCTTACTGATAGAATATACATAGTATATTCTTCTGATATTATTAGAGATCTTGTACATGTGTAATTATGGTAGTAGTCTTGTATTAGCAAAATGTATATTTGATTTTCGTAATTATAGACTAGGTTTACTATTGTATATCATGTGTATAAACCTTTTACATTAATGAAAATAATCAAGTATTCTCTTTCATGGTATCAGCAGTCTAGGGCAAAATTTTCCTTCTCAACAAAAGCACTCCCGCCGCCCTACTCTCCTGTCGGTTGACGCCACGTCCGTCGTCCCCCTCCCTTCAATTTTTTTCCAAAACCCTAATTCTCCTCTTGATCCTCAATCATGTCTACCACAAAGAATACCTTTCATCTTGCCCTTGTGGTCTCCAACATCAAGAACAAAATCTCTATTTTTCTTGAGATGGAGAATGTCCAGTATGCAACGTGGGCAGAACTTTTTAAAGTTCACGCAAGGTCTAATAGAGTCCTCCATCACATCGTCAAACCGGAAAAAGGCAAGGAGAAAGTGTCTTCCACCGATGATGAAATAGAGTTGTGAACAACTCTTGATGTTAGGGTTCTCCAATGGATTTATTCCACCATCTCTATGGACCTCTACAGACAATTATCGAACCTGACGCCACGACTAGGGATGGCAGGTGGGTACAATTTTGTGGATTCCACACCGCACCCGCCCCAGTTGGGGCGGGTATGGGTATAACTTTGGCGAGTAGTAGGCAGGTATGGGTATAACTTTGACGGGTAGTAGGCGGATATGGGTAGGTGGTTGATTTGCAGTTACACCCGCCTCATACCCGCCTGCCCCGCCTCGCATCCAACCGCCTACCCCAAATCCACTCATCCGCCTTATACTCGCCTACTACCCGCTAAAGTTATACCCATACTCGCCCCAACTTAGGTATTGACGGGTGGCGGATATCCACTTCGGTGGTGGTGCGGCTGTGGATTTAGAAATATATCCGCCTAAGCAGATATGGATGTTGAAAATGTACCCGCCAACGGTTATAAAATTTTCTAGCGGGTACGGGTGCGGGTACCCCCTCCCCCATACCCGCCCCACCCAATTGCCATCCCTAGCCACGATAATGGAAGCCTGGAATAGGTTGCGTGACATATTCTAAGACAATAAAAATTCTCGTGTCGTAAC
Organism: Anisodus acutangulus; assembly: GCA_029783415.1. Classification (NCBI taxonomy): domain Eukaryota; kingdom Viridiplantae; phylum Streptophyta; class Magnoliopsida; order Solanales; family Solanaceae; genus Anisodus; species Anisodus acutangulus. The sequence goes on from CM056497.1 coordinate 28,781,940, forward strand.
CCTTGAGCAGGAATTCTCCCACATTATTATGGAGGATTTTTCGAATGCCTCTGCCTATTGTCAAAGGCTCAAGGAGTTGTTGGATCAACTCAAAAATATTGGCGCACCGGTCATGACAGATCTTCTTGTCCTTCTGATGATTGCGGGCCTATCCGAAGTCTACAATGGCATTGTCACTCACATTCGCCAAAGCAATCCTCTCCCGCCGTTCTACCACGCACGTTTCATGCTTACCTTAGAAGAAGTAGGGTTGGATAAAAAGGCGACAACCGGAGCTAATTCTGCCATGATGGTGGCCACGTCACGCGACACCGATGACCCTCACACCTTCTCGGAAAATTCTAGCCAAAACTGTAACAATGGTGGCGGTAAAAAGGGCCAAAATCGGAAAAATAATGGCAAAAACTAGGGCAGTGGCTGCGATAGCGGCGGGGGAAACGGTGGAAGTCGTGGTGGTAGTGGTGGAGGTAGAGGCATTGGCGGAGGACGGGTTGGCGGCTAGCAGGGGCCTGGGCCTCATCACCACTGGCTGCAGCCTTGGGCCAGTGGGTAGTGGCCCACTCCACCCTGTCCATTTCTAGTGAATTATTGGGCCAGGCCCAATATATTTTAGCAGCAGCCGGCTTGGCAGAATGGGGCCTGGAAGCAGCTTGGTCTGCTTGGGCCTCGGCCACAGCAGGCCTTCGGTATTGTGGGCCCAGCAGCAGCCTCGACTCCCACGGATATCGAGGCATTGATGTATACACTTGGGTTAAATCCTTCGGATGCAAATTTATACATGGACACCGGGGCTACTTCTCACATGACATCCGTGCCATGTAATATCTCATCTTATTTCAATTTAAGCAAAAATCATGGCATAATTGTTGGTAATGGTAATTCAATTTCTATTCGTGGTTATGGTCATACAAATTTATCTCATCCGAACCCACCTTTAGCCTTGAAAAATGTCCTTCAAGCTCTTCAATTAATTGAAAATTTGGTGTCTGTTCGAAAATTTACAACTGATAACAGGGTTTCTGTTGACTTTAACCCTTTTGGATTTTCTGTGAAGGATTTCTCGACGGGGATACCTCTAATGAGATGTGATAGTTGGGGCGAGCTTTATCCCACCACCACCACTAAACAAGCCACACCGTCAACGTTTGCCGCTTTAGCACATTCCTTATCGAATGGGCGTTTGGGTCATCCGGCAGCGTCTGTTCTTTCCTCTCTTACAAACAATAATTTTATTGAGCGTGTAGTACTAATGTTTGTCCTTCATCTCCGCTTGAGAAACATGTTAACGAACCGTTTGTTGCCTCCAATTCTAGTACTTTGTTGCCATTTGATATTTTCATATTGATTTATGGACATCTCCCGTTTTGAGCTCTTTGGGCCACGTTATTATGTATTATTTTTGGATGATTATTCTAATTTTTTGTGGACCTTTCCATTAACTAAAAAGTCTGAAGTTTATTCCACATTCCTATCATTTAGAGCATTCATCCGTACCCAATTTGAACGAAAAATTAAGAACATTCAATGTGATAATGAAAGAAAATTTGATAATGGATCATTTAGGGAATTTTGTAAGGTTAATGGTATATCTTTTCGATTTTTTTGTCCACATACGTCCTCACAAAATGGGAAAGCCGAAAGAAAAAATTTGCACCATTAATAATATTGTTCGGACTTTACTAGCTCATGCTTCATTACCACCTTCATTTTGGCATCATGCATTACAAATGGCTACTTACCTTATTAACATACTACCTAACAAAGGATTAACATACCAATCTCTCCTAAAAATTATTTATTACAAATACCCTTCGTATTCGAATCTTTGGGTGTTTATGTTATCTTCTCTTCCCATCCACTACAATAAACAAACTTCAAGCCCGTTCTACCCTTGTTTGTTTTTGGGTTATCCGTCTAATCATCGTGGTTACAAGTGTTATGATTTATATTTTAATAAGATCATAATTAGTCGCCATGTCATTTTTGATGAAATCCAATTTCCATTTGCTAATTTACTTAGTCATGTGTCCACGTCTTATTCTTTTTTGGATGATGGGCTCTCTCCGTATGTGGTCCATCATTTTTTTCATCCCACATATCAACCCCCGGACCCACAAACACCGGCAGGCCCACTGTCTGCAGGCCCAGTATGCTCTCATCCCCCAAATCTGCCAATAGGCCCACTATCTGCTGGCCCAAACTCCCTATGTGATCCCGATCTGCCAGCAGGTCCATTGCTTGCTGGCCCAAGTCCTTCTCCCTGGTTGTCTCTGCCAGCAGGGCCACTGCCTGCTGGCCCAGTTACCGTACCTACGTCCCGTCAGCCAACAGGCCCACTGCCTGTTGGCCCAACCCATGACCCTCCCTCTCGGTCCAGTCAGTTCCGACATCACTACACCGATCCAGGTCTGGCCCACTTCTAGTCCAAGTCAAGGGCCTGTTACTCGTAGCCAACGGGGTATCTTTAGACCACAATGACATTTTAATCTCAACTCTAATGTCACTAAATCACCCCTACTGCGTAACCCTGTGTCTGCCCTTCGTGACCCGAATTGGAAATTAGCCATGGATGATGAATATAATGCTCTTATTGAAAATAAGACGTGGGAGTTAGTGCATGGTGTCAATGTTATTCGTTTTATGTGGATTTTTACTCAAAAGGAAAAATCTTATTGTTGTTTTGAGAGGTATAAGGCCCGTCTTGTAAGTGATGTTAAAATTCAACAGGTTGGCATGGATTATGGAGAGACATTTAGTCTGGTGGTCACACCAACAACTATTCGCATTGTCCTCAGTCCGGCTCTCTAAAAAATGATGGCTCATTCATCAGCTAGACGTGAAAAATGCATTCTTACATGGCGAACTCAAGAAAATTGTATACATACATCAACCCTTGGGTTTCAGGGACCCCGATCATCAAAACCATGTGTGTTTGCTGAGGAAGTCCTTATATGGGCTCAAACAGGCTCTTCGGGAATGGTATAAAAGGTTTGCAGATTATATGTCTACTCTTAGGTTTTCTCATAGAAAGTCTGATCATTCTATGTTCATCTACCGTCGCGGTTCTTCTCTGGCATACATATTATTATATGTAGATGATATTATATTGATTGTTTCTTCTGATAAAATGCACAAGTCTATCATATCTCTTCTCAGCTCCGAATTTGCTATGAAAGACTTGGGGCCTTTGAGTTATTTTTTGGGTATTGATGTAACTCGTCATGCAGGTGGTCTATTTTTGTCCCAAATGAAGTATGAAACAGAGATTATTGAATGGGCTGACATGTCATCCTGTAAGTCATCTCCTACTCCAGTTGACACGAAATCGAAGTTGAGTGCTAATTCTAACACACTATACGAGGATCCCTCTCACTATCGTAGTCTTGAGGGGGTTCTTCAGTAACTTACATATATGAGACCCGATATTACTTATGCAGTGTAGCAGGTATGTTTATTTATGCATGATCCAAGGGAAGAACACATGCACGCTCTCAAATGTATTGTGTGTTACATTTAGGGCACTCTTGATTATGGTTTACACTTATATCCATCATCGGTATCTACTCTCATGTCTTATATAGATGTTGATTGGGGTGGATGTCCAGATACCAGACGCTCGACATCTGGTTATTTTATGTTTCTTGGTGATAACTTGGTCTCTTGGTCGGCTAAACGCCAGGCTACTTTATCGCGTGAAGGCCGAGTATCGAGGGGTAGCCAGTGTGGTGTCTGAGTCCTGTTGGTTGCGTAACCTCCTCTTAGAGCTTCACTTTCCTCTTCAGAAAGCTACCTTGGTCTACTACAATAATGTTAGTGCGATATATCTCTCTGGAAATCCTGTCCAACATCAGCGCACTAAACATATCGAGATGGATATTCACTTTGTTCGTGAAAAGGTAGCCCGTGGACAAATACGTGTCTTGCATGTCCCTTCACGGTACCAAATTGCTGACATCTTTACTAAGGGTCTTCCCTTAGTTCTGTTTGAAGATTTTAGGGACAATCTCAGCGTACTACAACCGCTCGCTATGACTGCGGGAGTGTGATAGAATATACACAATATATTCTTCTAATATTATTAGAGATCTTGTACATGTGTAATTATGGTAGTAGTCTTGTATTAAAAAAATGTATATTTAATTTTCGTAATTATAGACTAAATTTACTATTATATATCATGTATATAAATTCTAAACATTAATAAAAATAATTAAGCAATTATTCTCTTTCACTTACTTAGCTACAATGACTTTGTAATCCATTAGATTGTGTCATACTCTTAACTTGTAGCAACACGTTATACGTTGTACTAATGTGGACGCGAAATATGATTTCTTGTATGCTACACAAACAGTTGTTAGTTGTTAGTTGTTAGTTGTTAGTTGTTAGTTGTTAGTTGTTAGCAAACTCATTGAGTGAGATTAAACTTATTTCAGATGATCATGACGGGAGATCCTAAAAATAATAAGTAAAAACAACAAAAAAGTGGTACGAAGATACGAAACAAGAATCATTTGTGAAATACGAGTACTAGTTAGAATAGAGAGATCTCCTAACTTCGATATAATTTAAGTGGTAATTTGACCAAAAATATTAAATTTTGTTCACCCATGACGTGGAGATGATAGTTAGGGATGGCAATTGGGGCGGGGTAGGGCAGGTCAAGCCTTGACCCGCCCCGCCATGCCTCGTTTAGTATTTTTTTTAAAAATTGTCCCTACTCCGTTTAGTCCCTTTATTTTTTCTTTTTCTTTTTCATTTTGCGAGTTTAGAGCAACTTAATTTATTCAGATTCTTTTTCCAATATAATATTTTGCATATCAATTGTATCTTGACAATAGGATGTTGTATTAACCTATCATTAGTATTTACCAAATTAAAAGATGGTGAAAGCGTAGTTTCTTTGCAATCTTCAGCAATACAAGGACATAGACAATTTTCAATCGCATAGAGATTTGAGTATTTTTATATTGTGGTCAACGTACAATATGATTATATTTAATTTTTTTGTGAATAACATTTCTGCTGGGGCATGCAGGTACTAGAACTGGGGATAATAGTGCACTCAGTGATAATAGGAATAGCTTTGGGTGCTTCTGACAGTTTAAATTATATCAATTATTTTAAAAGTTAACAAAGTTGATCAGTGACTATCAGAAAGTGAAGAAAAGTGATAAACCATTTGTAACTTAATTTCTGGAGGTAAATTTATTAAGTTCCTTAATTTCAAAAGGTTATTGAGGACCAGAAAAGAAAACCAAAGAATTATATTATATTTTATTTCAAGATGGAAGCTCACCCAAGAATCTAATATTTTTTCAACTAAAAAAATATTAGAAATAATAACCAGAAAAGGAAGTATTATCAAAATATATATATATATATATATATATATATATATATATATATATATATATATATATATATATATATATATATATATATGAATGTAGAACTCTAATACAAAAAATTTCAAACCCAGAAAGTGGAAGAGAGCATGTGATTCTGTGTTTCCTTCCCACAGGCCACATCACACTCTCTCATTAGCCTGCAAACCCAAACCTGTCCTGCTCTGTCCCTACGCAATTGGGCAGGGCAGGGCGGGTGCGGGTACCTCCTCCCCCGCACCTGTATCTGTCAAAAAATTTTATATCCGTCACCTACCCATCACCTGTGGCGGGTACAATTTTCAACATCTATATCCGCATAGGCAGATATATTCCTAAATCCACACCCGCTCCACCATCCAAGTGGATATCCGTCACCCGCCAATACCCGCTAATACCCGCCTGTACCCGTCTGCCATATTTTGTAATCAATTCATTTGTGATCAATTAGTGATCAACATAATCCCAAAAATTTGAATCAAGAATCAATATTGTCACGGTCTGATTTTCTTTGGGAGAGAGGGAGGAGAATTTCAGATTTTTTCACTTGTCGTGACTTATGGGCTGAAGGCACGACTTATGGGCTGCTAATATTTTGGGCTTGGGGCGGGTATAAGGCAGGCGGGTAGGCGGGTGGATGCGGGGCGGGGGAGGCGGATATGACTGCAAATTCACCACCTACCCGCCTACCCGTGACGGGTACATTTTCAATACACATACCCGCCAACTACCCACCAAAGTTATACCCATACCCGCTCCAACTGGGACAGGTGCGGTGCGAAATCCGCAAAATTATACCCACCTGCCATTCCTACTTGGCCATTAAAGTATTTCAAATCTTCTGTTCCGTCCTATTTAGAAGCTCCCCTGCCTGCCCCGTCCTGTCCCAATTGCTATCCCTAATGATAGTAGATAAGTAGACCCTAAAAACAAACTGATTACTATCGACATTAGTAAAGATGTAAAATAGGCTGGTTGGGTTGGATTAAGTTTACAAATGGCCTTCACAAGGGGTGTTCTTGATTTTTTGGCCCCACTTAACAACATAATCTTCCTTAAGAAAATTAGCTAAGCAAACTCTTGTTGCCCATCAGGCATGAGTTATGCATAAAGTCTATAATATATAAGTTTAGAATATTTAAAGACAGTGAGTCTGCTCAATTGACGACTACCTTATAGACAAAAGCTAAAACTTATGCATGATGGACAATAAAAGCAAAGGGCATAACTTGTAGGCATAAATAAGTTTTGCCTATAAGGCTAGTAGAAGTTCATGATATTTCAAGATAGTGAATTTGCTCAATTGACCACAAATTCTGTCTTATAGGCAAAAGCTATAACTTATGCATGATGGGAAACAAAAGTTCTTCAAACCAAATTTTTTCAAGTTAAGGTCATATATTAAAGATTTTGTTAAGTGGGGACAAAAATTCAAGATCATACACTTTTAGAGACACCACGTGTCATTTCCTACTTGGCTTGAAATAAATTGAGCTAAAAGGGCTAAAAAGTGAATTATAACTCAATAAGTCCAATTCTTACTATCCTTTTGTCTCAAACTATGTGTCGCTATTTTTTTTTATTTTATACGCCCCTTAAGAAATATTAATTAAGAGGGATATTTGATTAACTTTTTTCTTATTTATGTCTAAATTGTAATCTCTCTTCATTAAATTTTACTCTACTTATGTATTCTCTCCATTAATGACAAAATTCTACTAATGATAAAATAGGAAAAAAATAATTAATTGTGTCTTCAACTTTTAAAATAATAAATAATTTGAGATAATTATATTTAATAGGGAAAAAAATATAGTGTGACCAACTTCAAAAAGAAAAGACCCAAAAAGAGCCACTTTTGTAAAAATGTCAGAATAGCTATTAGACTCAAAATAAAAATCATTTTTAGTCCATTTATCCTATCAGCCATTTTCTGTTGTCATCTTTCTTTTTGAGCCTCACTGTTCCGCCAGTGCCTCTGCCCTTTTATCTTGTCGTACCTTGAAGTTTTTTACTCCATTTTGATTTCTCACTATATATTAAAAAAAATACTCTCTCCGTTTCAATTTAGGTATCTTATTTTCTTTTTTTATATGTTTCAAAAAAATTTCTTTCTATTTTTAGTAAGTTTTTCAATTTCAAAACAAATTTAAGATCACGAAATTTAAAAAACACTACACATCTTTATTTTAAGATCACTAGATTTTAAAATTCTTCCTTTATTTTTTAAACTTCGTGTCAAGTCAAAGTAAGATACTTAAATTGGAACGGAATGAGTAATTTATATCCTCATCCATTATCCCTCCCCTAAATAAAAGAAATAGTTGTCCCCCGGACATAGCTGGACGACAAAGGAGGAGAACTTAAAATCCAACTGGAGGCCTGCATTGTGAGTTCGAACCCTGGTGGGAGCAATTTGCTTTCTTCTGGGGTAGGACCTTGTAGGTGATATTAACTGCTCTGTTCTCAAACTCTGGTCGTTCAGGCATATCCCGCGATTTACTGATAGTAGTGCTGAAGGATCGGGACTAATATCTCCAGGAATAGTCTGGCGTAATCCGGAAAGAATGATAAAAAATAAAAAAATAAAAGAAATAGTTGTGTATCTTCAAGAAAGAAATAAAACAAAAACCAGTAGCGTGAGAAAGTTGCAGGGAAGTAAGGATACTGAAAGAAATAATCCCCTTCATTATTTTCATTGATTGAATAGGTATATATACAAGTTACATCTTTCCATAATACTACAAATCATTTTCCTATTCTACTTCTAAATCCTTATTTTACCATAATTCTAACTATACAATTATGGTAGGTGTATAACACTAATTAAGGTATCCTTTTTATTACAATATACTATAAATATATATACCATATATACTACAACTATTTCTGGCCGAGAGTGGTTGTTTAACACACCCCCACAGTCATAGCGGGCGGTTTTCGAACGCTGAGACTGTCCCTAAAATCTTCAAAGAGAACCGCTGGTAGACCCTTTGTAAAGATGTCTGCAATTTGATAACGAGACGGGACATGGCATACGCGAACTTGACCCTTTGCAACCTTTTCCCGGACAAAGTGAATGTCCATTTCGATATGCTTGGTGCGTTGGTGTTGAACGGGGTTACCTGAAAGGTAGATGACACTAATGTTATCGCAATATACCAAGGTTGCCTTCTGAATGGGACAATGAAGCTCCAAAAGCAAATTACGTAGCCAACATGACTCGGAGACCACATTTGCGACCCCTCGATATTCTGCCTCTGCACTGGAGCGTGACAGAGTTGTTTGACGTTTTGCCGACCATGAGACCAAGTTGTTGCCAAGGAACATACAAGAGCGGTCGACCGTCTGGTGTCGGGACAACCACCCCAATCAGCATCCGTGTAAGAGACAAGTGTGGATGTAGGCGAAGGATACAAGTGCAACCCATAGTCCAGTGTCCCCTGAATATACCGAATGATGCGTTTAATTGCATTCATGTGCTCAACCCTGGGATCATGCATGAATAAACACACCTGCTGAAACGCATATATAATATTCGGTCTGGTAAAGGTAAGATACTGGAGGGCCCCTGCAAGACTGCGATAGCGGGTCGGGTCCTCGTATGGTGCACCTGCTGCGGCACTCAGCTTTGGGTTTGCATCAACCGGTGTGGAAGTGGACTTACAGGATGACATCCCAGCCCTCTCTATGATCTCAGCAGCATACTTCCGTTGAGACAAAAACAAGCCACCTGAATGACGTTTGACGGCAATCCCCAAAAAATAACTCAACGGCCCTAAGTCCTTCATAGCAAATTCAGAACTGAGCATGACCATGATAGACTGACGCAAAGCATCGGAGGAGGCAGTCAAGATGATATCATCCACATATAACAGAATATAGGCCAATGACGAACCACGGCGGTAGATGAACAAAGAATTGTCTGACCTGCTGTGTGTGAACCCAATAGTCAAAACAAAATCAGCAAATCGTGTATACCAGGCACGCAGGCATCGCTTAAGCCCATATAATGACTTCTTCAACAAACAGACATGATGAGGTCGGTTGGGATCCCTGAAACCCAACGGCTGATGCATATAGACTGTTTCCTTGAGATCTCCATGGAGAAAAGCATTCTTGACATCTAACTGATGAATCAACCAAGTATTTGAAAAAGCCAAGCTAAATGCGGTCACGAATGATAGCCGGTTTGACCACCGGACTAAACGTCTCACCACAATCAATACCAACCTGCTGAGTCTTACCATCACCAACAAGTCGCGCCTTATGCCGAGCAAAGGACCCATCTGAATTTTCCTTATGAGCAAAAATCCACATAGACCTGATAATATTAATACCATATGGATGGGGCACCAACTCCCACGTCTTATTATCAATAAGAGCATTATATTCATCACCATAGCAATTTTCCAATTAGGGTCATTTAATGCGGACACAGGATTGCGGGCAAGGGGATTTAGAGACATCGAATGTAAATTAAAATGTCTTTTAGGTGTAAAAATACCCGGCCCGACTACGAGTGACGGTCTATGACTCGAGGAAGAATTAAAGGAATTTTGGGAATTTTCTGGGCTCGAGGCGTCGGCGTGACGATGGGCTCTTGGCCCAAATCGAAATAATTTGGACTCGGCTTACGGACCAGTTCAGGCTGGGCCGACCCGATTCTTTGGAACTGTTCGATGGCCGGAATAAGCGGGTGTGGCGATCTTTGTTGGGCGGTAGGCGATGGGCCCGCTGGAGGATTTTGGGTACGGGAGATGTCCGAAAAATTATGAATAATATACGGGGATATTTGGTCATCCAAAAAATTATATGACTTAGGTTCGGGAGTATGAACTTTCGTAAATGGAAATTGAGTTTCATCGAAAATGACATGGCGATTGATTATGATTTTCTTGGAGGATAAATCAAAACACTTATAACCACGATGATTTGACGGATAACCCAAAAATACACACGGAGTAGACCGAGCCTGAAGTTTGTTAATTGTGGTGGATGGGAATAACGGATAACACAAGCACCCAAATATCCGAAGATGAGAATAAGATGGGTTTTTATTATATAGTATTTTTAGGGGGGAAGAATATGTTAGACCCTTAGAAGGAATTATGTTAAGAAGATATGTGGCCATTTGTACAGCATGATGCCAAAAATATGGAGGTATGGAGGCATGTATTAGGAGAGTTCGGACAATGTTATTTATGGAACGAATTTTGCGTTCGTCTTTCCCATTTTGTGAAGATGTATGAGGACATGAAAAACGAAAATTTATCCCATGAGTAGCACAAAACTCTCGAAACTCCCTATTGTCATACTCTTTCCCATTATCACATTGAATATTTTTTATTTCTCTTTCGAATTGAGTACGAATGAACGCTCTAAATTTTATGAAGACGGAAAACACTTGTGATTTATTCGCAATTGGAAACGTCCACAAAAATCTAGAATAATCATCTAAAAAGAGAACATAATATCGATGACCCATTGAACTAAGAACAGGAGATGTCCATAAGTCGCTATGAATAATGTCAAATGACATAGAAGTATGGGAATTGGAGTCTACAAATGGCAACTTAACAATTTTTCCTAATGAACAAGACTGATAAATTGGAGTACGACTTGTACCCTTACAAGAAATAAAGCTATTTTTATCTAAAACTGATAAAATAGAAGATCCCGGATGACCCAGACGAGCATGCCACATGGAAGGAGAGATGGCTGCAAAAGCTGATGGCAAGGCTGGACTCGATGGACTGAAACCGGGCATGATAGGATACAGATCCCCCCTACTATCACACCTCATGAGATGACTCCCCGTCTTGAAATCCTTCACAAAGAAACCGAAAGGATCAAATTCAACAGAAACAGAATTGTCACTTGTGAATTTTCGGACAGACACTAAATTTTTAATCAATTTAGGAGCATGTAAAGTATTTTTCAAGAGAAGTGGTGGATTAGGAGGAGACAATGTTTTTTGACCATACCCTAGAATTGGAATAGAACTGCCATTACCAACAATTATCCCCCGAGGGGTGCTCAAATTGGAATAAGATGAGAGAGTACCTGATTCGGAAGTCATGTGAGTAGTGGCCCCGGTGTCCATGTACCAATTTGGGTCCGGTTGGGATAATCCCAACGTGTGCATCGCGGCCTCGATGCTCGATGCGAGTGGGGCCATTGCATGATGGGCTTGTGGAGGGCGGGGCCCAAGGATGCCATTCCGTGATGTTCTTTGGGCCGTAGGTCTTTGGATTCCCTATTTGTTGGGCCACCGGCGATGGGCGCCATCGCTGGTGTTGGGCCTGGGTGTTGGCCAGCCCAGCGGCGTGAAGCGTGGGTGGAGGGTGCGGGTTCCACTGCCAATGGCCCCACTGCTGGGCCCACGGTGGTGGTGGCCCACTATACCCTGAATGGGACCCACCGCCTGCTTGTTGCTCACTGGAACCGCCACCAGAACCACCTCGTTTGCCCCCGCGATTTTTGTTATTTTTGCGATTATTCTTGCCGCCACCATTATTATGGTTTTGGCCCGAATTATTAACAAAACCCGAAGAACTAGGAGAGGATGCCACCATGACAACCGGGCTTGCTTCGGTAGCCGCCTTTTTAGCCAAACCGGCTTCTTCCAACGTCAGCATGGAGCGGGCTTGATGAAAGTCGGGAAGAGGGTTGCTTTGGCGAAGGAGAGTTCCAACACCATTATAGGCCTCCGAAAGCCCGGCAACCAACTGTAGAACTAGACGATTATTTGTTACTGGTGCGCCAACATTACGGAGTTGATCCGCCAATTCCTTTAGTTTCTTGCAATATGCGAAACGTTGAAATCGTCCATTCGAGCGAGAGAATTCTGCTCGATGTGACGATACGGGAATGTTGGTTGTCTTGGAATATGTCACGCAATCTATTCCATGCAGCCATAGCCGTGGTATCGGGCTCCATAATCATCTGTAGAAGGTCCACAGAAATAGTGGCGTATATCCACCGAAGAACGGTAGCATCAAGTGTAATCCATACCTCAGGATCCTCCGCAGGAAGGGGTCTAGCGGGAGGAATTATGTGATGAAGAACTTGATAAGAGATAGCTTGAATTTTAAACAACTCCGCCCACGTTGCATATTGAACGTTTTCCATCTCAAGGACAATAGGGACACTGAGCTTGATATTGGAAACCGTGAGGGCAGGGTTAAAATTGTTCTTAGACATATTTGAAAGAACAAAGAAGGAGGATAAATTTAAGAGAGGTTTTTGAGAGCGGAAGACGAGATATTTGGAGAGAAAAACCCGAGGGAGGGGGGGGGGGTTCTCGGCCAAAGAGGCAAAAGTTTGAGAGAAGAAAACTTTTGTTTAGACCTAGTAGCTTTGATACCATGAAAGAAATAACCCCCTTCATTATTTTCATTGATTGAATAGGTATATATACAAGTTACATCTTTCCATAATACTACAAATCCTTTTCCTATTCTACTTCTAAATCCTTATTTTACCATAATTCTAAATATACAATTATGGTAGGTGTATAACACTAATTAAGGTATCCTTTTTATTACAATATACTACAAATATATATACCATATATACTACAACTATTTCTGGCCGAGAGTGGCTGTTTAACAGAAACAACCAAAAATGATTAAGAAAAATAATGTCAAAATATCTACATACAGTTGAAAATAACATCCAAGATACAAATTAAGTATGAGATATGAAAGCATTAGAGAGAACTTAGAGAGAGAATTTTCATTGATAAGGAATGAAGCTTCAACTGATTATAAGTGCAGTACCAGATATTTATTATCCGTAAAAGTCGGTTATAACAACCACAACTACCATGTGTACAATGTGAACCCTATTTTTTCTAATAGTTATATTTAGGTCCCTGACTTTTAATACTCCACCTCAAGCCGGAGAGTGATAGACATCATACACTCCAAGCTTGGATAATAGTTTCTGATGTTGTGTTGTTCCTAATCCCTTAGTCATAAGATCAGCTAGTTGCATAGTAGTTGATATATACTGAGGTGCAATCAATCCACTCTTGATCTTTTCTCTTATAAAATGGCAATTCAATTCTATGTGTTTAGTTCTCTCATGAAATATGTGATTTGCTGCAATTTGAAGTGCATCCTTGCTATCACAATGCAGTTTCACTGATCCAGTTAATTTGATGTTCAGTTCTCCTAGAAGACCAACCATCCATGCAATCTCAGCTGACACTGCTGCTATACTTCTATATTCTGCCTATGCAGAGCTTATACTCATTGTTTGCTGCTTTTTTTTACTTCCAAGACAATAAGAAATTTCTCAGTTTCGCCATATAACTAGTCACTGATTTTCTTGTGTTGGGACATGAGGCCCAGTCCGAGTCACAGTACCCCACAAGCTGATCTGCTTGTCTTCTCTGCATTAGAATACGTTGTCATGGTGATCTCTTGAGATACCTCACAATTCTCATAGCTGCTTCCAGGTGTGATTGTTTAGGTTGTTGCATGAATTGACTTAACATTTATACTACAAAACAAATGTCAGGTCTGGTAACAGTTAAGTAAATCAGCTTGCCTATCAACTTTTGATAACTTCCAACATCCTGCAGCAAACTATCCCCCTTTACTCCAACATGTTCATGATAATCAACTGTTATGAGCTTTAAATTAGCTTCTAGTGGTGTGGCAACAGGTTTAGCACCACTCATCCCAGTGTTTGATATTAAGTCTAATGCATACTTCCTTTGATTGAGAAGTATTCCCTCATCTGGTCTTAATACCTCAATCCGTAAGAACTTCAGAGATTCAAGATCCTTCATTTTGAATTTTCCATGCAATGTTGCTTTGGCCTCCTCAATCAGTTGCATATTTGTACCAGTGATCAATAAATCATCCACATAGATCAAAATAATTGTGACATCTGAGCCTGACTTTTTTGTGAGTAATGAATGATCATAGTGACTTTGTACATATCTTGCTTCTAAGAGTGCATCAGTTAGCTTAATGTTTCATTGTCTAGAGGCTTGTTTAGCCCATATAAGGACTTCAAAAGCTTCCAAACCTTGTACTCCCCCTGCCTCTGGATACCCTTAGGTATATTCATATAGACTTCTTCAAATAAGTCACCTTGAAGGAATACATTATGCACATCCATTTGAAAAATAGGCCAGTCCTTGGGAGCAGCAACACCAATAACAGTTCTAATAATGACCATTTTTGCTACTTGGGAAAATATTTCATGAATAATCTAGCTCCTTTTGTTGTGTGTAACCTTTTGCAACTAGTCTTGCTTTGTATCTTTCCACTTTCCCATTAGCCTTAAGCTTCACCTTTTACACCCATTTTGAACCTATTGCAATCTTTCCAACAGGGAAATCTACAACTTCCCAGGTGTTATTGTCCTCTAGAGCCTGGATTTCTTTCTTCATTACATCTATCTATGTGGGATCTTTGGATGTTTCTTGGAAGTATTGAGGTTCTTGAAAAATAGTGAGTTCTATAATATAGGCTTGGGCATGAGAAGGAGGGTGGTCATACGTGATGTAGTTGGATATAGGAGAGGGATATTTGGATGATTTGGGCTGCATGATATAGGCTTGGTGCCAACTAGGTGGTATTGATAATCTGGTTGATGTTCTTGTTGATAAAGGTGGTATAGGAGAAAAGGTAGTAGGTACAGAAAGTGGGATAACATCAAAGGTGATTATAGACTTATTGGCACCTAATTTTTATCCTTAAATAATTTTATTTAATTATTCAAAGTTTCTGAGTCATAGACTGTCACGACCCCTTGTAAGAAATCATGGTGGCACCTACAATGTTCCCATCGGTAGGCGACTCACTCCCCAGTTAACAACATAATTAAAGAAAGAATGCGGAAATAACAAAATACTTAATAAAATTGTCTAACCATAATACAAATGCGAAAAATATGTATGATAATCATCAATACAATCCCCGAAAATCTAGTCAATAATACAAGAGCTCTAAACCAATTACATGAGTCATTGGGAAAAGCAACAAATCTAATAGTCTGAATATGTCTCTCGAGTAAATAAAAATACAGAGAAAGATAGGAGCCTCCAAGGGTATGCTGGAAGGAAGCATCCTCACCCTGAAGTCTAGATTTCCACCTGCTCAGACTCAGCCCCGAGGTCCTGAACTGGAGGAAGGCGTTGTATTTGCATCCAAAATGAATACAACAAGTGTAGCATAAGTACACAACATACCCCCTTAGGCATCATAAGCCGACAACGACAGAAAATACATAATAAAAATAAATATCAAGTTGACTCTCAAATAAATCCTATTCTAGGCAGTTCAAGTGGTCAAATAAGTCACCTTATTCACGTAAGGGTTCAATCACAACCAAGTACAATTCAATTCCTATTGCACATAGGGATCTTACAGTTAATACCCACCGACTAGTAAACTCTGTCTAAGTCATATTCATGTTGTTACCACCTACCCAGGTTATCAAATAATCAATTAAGACAGGTTGACCCTAGTACACAACATCATATCACATTCCTTCTCAGTGGGTATCACGATTAGTCTAATCATAATAATATTAGCTTCTTATTTCTAACTCTTGGACTTGATTACAGTTCTATACCAGTAAGGGCGGGACACATACTAGTTCAGTTAACATCCTTATTACATTATAAATAAAAGGCTACACTTACATCCTTGATTAAGGATGGGATCTACACATGCCTAACATACCAATCATTCAACTACAACAACGCCTCGACCAATCCTTTACTAGACACGCTATCAAATAACATTGTCAAACATCAAGCAACATAAGCCTATAGAATCCAACGATCATAATAAAGTCCAACAACGAGTACTCAGACTCATAAAGTTGTAATCACAAGACCCAATTAACAGAGAACAAGCTAATGGTGACAACTAATATGGTCCAATATAATCAATCATATCATCCAAATCCATTTAATCAGAAAATCACCCAAGTCCCAATAACCAACCCATAGCACATTACCAAACAACAAGTAACCAAGTATGATTGAATGTTATGAATGCAATGCATATGCTAGGTACCTTTCATCTCCAGTATACATGCGTTCAAATTCTATGAACTGCACACCCATGGGGGACCCGCGAAAATCATATACCCGCCTGAAATTTCTTAACGAACTCCAACTCTTGACTGTAATAACATTTGTTGCAGACGTGCAATCCGACCCTTTTAGGTATCATCTTTATCATTAAACCAAGACCCCTATGGAGTCATATCAGACCATCTCAATGTTTCCAACCATCTTATAATATATCCTTACATTTTCCAGTCTCATTGGACCCACAATATTTTCATACCACTCTCACTGCAATATCATCAAAACCATGAGTGTATGAATGCAAATGACAATCCAAGGCAAGTAATCAGAATGTATGAGATGCAATCAAATATAAGAGATGAATATCACACGCTTTCAGAGAGTTATTAACATATAATCCACATATTCAAAATATCGTATTGAAAGTAATGTGATGAATAAAAATAATAATATCAATAATGGTGACAACCCCATATAATGGCGACAATCCCAAATAACAGCAGTAGGAATCAGCGTAAGGTTGATTCTCTAAATCACACATCATCACAGTTCAACACCGATACTCACCCAAGCGTTAATCACAACTACTAAGGTAGAACCCCCAAACACGCCCAATACTCCTCAACATTTATAACTACTACGTACTTCTATTGAAATCTACAAAAGAGAAAATGTAGCCTACCTCAAAGTCGAGTCGGAGCCATGAATGGTCAACCCTCTACGCACGTCTTGCCCTTTTGGAGCACCCTGTAGTAGTCATAGTCTAACATGCATATACTTTACGTTAATAATTAAGTTAATACACATACAAGGACTTAGTCCTTAAACATACAAAAGATACCTAAAACTAACCCCGGCCCCTCGATGCCAAAATCCAAACTTTATTACCCAAAAAACATAATGATACACTAAATAGTCACATCCTTAAGTTAATTTGAAATCTAAGTCCAATTAGATCCTTAATTAAGATTAGATAAAATCCTCAATTCCAAACCGTAGAAATTTTTCCCATATTAAAAATGGTTTCCAACATCAAATTGATCATTACAACATCATTATCCAACATTAAACAACACTAATTAATAATATCAAGATCAGCTAATTCATATTACACCTTCAATTAAAGGTTTTATTCCTTCTTGTTCTATCATGAAACTTAAGAACTCATCATCCATAAATAAAGTCCAAACTAGGATTAGAAATCTTAAAATATGAAACATAATCAATAAGGGTGAAGAATATATCTCCAATGAAGAACTCTAGCATAGAATTCAAGAAATTTCCCCTTAACCAACTCTAATCCCGAGATATCGTATTTTGGGAAGTGAATCGTTTTTAGGATGTTTAAAAGACTGACTGAACAATATCAACTCCGCAGGCGCGATCTCACTTTGGCGGGAAAAAGTCTGCTGGAACATAATCACTCAACACCTCGCCTCAGTGTTGTAGTGAAGCAAAATCCGCAGAAGCGCCTTTGCCTTTGTGAGAAAGCCACCGCATGGGCGAAAATCTCACACATGCTCAGGGCTCGCATCTGCGAGCCAACCTTTGTAGAGGCGGACACTCAGAAGCGGTCACACTACTGCTGGTGCGAACACCAGACACCAGCAACTAGACACTTATCAAATCTTCCACCAAACACCCGAAAAGTTCTTGAAATCCCCCCGGATACTAACCAAATATGTTATCCCAAGGTGTTTAGTGTTACAATTCACTTTTACGCGGAGGCATAAAAGCTACTGAGCATTTGTGATAGTGCTCTAAGTCGGATAATGTTTTTAGAGTCGCCGCCTAATTTATAAGTAAATTAGAAAAATCGAGTTGAAAGGGTTTATTCAAATATATTGAAAAATCTTATCTAAACCAAAGTCGAGTTAAGGTTTCTGGTGATCTCCCGGGGAAAGTGTTAGACACCCCAATATTAAGAATCCGTAAAATACGATTGACCTTTGTATTCTATAGCATGCTTTAAATGATTTAAATTGCTCAAAGTATTTAAAAAATTCATAAAATACTTGTCATTTCATTTATTCAAAACTCAAGGTTTTTCTTTAAAACAAAAGAGCTAGGTTTCCACCAAAAAGTATGCACAAGGATAAATTAGTCAACTTGTTTTCAGACTAAGAACACTCAAATAACAGTTTGAATAAAACTTCACTATTTAGTCCAACAAGTTGTCCAATAACACTTGAATCTTTTGAAAAAACATCTTTTTAAGGTTTAACATGAGTAGAATCTATTTAGAATGACAAGTTTGGGTTTTGGAAAAGAGACGAGAAAGCAAGTTTTCTTTTGTTCTTTGCATGCTATATCACAAGATCTTCTAAATCTTGAGATGGAAATTTCTATACATTCTCGTCTATTTGATTACTTGTTCTATTCTAAATCACTAAGAAAAAAAAAAGGAAAATAAAGACCTCCTGATTCTATTTATAGAAAAAATAGAAATCTTTAAAGAATTTCTAATTAAAGAAGAAATAAGATAAGTAATTAATTTAGAATTCCCCGTCTTTAGGGAAAAAAATAAGAGAAACAAGAGAATTTGTATAAGAGTAATATATAGTTATTAAGTTCTACTAACTAAATAAAATGTAAATAAGTATAATGAAAATAAAATCGAATTCCAATCGATGAATCTTGCAATTAGATATGCCCTACAATAAATCAATAAATAAAGCAAACTAGGCGGTTCGATCAAAATGAATTCTTGTTTTGAATAAATAGTTATGGATGACTTGACAATTTCAATTCGAATCAACCAATCGAATCCGGTATATTTTCCACGTTCATAGGAGTGCGTTAGGCCAAGTCATATTCCACAATTACATAAAACCCATAATAAGTCCAAAATAGGCGTTTTTGGTCTTTTTCAAATTCATTTGTGTTGAAATTCGCTTGAAATTTCATTTTTGAAAGATGTACATTCCGCCCAAATCAGTCCAAGTCAATCCATTTAACCATTTGTTTTGTAAAACACGGCCCAAACTCGAATCAGTTCAATATCTTTTTAGTTTAAACCAGGTTCAATTTAATTTCAGAATCCAAGCTATGGATTTAACAATCCAAAGTAGCCTCAACCCAAACATAAAAACCCATTTTTTGTTTTCAGATTTCTTTTAAGGTCAAAACAATCCTTTTTTTTAATCCAAATTCAGATTTAAACAAGTTTTGAAATTATTTAAGGCGATCCTAAACTAAACGATGTAGTATCGTTTTGCCTATCCTAGATTCGTAACCGTAATAGAGGTTCCAGTATATATCAAAGTATGTTTATTTACAAGCATACATATACATACATATAATGTATAAATTTATGGAAATCAGATTTTGAGTTAGGCTGGTGGGCCTACCTAAGCCCACCAGTTGGCTATTTTCACACACAGTTGGGTCTTCCAATACGCAACAACATGGCTCGGATTCGATCAAATATTGATTTCTGGTTGGGCCTCAGCCCAACTGGCTTGACTGAGGGATAAAAAGGAGGATAAGGCCCAGTGGGGGCCCAAGCCATCACAGACAAGTGAGAAGAACAAGGGAAAACGAGGAACTCAGTTAGAAAGTACCAAGGCTTATTCACTTGTGCAAATAATTTAAACTCATGAAAACAGTCCAAGTAAAATAGACAATAGCCCACAATTAAATTGCTAGACAAAATACGGCCCAAACAAACAGTGTCATGAAGAATGAAAGACAAATGGGCTTAGCCCAATAACAAGACATAAAGGCAGAAACAAAAGAGCAACAATATAATGGGTCAAGCCCAGTCGTCAAAGCCAAAGAAGAGTCAGGCAAAAGCAATTCACAGATGGGATAAGCCCAATATCCTTCATGATGTAGTAACAAGAGTGATATATACGAAGGTATACACACGTATACAATTTGATATACTAAGTACATATAATGTATAAGGTAGTATATCATGTGTATATCAATACACACTGCAGGTAAACATGAAGCAAGAAGAAGACATTTCCCAAAACAACAATAGAAGAGTAAACATGTCAAGACTTATGAGCATTTTTTTACTTTTCCTCACCTCTATATGCACTACTTGACTCTTAATCCAACATAATTCAATCACACTAGCCAATATGAAAATGGGATCACCAATGGAGACTACCTATCTCTGAATCTCTTCTATCTACTAGGCCAAACATATCAAGAAAGATGCAGAATTCCAACAAAGAGAGGAAGCTATTTTGGTTTTGGATTAGTAACTAATGCCATAACTTAACATAATAGAAACCAAGACTGAACCAAAAGCCAAACTTAGGGCCTAGATCTTTAGGAGATTAGAATCATGATCATATTACTGATTCACATTATTCATTTTAAAACACAGAGCGTGATCATCATCTTAGATTATACAGATTTCAACTTGAGCAGACAGATTAATCATGGAACATCCTATCTAGTTCATTTAAAATGCCCAGTTACTCAGGTGAAATAGAAGAGGGCTAAGAATGACATTTGGCTAGGAATATCAAGTTCACTCTTTGAGCTAGTGGCACAAAACAAATAAGGTTATCCAAACAGAACTCATGTAGGTCTTAAAGGAACTAGCATGCTTATACATAGAAAGGAGGATGGACACACCATAAGCACACACTAGACATTATCAGTTTCATGCACTCCAGGGATACAAGTAGACATATAGACAAATCCCAATTCATACAAGGTTATCAGCTAAAGGACAAGTCTTTAGATCATATCAAGCTATGGAAATGAAATGAATCAAACACATATGGTATCGCTTCATTTTAATCATCCTAGACATTCAGGTGTTTCAGTTGATCTATGGGTGAGCAAGCAATGACACAAAAGTAGATAAAGACAACATTTTTGGGTCAAATGGTACACATATAGCAGGGCTTTATGAATTAACTTATTGGAATAACATTCATGGACTTCAGGAAACTAATACATCATACCTTCCCATACTCTACCTGATTAAGCTAGGAACAAATAGAAACAACATGTCATTTGGACAAATGAGTCTGTCACTAATCCTATTTGCTAACCTCTTTGAATTTAAACTTCCCTTTTGCATCTTACAACATTGTATGTCTATTTTAGACTAAACTTAACCCCTACATGTCTCAAATGACATTTTGAAGCATTAAACAATCTAATAATAAAAAATACAAATTATTTTAATCAGCTTAGAACCTATAAGCTCCTCTTGAGTTATGTTAAAGTCATTTTTGAGCTATATATGACCTTACATGTTTTATTCAACTACAGTAGGTATGCAACCAATGTCTATGTCCATGTTTAAGCTACAAAGCACATGAATCATGAAGACTAAGGTATCCCTATCTCTTTTATCACAACAATCCACTAACATGCTCAAACCATAGCTATTTCAGTTGAAACAAATTGATTTGGCCAGTCACCAATGTATTTGAATTCATTACTAGGCTCAGATTAACCTCAAGTGATATCATAAGCATAATGAGACACTAATTCAACTAAACATGATTCTTAACATTCTCAGATAAACATTGTAGCCAAAAACAGTCTAAGTATGGTCAGAACAACTTCATAACTAACATCTTAAACATCATTTCAACAAAACATGCTAGCAATCATATAAACACATAGGAAAACAGTAGAAATTTACATAAAAGAGACTTAAAGGAGAAATATTTACGTTGTGTGGAGGCAGCCGAAAGGTCGAAGGGTCTTGAATCCTCAACTTCGAACCTCCAAACTCGCAAACATGCGAAAAAAGGAAAGATTTCAGTTGTGAATGACCAAATATATTAATTATAGGTTCCACCAAAGGGTTTAGATCCCAACTTAAGTATAATTAGTCGATTTAAACTCGATTATAGCTCTCAATCAATGTGAATGCAAAATATAAAGTTTCGGTTCGGGTAAGACTTTTTTAGACTTCAAAACTTGTTGACAATGAGAGGGTGTGAATCTATTTATAGAACCCTCAAAACCCTAGAAATGGGATTACCACTAATGTGGGAGAACTGGTTTTGAGTGGAAATTTCCCTCCAATTAGTTCTCAATCAATAAAATTCAAGAGTTTGAAATTGGGATGAGACAAAAGACCATTAAAACGCAGCAAAAAAAAAGAAAGAAAGCATAGAAGGGCGACCTCACCTGGTAGGGGGTGGGTTCACAGTGGTGTACTGGTGCAATATGGCAAGAGCCATTAATGCTCTTGCAATTTTTGGCTATTGCAGATCTATGCAATGACAGACGTACATGCATGCTTCACCATTTTTGGCAATGGTGAATGAGGTTAACCCTCAATCGTGAAGACCAAATGGGGCTTTGGCCCTTGGCCCCTTGTTTTGTTCCGAATTGGGCCGGGTCTGGGTCAATTGATCTGAGCTCGGTCGATTTAAAATAGGTAGAGGCCCAAATTTATTTTTAAAATTAACTTAAGCAATTACTAACCCATTTTGCAAATGTGGTTATATTTTAAATTAGAAAATGGCCGAATAATTTCGTAAATAACTCAATTAGATTAAAAACTTTGTTTTAAGGCTGCCTTTGATACTAATTAGGACTCAAGATATTTAAATCATGCAAAAGTCCTATTGATTTAAACATGATTCAAAATTGAGATGTAATTTCATTATCGTATTTAATTAGATAATTTTCCGACTTTGACGGAGTGGAACATTAATGTCACATCCCAAATCGAGGAACGCACGAGTACCTACCCTTTTCCCACCTGGTAGGCGAACCCGTCCCTTAAAAACTCAATAAACAACAAAGATGTTAAATAAGAGCAATATAATTACAACAACTACACAAGGAATCTGGTATGAATAAAACAAGAGCTTCTAAGTATAATAGTTACAATCACAGCCTGAATGCAACTTCTGTTTAGGAGAAAAATTAAATAGAAAAGTTTAGATGAACTCCATGGGTCCTTGAAGGCTAATTGAACCTCGCCCGTGTACCTTGAACAACTCTACACCATAAAAAGAGTGTAGCAAGAGTAGTATCAATACAAACACTATGTATTGGTAGATATCATAGGCCAACAACAGTTAGCTAACATATATAAAGGAAGAAACTGAAGAAAAGACATGATCGCAATCAAGTACAAACACTATCACAGTCCAAGAATAAACAATCCAAGTATATAGTATTAAGTCAGAATCCAATAAATATGTGATTGTAGTGATGAGTAAATAGGCAATGCAATGGCCAAATGTAATCTTCGTACACGCATGCTCCGAGCAGAATATCTCTATGTCCCGGTAGTCATGACTCATGGAGGACCCGCGAAGTCCATGTACTAGTCACTTCGTACACAACACAAAGATGACTCTACCACTCAACCACACCGCTAGCCATTCCGCACACATCCCAGAGATGGTTATTCTATCAAATATGTTACAAGAATCACAAATGTTTACTTCTCACTTATCACCATCACATTAATCACATGTAATATCAATGTATTATGGAAATGAGGATGAATGCAATGCAGAATGACATTATCAAGTGTATCATATCAATCCCAATCGTGTCACACATGGACACATATCACAATATCAGTATCAAGTCAAGTCATTTCCTCTATCCATGATAATACTAAGATAAGTGAGAGATAACTATATCACAATCACGATATGGTAACTAAGAGCAAATCCAATTTCAAACACATGGCAACAATCACATAAGTTATTCAAGAATACAAAAACTACGTAATCCACTCCAACTTCATACCCGAAGGCATACATGCTTTCTCCGACACTAACTAACTCTACATATGCTTCACTAACCGAAGTATAACGACAAGGTAAGTCGTAATCTACCTGTTAGCCAAGCAGGAGCCACGAACTCCTAATCCACAAGTCCACCCAAGCGAATATCGGGAGGTCGTAGTACAAAAAAGTGCATGAAGTTCTTATGTTACCAAACACATTCAATCAACACATAAAGACCAATTCTACATTACCAAGATTCTAATGATACCGAACATGCCTTGCAAGGAACTCGGAGTCAAAAGTAAATTTAAAACCTCGTCTGGGACCCCAAGGATAAAATGGTAATTTTATTGAGAAGATGAGTTCAATATTATCAAGATAGTATTCTACGGGTTCATATGAAATTAACAACACTCATATTGCTATACTTTAGCCCGAAATCCCAAAAAGGTGACCTCGGGCCCACAAGGGCAAAATTGGATATTTAAGATAGAAACACGTTGCCCATAATCTACATAGTCATAATCCAAAGTTTCATGAAATTCTAACCCCAATTTAGCCTTCAATTTTATGACTTTGTCAAAACCTTCATGTGTCAAAAACCATAAATCGAATGCTTGCAAAATTCGGATTGAAATCGAAATTTATGTTAGAAATAGTTTATCCAAAGTTTAAACAAGCCATATACCTAGAATTTACTCAAATATGACCATAATTAATTGAAAAAACTCAAATTTCAACTTAGGATTTAAAAAACTCAATTTCCCCTAACCAAACATGGATAAAATCAATAACCAACTAAACTAAACTTGAAGAAATGTCAAAATAAAGGTTGGATACTTACTCCCTAGTTGAGACGAGAACAACGTCGTGAAAATCACCTCAATTGGAGTTTTAGAACTCAAGTTATGTTGAAAATACCAAATGGACGAAGTCTGATTTTTAATACACTGTGATTTTCCGCCCTAGCGGCCAATTTCCGCCCCAGCGACCAGCTTTCGCACCGCGACAAACTTCTGCACCAGTGACCAAACAAGAACTAGCAATTTCTCTTAGAACTAAAATGGGCATAACTCCCTCATACGATGTCGAAATTCGATGATTCAAGTTACTACGGTTCACAAATTTTGATACACATCTATTACAACAATCAAACCTCAATTGCAACATCAAATGAATGTAATGGTACATTGAAGCGCCGAAGGTGAGCGTTTTATGCCAATGACTCAAACCCTGAACTTAATCAATCCAAATCTAATTCTGAAAGTTCCTAGAAGCCACAAATGATCATACGAAGCTACTCGAACTCTCAAAACATCCAAATGGATATGTCTTGAGCCGATGTTGACCGTTGTCAATTCCAAACCATTTCAAAAGCCAGTTCCTCAACCAACCACCTTAATCACATCCAAACCTCTTGAGAACCGAATCAATGACTCAACTAAGTAATAAAACATATTATGAACCTAACAAAAACAACAAAATTTGAATCCGAGTCTTATTTCTTCCCGTGATCATCCTTTCACCATAAGTAGACATATTTTATGCTAAAACCAATTTAATTATAAAAAAATAACCAAACAAACTCTAAAATTAGCTCCGTCAATTTCTTCAAGTCATAAATAATATTTCAAATCTAACAGAATCTTCGGATCGCCAATCAGAGCATGTTTTTCCAAAATAAACAATTTATCCAAATAATTGAATGCTAGAATTTTCATAGTGAAACCTTCTCCCAAAGAGAACCAAATGACATACGTTTGACTTCAAATTTTTCAAGCAGGTCAAAATAATTACTACAGGGCTTCTAAAATAGACATATGCAAAATAGAGAATTGGTTCTCAAAACGACTGATCAGTCGTTACATCAGATACCAATTAAACAATTGTTCATCCTTGAACGATAAAGAAGAGTATGAACGCTGATGACAACCAAGGAATTTCTATTATAAATCTCATGAAAGCCTTCACGAGCAAAAAATACGCCGATAGTACCGCTTGTTTACTTTATCAGTTAAATTTCCTCTAACTTAACTCAATGACTCAAATTTCCACCTTTCTATACCCGAAATTTCTTCAACCGGTGATTCCCATCTATTTGAACTGGCTCCGCTTGAATTCCCTGATTTGATCACCACTGTACCTTTTTACAAGTTCGATTGAATCCGCAATTATCACATTAATCATCATCATCCTTTAGTTGTAGCCATAACCAAAATCCAACATGTACCTGATAACATAGTCTGATTCTACTAGCCTTCCTTCTTAATTATCAAGTTGTCATTGCATAAAATCCCTTAGAAACACATACACACACGTCACAAGTCCAATTTTCCTCGAATCTCCAAATCACCATACTATAAGCATACATATTGATTACCTTGTCGTGCCATATCCGTATAAAATTAAATGATCACTCTACAAACTTACCACAACCATTTGTACCTCCTCAATACATCGCCAAGTACCAGTATAAACTATTAGAACTATCTGAATCATTGCCATCCGAAAAGTACCATGAATCCTACTTGCAAACTCCAATGAGAACCGGTAATATTGTCATACTTCCATTCTGAATAAAAATTCATCGAACCCTTGTCGGGTGTTTACTAGAATACTATAAGTCCTTCAGGCAATATAAACACGGGCCACCTAGCCTAAATGAATAAATTTGACTATGAATAAAATGTTGAATCTCTAAATCATCAATAGTCATCCGAACTGATTCCATACATAACTGATAGGTTTTCTATAAGTATGCAGTGACCTATTTCGTCCCTTTTCTCATGAGTAATCAGTCATGTGCCATCATCCACGACTCAAAAAGCTGGATCCATCCAAGTCATCAGCTTAGTACTGAAGATTTGTTCTTTTGATTGTAACATTCATGTTTCTCAACTTCCACCTGATACGTAAGTCTGATAGGATCCCATGCAATCTAAATACACCAAATCTTCTTTGTACTTTCTCTTAACCCGCTAACAACTTTGAACATTTTGACGCAAATCCTGTAGCCTTATTTACTACACATCCACCCATCGAGTCTCTAATAGTAAGACCTCACTATCCTTTATCAATCTAGAAGGCATCAAATTCCGCAACCCTCGTACGTTACCAAATCCTAATGCATCTACTATACGATCAATGCATCTTACCTTGCGTAATTACTTCCAAGTATTTACTACCTGAAACACTCACCCGTGCTATTAATCAACAACGCTTCAACACAGTTTACCACCAGTCGCCAATCACAAACCCCATGGAACATTCATAATAACACTTAGTTAATTACCATAGAACTACTCCTCTGAGCATACTAACAATTTCACTCGATCTGAAAGGATCAAAACTAAAGCCACCATAATCCACACCTAACCCAAGAATTCCCGCTACTTTGAATCAAATTCTCCATTTCTCGAAGAGATACATTACTCATTCTAAATTATCTTAATTTCTCAATTCACACCTTTGCTCTTATCTCACCAGGGCTCCACAGAGGCACCATCCAACCCCCACCAAGGTAAGCCTACCCCTCTCCATGCGTCTGTTGCGATTTAATTATTTTGTCTCTTTTGTGTTTGAATTCCATGATTTTGATTGGTTGAGAACTCATTAGGATGGAAAATCCCCCCCCCCCTATAATTTTGTTCTCCTACGTCGAGTTTGCTTAGGTATGCTAGGATTTCATGAACTCTATAAATAGAACCCTTCTTCTTCATTGTAAAAGGTCCGAACTCGAATTTCTGGATTTTAAGTTCTCGAGAGCCATTTTTTAGTTAAAATACGATCTATTTTACTTACTTGGGATCCAAGCCCTTTGGTGGAACCCTACTTAGCTCTAATCGGTCAATCACAACTAAAACTCTTTCCTAGTCCTAAAAAGTATAAGCAATCACTTCAAATATTATTCAGTCTACAAGTCTGGAGTAGAATTACACAAAGAACTGACGTTAGCTACAACTGTTCAATATTACTAAGAAAATAAGTTCAAACAAAATCCTAAATTAGAAAGATTAAGATTTTTATTTTAACTACTTCACTAATAAATAATAAAACAATAAAATTATCAACTATAGAGGATGAAGCTGGAAACAAGATTAAGGAGGTCTAGGGTTATGATTTTCCCAATTATCGAAATCCTTCTCGCTATGTTATTCATAATTTCGCCGATTTATTCTCTACGGATCGTGAGCACTCAACTTATCGTAATTCTCTCTCGAGCAATCACAATAATTTACTAGACGTATTCTCTCGAACTACTCTAGCTAGCAATTTCTCACTGCTCACTATGACCACGTCAAATCTTCGTTATCTCTAATCCCTCTTTTAAACCCGCCGTATTTATCTCTCATATACCTAGGGAGTGATGTTGTTCAACAACTACCTAAATATGCATTCTCTATCAAGAAACACATAATAAGTAGGAACAACTAATCGATGACCATTCAATCAACTAAAATAAGCATGTAGTTGAACAAGTAGAAAATCTAACGACTCAATTATATAAAAACGTAACAAGAATTCATCCTACAAAAGGTTCTATCAAATCCCTAGAAAAGAAATCTAGCTATTCATAATATTATTTAAGAACATAGCATAGAAATTCCATATGAACAAGTAAAAGAATTGAGGTAATTGAAACTCTATGGCGAATTTCCGTCGCTTCCACTACTAGCGTGTTATTGCTTCCAAAGTATGGCCTCCCCTCAAAAGATGTATTTTTAGGGTTTAAATATAACCTAGTGCGTGTAGGAGATCTCCCTTGCCAATCTAAATTCTAATTATAAAAACTGCTTGGGCTCGTCTTAACGAGGATGTTGACGAGCCCTCTTAGACATATTTTTGGTCTGACTCATCAACTTTCTTGCCTTTTCCTTCGCTTTGCTATTTTGTGCAAGTGATTAAACTTCTTGGCTCATCAAGCTACTCGCAAGGCGAGCATGATAGTCGAGCTCGGGCATTCTTCGATCTTTCTTTTCTTATCAAAACTTGCATCAAATAACCTTTTTTCCAATCACTTTTGTCCAACGATCTACCTACACATACAAAACACGTAATAAGCTCAAAGCAATATAATTTGTACTCAAACGACGTTAAAAGTTCTAAGAAGTGTGGCAAAATAATGACTAAATATATGTATGTTTTTCCGAACATCACCACCCCACACTTAGACTTTTGCTTGTCCTCAAGCAAGTTCAAAAATTCACATCATAGCAAAGAACAACTCTTGAGCATGATCGTGCATCACAACTAATGACAATGATTTATATCGACATTTAGAAACTAGCATATGCATATAAACACATTTCTTTAATCTTTTCATGCCAAGACTATTTAAAATTTTCAAATGCTCTCTCCTAACATCTTAGCCTCAAAGATTGACTTTTATCCTATTTAATTGTTGACATTATTTCTACACCAATTTAAGAACCAAGTAACTCACAAATCTTTTGCGAATCATGTACCCACACCAATCGAACCAAGAGAGAAATCAATCCACACACTCAAATAAAACTCAAATGTATTTTAAGGACTCACATATAGAAAGAATTCACTCTCTCTCTCTCTCTCTCTCTCTCTCAAAGAAAAATCACGTGCCTCCCAAGGTCATACCATAGGCTTGCCCATAGTGTAGGACTCAACTAATCTAAGTTTGTCAAATCTAAGATCAAGTAGGACTTTCATGGGTTGTAATGTAGGCTAAAGAACGGGTAGGATGTATTTAGGAAAATAGTGACTCAACCCTCCTAAGTACTTTTATACAGAACAACACTTTACTTTCAAACGCATACTTCTTATAGCCTCAATTCACAAGACTTCCTTTATTTTCAGACCATCACACATAAACAATTTCACTAGCTAATAACATAGTAATATTCTTTTTCTCTTTTTTTGTTCAGCTAATGAAAATATTTAGTTCCACTCAAAAGCTATCTATGTTCCCTACTTACTTCTTTCTAGCGCTTATTCTCAGAAATTAAGTACTTTCAGAGGTAAAGGTTAAAAAAGAATCAATTAATAACAAAATGATATAGACTTGTAATGTGGTTTCCAATGAAAAGACTTATAGGCTCAAAAGGGCCGACGAGGGATATTGGTAACGCTGGTACGCAAAAAGGCTAATAAAAGAAATGCTTATGTCATCTCCTAAAATTGCCATGACTTATTTATTTTTCTTTGACCACACACATGACAAGGTCTGGACTAACAAGGGACAATACAGATTATCATCTAAACCTCACTTCACACAATGCACATGATCCACACCAGATAGTTCAGTCATGACACTCAAGCTAAAACAATAGGGCACAATCAATAAATATAATTCAAGCATAGGATGTAATAATAAAAGTAAAAAATTGAGCCTCAAGTGTAAAAAAAAATAATCATAGAAATTCTCAAGGCATCTAAAGAAGGTATACAACACACCCGAGGGTTGCTCAGATGGTAAGCACCCTTCACTTTCAACTTGAAGGTTGAGAGTTCGAGCCACCAAGGGAGAAAAATAGGGAGCTCCTGGGTGGAAGGGTTAAAAAAGGTAGAAAATACACATGCTCAGCCCTAAACCCCAACAAAAACTATGTCATACACTTTATGACACTAGAGTTATTCCTTTTCTTGCTTGCTTGTTCATCCTAAAGACTAATCCCCTGACTAAAATAGCACAAGAAACCATGAAACAATCCCCCACCCCACACTTTAAACTATGTATTATCTCTAATGTACAATATAAATGGAAGATGGTATGAGAGACTCCCTGGTAGGTCAAAGGTCGAAGAAATAAAAGCTTATGGGGTACTCAGGCTTCTCCCAGGCATGGTCCTTTGTGAGGACACCCCACATTTAGTTCCAACCATCCCGCTCACTTTTGCATTCTTCAAATGGCTTTGGTTCTCATACTTCTATAAAATAAAAACAACACTAGAAAAAAATAGAAGAAAATAGTAAAGTTGGGTTGCCTCGCAACAAGCGCCTAATTTAACGTCGTGGCTAGACATGAACAACTTTTTGCCTCCACTTCGAACTTATGAATTGTACCCCTATTTTTTATTCTGCTTTATGATTATGCTCTTTGGGAGGTACAAATTGTTGCGAGCCAAAAATTAAATAATTTCGTATGCACTCTTTGGCTTTCAACTAAGGAGTATCACCTTGCCCAGATGGCCTTGAAAATTTTAGAATATATGGCTCATCTACCTCATTCTTTAATTTCTGCATCGACTCGTATGGATCAATTTCCATATCTCATTCTGAACACAATGTTGGAAAATGCTTAGAGTGAAGACCAATACGCACAAATTGAAAATTTAACTTATTTTTGACATCCCCTTCTTGACACAAACTAGAGTCAATTAAACTTGCATCTGAAAGGTCCTTGGTTGACTCTACTAGCACTTTTTCGACATCGACATCATCAAGTTCTTATTGGTTAGGTTGTTGGTATTTTACTTTGACTCTTCTTGGCTACAATCCGCAATATTAGCCTGTTGAGCTGTAAAAACTTCAACCAGTTGACTCAATTGAGCCTCCAACTTGCAAATAGTTACCTCTCCCCGTTGTATACATAACTGTTTCTCATCATCTTTCTCCATAAGGCATTTTAACATATCATTGATATCCTTCGTATCAACATTCCTTAGTTCTTTGTTCATATTAACTTCACAAGAAAAAGTAGAAACATCATGATAAGGCGTTGGAGAAGGATAAGAAATATAAGCACAATCATAAAAGTGACCATTTTGACCACCACACAATCACACATTCTGCACATAAGATTGAGTTGGTGCACATAACTCAACCCTGGGAACATTTTGATAACTTTTCCCCGAGTGGTTTCCCCCATAATATGCACAAGGACGATCAGAATTATAATTACCAATACCTAAATTACCATAATTCCAAGATGTCATGTTTTTCAAATAAACAAGTAAAAAAGGTTCAAACGTAAAACGTAGCAAAACAACTAACAACTAAACAGTTAGTTCCCTGGCAACGATGCTAAAATTTGATCACGCCCAACTCTAGTGGTAAAAAGAATAAGTGGTCACTGCAAATATAATCTAGTATACAAGTCTGGAGTCGAATCCCACATAGAACTGATGTTATCTATCATTATTCAATATTACTAAGAAAATAAGTTCGAACAATATTTATAATTATAAAGATTAAGATTTTTATTTTAACTAATTCACTAATAAATAACTAAATAATAAAATTATCAACTGTATAGGATGAAGCTGGAAACAAGATTAAAGAGGTCTAGGGTTATGATTTCCCCAATCACTGGAATCTTTCTCGCTACGTTATCCATAATTTTACCAATTTATTCTCCATGGAGCGTGAGCACTCAAATTATCATAATTCTCTCTCGAGCAAATCACAATAATTTACTAGACGTATTCTCTCAAACTACTCTAGCTAGCGATTTCTCACCTCTCACTATGATTACGTCAAAGATTCATTATCTCTAATCCCATTTTTAAACCCGCCATATTGATTTCTCATATACCTAGGGAGTGACGTTGTTCAACAACTACCTAAATATGCATTCTCTCTCGAGCAACACATAATAAATAGGAACAGCTAATCAATGAACATTCAATAAACTAAAATAAGCATGTAGTTGAACAAGTAGAAAATCCAACGACTCAATTATATAAAAACGTAACAAGAATTCATCCTACAAAAGGTTCTATAAAAGCCCTAGAAAAGAAATTAGGGTTCTCAGTCTTCCCTACTAGTTGATAGAGAAGAGGAAGAATCGAATCAAAGAATTCTTCCTGTAGCTTCTGCTTCTGCTTTCCAGCCTGCAGTTCTTCCTCTAACCTATTAAGCAGGAATCGCTACAAGGCAAAAAAACGTGTGTTGTATCACGAGTTGAAAGGCATTGATGGGATCTTCCCTTTTTGAGTATGGGTTCTCCTTATGAGCAATTCCGCATACGAATAGGCGGAAGTTGCATAATCTTCTCGAGGGACAGGTTCCATCAGCCCAACAAGTTCTCTAGCTATTCATAATATTATTTAAGAACATAGGATAGAAATTCCATAGGAACAAGTAAAAGAATTGAGGAAATTGAAACTCTATGGCGAATTTTCGTCGCTTCCACTACTAGCGCGTTCTTGCCTCCAAAGTACAACCTCCCCTCAAAAGACGTATTTTTAGGGTTTAAATATAACCTAGTGCGTGTAGGAGGTCTCCCTTGCCAATCCAAATTCTAAATATAAAAACTGCTTGGGCTCGTCTATGGGCTCGTCTTGACGAGGATGTTGACGAGCCCTCTCATGCATGTTTTTGGCCTTGCTCGTCAATTTTTTTGCCTTTTCCTTTGCTTTGCTGTTTTATGCAAGTGATTAAACTTCTTGTCTCGTCAAGCTAATAGCAAGGCGAGCTCGGGCATTCTCTGATCTTTCTTTTCTTATCTAAACTTGTATCCAATAAATGTTTTTCCAACCGCTTTCGTCCAACCATCTTTCTAAACATACAAAACATGTAATAAGCTCAAAGCAATATGATTTGTACTTAAACAATGATAAAAGCACTAAGAAGTCAGATAAAATAATGACTAAATATTAAGGCTGGCCAGTGGGTCGG
The DNA here is from genome assembly GCA_029783415.1 of Anisodus acutangulus. NCBI lineage: Eukaryota > Viridiplantae > Streptophyta > Magnoliopsida > Solanales > Solanaceae > Anisodus > Anisodus acutangulus. Next base: position 28,815,671 of record CM056497.1, read on the forward strand.
GTCGGCCCGGTCCCGCCCCGACACCTGGACTAGAACCGGGATGGGACATGGTCTCGTCCCGACCCGTCCCAGCTCACCCCAGGCCTGCCAATCCCGACACGATCCCGGTCCCACCCCGATCTCGCCTGAAACCCCCCTTTTACAAAAATAACAGTTGCACCAACGGCCAAATGGCCGTTGTGCAACGACCATTTTTGGCCAATCCCCCCAACCCCCCTACCCCCTTAATAATTATTTTAACCCATAAGTTATTATATTTACACTTTAACCCAATTTTTCAACTATAAATACTTTATTTTATCTTCATATTTCTCACAAATCTTCCTACAATCTCTCTAATATGTCAATCTATCTCTCTACAAGTCTACATTGTCTACTAAGTATTCAATTTTATTTATTCATTTGGGAATTGGGAGTGAAGTTGGCAACTAGCTTGAGGATCTTCCATCGAGCAAAGTTTCAATTTTCAACCTCTTGATTACACGTCGACATTACGTCGGCGTTTGGTACATTTGTTCCTTCATTAAATTATTAGTGTCTATTTATTTTATTTAGCGCACTTAATTTCATTTACTTTAATTATTTATTAGTATAATTATAAATTTATAATGGAAGGATTTAAACGTATGCTTATGGGTAGGGGTCATGCTTCTTCTAGTAGGGGCAACAAAGGCAAGAGTCCTATTTCTAGACACAATCCTATTCCTACACAAGATGATTTTGTTGATACTGAACATTTTCCTACAATACCATTAGATTTAGACGAGCTATTTTCTGGTACTCAAGAAGACTTTAATTTAGACAATGATCTAGATGATACACCCAATAATATAGATGACAACACACCCACTAGTGCACCTTCAACTGAAATGCCTCATATTGCCCCTAGTATGAGATAAGATCCAGCAAAACGAACATTAAAATCAGATGCATGGACATTTTTTGATAGGGACGTAGAGAATCAAGTAGCTAGATGTAAAATTTGTAAAGATGTTTTAAAATTTAAAACTGGAAAAGGTCACGGATGGGGGGGGGAGGGGGTAATGAGACACGTAGCAAGGGCTCATCCAGCTAGGTATGCCCAATATGAGGCTTCAAAACCGGGTGCGCAAACGTCCTCTCTATCGGGACAAGGTTCACATACTGACCCGGACCAAGTAGAAGGTCAAATTAACCCTATGAAGGGAATTGTAGGCCCTAAATACGATAATCATAGAGATAGGGAAGCAATAGCAAAATTAGTTGTTGTGGAAGGTTTTCCTTTTTCATTTCCTTCATCTTCCGATTTTATTCATTACATTAGAGATATGTATAATCATGCTTTTAGCGGTTTTCCTAGATCAATTGTTAAGAGACATGTATTTAAATTCGCACATGAATATCAACAGTATTTACGTTATTCATTATATCATATTAATGACAAAGTGACTATCACTTTTGATATAGGCCGTAGTACTAACGGCCATGATTATTTAACGGTAACATGTCATTGGATAGATTATAAATGGTCTATGCAAAAACGTATCTTAGCGTATAGATATATAGATGATAGGCACACTGGTACTTTTATTGCAGAAAATATTTATCAAGTGTGCGATTATTACGGAATAACTGATAAAATTATGACTATTACATTAGATAACACTTCTTCTAACAATTACGCTATTACAATTTTTAAAAATAGTTTAACTCCATCTTTTCAAGATCATTTTCATATAAAATGTGTGTTCCATATATATAACTTAATTGTAAAGGATGGTCTATCACTTTTTGAAGACATTCTTAGTAAAATACAATTTGCTATAAACTTTATTTTAAAAAATAATAGAATACAACAAAGAAAAGAATATAAAAAAACTTGTCACGATTGCCAACTACCTTATAGAAAAATTCCAGAAGAAGTACCCACTAGGTGAAATTCTTTATATGAGCAACTACTTGTTGCTTATGACTATAGAAAATCTATAACTTTATTTTTTAACTCTCATAATCGAAATCCAGTTGATATGGTTGTAGATAGCGATTGGGGAAAATTTCCGAACTTATTGTATTTTTAGAAATTTTTTTTCAAGCAACAAAAGAATTTTCCGGTATATATCAAATAGGAGAGCATATACACTCATTAGCCGGAGACAGCTTGGAGATTGTAGTATTATTCAGAGATTGGATACGAGCGGAGCGGAGAAGGTGCGGTCAACCGGAGATCAACGAAGAAGAAGATGAAAACTACAATGAAATTTTATCCGAAGGTGGTGGAAGCGACGTGGAGCAATTTGACCAACAAATACCAATTCCAACCGAAGAACCACATGAAATTATCAAGAAACTAGAACATGTTTTATTCAGAATGTAATTTTTTTAATTGCAATTTTACTATGTAATTTGCAACTTTTGAACAACACCACAAAGTTGTAATTTTAACAATTGTATTTGTATTACAAAAAAATTATGTCTATTAAATAATATAAGAGGCACAAAAATAGCCTTGTAATATTTTTATTACACTATCTTGTCTTGTTTAATTATTGAGTTTTTTTATATATATGTTATTTTTTAAATTAAGTACAAAAAAAAAACCGCCCGGGATCCTGATTTCGACAGGATCGGGGCGGGACTTCGACAAATCCTGCCTGACCCGACCCGACCCTATCCCGCCCTTCCCCCGTCAAGCCCTGACCCGATCCCGCCAAACCCGGCCCGTCGGTCCCGAGCCCGGTCCACTGGCCACCCCTAGTTAGTATCCAAGTAGAATAAGGTTTTAGGAATATGATTCTCCTATTATGAAAATATGTAAATATATATATACTCTTTCAATCAATGAAAATAATCAAGGGATTATTTCTTTCGTTACTAATATCTAATATGTAAAAAGGGTCTCTTCTAATGCATGGAATGAAGCTTTCAACAAATGAACTTTCTTGGACCTGTTTGGTTTGGATTATGCAACTGATTGTAATTATTTAAATAGGAATTTTATATTTATCACTTTTAACGGTGAAACTTGTGGGGCTAGGAAGTGATTTTCACACGTGATAATCAAATATTGAATCGAATGAATGACCATGTCTAATCATAAAAAGTAATTAATGAAACTAAATCAGAACAAAAAAGTATACACTGAATATATAAAGAACTTGGGTGAAAGTATTAGAAACATGAGGGCAGTTCTGAGCTTTTCATACAGAAGCAAATAAATTAAGAGTCGTCAGATAATTATCTCTAAGATCGGTTCTTCATTGTAGTCCAACCTTGGTATCTTTTCTTCATATTTCTAACAAAAGAACATAGAAAACAACTAAAAAATGTTGGTCAAGAAGTGTAGCAGTTCATGTTCTTGTATTTTCGAATACAAGTTCTATATTTGAAGTTTCATTCAAGATCAAGATATTTACAATTTGTTGTTGTCCTGTCCTCTTTGTTGTTTATCTTTTCGATCACTGTAATAGTTATTTACTATTTCCGTTGTTGCTTTACATATTCCAACAATTTTAAGGCAAGATTGTATTAGTGATTCGAAAGATGTTATAGGCGAAGAGGCAAAATCACCTTTTCAAATTCCGTCAAAGGAATAGCGAAAGAAGCACCGCTCCTCTAGAACTTAGTCACACCTTTATGGGTGATTTAAAGTTTATACAAAATAGAGGGGAGAGACAAGTACTTTGTGACCTTCATTGATGATGGTACAACGTATGGAATCCTTTGTTTGTTGAAAAGCAAAGATGAAGTTGTTGAAGCGGATAAGCGCTACAAAGCAGAAGTTGAAAATCAGTTGAGCCTACGGATTGAGGAATTCGTAGTGATAGAGGGGGAGAATGTGAAGCATCGTTCATTAAACGACTGGTCATTACTCACCTCAGTCTAACAGTGTTAGCCAAGCGCAAAGTCGTACGCCTAAAAATATGTGGGGCAAGGCGATCCTTACCGCTAATGCGATTCTCAACAGAACTACGCATAAGGATAAGGATAACTCTCCGTGTGAAACTTGAAAAAACTCTCACAAACAAATGTTGTGATGTGGGGTGGCTTGGTAGAAGTTGGAATACCGAAATAGGTCAAGTTGGACCTAAGACTGTAAATTGCATATCTATTGTATCTGCAAATAACAGTAGTGCTTATCGCCTCTTGGTGTTAAATAATGCTGAATTCTTTGAAGATAACTTTCCTTGAGAAGGGAAAAAGAAGTAATTGCTCGAGGTTAACAAGAACCCGCGAGTGCCTGACTGTCCGGAACCATACATTCCAGAGCTACAGGACTCGGAAGTTGTTGATTATCTAAAACTTAATGTTCTAGATCTATATAACTCAGGGATTCTAGATGTTGAACCGAGACGGAGCAAAGAGGGGACAAATACTTGTTCCAGGACTTCTAGCTTGTATGGTTGAGAATGAGCCATGGACAATTAACAAATAATTGTCATCTCCAGAAGCGCTGCTTTGGAAAGAAGCTACAGAGAGAGAAATAGATTCCATCATATAGAACCATACTTGCGTAATGGTTGATCTTCCTCCCGGAAAAGAACCTTTGGGTTGTGAAAAAGGATACTCAAAAGTGAGTACAAAGTAGATGGATCTACTGACGAGTATAAGGCCTCGACTACTTGTACATGTGCTCCCCTGTGAGTAGCTTAACATCCAGGGCCATTGCAGTCTTGCGTGGCATGGCTGTTGAAACAGTCTTTCTAACCGAAGAGTTGGAAGGGGATGATCAGAGTTGGTTTGCTGGACTATTGGGCTTCTTCCTGAACTTTCATTTTGGTCCCTGAAATATTTACATTTTGGTCCTGAAAGTTTCAGATAAAACAGAAACAATGAATCTGACAACAGAAATATTGACTCTGAAGTTAGAAAGCCAACAGTTGGAAAACTAACAGTCTGAGAGTGGAAGTTATATTGAAACAACATATATGGGTATCACAGATGACATCTTAGGAATTGGATTTGTAAGACATCTAACATATTGGTCTAAACTCCAAACTCAATTGTGAGATAATTGACAGTCTCGTTGAAGCCACTAATGGATATGAATCATAGAACTAATTGGAATCATGGTGCACCCATAGACAAGGAGCGATATGTACAGGCCACGTGTAGTTTAATATAATGTACACACTACAACCGACCTGGTATCAGCCTACAAACAGATCAGTTGAACTAAGGTTCACTGATGATCTTAATAAACTATCAATAGAAGGCGTTAAGTCGGATATGATGATATCTGAATTAATCGCTTATCTACGGATTATGGTATTCTGGATGTCCAGTAGTTCTGGGAGAACACAGTGATGCAAACTGGACATCAGATATGAAGAACACCAAAACCACGAGTAAATGTGTATGGTGGGTCTTGAAAAATCCTCTAAGCAAACTTGCATCGGCCGATTCATGATGGAATCGGAGATTATCGCTTTATACAAAGAATGAAGGAAGTTGAGTAACTTCACGACACGTTAGAGGACGTCCTTTATTGGGAGAAACTCATGCCTTCAGCAGTTATACATTGTGGCTAGCCGGTCGGCTTCAAGAAGGGCATGGATGACGATGTCTGGACATATCTGTCGGATCTGTAGGAGATATGAGACCGTATGACAATTGATCATCACGGGTGTCACTTCCTTCATTACTAATCAAAGGATATAGCGGACCCTTAACTAAGGGACTACCCGAAGATCAAGAGTTCTTCCTGTCTAGGGGAATGGGCTTAAAAACACAAACAATACGAACCTTTGCGGTGGTAACCTAACCATACTGACTGGAGATCCCAAGAATTTGGTTCAATGGAAAAACTAAGTTGCAAAAGGTTCAGTTGAGCGCTTAGGTGGAAGCAAGAGCAGTTCGGATTATAATTCCTACAAAGAAACGTAAATCCAAAGCCGTTTCCGCGATAGACATTAAAAAGCTACGTGCATGGTGGGTAAAGGATAAGCTTCCAAACCTTTAACGATCCTCAAACGATTGAGGTAAAGGTTGGGGAAACTTTTAATGATTCCTAACACTTGTGAAGTGGGCTATAGTAGGATACCTTGTAGGAGATCACCTATTTAAGTGCGAGGACAGGTTTCCTCAAATGAACGCACTTAAGAATCCAAGTGTGTCCACGGCCACAACGGACAGAACAAAAAAAGAAATGAATAAATGGGAGATATTGAGTTGGTACCGTTGTCTTGGCTTACATTAAACACTGACGGTTCAAGACATCACATTCACCTCGCAGTACGTAAGTTCGATGGTATTAAACTAGGGAAAGTTCAAAGCGTAAGCTACCTGTCCTATGCAATATATTTTCGCTGAAAGATTGCTAAAAGTAGGCACCTTGTGTGTGCACCAAAATCTCTTCAAGAGAGGATTGTTGGAAATTTACTAATGTGAAATTAAGTTTATCCCATTATTTATGACTCGAATAATTGAGCCCCGCACGTCGGAAATGTCGTTTTCACACACGTGCAATCTTAGTGCCAAGTATCGTAAATTTCGTTAATGAAAGAGATATTGGTACGCAAGTGAAATATTTGAGACATAGAATGATAGATGGTTATTTTCTAAATGACAAGTGTTCCACGTTGGTAAACGAAGAAAGGATTGTGCGCGGTGTAAGATGGAACGGGTCGGAAAAGGGTCGCAGTGCCTCCCGGACTGGGCCGTGGCACCCCTAGTAGCGCCGCAGCGCTAATTCCAAATTTTGGTTACTGGAGCCGCGACTCTAAATTCTGCAGCGCCGCGGCGCTTCCCAAGCAGTGTTTGCTCGACGGAATCCCAAAGGTTTGGCTATTGAGGGGGCTTCAATGGCATTGAAACCACCCAATAATTGTTCGAAAGATGTCGATCGAAAGTTGTGTGACCAAATCTGGATATGGCTGTGGTTTTCTGGTAGAAGAGAGTGATGATTATGCTATTGAAGGTCAACGTGTTCATGGTGTCACCTTTCCCAAGAGTAGTGGGAACAAGCGCTCACGAGAGGGTGATGATGTCAACTCGGACAAGAGGAGAAGGCTGAAGATGTGGTTCTATCTTGCAGTAGAAGGCCTATATCTGTATCAGACAAAGGATCCGAATTATGGTAAGGAGAAAATGGACACTCAGTCCGATGAAGTGACTGAAGTGGGCCAGAATCCGAAATTGGGATAACTAATTTTTCTTTCTTGTCAAGAATAAGATTAAATGATGTCTGATTAAAATTGGCTTAAAGTAAGGAGAATATGAAAATGTTTTCACGAAATAATTTATATTCCTTATGCTTTAAAATCAGAAGTTTAATCTCATCTTCCTTCCCGTTTAAAGATTGGATTTTGTAAACAACTTAAAAAGATCTGTTCTTTTAAGTGTAATTATTAAAGTGTCTAAAGTATGTTCGCACATACGAGGGAGAAAGATCCACTGACTGTGCGAAAACTGTTACCACTCTTAACTAAGCGCCAAGAATTGTCTGGGCACCAATCATAAGGGAAGAAGACTAAAAGCTAAAGACGTTGAGCCTGTCACACTATTTGGTAGAAGATCTTTCATAGGGTGATATTGGACACTCAGTCATACAAAGCCTCCGGGCGATTGGAGTGGGCCAGAATTCATTTGATAGGATGATATTGGACACTCAGTTGTACAAAGCCTACGGGCGACTGGAGTGGGGCCAGAATTCATTTGATAGGAAAATTAATGGACACCTAGTGAGGTGGGCCAAAGGTTTTCAGGTTTTAAATGATCTGAAGGCCAAAAGAAAGGCAGAAGATTAATGGACACCTAGAGAGGTGGCCAGAGTTTTCAGGTCTTAAACGATCTGAAGGCCAAAGGAAAGGCAGAAAAAAATTGGACACTCAGTCTGCCAAAGCAACTGGAGTGGGCCAGATTATCCAGATCACATATGATCCGGTTATGCCTTAACCACGGGCAAGAGGTTGTTCATGTGGAATGAGATCACTCTAAAATGAGGTGATACATGTCCCAAACTTGGTTTAAGAAACACTGTTGGTCAAGCTGATTTGAGACTAGTCCAGCAGGCCTGTAAAAACTAAGAATGGTACATTATGTCTGTAGCCAAATGAATGATATATTCGTAATTCGTGCATCTATGCCATCATAGATTAAGACACGTTAAATAGAAATTCATTCAAAAGCTAGCGAAGTTGAAAAATCACCTTTCCAAATTCCGTCAAAGGAATAGCGAAAGAAGCACCGCTCATCTAGAACTTAGTCACACCTTTATGAGTGATTTAAAGTTTATACAAAATAGAGGGGGGAGACAAGTACTTTGTGACCTTCATTGATGATGGTACAACGTATGGAATCCTTTGTTTGTTGAAAAGTAAAGATGAAGTTGTTGAAGCGGATAAGCGCTACAAAGCAGAAGTTGAAAATCAGTTAAGCCTACGGATTGAGGAATTCGTAGTGATAGAGGGGGAGAATGTGAAGCATCATTCATTAAACGACTGCTCATTACTCACCTCAGTCTAACAGTGTTAGTCAAACGCAAAGTCGTACGCCTAAAAATATGTGGGGCAAGACGATCCTTACCGCTAATGCGATTCTCAACAGAACTACGCATAAGGATAAGGATAACTCTCCGTGTGAAACTTGGAAAAAATCTCACATACAAATGTTGTGATGTGGGGTGGCTTGGTAGAAGTTGGAATACCGAAATAGGTCAAGTTGGACCTAAGACTGTAAATTGCATATCTATTGTATCTGCAAATAACAGTAGTGCTTATCACCTCTTGGTGTCAAAGAATGCTGAATTCTTTTAAGATAACTTTCCTTGAGAAGGGAAAAAAAAGTAATTGCTCGAGGTTAACAAGAACCCGCGAGTGCCTAACTGTCCGGAACCAGACGTTCCAGAGCTACAGGACTTGAAAGTTATTGTCTATCCGGGACTTAAAATTCCAGATCTATAGAACTCAGGGATTTTAGATGTTGAACCGAGACGGAACAAAGAGGGGACAAATACTTGTTCCAGGACTTCTAGCTTGTATGGTTGAGAATGAGCCATGGACAATTAACAAATAATTGTCATGTCCAGAAGCGCTGCTTTGGAAAAAAGCTACAAAGAGAGAAATAGATTCTATCATATAGAACCATACTTGCGTAATGGTTGATCTTCCTCTGGGAAAAGAACTTTTGGGTTGTGAAAAAGGATACTCAAAAGTGAGTACAAAGTAGATGGATCTACTGATGAGTATAAGGCCTCGGCTACTTGTACATGTGCTCCCCTGTGAGTAGCTTAACATCCAGGGCCATTGCAGTCTTGCGCGGCATGGTTGTTGAAACAGCCTTCCTAACCGGAGAGTTGGAATAAGATGATCAGAGTTGGTTTGCTGGACTGTTGGGCTTCTTCCTGAACTTTCAATTTGGTCCCTGAAATGTTTACATTATGGTCCTGAAAGTTTCAGATAAAACAGAACAAGGAATCTGACCACAGAAATATTGATTCTGAAATTAGAAAACCAACAGTCTGAGAGTGAAAATTATATAAAAACAAAAGATATGTGTATCTCAAATGACATCTTAGGAATTGGATTTCTAAGACATCTAACGGACTAGTCTAACTCCAAACTCAGTTGTGAGATAATTGACAGTCTCGTTGAAGCCACCAATGGATATGAATCATAGTACTGATTGAAATCATGGTGCACCCATAGACAAGGAGCGATATGTACAGGTCACGTGTAGTTCAATGTAATGTACACACTACAACCGACCTGATATTGGCCTACAAATAGATCAGTTGAACTAAGGTTCACTAATGATCTTAATAAATTATCAATAGAAGGCGTTAAGTCGGATATGATGATATCTGAATTAATCGCTTATCTACGGATTATGGTATTCTGGATGTCCAGCGGTTCTGGGAGAACAAAGTGATGCAAACTGGACATCAGATATGAAGAACACCAAATGCCACAAGTAAATGTGTATGGTGGGTCTTGAAAAATCCTCTAAGCAAACTTGCATCGACCGATTCATGATGAAATCAGAGTTTATCTCTTTATACAAAGCATGAAAGAAGTTGAGTAACTTCATGACTCCTTAAAGGACGTCATTTATTGGGAGAAACTTGTGCCTTCAGCAGTTATACACTGTGGCTAGCCGGTAGGTTTCAGGTAGGACACGGATGACGGCGTCTGGACATATCTGTTAGGATCTGTCGGAGACATAAGACCGTATGATAGTTGATCATCACGGGTGTCACTTCCTTACTAACTAAGGGACTACCCGGAGATCAAGTGTTCTGCTTGTCTAGGGGAATAGGCTTAAAACCCAAACAATACGAACCATTGCGGTGGTAACCCAACCATACTGATTGGAGATCCTAAGAATTTGGTTCAATGGGAAAACTAAGCTGTAAAAGTTCAGTTAAGCGCTTCGGTGGAAGCAAGAGCACCTCGGATAATGATTTCTGTAGGGAAACATGAATCCAAAGTTGTTCCCGCGATAGACATTAAAGTGCTACCTGCATGGTGGGTAAAGGTTAAGCTTCCAAACCTTTAAACGATCCTCAAATTGTTGAGGTTAAGGTTGGGGAAACTTTTAATGATTCCTAACACTCGTGAAGTGGGGTATAGCAGGATACCTTGTAGGAGATCACCTATTTAAGTGTGAGGACAGGCTTCTTCAAATGAACACACTTAAGAATCCAAGATTGTCCACGGCCATAACGGAAAAAACCATAAGAATGGAAACGAATAAGGAGAGTTATTGTGTTGGTATCATTGTCTTAGCTTACACTAAACACTGATGGTTCAAGACATCACGTTCACCGCGCAGTAAGTAAGTCCGGTGGTATTTAACTAGGGAAGGTTCAAAGCAGAAGCTACATCTCCTGATGCAATATCTTTTCGCTGAAAGATTGCTGAAAGTTGGCACCTTGTGTGTGCGCCAAAATCTCTTTCAAGAGGGGATTGTTGGAAATTTTCCTTTGGTGGGGAGGTGCATCCACCCATATTTAATGAATTAAACACTAGTGTTTCGCATGTTGGAGGCTTTGTCTCTTCACACATGCATAATCTACTAAGTGAGTAGATGACCGTAGGGCTAAGAATCGTCAAATTTAGTTGAGAAATGAAATATATATTGGTCCACAAAGTAAGGTGTTTGAGGCATGGAAATATGGTGTGGGACAAATATACCACATCGGTGGGAAAAGGAAGAATTGCTCTCTATATAAGTCTCTTAATTGGCTAAGGGTTTGGGACCCCAAGGGGTAACCCATTTGTTTAAAGGAGGGAGGACCTAGATGTGCTTGGGTTCAAGGCTAAGCCCACATGCGTGCCGCCGCCGCCCGCCCATCCCGTTTGGTCCGGTCTCGGGTCACGGGTCACGGGTCACGGGTCGTGGATCGTGGGACTTTCTGATATTATCACTTTGGACCCCAAATTGTTTAATATTTACAGTTTGGTCCCTATAGTTTCTGGAAAGTTGAATTTGGGAACGACGGAAGGCAGAAAGTTTCTGCCTACCGTTAGAGTTGATTTTTGGAGCATTAACCAGCCATTACTTGGGCAGTTGAGCAACCTCCTTCAATGGCCATAAACAGTCATTACTTGGATGTTTAATTCCCTCATTCAATGACCATTAACAGCCATGTCTTGGGCAGTTGAGCAACCTTCCTTATGCTATATATTGATGCTTTTTGTCTCAATTATGTTGCACATACAATAACGAAATACAGTAACGAAATACAGTGACGAAAAGACACACACATACACAAAATATACACAGCAGAGACACACTACTATATACACAGAGATAAAAACAGAAGAGATTCAGTCCAAAAATGTTGGACTAAAACAGAAACTCTTCCTTCCTTTTCCATTTCTTCAGCAAGGCGTTTCGTGTTTGTTTTCTTCGTCAAACTCAACCTATTTGCTTTGTAGCGTTGAGATTAAAGTGTTGTTTTATCTTGGGAGACTATTGCCCGCTAATGTAAAAGCATATATACGGGGCAATCTTGTCTTAAGGACAGAGTGCAATCACTCGACTCAACACACAGTTATAACGATCCACATTTAGTGTTTCTTAATTTCAGGTTATCAAGATTCAAGATTCAACAACTTTGCGGCAGTTCTGAAGATTGACTATTTGTTTATCCTTTCGAGCACCTGTAATATTTATTTACTTCCCGTACTGCTTTACAATATCCTACAATAATGGCCATTACTTGGACCATTATGTTGATACATTACTTGGGGGTTAAATGTCATCCATTACATGGCAATTGATTGCCATTGTGGGGCACTTAAAGAGGTCATCTTGCACACCTATAAATTGAAGCCTTGGCTCAATTCTATAGAGGAATATATATGAACATATGAACAGAAAAACAAGTTCACAACACCACAAGAGATCAGATTTTCCTGATAGCAATTCTTCTCTTAGCAATCTTCATTATTCGTGTTCTTCGCTGAGATCATTTGTGTAGGCTTTGGACACTTGATAATTTATTTTTTCATCTTGGGAGACTATTGTCCACACTTCTGTAAAGCCTATATACGGGGGAAATCTTGTCTTAAAGACAGAGGACCATCTCTCGACTCAGCCGGTGGTGTTGTGGTTTATCTAATTGGTTGCTAAGTGTTTCAGGTGTTAACTTAACAGACGAAGGACTCTAACCGCTCGTATTCTCAGCGGATCTACTAGCCACAAGTGTAGCAGTTCATGTTCTTGTATTTCCGAATACAAGTTCTATATTTGAAGTTTCATTCAAGATCAAGATATTGACAACTTGTTGTTGTCCTCTTTGTTGTTTATCCTTTCGATCACTGTAATAGTTATTTACTATTCCCGTTGTTGCTTTACATATTCCAACAATATCATCGATATCCCATTCTCGATGATCATTAGTCGAGGATATTTTAAGAGTTACGTTATAATATTAATATCTCACATTATTAATAACAGCGTAACCTACAGGGATGCATATTATAGAATATTATAAACAATCAATTAATAATTCAATAATTGCAAATGCCAAAATATTAATCTCCATTAATAATAATACGAATGTGTATAAAGTACATTTGTTCTAATATAGATTGTCTCTAGGATATAAATATACTTTCAATGGATACTCAATTCAATTAACTGTATTGTTGTTCTTTTGGTCTCAAGAAGCAGATAGTACTGTTGAGTGTTGGCCAATATGAGTTGCTGGACTTCCTAAAAATCCTGAAGCTGCAGTTTTAATTTATTTTCTTTGGTTTCTCTCTAATACCCTCTCATTGCGATCAGCTTGCTAGGTAACCTACATATACATTAATAGGGATAATACTATTCTATATATTTAATTTGAATATTAGGCTAGTACAAGTGGAAGTACTCGCTTTGAGCCTTTCTGATGTGTATGTTGTTTTGAGCATATTCTCGTGTCCCGTATTGGTTTTGTTTATATTTAAAAGTCATTGTGCAGGGAGAAAGTTCCCCTAAAACATGAATTCTAATGATTATTTATCCTCATAATCGCAAGCTACCTTCAGGAATGGAGTGAAAAAAAGATGGATTATACTCTTCTTTGTGGCAAACCAGAAAAGACCAAAGCTATGAAAGCTGGTAGCATTCGTCATGAGGCACTCGAACAAGAGGTATTCCCTATACAGAGTTTAGTCCTCCATTTATTTTACATTTTAACTGTCTCATCTCGAGTGGTTGAAGTCAGAAGTACTTTGATATGATATATATTTTGTATTGTCTGTATGTCCTTTTGGTGAAGGATAGTGGAGGGATAACATCAAGACCGATGCCAAATTCCAATGCTTTTATATGCTGAACATTTTCCATTTTCAAAGTGATTCTTTAGTATACTCTTTATGTTTTAGTTATTGCTCGATCTGAGCTTACTGTGGTTTTGAATATGTGCAGGTGATCAAAAAGGTAAAAGTTCATGTTGCGTCAGCGAAGATGTATGGGCATTAAAGTTCTTAAACTTCATAGTTGGTGTCAATCAGTTGTTATTTGATGGATTGACACGTGAATTGCCCTTGTGAGTCTCTTTTGCATCTTTTTTTTGTTCATAGTAATTTTTTATATTCCTATAAGTTAGTTTAGTTGATGATAGTATTCCAGATCAACCATCAATTTTAAGCTAATGATCTTATTTATGTGTGTGTTTCTAAAAACCTTTTTTGTTAAGCAAAAGAGGTGTGTGCATATTTAAGTGTCATGTCCAAACTTTATGACCCACTAATGAAATACCTTGACCATTTAACCTCAATTAAGAAGATGGAGGAGATGTAAGAGTCACCACCGTTTGATTCACCACTGTAACTCATCAACTTAAAACGTTTGACCTACCAACTAGATTAGTTTGGCTTTATTGCTGATCTAGAATAGAAAAAATAAATGTCTCATATCTAACAACTTAAACTTTATTATTCACGCAATAAAACAAAGTATCAGATTAAGCTAAGGTCTTCAAGTTTCACTGCTACCTATTATTAAAAAGAATTTTCACGTGTTTGGTCCAAGAAAATGCTTGCAGGTTAAGCAAATTATTCAAAATGAATAATGTATCCTCTTTCAATAGTTTAAACTTTTAGATCAGCTAATCACATAATTAAATAGATATAATCGGTTGATTAGAAGATTGCTTCAGCATTATGCAGATAGAATTCTTGGATTCATCTCGAGCTACGTGGTTTAGATAACGGACCCATGCACTGTGAATTTTTGTATTTCTTTCCCCTTTAGACTGTACACCTGGAAACATAGAGAGTATTAATGTATAGTAGGTCCTGTTCAGCCCTCTGGTTATGGTTTTTTACTTGGATGTTTCGCCGCATTTTTTACATTTTCCTTTGTTCAGAGTCCAGTTGTTTTCCTGTAAAGCACATATTTGTCCCCACATGTAAACACCTACTGACACCCATGACCATTAGGTGCATTTTCTTGCTGCATTTGTGCATGTAAGGCATTCCTACACGTCCATCAAAAATCGCTTGTGACTGAATGCACATCCTCATACTAATCCAGCTCAACCTTCTTTTTGTACACGGCGGATAGAATTTTCCTTGTGAACAAGTTCACTGATTCCTGCAAAGTAGAAAGTATGAAATATTCTTTATTATTTGCATCCTCATTAGCTGCTGAGATAATTCATTCAGTTCATCAGAGTAGGTTTTGCTGAAGGTGTATGGATGGTGGGAATTATTGATGAGATACGAATGCCGAAAGGACAAAGTGATGTTGGAAATTTACTAATGTGGAATTAAGTTTATCCCTTTATTTATGACTCGAATAATTGGGGCCCCGCACGTCGGAAACATCATTTCCACACACGTGCACATGTAGTGCCAAGTATCGCAAATATCATTAGTGAAAGAGATATTGGTACGTAAGTGAAACGTTTGAGACATAGAATGATGGACGGTTATTGGCCAAATGACAAGTATTCCACATTGGTAAACGAAGGAAGAAGTGTAAGATGAATCGAGTCGGAAGTCGCCGCAGAGCCGCGAAGGGCCGCGACGCAGCCCCATCGGAGCCGAGGCGCCGGAGCACCACGGCGCATCCCAGTCATCGCCGCAGCGCTAATTAGGTGCTAATTCGCAGAGCCGCGGCGCTTCGGAGGCAGAATGTTACGACGGAAAGATGAAAAGTTCTGACTTTTGGGCTGGTTTTGGAGCATTGAATCTCCATTATTTGGCATATGAATTCAGCCATTATTTGGTTGAATGTAACCCCTCAATAAGTGTCATTACATGGCTATTAAAAGCCATTAGTTGGCTAGTTGAGGGGTCATCTCCTTACACTATAAATTGAGGCATTTGGCTCAATTGTTCCACACTACCAAGAAATACTTACAGAATTTTCTGACATCTTCTTCTTCCTCTCTAGCAAGTTTACTTTACTCAAAGTTCTTCAAGAGTAACACTTGAGTTTTCTGTGCTCATTTGTTAAGTTGTTGTTGTATCTTGGGAGACTATTGCCTGACAACGTAGAAGGATATATACGGGGAAATCCTGTCTTAAAGACAGAGTGCCATCACTCGACTCAGCAAATTACAAGGAGTTTGTTTCGTTCTTGATTCCAGTTTGTTGTAATCTTTACTTTATCCTTTCTATCAATTTGTAATATTTACTTACTTCCCGTTTCCTGCAATTGTTGTAACCCATAATTTTAAGACAAGATTGTTGTAAGTGCTTAGAAAGATGACTGGAAGAGAACAACTCGATTCTGATGCTGCTGCTGCTACTCAACGCAACCCATCTGCCTTCCCTACTGCTGCTCAAGGCACACCTAATGCCTTCACTACTGCTCAAGGCTCATCCAACGCCTTTCCTGCTGCTCAAGGGAACGTTATAGTTCCTCCACCCTCTGGATTCCACCATGAACGCCCAGAAACGTTCATGGGCTTCAACTTCAAGAGATGGGAGCAGAAGATGTTATTTTATCTGACTGTTATGGGATTGGCTCGGTTCCTAACAGAAGATCCTCCACAAGCTGGAGATGAAGTGGACCCTTCGCCTATTGAAACGGTTGAAGGGGGCCAAGGTATCCATGTCATTAATGGCATGAAGATGGTTCTTGATGCATGGAGTCATAGTGATTTCATGTGTAAGAACTATATTTTGAACTGTCTGTCAGACCCACTCTACACGGTGTATTACACCGTAGGCACCGCCAAAGAGTTATGGAAAAAACTGCAGAAGAAGTGCAACGCATAGGATGCAGGTACAAAGAAATTCATCGTTGGGAAATTCCTGAAATTTCAAATGGTGGATAGCAAAACTGTGATGTCCCAAGTCCAGGAATTCCAAATGATTTTACATCACCTGGATTTGGAAGGTATGAAACCAAATGAGCAGTTTTTGGTTGCATCACTGATTGAGAAGTTACCTTCCTCATGGAATGAGTTTATGAGTTACTTAAAACTCAAGACAAATGAAATGACCTTTGAGAAACTTATTATCAAACTCCAGATTCAGGAAGATAATAAGAAGGCCTTGCCTAGGGGAAAACAACCCGCTGAGGCAAAGGCAAATCTGGCTGAGGCCAAAGAAAACCCAAGCAAGAAGCGCAAGTTCCAGAAAGACGGCAAGACCCAAGCGACGGAGAAGTTCAAGGGGAACTGTCACCACTGTGGGAAACCTGGTCATATGATCAAGGATTGCCGCAAGCTCAAGACTGAGCAACAAGAGAAGGCCAAGGCACAAGCTAATGTCGTCAAAGATAGGCTTCTAGACGACATAATTGAGGAGTTCTCGGCGGTGGTTCTTGAAGCAAACCTTGTTGAGAATCCCATGCAATAGTGGATGATACGGGTGCTACTATACACATCTGTTCCAACAAAGATGCCTTCTCCACTTATACACCAGTTACAAACAAGAAGTTGTTCATGGGTAACAACGCTTCCTCTGACGTGCTGGGGGTAGGAAAGGTAGTCCTGAAGATGACTTCTGGAAAGGAGCTCACTCTGAAGGAGGTGATGCATGTCCCTGAGATTAGGAGGAATTTAATTTCAGGTCATTTATTGGTTAATGCTGATTTTAGGCTAGTATTTGAGTCCAATAAATTTGTAATCACCAAGAATGGAACGTTTGTGGGAAGCGGATTCATTTGTGAAGGCATCTTCAAAGTTAACGACATGTCTGTAATACGTGCAAGCAATAATATTGAAGTTTCTTCTTACTTGCTTGAGTCCTCTAATTTATGGCATCATAGATTAGGACATGTTAACTATAAGTCCATCTAAAGGTTGGTTAAGGTAGAGTTGTTTCCATCTATCGACGTAAACCCTCAACATAAATGTGAGGTATGCGTAGAGGCAAAACTCACAAAGATTTCTTTTTGATCCGTCGAAAGGAATACCGCTCCTCTAGAACTCATTCACACAGATATATGTGATTTGAAGTTTGCACAAACTAGGGGAGGGAATAAGTACTTTGTGACATTCATTGATGATAGCACAAGGTATTGTTACCTTTACTTGTTGAAAAGTAAAGATAAAGCCTTTGAAGTGTTCTGACGTTACAAAACAGAAGTTGAAAACCAACTAAGCATGCAAATTAAATCCATTCGTAGCGATAGAGGGGGAGAATACGTAGCGCCATTTGAGGAATATTGTGTCGAATCGGGCATTGTTCATCAAACGACGGCTCCATACTCACCTCAATCAAACTGTGTTGCGGAATGCAAGAACCGCACGTTGAAGGAAATGATGAATGCCTTGCTCATCAATTCCAGTCTTCTCCAAAATATGTGGGGAGAAGCTGTCCTTACCGCTAATACGATTCTTAATAAATTTCCACGTAAGGGTAAGGACAAAACTGCATATGAATCATGGAAGGGAAAGAAACCTATAAATATTTAAAGGTGTGGGGTTGTTTGGCAAAGGTCGAAGTGCCTAAGCCAAAGCAGGTCAAGATTGGGCCTAAGACTGTAGATTCCATTTTCATCGGATATGCAAATAACAGTAGTGCTTATCTCTTCTTAGTGCATAAGTCAGATATTTCAGATATCCATGGGGGTACAATCATGGAATCAAGGAATGCTCAATTCTTTGAGGATACTTTTCCTAGAAAGGAAAGAGACATAACCTCTTGCAAACGAAGTTATGAACAAAGCTCTCAGGAACCGGGAGTCGTTGACGGCCCGAATCTAGATGGTTCAGATCTAGTGGATCTCGAAGTGGCTGAATATCCGGAATCTAGTGTTCCAGATTCTCAGAACTTGGAGACTCCAAAGATGGAACTAAGGCGAAGTAAAAGGGCTAGGAAGGATAAATCCTTCGGTCCTGACTTTGTAACTTATATGGTTGATGATAAACCAAGGATAATTGCTGAAGCATTGTCAACTCCAGAGGCACCGCTCTGGAAAGAAGCTATTGAGAGTGAAATAGGCTCCATTCTGCATAACCATACTTGGGAGTTGGTTGATCTTCCTCCGGAAAATAAACTGTTGGGTTGTAAATGGATACACAAACGGAAGTATAAAGCAGATGAGTCTATAGATAAGTACAAGGTCAGGTTGATAGTCAAGGGTTATCGGCAGAAGGAAGGCCTTGACTATTTTGACACGTACTCCTCGGTGTCTAGGATGACGTCCATACGAGTATTCATTGCGATCGCAGCATTGCGTGACCTTGAGACACATCAAATGGATGTCAAGATAGCCTTTCTAAATAGTGATTTGGAAGAAGAAATTTATATGGAACAACCCGAGGGGTATGTCATTCCAGGGGAAGAGAAGAAAGTCTGTCGACTTGTCAAATCTCTGTACGGGCTAAAACAGGCCCTGAAGCAATGGCACGAAAAAATTATTAGTACTCTACTGTCGAAGGGTTTCTCCATTAATGAGTGTGACAAATGTGTCACACGAAAGGTAATTCTGACTCGTTCGTCATGATATGCATGTACGTAGATGACATGTTGATCACAGGGAGCAGTCCTAGCTTGATCCTAGAGACTAAGAACATGTTGAAACAATGCTTCGACATAAAGGATATGGGTATCGCAGATGTCATCTTAGGTATAAAGATCTCTAAGACGTCTGACGGACTGGTTTTATCTCAGTCTCACTACATCGAGGATGTGTTGAGAAAGTTTGAGATGTTTGACAGTTCGCCTATGAAGTCACCACTGGATAGAAATCAAAAGCTTGATAAAAATTGTGGTGCACCCATATGCCAGGAGCAATATGCACAGGTGATTTGGAGTTTGATATACATAACAAACTGCACCCAATTGATGTTGCTTATGCAGTCAACAAGTTGGATAGGTTTACCCGTAATCCAAGTAATGATCATTGGAAGGCGTTGAATCGGGTACTACGATACTTGAAATACACGCAAAATTATGGGGTGCATTATTCGAGATATCCAACTGTACTAGAGGGGTACAGTGATGCAAACTGGATATCTGATATAGAGAACACCAATTTCACCAGTGGGTATATATTTACAATTGGTGGTGGGGCTGTGTCTTGAAAATCCTCTAAGCAAACTTGCATCGCCCGATCCACGATAGAATCGGAGTTTATCGCTATAGACAAAGCAGGAGAAGAAGCTGAGTGGCTTCACGACTTTTTAGAGAATGTCCCTTGTTGGGACAAACCCGTACCTTCTGTAATCATTCACTGCGACAGTCAGTCGGCTCTAAGAAGGGAACGGAGTTCTATATACAACTGCAAGTCTCATCATATTCGACGAAGACATAAGACCGTTAGGTAGTTGATCACCACGGGTATAATATCCATTGATTACATAAAATCAAAGGATAACATAGCGGACCCACTAACAAAGCGCTTACCCAAAGATCAGATGTTCTGTATGTCTAGGGGAATGGGCTTAAAACCCAAGCTTTAAGGACCAATACGGTGGTAACCTAACCTTACTGACTGGAGATCCCATGAATTAGGTTCAATGGGAAAACTAAGTTATAAAGGTTCAGTTGAGCGCTTCGGTGGAAGTATGAGCACTTCGGATAGTGATTTTTGTAAAGAAACATAAATCCAAATACGTTCCTGCGATAGACGTTAAGTGTTATCTGCAGTGTGGGTAAAGGTTAAGTTTCCAAAACCCTTAATGATCATCAACGGTTGAGGTTAGGTTTGGGGAAGCTCTTAATGGTTCCTAACACTTGTAAAGTGGGGTAGAGCAGGATACGTTGTAGGAGACCACCTATTTAAGTGCGAGGAGAGGCTGCCTCAAATGAACACACTTAAGAATCTAAGAAGTGTCCACGACCACAACACAGAGTAAGGGAAGTTGTTGTGTTGATTCCGTTGACTTGGCTTACACTAAACACTGACGGTTCAAGACATAACGTTCACCACGCAGTAAGTAAGTCCGATGGTATTCAACTATGGAAGGTTCAAAGCGGAAGCTACCTATCCAGATGCAACATCTGTCCGCTGAAAGATTGCTGGAAATAGGCACCTTGTGAGTGCACCAAAATCTCTTTCAAGAGGAGATTGTTGGACATTTACTAATGTGGAATTAAGTTTATCCCATTATTTATGACTCGAACTATTGGGGCTCCGTACGTCGGAAACGTCGTTTCCACACACGTGCACACGTAGTGCCAAGTATCGCAAATTTCATTAGTGAAAGAGATATTGATACGTAGGTGAAACGTTTGAGACATAGAATGATGGACGGTTATTGGCCAAATGACAAGTATTCCACGTTGGTAAACGAAGGAAGAAGTGTACGAAGTGTAAGATGAATCGAGTCGGAAGTCGCTATGAGTCACGAAGGTCGCGCGCAGCCCCATCGTGAGCCGAGGCACGGAGTGCCGCGGCGCCCTCACCGCCAAGCGGCTTAATTGGGTGTTCAGCCACTGGAGTCACGGTGCCGCAACGCTAAATCGCAGAGCCGCGGCACTTCGGAGGCAGAATATTGCGACGAAAAGATGAGAAGTTCTGACTTTTGGGCTGGTTTTGAAGCATTGAATCTCCATTATTTGGAACATGAATTCAGCCATTATTTGGCTGAATGTAACCCCTCAATAAGTGCCATTACATGGCTATTGAAGGTCATTAGTTGGCTAGTTGAGGGGTCATCTCCTTACCCTATAAATTGAGGCATTTGGCTCAATTGTTCCACACTACCAAGAAATACTTACAGAATTTTATGACATCTTCTTCTTCCTCTCTAGCAAGTTTACTATACTCAAAGTTCTTCAAGAGTAACACTTGAGTTTTCTGTGCTCATTTGTTAAGTTGTTGTTGTATCTTGGGAGACTATTGCCTGACAACGTAGAAGGATATATACGGGGAAATCCTGTCTTAAAGATAGAGTGCCATCACTCGACTCAGCAAATTACAAGGAGTTTGTTTCGTTCTTGATTCCAGTTTGTTGTAATCTTTACTTTATCCTTTCTATCAATTTGTAATATTTACTTACTTCCCGTTTCCTGCAATTGTTGTAACCCATAATTTTAAGACAAGATTGTTGTAAGTGCTTAGAAAGATGACTGGAAGAGAACAACTCGATTCTGATGCTGCTGCTGCTACTCAACGCAACCCATTTGCCTTCCCTACTGCTGCTCAATTGTTGTAACCCACGAGTGATGCATATCCAATCTTAGTTAACACAAAAACACGAGTGAGAGCTAGCCTTCCTTCTGAACCGTAACGGAGGAATGGAAGGTATAGTTTTGCACTTAATGTTGAATAGTAAAGAAACTTTAATATGGTGCATCTATTGGATGAAGATCTGAGAGATGCAACATATCTAAATTTATTTACTATTCTAAATGTACTTGGGCACAAAATCTGATGAACTGATGATCCCTTTTATGGCAGGCTTCAGCTAATGTGCTACAAGTATTTGTGGGACAGCTTGGCGGCTGATGAATTCTTCTTCTCTCTGAATCCTTATCACATTTTATCTGCAGAAATCAGAGAAAATACTGTTAAATGTGGTTTCCCTGCAGAGGTATTACCCAAAAAAAGATTTTTAGGATTATATTATTAGTTTCATATTTTAATGAAAAAGAAGAAAAGGTACGTAATTTGAAGATGTTGTAGGATCATGAGTCAAGAACCTGAGCGAGCAGCCAATCCGTTTGGTCTCTGAGCGAACTCTTAATATTTGGCTTGCAGTTAACAGTTACTTGAAGGCATAAACTTGAGTTCTCTTAGGATCTTTCTTTTCTTTCTATTTCTCAAAATGTTTACTCGTTCGGGTCCTTTGGGATTGAGGCGTTACTGTTGTATTTCTCACAATTTCCCCTTGCTGTGAAGCCTTTTCTTCATCCATCTTCCCAGTGTGATCAAGATGAGAAATGGACGCTTCAATAAATCCTAATGATCATGATGATTAATTATGTCATGTCGGGATAAAAAATAAATACAACTTTACTTCAGGGGAAAATGACTAAAAAGAGTTTGTGGTTGGGGGAGGGGGAGGGGTGTTCTAAGTTCTTTACAACACAACTGAATAGGTGTCTAGTTTATTGTGGATGATGGAGATTCATCTTGGTTTCCTGCTATCAGAATCTTACTGATGATTTTAGCCTTTGGAAATATTTGGTTTATAGCTTGTGTTTGTTCGCATCCAACTCTTGGCTGTCAATGCAGACTCAATGATATGTTGAGGTACTCTCGTAATACTTGGTGCATGCTTCCACCAGCACATGAGCAACTACTGTTGAGGTGATTTGGAATTTCATATAGTAAGCTAATGTTTCATATTTTTCAGATAGTAGAAATAGAGATTTTCTTCTAACTTCTACCAATATATCCCTGTCCAAGTTGCTTCAGTTTCTGTCGATGACATCTTTCTCTGTTTCTTTCTTTTGGCTAGTGAGATGTTTGAAATTGACCTGTGAAATCATTGCCCTTCCATATTAGAAAGAGTTCCTTTATTTTTTAGTTGTTTTCTATGTTCTTTTGTTAGAAATATGAAGCTCAACTAGAACTGAGTTCCTTCATAGAAGAAAAGATACCAAGGTTGGACTACAATGAAGAACTGATCTTAGAGATTATTATCTGACGACTCTTAATTTATTTGCTTCTGTATGAAAAGCTCAGAACTGCCCTCATGTTTCTAATACTTTCACCCAAGTTCTTTATATATTCAGTGTATACTTTTTTGTTCTGATTTAGTTTCATTAATTACTTTTTACGATTAGACATGGTCATTCATTCGATTCAATATTTGATTATCACGTGTGAAAATCACTTCCTAGCCCCACAAGTTTCACCGTTAAAAGTGATAAATATAAAATTGCTATTTAAATAATTACAATCAGTTGCATAATCCAAACCAAACAGGCCCAAGAAAGTTCATTTGCTAAAAGCTTCATTCCATGCATTAGAAGAGACCCTTTTTACATATTAAATATTAGTAATGAAAGAAATAATCCCTTGATTATTTTCATTGATTGAAAGAGTATATATACATTTACATATTTCCATAATAGGAGAATCATATTTCTATTCTATTCCTAAAACCTTATTCTACTTGGATACTAACAAGGGGTGGCCAGTGGACCGGGCTCGGAACCGACAGGCCGGGTTTGGCGGGATCGAGTCAGGGCTTGACGGGGGAAGGGCGGGATCAGGTCGGGTCGGGTCGAGTCAGGCGGGATCGGGATAAGCGGGATTTGCCGAAGTCCCGCCCCGATCCCGATCCCGGCGGAATCGGGTCGAGTCGGGATTGGGTGGGTAGGGATCGGGATCCTGGGCGATTTTTTTTTTTTTGCACTTAATTTAAAAAATAACATATATATAAAAAAAACTCAATAATTAAACAAGACAAGATAGTGTAATAAAAATATTACAAGGCTGTTTTTGTGCCTCTTGTATTATTTAATAGACATATACTTTTTTTGTAATACTAATACAATTGTCAAAATTGCAACTTTGTGGTGTTGTTCAAAAGTTGCAAATTACATAGTAAAATTGCAATTAAAAAAATTACATTCTGAAAAAAAACATGTTCTAGTTTCTTGATAATTTCATGTGATTCTTCGCTTGGAATTGGTATTTGTTGGTCAAATTGCTCCACGTCGCTTCCACCACCTTCGGATAAGATTTCGTTGTAGTTTTCATCTTCTTCTTCGTTGATCTTCGGTTGACCGCACCTTCTCCGCTCCGCTCGTATCCAATCTCTGAATAATACTACAATCTCCAAACTGTCTCCAGCTAATGAGTGTATGTGCTCTCCTATTTGACATATACCGGAAAATTCTTTTGTTGCTTGAAAAAATTTCTCTAAAAATACAATAAGTTCGGAAATTTTTATCCAATCGCTATCTACAACCATATCAGCTGGATTTTGATTATAAGAGTTAAAAAATAAAGTTATAGATTTTCTATAGTCATAAGCAACAAGTAGTTGCTCGTATAAATAATTCCACCTAGTGGGTACTTCTTCTGGAATTTTTCTATAAGGTAGTTGGCAATCGTGACAAGTTTTTTTATATTCTTTTCTTCGTTGTATTCTATTATTTTTTTAAATAAAGTTTATAGCAAATTGTATTTTACTAAGAATGTCTTCAAAAAGTGATAGACTATCCTTTACAATTAAGTTATATATATGGCACGTACATTTTATATGAAAATGATCGGGAAAAGATGGAGTTAAACTATTTTTAAAAATTGTAATAGTGTAATTGTTAGAAGAAGTGTTATCTAATGTAATAGTCATAATTTTATCAGTTATTCCGTAATAATCGCACACTTGATAAATATTTTCTGCAATAAAAGTATCAATGTGCCTATCATTTATATATCTATACGCTAAGATACGTTTTTGCATAGACCATTTATAATCTATCCAATGACAGGTTATCGTTAAATAATCATGGCTATTAGAACTACGGCCTATATCAGAAGTGATAGCCACTTTTCCATTAAAATGATATAATGAATAACGTAAATATTGTTGATATTCATGTATGAATTTAAATACATCTCTCTTAACAGTTGATCTAGGAAAACCGTTAAAAGCAGGATTATACATATCTCTAATGTAATGAATAAAACCGGGAGATGAAGGAAATGAAAAAGGCAAACCCTCCACCACAACTAATTTTGCTATTTTTTCCCTATCTCTATTTAGAGCCTACAATTCCCCCCGTCATAGGGTTAATTTGATCATGTACTTGGTCCGGAACAGTATCAGTATGTGAACCTTGTCCCGATGGAGCAGACATTTGCGCACCCGGTTTTGAAGCCTCGTATTGGGCATACCTAGCTGGATGAACCCTTACTACGTGTCTCATTAAACCCTTCATCCCACCGTGACCTTTTCCAGTTTTAAATTTTAAAACATCTTTACAAATTTTACATCTAGCTACTTGATTCTCTACGTCCCTATAAAAAAATGTCCATGCATATGATTTTAATGATCGTTTTGCTGGACCTCGTCTCATACTAGGGGGAATATGAGGCATTTCAGTTGAAAGTGCACTAGTGGGTGTGTTGTCATCTACATTAGTGGGTGTATCATCTAGATCATCGTCTAAATTAAAGTCTTCTTGAGTTCCAGAAAATAGCTCCTCGTCTAAATCTAATGGTATTGTAGGAAAATGTTCAGTATCAACAAAATCATCATGTGTAGGAATAAGATTCTGTCTAGAAATATGACATTTGCCCTTGTTGCCCCTACTAGAAGAATCATGACTCCTACCCGTAAGCATAAGTTTAAATTCTTCCACTATAAATTTATAATTATACTAATAAATAATTAAAGTAAATAAAATTAAGTGATCTAAATAAAATAAACAGAGCAACGGGCAAGTGCTTGGTAAGCCAACAACCTAGTGAACCGGGCGAGGCACGCGAAGGCACATTGAGCAAGTACGAGAAATTGGCAACAAACAACAATAATTTAATGAAGGAACGAATGTACCAAACGCCGACGTAACGTCGACGTGTAATCGAGAGGTTGAAAATTGAAACTTTGCTCGATGGAAGATCCTCAAGCTAGTTGCCAACTTCACTCCCAAATGAATAAATAAAATTGAATATTTAGTAGATAATGTAGAGATAGATTGAGTATTGAGAGATTAGAGAAATTATAGGAAGATTTGTGAGAAAGATGAAGAGAAAATGGGGTATTTATAGTTGAAAATTTGAGTTAAAGTGTAAATATAATAACTTATGGGTTAAAAATAAATATTAAGGGGGTAGGGGGCTGGGGGAGGCCAAAAATGGCCGTTGCACAACGGCCAAAATGTAAAATGGTCGTTGGTGCAACGATTATTTTTGTAAAAGGGGAGGTTTCGGGCGGGATCGGGATCGGGTCAGGACATGCGGGCCTGGGGCAGGCCGGGACGGGTCGGGACGAGACCATGTCCCATCTCGGTTCGAGTCCCGTTACCGCAATTTTTTTCTTTTAAATAGTCGGGTTCGGGGCGGGACCGGGGCGGGCCGCCCCGGCCCACTGGCCAGCCATAATACTAACTATACAATTATGGTAAGTATACAATACTAATTACACTCAAAATACTACCTAAACTAATATACAAAATCTGAAATATACATATGATATATTGTATATCATATGTATATTTAACACACACCCGCAGTCATAGCGGGCAGTCTTCAAACGCTAAGACTGTCCCTAAAATCTTCAAAAAGGACCGAGGGAAGACCATTTGTAAAGATGTCTGCAATTTGATACCTGGAAGGGACATGGCAGACGCGTACTTGACCTCGAGCAACCTTTTCGCGAACAAAGTGAATGTTCATCTCGATATGTTTAGTGCGCTGGTGCTGAACTGGATTATCAGAAAGGTAGATGGAACTAACATTATCACAATAAACCAAGGTCGCTTTCTGAATAGGACACTGAAGTTCTAACATCAAATTACGTAACCAACATGATTCAGAGACCACATTAGCTACCCCTCGATACTCGGCTCTGCACTGGAACGGGATAAAGTCGACTGACTATTCGCAGACCATGAGACCAAGTTATTACCAAGAAACATACAATAGCCAGACGTAGATCGTCTGGTGTCCGGACAGCCACCCCAATCAGCATTTGTATACGAGACAAGTGTTCACGTTGATGAATGGTATAAATGCAAGTCATTGTTAAGTGTACCCTGAATGTACCGAATGATGCGTTTGAGCGCATTCATGTGCTCAACTCTAGGATCATGCATAAACAAACACACATGTTATACGGCATACGTAATATCTGGTCCGGTGAATATAAGATATTGAAGGGCCCATGCAAGACTGCGATAGCGGGTTGGATCCTCGTATGGTGTGTCGGCTGCAACACCAAGCTTGGTCTTAGTATCAACTGGAGTAGAAGTGGACTTACATGATTACATCCTAGCCCTCTCAATGATCTCAACTGCATACTTCCTTTGAGATAAGAACAACTCACATGCATAACGAGTGACATCAATCCCCAAAAAATAACTCAAGGGCCCCAAGTCTTTCATAGCAAACTCAGAACTGAGCATTGTCATGATAGACTGGCATAATGCATCGGAAGAGGCAGTCAAGATAATATCATCCACATATAATAGTATATAAGCCAAAGAAGAACTGCGATGATATATGAACAAGGAATTATTCAACCTGCTGTGAGTGAACCCAATAGTTGAAACATAGTCGGCAAACCTCTTATACCAGGCTCGTGGAGACTGCTTAAGCTCATATAAGGACTTTTTCAACAAACATACATGATGAGGATATTTGGGATCCCTAAACCCCAAGGGTTGATGCATATAGATTGTTTCCTTGAGATCACCGTGTAAGAAAGCATTCTTCACATCTAACTGATTAATGGGTCATGCTTTCGAAAGAGACAAGCTGAGCACAGTGCGAATGGTAGCCGATTTGACCACCGGACTAAACGTCTCACCACAATCCACACCAACATGTTGAGTCTTACCATCACCTACAAGACGAGCCTTATGTCTCGCAAACGAACCGTCAGAATTATCCTTATGAGCAAAAATCCACATAGACCAAATAATATTAACTCCAGATGGACGGGCCACTAACTCCCACGTCTTATTATCAATAAGAGCATTATATTCGTCGGTCATAGCAATTTTCCAATTCGGGTCATTTAAAGCAGACACTGGGTTACAGGGCAGAGGAGATTTAAGAACATTAGAATTTAAATTAAAATGTCTTTTTGGTTTAAAAATACCCCGTTGACTACGAGTGACTGGTCTTTGACTCGGGGAAGAATTGGGCGGATTTTGGGAATTTTCTAGACTCGGGACGGACTGGGCGTGACGATGGGCTTCTTTGCCCAACACGAAGCGACGCAACATCGAGCGAGGCTGGACCGGTTCGATGTTGGGCTGGGTGGCTCAAATCTTTGGCCTTGATGATGAGGCTGTGGATAGGGTGCAGACGGACCCGATGGGACCAGGCGATGGGCCCGCTGGAGGATTTAGGGTGCAGGAGATGTCCAAAAACTGGTGAATAATATACGAGGATATACCATCATCCAAAAAATTATACGAACTCGGCACGGGATTACTAACCTTAGCAAACGGAAATTGGATTCATCAAAAATTACATGGCGACTAATGATGATTTTATTAGAAGATAAATAAAAACATTTGTAACCACGATGATTGGACGGATAACTCAAGAACACACATTGAGTAGAACGGGCCTGAAGTTTGTTAATTGTGGTGGAAGGAAAGAGTGGATAACACAAGCACCCACAGACCCTAAGATGTGAATACGAAGGAGTTTTATTATGTAAAATTTGAAGGGGGGAAGAATATGTCAAACCTTTGGAAGGAATAATGTTAAGAAGATATGTAGCCATTTGTAGAGCATGATGTCAAAAAGACGGGGGTATGGAAGCATGAATTAGTAAAGGGCGGACAATACTATTAATGGTACGAATTTTGCGTTCGGCTTTCCCATTTTGTGAAGACGTATGAGGTCAAGAAAAATGAAAATTGATCCCATTATTTGCACAAAATTCCCGAAACACCCCATTGTCATATTTAGGGATGGCAACGGATCGGATCTGGATCGAATCCTACTAAATCCAGATCCAGATCCGTGTTTCTTACCTGGATCCAGATCCATCGGTTCCATAAAAATCATATCCAAATATGGATCCATCGGATCTACCGGGTCCACGGCTCGGATCTGGATCGACATGTAAACAAATTTGCCTTGCTAAGAATGTAACCTTGCTAAGAATTTTGTTTTTTAACTGACAAATGATTTTTACTTAGCTAACAGTTTACTGTGTTTCAATTTTGAAATGTTCATATGAGATATTTTGTTCGTTGTCTCGTTTTGATTGTGAGCTATTAATTGAAAATGTTGGACAATGACAATAGTTGTGAAAAATGTTGATTAATATTTCCACAATGCAGAACTTGTATGTGCTTGGAATCTTCACAAATGAAGTGAATATAATTTTAACTACTTGTCTATGGAGATGTTAGTCATTCACTAATATAACATTTATTTTATTATCGAAGTTACCTCTTTATTTTTTAGTTTTTGAGTTAACGCAGGGATAAATTAAACTTGTTTTGAGAATTAAACTTGCAAGGATGTGCTTAGCAATTTTAAGAAAATACTTATAAAATTACATTCTATGTTATGAATATATTTAATAAAAAATGGATCAACGGGTCGGATCTGGATCGGATACAGATCTCAAACAAGATTCAGATCCAGATCCGATCCGTCATAAACGGATCCGGGTCCGATCCAGATCCGTCGGGTCTAAATTTTGAAGATCCATATCCTATAAAATGGATCTGGATCCACCGGGTCCAAGATCCACTGCCATCTCTAGTCATATTCTTTGCCATTATTATCACATTGGATATTTTTTATTTCACGTTCGAATTGGGTTCTAATGAAAGCTCTAAATTTTAAGAAGACGGGAAAAAATTGAGATTTTTTCGCTATTGGAAAAGTCCACAAAAACTTAGAATAATCATCCAAAAAGAGAACATAATACCGATGACCCAAAGAACTAAGAACAGGAGACGTCCATAGATCACTATGAATAATATCAAATGGCATTAAAGTATGAGAATTAGAGTCTACAAATGGCAACTTAACTATTTTCCCTAAAGAACAAGATTGACAATTCGGAGTGCTACGCTCACCCTTACAAGAATTAAAATTGTTTTTCTCTAAGGAAGATAAAATAGACGATCTCGGATGACCTATACGAGCATGCCACAAGGAAGGAGCACGGGCTACAAACGCTGACTGCAAGGCTTGACTCGATGGACCGGAACATAGCGTGATAGGATAAAGATCTCCCCTACTATCACACCTCATGAGAGGACTCCCCGTTTTGAAATCCTTCACAGAGAACCCAAATGGATCAAATTCTATGGACACAGAATTATCAGTGGTGAATTTTCAGACAGACACCAAATGTTTAATCAATTTTGGAGCGTGAAGGGTATTTTTCAAAATAAGGGGTGGATGAAGGGAGACAATGTTTTATGACCATAACCACGAATTGGAATTAAATTACCATTACCAACAATTATACCATGATTGTTTCTCAAATTGGAATAAGACGAGAGAGTACATGAATCGGATGTCATGTGAGTAGTGGCGCCGATGTCCATGTACTAATTTGGGTTCGAAGGATTTATTCCAAGCGTGTGCATCGTGGCTTCTATGTCGGTAGGAGTAGGCCCCGCTGCATGATGGGCCTGGTGGAGCCCAGGCCTGCCTCCCTGCTGACCCGGTACCCCACTGGATTGTTGGACCAAGACTGGGCTGGAGTAGCTGGATCGAAAAGAAGGCTGAAATTGGGCCCAATTACCGTGGGCTGGAGGCGTTGAAACTTTGTCGTCGACATAACGAAAGAACAATAGGTAATTTGAGGAGAAAATAAAAGAACACCACCGACGGTCACGGAATCCGGTAAGGGGGGCAGAAACCGAGCACAAGGTCGACAGAAAAGAGGTTGGAAAAATAACCTAGACTTATGATACCATGAAAGAAATAATCCCTTGATTATTTTCATTGATTGAAAGAGTATATATACATTTACATATTTCCATAATAGGAGAATCTTATTCCTATTCTATTCCTAAAACCTTATTCTACTTTGATACTAACTATACAATTATGGTAAGTATACATACTAATTACACTCAAATACTACCTAAACTAATATACAAAATCCAAAATCTATTGTATATCATATGTATATTTAACAAGTAAATTTTTTAGATTCTTTTCTGCAGGTATGAATTACAAGAAGATCAATCATTGCTTGGTGAAGATCAGTTTGAGTATGATCTTTACTGGGTAAAGGGTCAAATAAAGTCTTCATTAGAGGTGTGGCGAGGCGAAAGAGAAGCCAGTTTCACCCTTGAAGACAAGCGCTGGAAATGCAGGTCTTGCAAGTTTGCTTCTGAATGTCCAGACAACAATTGTGGATCTCCAAGAAGAAAGGACACTGAAGGCTAACTGCTAAGTTTGGAAAGACTAGTTTCCAACTAGATCCTTAATAAATTAAGTTCACGTTTTGAGAATATACAACATTGGAATCTCTGTATCAAGCCTGATGGATAATTTGGAGAATAGATAAGGTATAGGTTAACTTGTATTGATAGTGTAAAATTTCTTTACATTGTCAGTAAATATATAACTTAAACTCTATGAACTTGGTGTATACGATTGGGGTCAAAGAAGCTAGAAGTTTTTATACTCCGGTAGGTACATTCTGAACCTGAAAATTCATTGTTGTACCAATTCTTGTTTTTGCAGTGTAGGTTATTCATTTTATCTTGTAATTTTTATTCACCATCATTTCATTGTTGTTTGTGATATCAAAGGTATTGTCATGGTCACTGTGATTGATATCCGTTAAATATACGCAGGATGGTTGATGGATTCCTCTCCCTTTTTTGAGTACAATGATTCCTTTGTTAAAAAACAAAGGTGATATCCATAGTTGCAACAACTATAGGGGTATCAAGATGCTAAGCCACACTATGAAAGTTTGGGAAAGAGTCGTGGAGATGAGGGTGAGAAGAGGAATGTCTATCTCCGAGAACCAATTTGGATTCATGCCAGGGTAGTCGACTACAGAAGTCATCCATCTTATTAGGAGGTTGGTGGAGCAGTATATGGAGAGGAAAAGAGACTTATATATGGTTTTCATCGACATCGAGAAGGCATACGACAGAGTCCCTAGGAAGGTTCTATGGAGATACTTTGAGGTTAGAGGTGTACCTGTGACATACACTAGAGCAATCAAGGATATGTATGATGGAGCCAAGACCAGGGTACGGACAGTAGGAGGAGACTCAGAGCACTTTCCAGTGATGATGGGGCTGCACCAGGGATCAACTCTTAGCTCATTCATATTTGCCTTGGTGATAGATGGACTGACGTGACAAATCCAAGGGGGGTTCCATGATGTATGTTATTCACAGACGACAGTCTTGATTGATGAGACCCGCAATGGAGTGAACGCTAAGCTGGAGGTTTGGAGACAGACTTTGGAGTCTAAAGGGTTCAGTTTGAGTAGGACCAAGACGGAATACTTTGAGTGCAAGTTCAGTGACGGGAGCGATCTTGAGACCGGCGTGGAGGTGAGGCTTGGTACCCAGGTCATTCCAAAGAAAGGGAGCTTCAAGTACCTCAGGTCTATTATCCAAGGGAATGGAGAGATTGATGACGATGTCACACATCGTATTGGGTCAGGGTGGATGAAATTGAGGATCACATCTGGAGTATTGGGCGATTAAAATGTGCCACCAAAACTTAAAGGCAAGTTCTATAGGGTAGTGGTTAGACCGACCATGTTGTATGGGGCGGAGTGTTGGCCGGTCAAGACATCGCACACCCAAAATATGAAAGTTGCGGAGATGAGGATGCTAAGATGGATGTGTGGCCATACAAGGAGGGATAGAATTAGAAATGATGATATCAGGGACAGAGTGGGAGTGGACTCGGTGGAGGATAAGATGCGAGAAACTAGGTTGAGATGGTTCGGACACGTGCAGAGGATAGACATAAATGCCAGTGCGGAGGTGTGAAAGGTTGGCTATGTACGGGTACAAGAGGGGTAGAGGTAGGCCGAGGAAGTATTGGAGAGAGGTGATTAGACAGGATATGGCGCAGGTGCAACTCACTGAGGACATGACCTTAGATAGGGGGTTATGGAGGACACATATTAGGGTAAAATGATAGTAGGTAGTCCAACATAGTCCTACCTACGCTTACAAACTGGTAGTTGTAGTATTATTATTATTGTAGGCTCGCTTAGCCTATCATATTGCCTTATAGTCCCTTGTTTGATTTATACTGCTATGTGTATTTTGTTTGTCTTATTTACTTGCATTAGCTATTGCTTCTTTCTCTTTTCAGAATGCATTGTCATGACTTACGCACTTTGTGTATCTTACTTTTCTTGAGCTTGTGCTTTATCTTGAGGCGAGGGTCTCTCATAAACAGCCGCTCTACCTATCAAGGTAGAGGTAAGGTCTGTGTACACTCTACCCTCCCCAGACCCCACATTGTGGGATTTCACTGGGTATGTTGTTGTTATTGTCCTGGTTTGTTTTTATCGACTCCTTTTTCACCAAGAATGTATAAGAAGAGGAAGTAGTCAATTTAGTGAAAATACTTTAGAGATTGTTAAGCAGTGGATAACAACAACAAATGGACTGTCATGTATTGATCGACTAATTTAAGAGCATATTTGTTATATTGTGAATAGCAATATATGAATTATAATGAAGAGATTGTTACGCATTGAACAATAATCAATGTATTAATGC
Organism: Anisodus acutangulus; assembly: GCA_029783415.1. Taxonomy (NCBI): domain Eukaryota; kingdom Viridiplantae; phylum Streptophyta; class Magnoliopsida; order Solanales; family Solanaceae; genus Anisodus; species Anisodus acutangulus. The sequence goes on from CM056497.1 coordinate 28,849,822, forward strand.
ACATTTTATCGTTTGATATGTTATTTCATGCAAGATAACACACAAATTTTTGAAGCGAAGACTTTGGAGACAAAGAGGTTGAAGTAGGAAATAAATAAAAGAGGATGCGCCATTTGGTTGCGTCTGTGGTACAATTAATCCCAACATACAATTATGGAATATTTGTTTGATTGCACAAGAAAAAAAGATATTCGCATTACTTAATACAACTTTTAGTTGACAGTGTTAAATAATACAAACATTAATTTATAGAGATAATTACGTTGTTTGAAATTTAGGATAATAATGCTATCAAAATTAACCAATCTTTTTAAATCTTATAAAAAATGACTCAATTTTTTCTCTCTCTCACTCTCTATTGTGCTCTCTTTCGGCCTCCTCTCTCTACCACCATCTTTTTCTCGGCATCACCGTCGTCGTCTCAGATCTCCGGCGATGGCAGGTAAACTATGAGAGGCGTCTATCACCGTCGTCGTCGTTTATCGTCGTCTATCACCGTCGTCTCAGATCTCCGACAATGGCTGGTAGACTATGAGAGGCGTCGTCGTCGTCTATCGCCGTCATCTCAGACCACATGTCTGGTGGTGGTGAGCCATTTCCTCTCTAACTTCACAAATTATTAAGTTACTCTATTAATAATGAAACCACCAGGAAACGACGTCGTTGCATTTGAATCAGCTGAGAAGATAATACTCCAGTGGGATTCAACGACATCGGAAGACGCATGTGAGAAAATAATCTTCGCCGACGATCGTCACGAGATCGATCGATACCTCTGTCGTCGATGAAATTCAATGGTCAATGGAGTCCGCTACACTTTTCGATGATCAAAACAAAGTGAATAGTGCGATCCAGATCGGCGATGGGGTATATGAGTGTATATGGAGCTAAAGATTTTGGGTTGGTGATGTATATGTGTGTATATGGGAATTGGTGGTGTTGAAATTATTTGTTGTATAATAGTGTATAACATTGTATAATAGTGTATATAGGTATATATGATGGTATATAGATGTATATGAGTGTTTATGGGAGTTGGTAGTGTTGAAGTTATTTTTTTGTATAATATTGTATAATAGTGTATGAGTGTATATCGTGGCATATGGGTGTATATGAGGGTTTATGTATATAGGTGTATAAATATGTATACACCTTCAAACACCTATATAATGTACTTGACTTTTATATATAAGTGTATAATACTGCATAAATTATTTTTGAGCTAGAACTTTGCAATGTATATTTTGGGCTATTTTTTTTTACAATGTAAATGATATATTTTTTAAATTTCCCTTAATTTATACAAATATCATTGTTTATTTTTTTGTGGGGTATAAGGTGGGGTAAGAACAAATATATTAATAATATAGAGATTAAACTATTAGAAACAAAATGCCTTAAAGTAAGTATTTCTAATATAACAATAATTCCTTAATTTTCAATCGATGCATAACCATCACATCATTATTAATCAATACATAAATAATTTCTGCATAGCTAGTATATGATGAAACCATCTCGTAATATTTCAAAAATTACATGCTGTATAACTTTTAAAAAGTTTGATAGTGAAAATCCTACCTCCGGCCGCTGTTCACACTGTTTGGATTACCGGGCACCGGAAAAACGACGACGTCCTCTGCACTAGCGGAGGGGACGCAGCTCCGGCAAATAAGAAGTTGCACGACGGATGGGACTGTTACATCATCAATGAACAACTCGTAAGTCATTTAACATTGAAAAATACTAAACCCTAGTTCTTAATCAAGGTTGAAAAAGTTACATTTTTTTACTTGATTTCATTTCAATAGAAGAATAAAAATGTCAAATGCTTTCTGTATTAACACGTTTAATTATCAAAACAAAATAAAGAAGAAAGCATAAGGTAAATCGGATTTTCTTTGTCAAAGAAAACAAGGAGAGAATTTTTCTGTGTTACTGGTGCAGTTTGAACTTTTGCAGCATCTATCTTCTGGATGTTCTTCCTTATTTGCCTCACTCATATCCTATTGGACTGATAGGAAGTCAAACGAATGCTCTTTGCCAATTACGATATAGCTGCTCGATGGATATTTTACATTAGTTGGTGTTATACAAATAATTTATGTTCATATTGCTCCAGTGTGATTAACTGGTATTGTCACTGTTGCAGAGATACTAAAATTGCAATTTTCATCTATGCTTTTATTGCTTTGAGTTTTAAATTTATTCTGTAATAATGCAATAAAAGCTATCAGCCAGTTCTAAAAAGGACTGACCTTAGATTTCCTACAATTAACGAAGATTGTGCTGTTTACGAGTTTCATGATGTGACTGTTTTAGGTATGTGATGAACTTGAGTACATGACGGAAGCAGGTGGAAACATTGTTGATCATCATGGTTGTGATTTCTTTCCGGAACGTTGGTTCGATAGGGTGGTGGTTCTTCAAACAGACAATACTGTCTTGTATGATAAATTAATTGACATCTTTTTTTATTTTCTCAGATTTTCCTCACACAGATCTGTCTTGACTTGAGTGTCCTAGGGGTTACACAGGTCAAAAGCTCACTAGTCTTGCTAGAGGAGAGGCAAAAGAGAGTTATTCAGGAGATATTAGTAGTGGCACTAAGTGATTCTGTTGAGGATATTAGCAAAAATGTGGAGATGCTGTCCAATTGGATCAGTTTCAAGAAAATTTCCTAATGCTTAATTGTTATTGTACTCGAATAATAGTTCTATTTTCGAGTGGTTTTGGTGGTTTGGTGAAATACCGTTCTTTTATATAGACGGAAATTCTGCAGAAATGCATGTGTTGCTTTTTATTAATCGACTTTTTTAGAGGTAAAGTTTTTCGGAAAAGTTATGTTTTTTATCACTGGTTTGTACTAGCGCCATCAATCTTTTTCAGATGAGTGTGGTCTTCACGCCACAGTTGCAATTAAATGAAATTAAGCATGCCTCAACAAAAGGCTAGGAGCAGTTGATCTTATAACTTCTAGGAGCTTTGGTACCTGTCCTACGACGGCACCCAAATAAATTCTGGAAATACAATTTAGCCATTGGAGCGACATGGATAGTGATAATTCATATAAATCAATTCCAACTAACTTCGGATTAAAACATAGTTATATTGCAGAATAAATGCAAACACACATTAGGAATAACGCAACACACTGGCAAAATATGGTCTGCTTTATTCAAGAAAAATGCTACCGGAGTTTCAAAATACCCATGGCTAAGACCTTTTATTGCCTAAACATTGTACATTTTCTTTACATCTAATTCCTAGTCTGCAAGACTGCTTTCCAGCCAAAAGAACACGATCCTACAACTCAGGAGAATCATTACATGATATCCACTCAGAACCGATTTAGGATTCGATACAATGTAAATCCACTCAAGACAAGGAATTACAAGTAGAGTTCAAAAGAATTCGAGAGTGCCAGTTATAGTGACTGGTGGATTTATATCAACACGGGTAGCCTTCCCTCGGGAAAGTAATTGTGGTAGAGTATTTGCATCTTTAGCAGTAACTCCTTCCCCAGTCCATAATGTGACATGGGGCCATTGATTTTTAGAATTGACCTTTTCACCTTCAACAGAGCCAGGCTCAGCTTCTAGTGCAGCCAATTTTTCGGAGAACAACAAAGCAGCCACGTCTACTGGCACCTTTTGGTGAAGAAAGGAACCGTAATTGGCAACTGCAGTAATACCGTGACTTCTTTTGTGAGCCAGGGTCAAATGGGCCTTCTGAATGCAGCTCACCATGCTTTTATCCTTCAAGAAATCGCCAATCTTCGGATCTTTTTGGGCTAGCTGTCCACAAAATAATGACAAGTATGAAATAACATAGTTGAGTTCCTTTATGCAAAACTAGAATGCCTCTCCCCTAGTCCCTTACTCACTGTTCACCGGAAGGATTTTTGAACGAAATGCAGAAATTTCAGATAGGAAATCACAAAGATTGGAAGGATAAAAGAGCGACAACAGAATATCTGTTTTTCTGGGATAAAGAGATTGTTAATTGAGAGACACAGAATGCAGCAAACAGATACCAAGAATTACTATCAGTCTCTTCAACATGCCAAGGAAACAAGCCAGCCACAAGGAATAATATGTTTTATGCACAAACTAATAAGTACGATAAGAACAGAAACCACGAACTACAACCATCAAGACATAAAATGTCCAGCCATCAAGACTCCATAACTGCAACTTATAAATTTGCAAATGCACTTACATCATTCAGAAGACCTAGAATTTCTGGAACTGGCAGGCTGATAGCGGCAAACACAATAATTCCCAGCTTCCTCTTCTCAGAACTAGGCACTGCATATTCGCCCCTCGCTATAGCTTTCAGTGGTTCCAAGACTTCTTTAACAGCAAATTCAAATGGAACCTGAAATAGAATTTTGCTGAATCGCTACTTCTTTCAAGCTCTCACTACTCTTCTCAGTTCACACTGGGTTCCCGCGGGGGGGTTGCTGATCATGGAATGCTGGACCATTCAACAAACCCTTCCAACTAGAAAGACATTGCTAATGCAGCACTTTTGCTACAGACATGACTTCCTACTTGAAGCCACTCTTCCCCCCAAATGTCTGCACCCTCCCCATGTCAAAGAAGATACATAGAGAATAAACACATTAATGCAAACATCGCAGGTAAAAACGCTTCTGTGCTTGGTCATGGATATGTTACATGGACTTGTTTACAAGTATAAATATCCTATAGGGGTGTGCATAAGTATCTCCTATGGGCATGCCAAAATTTGTTGCTGATATTTAGTTTATTTGAAGAACCCGTATGAACTACTCCATTCTTTATCATACAATTCCTACACAGGTATGACAACTCAAATAAAATATGCATGTAGTGCCACTACGTGTCATGGGAAACATTTGAAGTAAAGGGCTTGAACAATGTTATAGCAATTTAAATTGCATTTCCAGTGGAAAGTAAGATCAGATAATTACATGCCTTGAGAGATCTAAGAGCACTAAGTTAAGCTGCACAAACTTACCTGTATTGAATTGAGATAGTCCGCATTTCCAAGTAGAATATCCCTCATTTGCTTCTCCCATTTAACCCACTCTATTGCATATGCCCCTTTTGTGGACTCCAATCTACCATATTGAATGGACCAAATCATACACAAGGAAAAACCTCATCAGTCACAATCAATCAATTGAAAACACGACTACCTCAAAACATCTTTAATGGAGTGACAACTTTCATATATAGGACGGTAGCTTTTTCTCATGAACACATCACTCAAATACACAAAAATAGAACTTTGTCAATGTATAACCAAACATCAGACTTTCTTGTCCTCCAAATACTAATATCAACTTTTGGTTGGTGGAGATCTATTCTTTTATTTAATCCAATGTTCTTTTGTTATGCTTTTTTTTTGGGTGGGGTGGGGGTGGGGATTGTACATGGTTGAGAAAAGTCCTCTTAACCCTACAAGAAAAAGCATATAAGTTGTTGGAACCTATTGAAACATGCAGAGAGAATGCAAGTTTTCATATTCGTATTGCAGTTAATTTAGTACACTGCATATATGTGGATATACAAAGTTCTAATTAGGCAAAGCAACACAACAAGAGCAGAATCATATATTCAAGGGTAAAAAGGAGTTTCATAGCTCCGGATCATGCTCAGAAATCAATGCAGTAGAGTCAAGACACTGGAAATCAATGAACATATCAGATTTTCATTAATGCTTTGCCAGCCTACAAGAGCCCCCTCATATTCATCTTTTCCCCAACTATATGATGCTGGAAGCTCCCAAATACCATTACAAATCATATGCTTTCATGTACATGTGTTACCTTTCCCTACATCCCATGACATACCCTGCTTTCTATGCCCTCCAATACTGGAACTGAACCCTTAAGCCCTAAAAGAAACCCTAAGTCCTAAATTTCATTACACTGATCAACCCCAAATCTAAGCTACTTTGAACCAGTCAATCCATCCTAAAAGTTGACACCAAAACAGTAATTAAAATATAAACTACAAAATAGAAGGTGCTGACCATATTCAACCGACGAAAGGAATAGAAAATTCTTTAACCAAAGAAGAAGAAACTAACACTCTGTTTGAATGGTCGTTACCCATGGTTTCATAATGTTCAGTATCGTATTGTATTGTACTTGCCTATCCTTAGCAACGTGCCGTGCCCCGGTTGTCTGACAACTTCCTGGTGGTTTAGTAAGGGCTTTAGGAAAAGGCATAACATCCCCTTTTTCTTCGCTCTTCCGGAACCGGTACAGAAATAGGTGCTTTATTAATGAATACAATGTTTGGATAGACTGCATCGTTTTTTTTCTTGAAAAGGTAACATGTATGTATTAGACACAAAACGATACATTGGTTGTACTGGAACCATATATACAAGTGAGCAAAAGAGAGTAAACCAGTCTACAGTTCTAACAGGAACCTAATGTTAGATTGTATCGTTTGTTGTGGTTTAATATGATTTTTATTGTTTGGTTGGACTGTATGGTACTGTATAATAACATGCAAGTTTACTAAAATATCCTTAACCCTTAATTACAAACTAGTTTATATATATTAATAAAATTAAGGTAAAGGATAAAATAGAAACTTTAAAAGATAAGTAGGTGGTGGGTTGGGGGGGGGTGAGGGGTAGTGGTGGGTGGAGTGGGTTTGGATGTGATGGAGGAGATGGGTGGGGTGGGGTGGGGTGGGGTATAATGGGGAAATGAATTAAGTAACCACACAAAACCCACCAAACCCGTGGTTACAAAAATTGAGCTTTTTTTATGGTTATATAACAACGAAGTTACAACGGGTTTACAACACCATACAATATAATTTTAAGAACAATGGAAACAAACATGGTATCAAGAAATACAATACAATATCCCTACTTTTAATAAAGCATTCTGGAAAAAGTGGAAACCTCATATTCAATTCATAGTTTCTTCAACATAAACTATTACATTGAAAATGTTTTTTTTAGCTGAGGATGTAAAAGAGAGAGCTCCACGTCGTGCAACATATCAGAAGGCATAATGCTTCTTCTTACCAATGAACACTATAACTCAAGTGCAAAAAGGGGAGAGGGTGTGGAGGAACTCATTAACTACATTTGCTGACAGTAGCTGAATGTAACACTGACCTTCCATATGTGTTTATGTGAAGCTTGTACAGATTGATTCCCTCCTCAATAATAGACCTCACAGAATCCGGAAGAGGAGACCTTCATATGATTATAAACAATATCAACAGAAAGTAAAGCAAATGAACACGGGAAGACCTACATGTCCTGAAAACAAGACAGTTCCAAACTATACAGGTCAAATGCCAAATACTGCCCCCACAGAAATTGCAACAGAGCAGACTTCAACGACATTAAGGCAAAAAGTCATCTGACATGATAGTAGAATATTATCAGTCCAACTACTACCTGCTGTATGATTGTTGGTTGCATTGCTATCAATCAGTTATATCACTGACACTTCTAGTTGCCTATGTCCTCTAGAGTTGAACATTTTGTACGCTTTGCTGTAATTAGCATACATGTATTCAAAACTCCAGCTTTATATAAAACAATTGGATTTATAGACAACACCGACTTTGTTCTTTTTCTCCCTCTTTTTTGGTCGTGACGAAAACATGGTTACAAGTATTTGAGTTTGTGTTCAAAGTTGGCAATCTACTTCAAAATTCTGGAAGGCAGTTTTATATAATGTACGCATTAGAATCTATGCTTAACTAAATTAAATCTATCTTCACTCTAATTAATGAAAATTAGTGACCAGGTGAAAGCACATACAACCAATTTGTCTACATACTGAAATAATACTTGATAATTGGATGCCAATAACGTGTGTCAAACAAGAATATATGATAATACTATTCAGGATCTTTGCATCATCATGTCTTAGACAGCAATATTTGTTGTCCTTTCCATCTGGCTTGAAAATAGAATTTTAAAAAACAAATTTCATTTTCTATTAAGTAAATGAGACTTATGATCAAACAAATACTTCAATATTGAACAACCTAGCCCTAAATTGGAAAAGACTTCGCTAATAGATGTAGACATTCAATATTTGGGGTTATTTAATTAAGCTCTTACGAGGAATTAACCTTTCAAGTCTTTTATTTGAAATAAATTCAGAGCAAATCACGAGTACTTTCTCAAGTTCAACAACATTATGTACACTTCCCTAGCATAAGAAATAACACCAACACCCTCTTGTTCTAAATTGAATTACAAATACCACACTCGCTTGCGTGCAATAAAAAAAGGACCAACAAAGATTATGGAGAAGATTCAACTATAATATCAAACCCAATGTTATATAGCCTATTAATTATTTACAACTTCCCTTCCCTCAAATTTTGCCTTTGCCAACTTTTTCTTTTTACAAATTCTCATAAAACCTCTTTTTTCAAGATGCCCTCGTGCAGGCAAATTTGAGATGTGACCTTGGTAACAAATGAAGTAGTCGACTCCAAAAAACAAAAAGGGAGAGCAAGCGAAGTATGTAAACTGGACCTTAACAGGACATACGACCATGTGAACTAAAGTTTCTGAACTTTTTAATGCTAAAGATGGAATTCAAGATAGGTGGTGGAAGTGCATCAACGATTTAGACTTCCAATCATAGTGAATACGTATCCACGTGATCCTTTGGCACCTCGAGGGCTTGAGACGGGTATCATCTCTTAGGTTTCTCATCTTAATGAAAAGTTGACTAAATTGATGGATTTAGCTGTGCTAAATGGTTACTTGAGGGAATTTTCAGCAATACAAGGGACAATGTACAGTGAAGGTTTCATATCTCATGTTCGCAGACGACAATGTGAGATAGTAGAATAAGATACTTGTCTTGAGGAGAAGGAAGCGTTAACAAGAGAGTACATTATTGATTATCCTCACACACTTCATGTCACACATACACTGCCAGAAGAGATACTTGTCTTGAGGGAAAGGAAGCATTAACAAGAGTACATTATTATCCCCACACACTTCATGTATTGCTTCACGCACGTACCACTGTCATGGGTAATTTGAGAACCCTCCAGAGAAAATTAACCATAATTTACCCAAAAGTCTTAAACTACTGTTTCCCACTAGTCTATTACAAGAGTATAGAAACCAAATGAGGACACAACCCAATCTTCACTGTCATTCAACTCAAGATATATACCAAAAACAAAGGTGAAGTTAAGAGGAGACAGAAACATAAGGAGACAAATAGCATATAAAGGTACAAAAGCGTAAAATGAGAGGAAAGGAGAGATCTAGTTATGACTTGATGAATTGAAGAAAATGTAGTTACAGGTGTCAAATGCGACATTTATGATGTTTGTCCTACGTGGGACACTAATACATATTTACACGTGTCTGTTGTGAGTAATTCCAATCTAACTATTGAAGTGTGTAACCATCTCGTCGAAAACTTAAGTTATTAGAGAGAGCACACTTTTATATACATAATTACATCTTCAACAAACCCCCTCACATGCGAGCCTGATCTCTTTCATGGGCTAAAAGCATGTGGAAATTCTTTCTTGACAACGAGTGACGATGAGACTCGAACTCGAGACCCTCTATCTGCTCTATTACTATATTGAAGTGTGTGACCATCTCATCTAAAAGCTTTAATCTATTAGAGAGAGCACACTTCTATTTACTTAGTTATGTCTTCAACAAATATGATATGGGGGTCCAACAATAACACTATCTTTATAACTGAGAAATCCCCAAGGACGAACTGGTACACGGTTCAAAACTTGGTGGACAATGACGAGTTCAAACTCCAATCTAACATAATCAACTAATAACGAGGAAGGAAAAAGGTCACCTAAAACTGTAATGAGCAATACAATCACTTTAAGCTGAAGAGCTCAATAATATTATTTGTTTTTCTTTTTGTTGTTTGCGGGGGGGGGGGGGGGGGGGGTGTTCAGAAGAAAGAAATCTTAACCTTTCAGGTTTCAGTAGAGGCATTCTGACAAGCGAGCCAAAACGTTCAATAAGCTCACTCTCGAACTCCTTACGGCTCTGAGTGGAAGTGTACCAACAGAATCAGATACAAATGCCTTATTATTTTTATGACAAATGAAATACGGGAAAAAGAACTCAGATAATCTTGTTAGCTGAATAAGATTTTGTACCTTTCCATCATAAAGGTGATAAAACATTAGCAGCACATATCCAGCATTTGGACATGACTTGTCAAGATTTCCCTTCAGGATCAAGCAGAAAAGAGAGGTCTAAGGCATCAATATCCAAGTTGAATGGAGTATATAGGTGAAGAGAAACTAACAAGGATGGAGTAACGTGAAGAGTTAGGTACCGGATGATTAACTCGGTGAAGTACTCGGAATATAAAAACCGCAAGTGCATCAACAGAGAATGGATTGATTTCAGTTCCTGCATCATTAGTCACCCAGTAACTAAAACCACATATAGTGTATACATAGATGAGTATGACTCAAGAAAAAGCAAATGAACTTTCTAACAAGCAATTCTTACTACCGCTACCAACATCACTGACCATAAAGAAAGGTAATGTCAAACATCATTTGTGCAAGCACCATGAGGCATTTTAGCCAACAATTGTTCTCCAAGAAACAAAAGAATATAACAAGATGATACAGAGCTTCACCACTAAGTTAAAGATAACACAACTGCAAAGCCAGGAGTGTAGGTGGGAAGTATCTGTCTCATCTCCAAGAAACAAAAGCATATAACAAGATGATGAGAGTTCACTACTATAAGTTAAATAGACAAGACAACTGCAAAGTCAGTGTTCCACCTGAATTGGACATAATTTTTCACCCGGCAAGAAAAAAGATATGTCAGTAACACAAATCACATAGTAAGAAATGCAAAATAAAGCCACTAAAGCGCTGGGTGAACTACCAAATCAACTGCCCAAGCTTTTCACAAATTAAAGCTATTAAAGTGTATGACCATCTCATCTAAAAGCTTAAGCTATTAGAGAGGGCACACTTTTAATATTTGATTATACTCTCAACTCGCCCCCTCACGTGCTAAAAATTCTTTTTGATAATGGGTGGCGGCGAGATTCGATCTCAGGACCTTTGGCCTGCTCTGATACCATGTTGAAGTGTGTGACCATCTCATCTAAAAGCTTAAGCTATTAGAGAGAGCACACTTTTAATATTTGATTATATTCTCAACAAAAGCAAACTTGCATGAGAAACAGCATAACAGATTATCGAAAATGTATGCAACAGAAACTAAAAGGAACTATCTCTCAAGACCTTCTGAATCAGGTATAACTGGAACAGCAGATGCTTTGGTGCTCAGGCACATGTTCTCAATCTGCAAAGATGAGAAGAAAACCCGGTGAGGCAATGAAGTACTACTGCTACATCTTATGTTATTTCCGAACTGAAAAAACCTTAAAACTCAAATTCTTTATATACATTCCGCGGCACTCTAAAACTAGAAGATGCATTCCGTGGCATTATAAAAAGATGCACGCAAAATACAGAGAACTGATGTTACAACTAGACTGTGTAATATTAAGATCTGAAGCACTACCACTGAATGTTATGTTAATTTGGAACTGACAATAACCTTAAAAAGTCCCTACATGAAAAATTGCATCAGAGTATTTGTACTACTCAGGGAACGGTTTAGCAAATACAAAAACTTACCTGTCTCCATACTTCCTCATTTGGTGCATTCTTGTCAGCAAGCATGATTGAGTAAGGTTTTCTTCGAAGGTCAACAGCAACTTTTTGCCAATATCTACCTATTAATATGATGGACATACAGAGATCAAACTTTATTTTCTGAGAGAAAGTTAAGTTCTTCAACCAAGGAAAAATGGGAGATTATTACTCTCTCAGTTTAAATTTAGGTGTCTTAGTTTGACTAGGCACGGAATTGAAGAAAACAACGAAGAATTTTGAACCTTGTCATCTTAAGCTAAAGATGTGCGTCTTTCACCAAAATTCCCTTTGAATCTTGTGAACAAACCATGTAAAATATTGAAATCAGAGACTTACCAAATATAGAAAGAGGCATTCTTTTTTAAACGGACTAAAATGAAACTAAAACACCTAGATTAGAAACGGAGGGAGTAATAGAAGTTTCAGGAGTAAGACGTTTGTGGCAAGAAGAACCAGATGACAATGCATTTAGTTCTAAGTACAACTTTTTTCAATTGGTTCAACCTGTATTAAAGAGCAAATGCTTGTCAGAACAACACATAGATACTCCCTCTTTCCCAATAATATAAAAAAATCCTGCCGTTATGGGATGTCCGAAAATGTTTAACGCCCTTCTTTTTTTGTGTGGTAAAAAAAAGCCCTTCTATTTCTATACAACTCTCACAACTTCTAAGAATTCAGTTTCATTACACTAATCAAATTTTGATGTGTTTTTTTCTATCAACTAACTTCCAACTGTTACTTTAAAGATATTCTGCCACTATTAATGCTCCGATATACAAGGAAAATCCACATCTTAAACCCTGTACTTGCAAGCACCATCATACAGGACGGGATGAAGTGAATACATGATATGCCGCCAACAACAAAAAGGCATAACATACGTGGACATGCAAAATCAAACTTTATAAATAAGGGAGATGCGGAAAGATGTTCAAAAACACCTCTACCTTTGATAAGATCACCCATTAAACTATGAACTGGTCGATCATCTCCAAGCCCTCCTGGAGCATTCAGTATTTCCTTACAAAGTGCAGATTTAGCACAGCCTGGTATTCCTGCAATTTAGCATTGCATGTCAAAAAGAATGCTTACTTCAATAGTTGCAGGAGGTTATAAAAATAAAAGAGGTCCATTACATATATAATACATAAAAGACTCCAAGGTTACATCAGAAACTACAAGCCAACTACTAGAGAACAAGATAATACAGAACCACCATGGAACATTCAGATATCGTATACAATCTGGAAATCCAAAACCAGTTCAATCTTACCTGGAAAGAAAACAATGAGACCTTCTTTCTTTGCAACCATGTCTTTGGTGGAAATACTAGGGCTTGAAGGAGAAATATCTTTCATCGGCTCGAGATCACCCTCTTCATCTTCTCCTTCAACAATAGCCATGAAATCTTCAACTTTGACAAAATTTCCAGCAGATCCTATTAAAGCCTGATTTTGTGGACTACGCTTTGCATATTGTTCAAGGAAGGGTTCAGCTTCACTTAGGTATGTGGATGACGACAATGGTTTGTTCCCATATTTTCTGCGTATACATACTGCCCTGAAAAATTGGTTCTTGTAAGACGCTACACTGGGAAGATAAAAGTGACTTGTCGTAGAAAATCATAAGTTCATTTAGTATTACCATTCATCAAGCATCTTGCTGAGTTCTCGTTGCTTGGCTGCTTTAGTATTCCAAATTCTCATTTGCCTAGATTGATCATATTGTTATAGAGATCAATATACGTTATAATTTATCCTTAGTACAGCCAAAACATCATTCTCTCTTTTTTAGAGGAAATGCATTAGAAACATGAATTAGGTCGGCCATAAAAAGGCAAGCTTGAGAATGTAAAAATATAGACACTTGTTAGATAACCTCGAACTTGGGAGAAAAAAACAACTACTAAAAGATAATAAGGTCTAGATTCAAGGTAGTTACACTAGCCAGACTGGACATATAAGATCTGAAAACTGGAAGTTCGACAGTAGTTTAATAGCCAACTAGTAGATTCAACGAAGATCTGACTTTTCGAAACCATAATGTATAGACTGACCATGATAAATCATTATGAGCACCTCTATGACGACAAATACCCCTTAAAAGACCAATTAAAATGTGGATGGAACAACTTATAATTAGTGAATTATGTCGACTACAATGTAGAAGCAGCTCCTTATTGAACAAATTGAAAGCGCAGACACAATGCATATGAGGGAACCAAGGTGTTCAACTAGAACTTGTCCATTGAAGAACAAAGAACCAACCAAATAAACCTCACCTTAGGTAATAAGCCTTATACACAGAAGGGCCTTCTTTGAAAAGAGTCGACAAGCCATTACGGATCAAGAAAGTTCTCAACTACACAGCCAAAAAACATAAATTAACATGAAATTTCTTTGCCATTACGGATCAAGAAAGTTCTCAACTACACAGCCAAAAAACATAAATTAACATGAAATTTCTTTGCTCAAGCTCAATCCCAACATATAAAGAACCTCATAGCAAAAGCGTTAGGCGCATCAAGATTCCACCTATATGATATTATTAGCTATGAACTCTGTATCTCATCGCTTCCTCGGCCTTTTTTTTTTTGAAAAGGTAACATTTGTATAATAATAAACTACACAAGGGGTGTGTAATCCCCCATCAACATAAATTAAGGGAAAAACAACCCTGATTCTTTGTCTTCTCACAAGGATTCTAATACATCAAAAATAGATTTAGGATCTTCTAAAAATTCTTCTTTACACCAAAACTGGAACAAGACTAGGCAATTCATTTTCAGTTTCTGCATGTTACTGGACTTGTCTTCAAAACATTTCTGATTTCTTCTCCCCAGATTATCCACCAAATGCAAGCAGGGAAAATCCTTCATCTCTCTTTCTGACTAGAAGAGATACCTTCTCTATTCCAGCATGCTAGAACCTCAAGTATTCTCTATGGCATAGCCCACATGATGCCCCTTAAAATTAAGGCTGAACCCATTGGGAGCCACCTGTGGTTGACAAAATCTTTCACTTAGACACCTCATCTAAACCTTATACCTATTGAGCACTCAAACTACGTCGAATTTGTTCCAATTTGACACTTTTTTGACAATCAGCTAAAATTACAAAGTGTGTGTAATACACTCGCGGATGACATGGCATGATGACTAATAAAAAGAGGACATATGTCATTTGGGTGTAAAAAATAATCTAAAAATAAATTATATTAAAAAAAATACTTTATAACAAATAAATAAATAAAAATATCCCCCTTCTACCCTACCCTTCATCCCCCCTTGTACCCTCTGCTACTGTCTCATGTCTTCTCTGATAACCACCATGTGAGAACCACCAGAAACATCTGAAACCAGCTCCGACTCCACCGCCCAAATACAAACCCAGCTCGGACATTTCCTTTTAAATTTCAGGCGAGACGCATCTGTCTTGGGGTTTATCAGATGAAGTCGACAGTCCGGGTTCATAAGCTTTAAACGATTTATTGTTGTACACCTACTTTGGAGGTTCCTTTATTCAATTTAAAGGGGAGGATTTCGTTGAAGGTGCATATGAATTGGTCCATTTTTGTTGATGTTATATTGCTTGAATTTGTTGTTTTCTTTTTAAGTGAGCATTTCGTTTGAAGTTATTGCTACTTTATCCCTGCTTGAAATGACATCCTTAAAATTGAGTGGAAATAGTATTGGATTAAAGATTTAGGTCGTAGGGATCAATTGGAATAAGAACAACCATTGTTGTCGTCCATACCGACCATTATCCTTTAAATTTCCATCGTTGAATCCAATTTGGTCAATAATTTGTTCACCATCTCCTTCAATTTTGCCCCAAAAATGGTGGGAGTAAAGATAGAGATTGGTGAAAAGTTGGCCATGTTAATAAGAAAGAAGGGAAGGAGAAGGTTTGATGGTGGTGGCGTTGCGGTGATAGGGTGGTGATTTATGGTGGAGGTAGTGTTGGTAGGAGAAAGGAGGAAGAAGAGATAAAATATAAAAAAAATGTAAAATTTAAGCCCTTCACGTGCATGTTTCGTGTGAAAACCAAACTTACCAACTCAGCGAAAAGTGTCTAAATGACACATTCGGGCACGATCATTGGTGTCTAAGTGGAATAAGGTTTAGTTGAGGTGTCTAAGTGAAAGATCTTGTCAACCACAAGTGTCTCCCGATGGCTTCAGCCTAAAATTAATGACTCTCCATAACTGAGTTGTCAATATACAATGTAAAAAGAGATGATTGATTGTTTGTGCCTCCTGTCCACATACTAGCATCTAGAGCAAAGTGGGTAGCCTCACCTTTTTCTTTTGATGAAGTAAGAATATTATTAACAAAAAGGGCATTAACTAGCCCATATACAAGAAGTATGCCAAAAAGTAGAAAATCTACAAAAATACATGATTTTCTACAAGTCACCCAATCATCTATACAAAAGTAACCTCAGGGGTGCAGCAAAAAGAAACGTGGGAATAGAGGCTATTTATGAAGTGTACAAAATCTTTCTCTATACCATCAAAAGCTCTCAAGTGGTAGCCTCACCTTATAAGATTATCCTGAGTCAAAACTGCTGCTTTTGCCAACAACCAAGTAAAGCAAACAACTTTATATGGAATCTTAACTCTCCATATCAACTTCCATGACCATCACCCAATTAGATTGTTTGACATGTTGAATTCCTATGGAAAACGTCCCCTATCTATGCCCTTGCCAGATCATACAATCTTTTCCCGTTGAGGTCCATTTAAACTGTTCCAAAAAATTATAAAACTCTGTTACTCTGCCAATCTCCCAGTCATTTAATGGTCTTCTGAAACTTAGATTCCATTCGTCAACGGAACTCCAAGATCTTAAAAAACATATGCGAGAATCTATTATTATGCATTGCACAATACCAAGATGATATGAAACCTTTTTTCCAACCAATTCGATCTAGCATTTATTTCATCCTTATTTCCCATGCCAATGTGTGAAAAAGAATTTGCACAAGGTCAAATGAGGCAGAGAGGTTCAAGATAAAAGAAGAGGTGGACTCGGGATTTAAAACTTGAATGCACATAATTAAAGCTACCAATGAAATGGTTGTCGAGATATGGAAAGGAGATTAGGAACTTATGGAGAAATTGATCTAAAATACAGAGTTTGGTATACAAGCACTATCTAGGCTTCACATGGTTTGGATCTATTGAAACACATTGCAGTTTATGTCCAGCGTCCGAAGCTTACACAACAATTAACGTTGGGAATGGAAAGAATACAAGGTTCTGATGGGATTCTTGGATTGGTCATACTCCACTTATGGTAGCATATAATGATCTTTTTAGCTTCTCTTCCAATACAGAAAGCCTTGTTTCAGAATTTTGGAATGGAAGCAGTTGATGCATAATCTTTAGAAGACTTTGTTTTCTCTGGGAAGTACAAAGAGTGGCGCTTTTGTTAAAGAGCTACAGCAGGTGTCACTAAATGAGGAGAAGAAGATCATGTTACATGGAGGTGGCAACAGAATGGTTCCTTTTCAGTTGGCTCATGATATTGGCTCACGCTACAAACAGCTGACAAAGAGAATCCCTGTAATATCAGGTGCCACAAACAGATATGGAATTCAAAGCCCCTCACAAGGTAGCATGTTTTATGTGGCTGCTCACTCGCGATGCTTGTCTTACTCAAAGCAACTTGAAGCGACAGGGAATGATGATATGCAGCAGATGATATTTATGTAACAAGGAGGAAGAGAGAAATAATCATCTTTTTATGGACTGCGCAGTAGCGAAAGTGCGAAACAGCAATGGAGCTTTTTCTTAACCTGTTCAATCTGTCATTTGTGTTGCCTCTTCCTGTGAAAGATTTGTTGTTAGGTCAGGGTTGTGGTCACTGTAAAGAAAATAGAAAATAGGGCCAGTTTGTCTGTTTGGTCGTGTGGGGAGGAATTCCAGGTGTTTTGAAGGGAAAGACAATCAGGTACAGTGGCTATAGTACAGATTTTGTAGTTTTGGCTTTCTGGTGCATCATTCAAGATATAAATTATGAAGACACATGTTAGAGTCCATCAGCTCAATACACGATTGGAGTTTCTTTTTGTGCACATATGGTCCCTTCTTTTTATCTTTGTTTAAGGGGGATCTCAAAACCTATAACTAACAAGCACTATTGATTTCCATTTACGTAATTGATCCTTCTGACCCGACACATCCTCCGACGAGGTATCTTCCACACCTAAAGGACTTCCTAATGAAAAGTTAAAACTAGGTTTGGAGCAAAACGGTGTGTCCTTTTTTTTGGTACCACGTATGTGCTTTTGGGCCTTCTGACCTAAATGTATGATCATATCTATATGTTGGCTGGTCTTGAACAAGTCTCTTGGGTTGTACATGGAGGATAAAAAAATGATGTGAAGACAAGCACTTAAAGTTCCACCCTAGTAGTCGTTGAAGTTGGAATGCAGACCGCTAGAGATCAAGTAGGATCAGATCTCAATGGAGGCAGGAAAAAAGAGGTATTGTATATATATCTCTTGAGGAACCAGTCAGACACAAAATGAAATTCTATGCAGGAGTGTGGTCGGCAACATTCTAATAGGAACTTCTGATATTCCTACTCTATCATTTAGGCTAGCAGCTCCTGGAAGCTGGTGCATGGAGTTGACAATTTATGAAATGGACCAAAATCGATTTCTCTTCGAAAATGATTGTTGAACATGTTATGAAAGGTGAATGGTGATGGAAAATGCACAAGGTTCACTTTCAATGGTGGACTTCGACTGTGGGTTTAATTCCAAAAAATGAAGAGTCAGCTATGGTCCTACAACGTTTTTAAGGAAGTGGATGATTATTGTGGTGGTTGGTTACAAACAGAAGAAGAGACAGAGCTTAGGAATCATCTATGCGAGCGTGAACGTTAGAGGTGACGGAGACCCTTCTTCGAAGACAGTAAAGGTGGAATTTGAAGGGATAATTTGCGAGATCCAGGTGTGGTGTGAATCTCCCTGCGTACATCCTACCCTCCCCAGACCCCATATGTAGAATTACACTAGGTATGTTGTTGTTGTTGTAGGTGGTGTGAATCTCCGATGAGAACTTATGTCGGAGAAGAGGGAGATGAAAGGGGTTTGGACCGCTGGTATGTAGAGTAACACTCTTCCATAAGTGAAGGGGCTCTATGTAACAGAGATGTGTTGGGGCATATGGGTTGCTCTAGGGAGGCGAAGGAACAGGCTATCCCAAAAATAACCTTTTGGAGTCTACACTTGCTGTGGCATGTGAGAAAGGGCCTCAACTGTGGTTCCATGTCAGAAGAAAAATCTGAAAAATAATAGAAAGACATTGGGCCAAAACAAAAACTTGTTAACTAGGGGATTAATTATTCTGAGTCCAGACCAGGCCCTTTTATTGAAGAGTTGACAACTCTTTTCTTTCATCAGCAGCCAAACCAACTACACCAACAATGCATACCGAAGGAGATTGTGAGAAAATATGAGAAAATACTATTATTGAATTGTGTATTTACATTATTACATTGAGCCCTATTTATAAACACTACATCCTCAATCTTTTTCCATGAACAAATCCTATTCCTATTCTAACATTCCCTCTCAAGCTGGTGCATACAAGTCACATGTACCGAGATTGTTACAGATGTATCTAATATGAGGACCACTGAGTGACTTCGTGAAAATATCCACAAGCTGATCACTCAACTTTACAAATTTAATAAAAATATCTCCGCTGACAAAGTGACAGTCAATCTCAATGTGCTTAGTCCTCTCATGAAATACCGGATTTGATGCGATATGAAGGGCCGCTTTGTTATCACACACAAGTTCCATTTGACTTATTTCTCCAAATTTTAGTTCTTTGAGCAACTGCTCAAACTAGCTCACAAGTCGCTACATTCATTGCTCGATATTCTAATTCAGCACTAGATCGAGCAATGACACTCTGTTTCTTGCTCATCCAGGACACCAAATTACCTCCTATTAACACACAATATCCAGATGTAGAACGTCTATCAGCGGGTGATCCTGCATAATTAGCGTATGTACATCCAATGATATGCTCATGACCTCGATCTTCGAAAAGCAATATTTTACCTGGAGCTGACTTAATGTATCGCAGAATGCAGACAACTGCATCCCAATGACTATCACAATCCATAACTGACTTACAACATTCACAGGAAACGAAATGTCAGGTCTTGTCACTGTGAGATAATTCAACTTACCAACCTGGCGCCTATATCTTCCAGGATCAGTAAGTGACTCACCATGTCCTGGCAAGAGTTTAGCATTTGGATCCATAAGAGTGTCAATGGGTCTACATCCCATCATTCTTGTCTCCTCAAGAATGTCTAAGGCATACTTGCGTTGCGCAATAACAATACCTGACATGGATTGGGCAAACCTCAATACCTAGAAAATACTTCAATCTGCCAAAGACTAAATTAAAAGAGATGTTGCTTTAAATTAGTGATATCATCTTGATCATTGCCAGTTATAACGATATCGTCGACATAAACCACAAAATAAATACTCAAATCTGGAGCATAATGTCGATAAAACACATAATGATCTGCTTCACTACGAGTCTACCTTCGTTTAAGAGAATATTTTTGGTGTAGAAAGTCTCAGATTCAGGATCTTCTGAGTCCTGCCACACTCCTGAATTACTGTGCTGAATTTACCAAACCAGACTCGAGGAGACTGTTTCAGGCTATAAAGTGACCGACGCAATCGACATACCAAATTAGACTCCCCTTGAACAACCAAAGCAGGTGGTTGCTCCATATAAACTTCCTCCCCAAGATCGCCATGGAGAAAACGCATTCTTAATGTCCAAAAGAGTCCAATGGCGGACAACAGCCATGGATAGAAAAAGACGGACATATGCTATTTTAGCCACGGGAGAGAAAGTATCACTGTAATCAAGCCCAAATATCTATGTAGACCCCTTCGCAACAAGGCGAGTCTTAAGCCGATCAACTTGGCCGTCCGGACCAACTTTGACTGCATAAACCCAACGACAACTAACAGTACATGAAGGGAGAGGAACAAGCTCCCAAATACCACTCGTGTGTAAAGCAGACATCTCGTCAATCATAGCATGTCGCCGTCCGAGATGAGAAAGGGGTTCACTTGTAGACTTAAGGGGACAGAGGACAATGATGATACAAAGACATAATGGGGTAATGATAGACGATGACAACTTAAAAAGGTATAATGTGGGTTAGTATTACGAGTGGATCGTATACCTTTCCGAAGTGCAATCAGCTGATCAAGGGGAGACAAGTCTGCAGTAGGTGCAAGGTCTGTCACATGACATGAATCATCTGGACCTGATGTTAGGTCTGATGTTGGACGGGATCGACGATGATAAGTCAGAAGTGGTGGCACTGTGATCGGAGATGTAAAAGTAATTGTAGATTCCTCAAAGGTCGGTGTAGATAAAATCTGAGGTATAGGTAAGACCTCAGAGATATCAGGATGATCAAAAGGAAACCTAAAATAAGGTTGGGACTCGAAAAATGTGACATCGGCAGATATAAAATATCGACGGAGATCAAATGAGAAGCAATGATACCCCTTTAGAATCCAAGAATAACCAAGAAAGACGTATTAAGAGAGCAAGGGGCTAATTTATCTATCCACGAAGCTAGGTTATGCACAAAACATGTGCTCCCAAAAACACGAGGAAAAGAGTAAAGAGATGACTGAGGATATACTATGGAATATGAAATCTGATTCTAAATAGAAGATGAGGGCATTTAATTAATTAAATGGAAAGACATGAGGACTGTATCGCCCCAAAAACACAGCGCAACGTGGGATTCAATGAGAAGAGTGTGAGCAGTCTCAATGAGATGCATATTCTTCCTTTCTGCTACCCCGTTCTGCTGAAGGGTGTAGGGACAAGATGTTTGATGAATAATTACTTGGTGAGTCATAAACTGCTGAAACTTGGAGGATTTGTATTCTAAGGCTTTATCACTAAGAAAAGTACGAACAAAAACACCAAATTGATTTTGTATTTCAGCATAAAAACTCTTGAATATAGAAAATAACTCAGAACGATCATTCATTAAGAATAGCCATGTACATCTGGAAAAATCGTCAATGAAACTAACAAAATAACAAAATCCTAAAGGTGAACTGACTCTACTAGGACCCCCAAATATCAAAAGGAACTATTGAAAAAATAAACTCTGCACGACTCTCAGCACTACGTGGAAAGGTAGTGCAGGCGTGTTTCCCAAGTTGACACGACTCACAATCTAATTTGGACAGACTAGACAAACTAAACAACATCTTTTGTAACTTGAACAGACTCGGATGTCCCAATCATTTATGGATTAAGTCTGAAGGATCTGTAACGGAGCATGGTGTGGAGGAATTAAGAAAAGTAAAATAGTAGAGGCCTTGTGATTCATATTCTGCATCAATCACTTGTCCCATACTGCAGTCCTGCATAACAAAAGAATCATCAAGAAATATTATGGCACAATTTAGGGCACGTGTCAAACGACTGACAGATGCAAGATTAAAAGGACAATCAATGACATAAAGAACACAGTTTAGAGTGACAGAAGATAGGGGATTAGCTTGTCCAACCCCTTTTGGTTTTATTAGGATCACATTGGCTAAAGTAACCGGAGGAAGAGACTGTGAATAAATAATATTTGACAAAAGTGATTTGTTACCAGAAATATGATCAAAAGCTCCCGAGTCAACGACTCACGATGGAGGGATACTAGACTGTGAAACACAGGCGAAAGAATTACCATCAACAGAATTATTAGGCTGAGAATCCATGGCTACTTGGGAGATGTCTACTTGGTCGATACTGAAGGTACTCATTATATTCCCCTTCAGATAAAAGCCTCGGATTTCCTGTAGTGTCATTCTGAGCAACATGAGCATTGTTGGGTGATTGACCATGCAGAGCACGACATACGTCACGAGTGTGTCCAAATTTATCACAATAATTACACTGAACATCTTCATTGGATAGTGGATCATGTAGAGCACGACATACGTTGCGAATGTGTCCAAACTTATGACAATAACTACACTTAGTTCGAGATTATTCCAAAACGACCTCCTTCACGTCGATTATCCATAGACTTGGATGTTCGATTCTCTATGATTTGAGATGCGAGAACAGAGGAGTCAACTGTTTCTGATGAAACCATTGTGTGATTAGGAGGCGCAGCAAGATGAAGCAAACGAGTAAATAGTATAATAATTATAGGAACCGTAGGAGACTAACCAAAATCTGATCACGCACCGAATCAAGGTCAGTAGGAAGTCCAGTAAGTATAAGCACTAGAAACAACATCTGTCTTTGCTCATATTCCTTTTCAACGTTCGTAGTGACGGGCATCAACTGCTCAAATTCCTCCATGACTGCATGTACTTGTCCTAAGTAAATAGACATCTGATTCATGTTTCTTTAAGTTGTCATCCGAGATATCACATCATAAAATCGAGATATGTCATTAGTGTATAAATCGCAAGCCTTTTTCCAAACTGAATAACATAAAGCAACGAAACAAGGGCATCAACTTGGGATCAATAGATCGCCACAGAAGGCTACATAATTGAGTGTCAACCTTCTCCGACTGTGCTTTGGCCTTTCCATTTGTCTCACTAGCCTTTTCCTTTTCATCAACCACAATAGCCTTTTGCGTTAAGTGATCTTGAACACCTTGACCCTTGCACCAGAACTCAACCGAGGAAGCCCAAGCTAAATAGTTTGAACTTCCCATTAATGGTTCGAAGTGATCATAGGGCTTGAACTTCCAATTCCCATGTTTTTGGAGCTAAAATTATCAGATTCGAAAGACCTCGTGAAATTGAAAATTTGTATTCAATTTGTAGCCTAAATCTGGAAATATAGATCGCCAGAATCAGGAACAAATCAAAACCGCAGCCGGAATCTGAAAAAAAAGAGCTTGTGTTGTCGAAAAATCAGATCTGACCACCGAAAAGTGGTCGAAATCAGAAAAATATTATATGGGTAGTAAAAGAAACTGCCAGAAAACGTCGCACGCGCCGCCGGAGTTCGGTCTGTTACTTGCGCGTGACTGATCAGCTGACTGGGCTTTGCTCGCCGTACCTTTCCGAGTGTAATGGAAGTGTTTGTTTTTGCAAACACCGAAGGAAAAAGAAGATGACGCAAATAGTGTTGTACAGTCGCCGGATTTGATGCACGGGACTGTCTGATTGTATTTTCGGGATGTTTCCCACCAATGCTCTATACCATGTGAGAAAATATGAGAGAATATTATTATTGAATTGTGTGTTTACATTATTACATTGAGCCCTATTTTTAGACAATACATCCCAATCTTTTTCCAAGTAGGATACTATATACAAATCCTATTCCTATTCCTATTCTAACAAAGATAATCTAGAAAGAGAAAAATTAAAAGAAGGGAATGACGAATATCCAAAAAATCTATTCGATGAAGGTAATGCAATGACGATTATTGAAGAGAGAAAGTTCTAACCTTGTAACACCAAAAAGTGACAGCATGCAAAATGAGCTCGATGAACGTTTAGAGTTGGAAATGGTAGGAAGATATCCTTTGGGACTATAACTAGCTTGGTCAAGGATGCTTGAAACACCTTTTTCCAGACATTCACATTCTAAATCAACATCTTATATAGCCATCTTTGTACAAAGTCTTACATTCACATTCTAAATCAACATCTTATATAGCCATCTTTGTACAAAGTCTTTATACCAAAACCAGAAAATTATCCTTCTTAAACACGATTAATGCAATAACACCGAAGGTTTTAAAAAAAAAGCAGCAGGCTCAACATCTGGTGGTGCCTCTCTATCAATTCCTTTTTAAGTTTAGCATTGCATACATACTCCATCCCAGAACCCACAAACTTTGATTTCTCATAAGAGGGTGAAAGGATCCTAAAACATCGACCGACCCCTAGTCCACGTCATTTATGGCTAAATCTAGGATGGTATCTGGCTATATCCGAGAGGCCAATTTGGTTCCAGTATCATATAAGCTTATTGTTTTGGTTATTTCATGCACTGCACTATCTTCATGAGCCATGCATTGAAGAAATACAATTGATTTCAAAGATAACAACTTGATAAAGTATGCCCCTAGTAGCAGCAGAACGACCAGTTTCAACTCACCAACAGACAAGAGTGACATCAAGTCACTGTTAATAGAAGCTTATTTAAAAACCGCATTACCTTATAAGTAAGAAATTTCAACTTGACCATCAGATTTGCATCTTCATCAGCTAAACTGCTGTCCTCTTCCTCATTTTTTAGCACTTGATTGCTACTTCCTACCATTTCAGCAGTTTTCTTCTCATTGACCTTGAATAAATCCACGTCAACGAAAAAGCCTGTGAACGGCGACATCAGCAAACTAACAGTGCAATAGATGATGCTATGAGTAAGTGGGGAAGGGACTCGCTGAGTGGAGACTCTTGGTGATTTGACCTTAGACTTCTATACATCTCTACAGAAAACAATCAGGAACTTTCTGCCAAGAAATTCAACTAGCTTTTCTACTTTTGACACCAACAATTTGCAGAATATGCCATAAAATATATTTACTTCTCAATTGGAACTCAAAAACCAAATCCAGATACACTGATGAATTGGTTCATGTCCTATAGATCGTTCGGACGTGACATGACTATGTAACTCCTTGTGTTCCCCCAGAGGAGACTTTTAGAATTGTCTTGAGTCAAAATTTTATGACTTTTTAAATACCATAACTTTGTTCTTATTTCTTTAATAGGAGTTACAGAAGTTTCACACAATCTCAAGCACCAGCGAAGGAACCCCTCATTTGCTCCCAGAAGAGAAAGAAGATTCCACTTAATTCTGGAGAATGAATAGTTTCAGTCATATCCCAAACAAGTTCTATTAGGCGTCGTTTGATTACGAAACAAGTTATGCAGGATTGTAACACATGGATTAGTAATGCAGAGATTATTTTTTGGACGTTTGGTTCTTTGTGTTTGTGTATTACATACATACATACATAATGAATGAGATTAAATGGATAGCTGACCCCAACATGTTTGGGACCGAGGTGTAGTTGTTGTTGTTTGGTTCTTTGTACTAAAATGGGATATATAGGGCAAGATTTAAAATATGGATTTATATTTGAACTTAATAAAATTGAAAGGGTTTTGATGATGGCATAGAGGAAAAGATAAAGTTTAATTTTGTCTTTTGATGTTTAGTCCATATATTGTTATTCCATGTTTTATTAGGTTTAATATTATACCAATTGGTGTATTAAATTATACATGATTGGCTATGCAGGACTCAAAGACCAACCAAACACTCCATAAAATAATATCAATCTAATACCATGATTATTTTAATCCAATCCAGCAAACCAAGTGAGTCCTTATCGTAAACTAAGACAGAAACTGGTGTCTCATTTCAATGTTAAAAGGCTTTACAGGTTAGCCAAGGTTAAAGGCTTTACAGGTTAGCAACTATAGCAGCTAGTAGATTAGTTACTATTTTGGCTGAGAATAATAAATGAACAAATATTACCTCGATACAAAGGCCACAGTCCTCGTTGGTGCCTGACATGACAAGAATCATTTTAATCAAGAAAATCACATGAGATATGCAGCAGAGCCCAAAAGCTAAACATTATTTTGTCGGAATGATGAGAAGAAGAGGAGCAGAGTGACAAATTTCTGTTAAAATAGTTAAGAATAGACCTCATCTCTTTCTGGTACCGGCGGAAGCCTGAATCACTATATACATGGATCACCATTTTGAAAGGCAGGTTGTCACTCGATAAATCATTAAGTTTATGGAAGTTATAGTGACACTTGAAAGCAGCAGGAAAGCGCTTTTCCCTCATCAAACGTACCATTTCCTGAAGAAAGTGAAAATATTCCAAATGATGGTTAACAAAGTTTAGACTAAATAGATAACTAAAATCTTACAACTATCTATGAGGTCTTTGGAATAAAAAAAAATCACAAAGTAGTTAAGCCACACACCAAGACCAATCCATGTAGTTCCATAAGCACAATCTGAATGTCAGTATTTTTTTTCAAACTTAAGGGGGCAGCCCGGTGCACTAAGCTCCCGCTATGCGCGGGGTCGGGGGAAGGGCCGGACCACAAGGGTCTATTGTACGCAGCCTTACCTTGCATTTCTACAAGAGGTTGTTTCCACGGCTTGAACCCATGACCTCCTAGTCACATGACAGCCGATGTACGTTAAATGAGAACATGTTGCGTAATGACAAAAGACAGGACTAATTCAGCCAGAGGAAGAAACCAAAACTTTATGTATGAAACTAAAGATGCATATAACTAGTGAAACATCACTATTATTGTCCCTGAAAACCACGTTCAACCTCACGAAGAGATGGGAGGATAATGTGAAGAGAGAGACAGACTCATTGATTTACTTTTTTCCTGGGGAAATTATTCGTTCATCCCTTCCTGTTGATTTGTGCAGCTAAAAGAAAGTAAAACATTACTTCCCCTCTGGAAGCCATTCATTTTCACCTCGACCAAGTACGGTGTAAGATAGAGAATCAGACATATACATAGTTTCAAAAGTCACCTACAATACCAAATCTACAACGTAATAGTACTCCTCCCTTAGTTAAATTCATTGTCGTGCTTTCCTTTTTGAATTATAATCAAAGCTCACTTTCTCAATGGAAGACTCCATCAGGAGGACAATGAAAACCTGCATATTGGCTTCAGCTCCTTCACGACACCAAAAAAAAACTAATGACTCATATCACACTCTGGGTATCACTACCATAAAATGGTTTGCAATTTAAAATTCAAGTCGAACCAAACCACAACATAATTTGGAAAGACAGAACACAGAAGTAAAGTTACGATATTTTGTGACAGGAAACATGAAATCCAAGGTGAGGTATTTGAAATCCATTGAGTGTACCACCAATGCCAAACCAGCTTAATTTCCAAGTTACACAACATTTTCTTTGAGAGGGCAGTTATTTTCACTTTCATGTCCCAAAATTACTTGAATTGCAATGTTTTCCCATGTTCCACTACTGTTTTTAAGCACCACAAGAATGCCTACGACCAAGCAAAAGTTGCAGTATGATTTTGTCATCTAAAACCGAAACAAAACAAAAAGGATATTCTATGAGTAACTAGATTCGGGTGTTTACAATGTTAATCCAGGATACTGGAACCTCCTTAAACTTGATATTTCCACTATTATAACTCCCCTTTATAATAAATTCTGGTGAATTTTTCTCATATATGTCTACCATTTTGGATTTATCTCCTATACTACAATTCATTTCTCCTACATTACCATCCATGCATTCGGTATTCATACATCATCTACTTTAGCAAAAAGATAGACACCTGTCAACATGAAGCAATTAGCAATCATCATCGTGAAAGCAATTATGCTAAAATGAGCTTTTGCTGAACGTGCTACAAAAAGAGTCATCCGATAAGCTGATTATTTGGGAAGAAGAACTAGGGTAAATATACGACTACTAGCAAGCTAGCTAACTCTCCTTCTGAAAACCAGTACCACTATAATATGAGTGTCATAACATATGTAAGAAGAGACTAATTTGTTAGGTCAGATCACTATCAAGAATAAAACAACCAACAGTAACATCAACAAATTGATTAGGAGATCTTTTAATTGATTCACTTCAGAAACTTTCCCAAACCTGTAATTTTCTTGTAGAAACATCAGCAGGATGTGATTGTAAGAACTTTGAGACAACAGATCGATCAGTATTTTTTGAATGTGAGCCAGAATCTTCATCTCCAAACCAGTCCAAATAATTCGGGCAGAAAGCCGTGCCAGCACTCTGAAGAAGTGCCTTAATTTGCTGTACGTAGAAGAGCCAGAGGTCAGTACTTTGGTTACAAGAAACTACTCTTAGCTGCTGAAGCACAGTGACATTACCTGCTTTTCTGATCTATTTGCAGCACAAATTTCACGTAGCGTAGGTCCCAGGTCCGAACCCTCTGGTAAAAAGAAAAACATTATGTACATAAAAACAAAAAAATAAAACCAAATGTCTCGCAACAACTACTAAGCCTGAATACCAAGTAAGTTGGGGTCGGCTATATGAGTCTGCATTGACTATGTCACTCCAGTTAGGCTCTTTAGACCAATATTATACAAATTAAAAATAAAAAGTACTAGGAGCTCTTTATATCTCTGGCAGGATTATCCACTACTTCCATAAACTTCCCCGTCAAAGGACATATGTTACAAATATCTAGCAAAATATAAAAAAAATGATTCACATCAAGGACAGACAAAAATAGAAAAAGATAAAAAAAAAAAAAAAAGCACACGCAGCCAAAGAAAATTAAAAGAGCCGAACTTGTGGTAGCTGCCTCACATGAATGCTTCGAGAGGGGATAATTCTATTACCTATTTCTATTTACTTGGTACGTCTTCTTTCTTTAGTTCATATGAGTCCCACTTGAGCCACTCCAACATTGAATCTTCATGCTTTTGTTAGTATGGTTGATGAAACATATTCCAGATGTACTCGAAATATATTCACGGTTCAACTTGGGTGTATTACAGGAGACTAAGACGACTAGTTGATGAATAGCAGAAACAATTTCAAAACTCGGTCGCAAGGTGATGTGGGTCACTCATACTGTCATTTAGGCTTCTTTAATCATTCAAATGAAATCGCACCACAAATAAAACAATCTTCTCACTACATTTAAGCATAAATATAGCGCATAAACCCCAATAAATATCTTATAGAGTATTAAGTAGGACCATTTAGGAAAAAATCAGCTTACCACCCTCTAATGGCGGAGGAGGAAAATCTCTCAGAACCCGTTCCATATGCTCTGAGCTCTCACGCTTTACCATGCGAGCCACGAGGCCCTCCAAAATTTCACCCTGCACTTTTATATGGTCTTTTGATCCTGCACATCAAACCGAAGTATGAAGGAGTAAACACTACTTCAAAGACTAGTACAAACAACATAAACAAATAATGCAGAGGCAAGTGAACAGATTAGAAAGAAACTAATATAGGATATCCCAAAAGTCAATCGCACATATACGGATAACCGCATGAAGGAATGGCTACTTTAAGATCTACCTCTTCTTCCCACCTCGTACACATATAATATATGTTATCTTCTTGTTACTTATACTCTCATATGTATGAAGAGAACAACGTTATACAAAATCCTTCATTTTCCTTGACTTGTTTGTTTTTAGTGGGTGTGACAAGACTATAGGTCTTCGCACAGGACACGAAAGTTTAACTAAAAATTTGAAGTACAAGTACCACATAGTTACACACCCAACACATAAGTCATACCTATAGACGAATCCATGAACATAAAATAGTAGCTCACTACACATCTAGCCACATATAGGCAACAATATCCTCGAAGCTTTATTGTGAAATAAAGGCCAAACCGTAAAAAATCTGTTCACTTTGTTCATTCCACCTCGATGGAGGATAAGATTCGGGAAACGAGGCTAAGATTGTTCGGCCAAGTGAAGAGGAGATGTGTGGATGCCCCAGTGCGGAGATGCGAGAGGTTGGCTATATCCTTCAGGAGAGGCAGAGGTAGGCCAAATAAGTATTTGGGGTGAGGTGATTAGACACGACATGACGCAGTTACAGCTCACCGAGGACATGACCTTAGATAGGAGGGTGTGGAAGGCACGGATTATGGTAGAAGGGTAGTAGGTAGTAGGGCGTTGTCTCGCGTATCCTTCCTTACTAGTATTCGTAGTATCTCTGTTGTAGTTCTTTTCCTTTGATTTTTATTATTATTTGATGTTCCTTATCCTTTTTCGAAATGCTTTATCTTGCTTTCTATAGTATGCTCTTGTTATTTCTTTTCTGACATGCTATGATATGTTTTCTCTTGAGCCGAGGGTCTTTCGGAAACTGTCTCTCTACCTCCCAAGGTAGAGGTAAGGACTGCGTACACTCTACCCTCCCAGACCCAGTTGTGGGATTACACTGGTATGTTGTTGCTGTTACAATACCACAACTCCACAAGGAGATGAAATTCTTAAATCACCAACTTTACAAATGTCTTATAAACTCCATATCCCTAAAAAAGCTCCTCCATCCTCTACTTTGTGTAGATGTAGTTGTGAATAATCATCGGTCAGTAGTTTGATATGATTAGAATTGTTACGCCTTAAATAGTCCAATATGTAGGAGGTCTTGGCCACACCAATCCATGTTCCACACCTCTGCCCATCTCCTTGAATTTTGTATTTATTTGTGATGTCTACCCTGCATAGTGTCCCTTCATCAGTGTCAAATCTTCGTATCCACTTTCGAGTCACCTCAAATCTTACTTGGTCCCCCTACTTCCATAGGGGATGTGACTCCTTTAGTATAGAATGAAATATTTTCATTTTGGCATTTGGTTGTACAAAATATTCTTTTTTGGAGGAGCACTTGGTGACTTTTAGTATTTATGTGTGCATATATATGTGTGTGTGTGTCCCAGATCCCCTGACTCTCTCTCCTCTAACCTTTCTCCGGTCATCGGAATCATTGTTCCGACTTGACCTTTGATTTTCTCTCCTTTGAACTTCCCCAGACTCCCTCCAGGCCTTTTCCGTCTCTCTCCTCGAAACTCTCCCAGGGTTCTCAAAATACCTTTCACAATCGATATTTCCTCTCAGATCTGATCGTCGGTCGTCGAAATCACTGTTCCGACTAGACGTCGGTCATCGGAATCACTATTCCTCCCAGAAAAAATGGAAAAAAAACTGGAGAGACGAAACTCATCTTCCGTCTTTCTCTCTCCTCGAAACTCTCCAAGTTCTCTCAAAAACCTTTCACGGTCAATCTTTCCTCTTAGATCTGATTGACGGTCGTCTGAATCACTGTTCCGACTAGACCCATTGATTTTCTCTCTCGTAAAAACCCTAATTGACCCTCAGACCTAAAAGCCGATCGTCTGAATCATCATTCCGACTTTCGAAATGCTTTATCTTGCTTTCTATAAGATGATCTTGTTATTTCTTTTCTGACATGCTATGATATGCTTTCTCTTAATTCGAGGGTCTTTTGAAAATTGTCTCTCTACCTCCCTAGGTAGATGTAAGGTCTGCGTACACTACCCTTCCCAGACCTAGTCGTGGGATTACACTAGTATGTTGTTGCTGTTACAATACCACAACTCCATATGGAGATGGAATTCTTAAATCACCAATTTTACAAATGTCTTATAAACTCCACATCCCTAAAAAAGCTCCTCCATCCTCTACTTTGTGTAGATGTAGTTGTGAATAATCATCGGTCGGTAATTTGATATGATTAGAATTGTTACGCCTTAAATAGTCCAATATGTAGGAGGTCTTGGCCACACCAATCCATGTTCCACACCTCTACCCATCTCCTTGAATTCTGTATTTATTTGTGGTGACTATCCCGCATAGTGTCCCTTCATCAGTGTCGAATCTTCGTATCCACTTCCGAGTCGCCTCAAATCTTACTCTTGGTCCCCCTACTTCCATAGGGGATGTGACTCCTTTAGTATAGAATGAAATATTTTCATTTCGGCATTTGGTTGCACAAAATATTCTTTTTTCGAGGAGCACTTGGTGACTTTTAGTATTTATGTGTGCATATATATGTGTGTGTGTCCCAGATCCCCGGACTCTCTCTCCTCTAACCTTTCTCCGGTTATCGGAATCACTGTTCCGACTTGACATTTGATTTTCTCCCCCCTTTGAACTTCCCCAGACTCCCTCCAGGCCTTTTCCGTCTCTCCTCGAAACTCTCCCAGAGTTCTCAAAATACCTTTCACGATCGATATTTCCTCTTAGATCTGATCGTAGGTCATCGAAATCATTGTTCCGACTAGACGTCGGTCATCGGAATCACTGTTCCGACCAGAAAAAAATGGAAAAAAAACTGGAGAGACGAAACTCGTCTTCCGTCTTTCTCTCTCCTCAAAACTCTCCAAGTTCTCTCAAAAACCTTTGACGGTAAATTTTTCCTCTTAGATCTGATCGACGGTAGTCGGAATCACTGTTCCGACTAGACCCATTGATTTTCTCTCTCGTAAAACCCCTAATCGACCCTCAGACCTAAAAGCCGATCATCTGAATCATTGTTCCGACCAAACCTTTTGATTTTCTCTTAAAACCCTTAACCGACCTCTTCCGGCACTTTCCCCGACCTTTTCTTTCATCAAAACCCTCTCAAATTCACTTACTCATCTTCCTGAAACTCTATAACCATCAGAAACACCTTTTTCTGTCCATAGAAGCCTTTCATTTTACTATGGGGAAAATAAGATATATTTCAATGCATGCTTCAAATCATTTGACATAACCAGATGGTCAGATGGCAAAGACATTTGGTTTGAATGGGTTGAGAGAAGTCGTAACATGATGAGAAGATCAACTATCAGTTTGAAGAGCATGAGATGGGTGTGCTCAATTCTCAAAGAAGCCTCTAAATATGGAAATAATGCAATCAGGATGTGGAAATCCAAGGAGAGTTCAACTGTGATCTTTTGTACGAGGAAAGCGAACGAGCATGGAAGATATATGAGCATTCTCCTGTTGCATGGTTTGGAGAGATCAGTAATTATTATCCTAGAAGTGGCATTAAAAGCAGGTTGGAAAGAGATAGCATTGAAGATAGAAAGTTTCATTCAATGCACCAGATGGTCGCAGAACCTCCCAAATTTACCAAAAAAAAACAAAGTAACCTTATGTTAGTGCAGTAAGGAATGGCAATCAAATACTCTTTGAGAATCGACAGTCACTTCCAACAAAAGAGAGATATGTGTCACGGAATCTCCTGGGGTTAAGGATATTGGTATCTTTAAGAGATGCATCGTTGGGTCTTTTGCTGAAGGAGAAATAGAGGCTCCCACTCTGTCCATCAGGAGGTGGAATAAGTTGTTACTTGGAAAGCAGTATTTGGGATTAATATTTACGAAATGGCCAACAATATGTTCCTCTTCGAGTTTCCAAACAAAAACATGGCAGAACAAATATTCCAAAAGAATGGAGATGGAAGAAGACCAAAATAAAGCTTCAATGGTGGAATCCTATTGTTGGTGCATACCTCTGACCCAAATCGAAACCACCTCATGGATTCGAGCTTTGGGAGTACCACTGCAATTATGGTCTCAAAGGATATTCAAAGAAATTATGATTCTTTGTAGAGGATGGATCTCGACGGAAAAGAGACTGATTTGAAGAACCATATGAAGTGGGCGAGAATTCAAATTTCAGGTGACGGTCGGAACTGCCCTAGCGAAGTATCAATAGAAAAAGATGGCATCAAGTTTTCTATTCCGATATGGGTAGAACAAAAAGTTCGTTTTGAATTAGTCTCGTCGGAGACTGATTCTGGTGCGCCAAAAGCTTTTGAGGCCATGGAAGAAACCAGTGTTACAAAGTGGACTTCAGACCTTTGGGTAAAAGACTCTATCCAACTAGTGGGATGCGCAAATCCAGCTGGAAGGTTTTAAAAAAAAGATTTGATGGCACGTGACAGGGAGGGGGACTCTCTTAACACCTATCACTTGGACCGGAACAACTTTAGGCCCAAATCAAAAAAGTGGGTTGGGCTTGATGGTGCTGCCCAGGTCATTTTTAATGATCTAAATGGCCCGACGGAATTTAGCTTTGACCCTTTGGCTGATATTTCTATATGCAACAAGTCTCAGAAATCACAGACTTCTACACTTGTTGTACCGCCGACCTAAGGTGCAGGAATCTCTGGGGAAAAAGCTTCTGCCATAAGCAACGAAGACATGCAGGAAAGCACCGACAACTCATTGATAACCCTAGTCACCGGTAATTCTGAGAGCGAAGCACAAGCAAGGAAAAAATCAATTTATCACAACGATTACGCAAGGTGTCACAGAGATTGAAAAGTGGGTGCAGGAAGACGCAGAACCAATTCAACAAGACATGAGTTTAGCTCTGCAAAAGGAAGAGAAGACAACTACATGGGTGAAACAACACATGATTAAAATGGGGAAAGTTTTTGGGGTGGATTTTAAGGGTCATGAGGAGGAAGCGTTGGAATTACTGATGCAAATTGATAGTTGCAGACAGGCAAGGAAATTGGAAATGGAGAGTGTTTCGAAGAGGCCCAGATTCAAAGGCATCAGGAGCTTAAGGGTCTCACCACTTTTGATGTAAAATTTAAGTGATGGGAAGAAAGGTAGGGGGGACTGATGGGAACCCTTTGTAATGAAGTTAAAATTGGTGTCCTGGAATGTGAGGGGTTTGAATAGTGGGGACAAGAGAAGATTAGTCAAGAGCCTTATTTTCAATTGGAATCCTAATGTTATTTGTCTTCAGGAAACTAAATTGGAGGGGAGGTTGAAGAGATTATCAAAGATCTTTTTTTTTGGGGGGGGGGGGGAGGGGGGGAGATGGGTGAAGTTTGCATGCTTGCAAGCTAGTGGTACCAGAGGGGGGAATTTTGATGATGTGGGATAGTAGAGTGTGGAAGGGGGAGATTTTGGAGATTGGTGCATATACCTTATCTTGTAAGTTTGTGGCACTCCTTCAAATTTT
Source organism: Anisodus acutangulus (assembly GCA_029783415.1). Lineage (NCBI taxonomy): Eukaryota > Viridiplantae > Streptophyta > Magnoliopsida > Solanales > Solanaceae > Anisodus > Anisodus acutangulus. Next base: position 28,885,041 of record CM056497.1, read on the forward strand.
TTTAGTGCCATATAACTGGAGTATATGCACCAAACTGCAGAACAGAGAGGGAACAAGTGGGATGAATTAAGGGCAGTCAGGGGTTTGATAGATGGCCCTTGGGCTGCCTGTAGAGATTTCAATGTTACTATATTCCCCTCTGAGAAAATGAACTGCATAAGGAGCCTTGCCATGGAGGAATTCTCAAACTTCATAGAAGACATGGAATTAGTAGACCCTCAGCTTAAGGGAGGATATTTTATTGGTAAAAGGGTGATAACTGTAGAACAGCATCCAGAATTGATAGGATACTCTTCTCACATGATTGGGATGATAAGTTCATAAATATCAAGCAATCTCTGTTGCAAAGACTAGAATTATATCACTTCCCAATTGAGCTGCAGTGTGGAATGTGGGAGCACAACAAGTCCTATTTCAAATTTGAAAACTGGTGGCTAAATACTGATGGGTTTGTAGAAAGAATCAGGGACGGATGGAGCTCATTTGTTTTTACAGGCAAACCTGACTTCATTCTAGCATGTAAACTCAAAGCTTTAAAAGACATGTTGAAAGAATGGAGTAGAACTAGCCAAGGAAACCTAAAGACTCAAATTCTGGGTCAATTGGCTTCAATAGATGATGTGGTAGTGAATAGAGTACTTACAGAGAGAGAATCAGTGTTGAAGGCTTCTCATTTAATGGAATATGAAGAGCATCTCAAAAATAAAGAAATTGCATGGAGATAAAGATCTAAGGCTCTTTGGCTTAAAGAATGGGATAGGAACCCCAGTTTCTTTAATAAGATGGTCAATTCACATAAGAGAAACAACAACGTTGATCAGCTGGAGATAGAAGGAAAAACAATGGAAGATCCAACAAGGATAAAGGGGGAGATTATTGATTTTTATCACGTTTTGTACTCTGAGTCTACAGATTGGAGGTCCGTGAAGAAGAAAAAGCAGCTATACAGGGGGATTTTGAAGAACAATAGGTGCTCTCATGTTTGAAGATGTGTGCCATGGACAAAGCTCCAGGTCATGATGGCTACACAATGGGTTTTCTTATCAAATGTTGGGATGTGTTGAAGCTAGATATCATGGCCACTTTTCAAAATTTCCACTCTAATGGAATTTTTGAGAAAAGTCTCAATGCTACTTACATTGCTTTAATCCCAAAGAAAACAGGTGCCAAGGAGTTGAGAGATTTCAGACCCATTAGCCTTATAGGCAGTATCTATAAATTGATCTCTAAGGTGCTCACAGAGGCTAAAAAGAGTTATTGGCAAGCTGGTAGATGTGCAGCAAATGGCATTTATTAAAGATAGGCAAATTATGGATGCCATCCTAATTGCCAATGAAGTAGTGGATTCTAGAATTAAACAAGGCAAGCCAGGAGTTTTGTGCAAGTTGGACATTGAGAAGGCATATGATCATGTTAACTAGGTATTTTTGCTGAAAGTACTTTCTTGTATGGGTTTTGAAAGGAAATGGATTAAGCGGATGGAATATTGTATTTCTACTGTCAAGTTCTCAGTCCTTATCAATGGATCACCTGAAGGGTTTTTTCAGGCACATAGAGGGTTAAGGCAAGGTGACCCTCTATCTCCTTTCTTGTTCATTAGCCATGGAGGGTCTGAATAATATGATCAAAGTGGCAAGAACCAACAACTGGATTAGAGGTTTTGAAATTGCCACAAGCTCTATCAATGAAGTGAATAACATGGAAGAGTCATATGTATCCTATCAATGTTAACGGGAGAAAGAGTCAAATGTATCCTATCAATGAAGTGAATAACATGGAAGAGTTGTCCAGGATTTTGGGTGGAGAAGTAGGGTCATTGCTAACTACTTATCTGGGAATGCCTCTGGGTGCCAAATCAAAATCAATGAACATTTGGAATTCAGTGATTGAAAAATGTGAGAAGAAATTGTCTAGGTGGAAGTCACAATATATAACATTTGGATGCAATCCCAACCTATATGATGTCCATCTTTCCCATTCCAGAGGAGGTTATCCAAAGACTTGATAAAATCAGAAGGGAATTTCTTTGGAAAGGTAATCAAGACAAGAAGGTAATCCATCTAGTTAAGTGGTGTGATGTGCTATTGGGAAAGAAGCAGGGTGGAATCAGGAACTTAAAGTTGCAGAGTAAAGCCTAAAGACTTAAATGGCTATGGAGGTATTCACAAACACCTCAATCTTACTGGGGAAGAATCATCAAAACAAAATATGGGGAAGATAACAAGTGGATGACTAAAGAGGTAAACACCCTTTATGGAGTCAGTTTGTGGAGGAGATCCATAAGAAACTTTTGGCCTTTCCTGAGGATCCACTCCACTATTAAAGTGAACAATGATGAAAGCACTTCTTTCTGGGAAGACAAATGGTTGGGTAACACTCCTCTAAAGGAACTCTTTCCTAGTATTAATGGACTAGCACATCAACACAAGAAGGTAGCAGAGATCTGGTCTGCTCAAGGGTGGGACATTCAATTTAAAAGAAACTTCAATGATTGGGAAATTAACACATTGACAGAATTCTTCAAAAAACTAGAAAAAATTTAAAGGCATAGAGCAAGGAGCAGACAAACTACGGTGGAAAGAAGACAGTAAAGGCATTTACAAAGTGAGCTCAGCTTACAAATTTATCCAAGGGAATAACAAGTGCAAACTTGGCCGTGGAAGCACATATGGAAAGTGAAGGTGCCTCACAAAGTTGCATGCATTACTTGGTTTTTGGCAAGGGAAGCTGTTTTGACTTAAGAAAACCTCAAGAAAAGAAAGTTTTCTATGTTCCCAATGCATTTATGTGGTGAAGAGGTTGAGACAGTCAGTCATCTATTTTTACACTGTAGGATTACAGCTCAGCTATAGAGGATCTTTATTAATCTAAGAGACATTGTCTGGGTGATGCCAAAAAGGATAACCCATTTACTTTATAGCTGGGAGGAGGCAGGAGTAGGAGCCTCAAACAGAGACAGGTGGAGGATTGTCCCTGCCTGCATTTGGTGGACAATATGGAAGGAGAGAAACACTAGGTGTTTTGAAGACAGCAACAGTGAAGTTCAAAAGATTAAATTGAATTGCATTAAACTTTTTTGTTTTTTGTGCAAACAGATCTACCTTGAGGATACTGAGTCCATAATAAAAATCCTAGGTTCTTGTTAGAATTTCTCTTCATGGATCAATTCCTTGCTATGATGTAAATATGGGTTTTAGTACAACCTATGTACTGATTTAGTCAAATATATACAACAGTTATTTTCTTAAAAAAAACAGATACTTGATGAACATAACATATAACATGGAGGATTAAAGAGTATCCGAATAACACCTTCAGGTAAATTTTGTACCACACTATTAAGCATTTTTTCGCCCTTTTCAAATAAGCAAATGTGATTCTGAAATTAAATACTTGTACCACCCTATTAAGCATTGGGACTTTTTCGCCGGACCACCGCCGACGATCTTCCCCCTCTGGCGGCCAAGTAAGCACCCCTCCCCCTTTCTCTCTTCCTTCTCTTTCTTCCCTGTCTTTTCTTCTCTTTCCCCTTGGCTACCTCTGTCCCAAAGTGGGAGAACCCAGCCACGGTTTACCCCCACCATCTACTACAGCGAGTTTGAGCAGCTGCCGCCAGCATTCTTCTAACCAAAAACCCTCAATCTAACCGGAATTTGGCCAGATAAGACTAAAGCAGGCCGGAAAACATATTTTCCGACGACCTCCACCTACATCAAAATTTGTCAAGTAGCGCACCAGAGAGGAACTCTCAGCAGCGAGCAAGCCAGAAGGGAAGTTGGGGCAAATTAAGGCTAATTCGCAAAATCAAAAACATGTTCGAGGATTTGCCGCACATTAGTGGCTACCAATGTTTACATAGTTACGCAAGTTTTCGACAAAGTTCCGACTGAGAACAGTAACTTTCGGTGGTGAACAATAATTTTCCGGTAGAGATCAATAATTTGCGACATTGGACAGCAATTTTTGGGCGGCAAACAGGTTCGATTCACCTGGAGTTGGTACCTTCAGGTGCCCGTATTCATTCTCTGTCCTTATCTTCGTAGTTAAATTTTGCCTGCTTTGTTGTATTGTATATTGACTCTACATTCTTGCCTTTACTCGTCTTCTTTGTAATTATATCATTTGGTTTCTGCTTGTTTTAGGGCAAATCGTTAATTAGTTTATATCCGCTTTAGTGGCTTTGGTGACTGATGGTAGACTATGGTCATGTTCTCGGTCGGGGATGAGGGCGAGGGTTACGGGTAAGTGGGATAAGGGAGATGCTAGGCTGAGAATAGGATCTTAGAACATTGGGACTTTAACGGGGAAGTCCATAGAGCTAGTTAAGATTCATAAGAAGATGAGGATTAATATAGCTTGTGTCCAGGAGACCAAATGGGTAGGATAAGGCTAAAGATGTGGACGGGTATAAGTTATGATTCTCGAGTAGGTCGAGATATAGGAATGGGGTAGGCATTTTGGTAGACAGCGAGCTAAGAGATTAGGTGGTAGAGGTTAGGAGGGTCAATGACAGGATGATGGCGATTAAGTTAGTAGTTGGAGGGTCCACTATGAACATTATTAGTGCTTACGCGCCGCAGGGGGACTTGGATGAGGAGGAGAAGAGGCGTTTTGGAGGATTTGGACGAGGTGTTGGGGGGTATACCACCCACAGAGAAGTTATTTGTAGGAGGGGATTTCAATGGACATATCGGGTTATTTCCGGGAGGTTATGACGACGTGCATGGAGGCTTTGGCCTCGGGGACAAGAACAGGGGAGGCGTCTCACTCTTGGAGTTCGCTAAAGCTTTTGGAATGGTGATAGTCAATTCGAGGTTTATGAAGGAGGAGGATTTGGTGACTTTTCGTAGCTCGGTGACTAAGACTCAGATAGACTTTTTGCTCCTTAGGAAGGTTGACAACGGTCTTTGTAAAGACTGCAAGGTTATTCCGAGGGAGCATCTTACCACCCGACATAAGCTTCTGATGATGGATTTGGAGATCAAGATGGAGAAGAAGAGGAGGGTTGTGGATGACAGGATAAGAATCAAATGGGGGAGTTTGATCATGACTAGTGCTAAGAAGATGGGGGAGAGGTTGATGGCCAAGCGGGCTTGGGGAGTAGTGGGGATGTGACTGATATGTGGGACAGGATGGCCAGTTGCATTCGAAAGGTAGTTAGAGAAGTGTTAGGGGTTTCGCGGGGTAGCTGTGGTAGGTAAGGATGGCAACGGATCGGATCTGGACCGAATCCTACTAGATCCAGATCCAGATCCGTTTTTCATACCTGAATCCAGATCCATTGAGTCCATAAAAATTATATCCAAATCCGGATCCATCGGATCCACCGGATCCATCGGGTCCACGGATCGAAACTGGATCCACATGTAAAAAAATTTGCCTTGCTAATAATTTTTTTTTAAACTGACAAACGATTTTTACTTAGCTAACAGTTTACTGTGTTTCAATTTTGAAATGTTCATATGAGATATTTTGTTCGTTGTCTCGTTTTGATTGTGAGCTATTAATTGAAAATGTTGAACAAAGACAATAGTTGTGAAAAATGCTGACTAGTATTTCCACAATGCAGAACTTGCATGTGCTTGGAATCTTCACAAATGAAGTGAATATAATTTTAACTACTTCTCTATGGAGATGTTAGTCATTCACTAATATAACATTGATTTTATTATCGAAGTTACCTCTTTATTTTTTTATTTTTGAGTTAACGCGAGGATAAATTAAACTTGTTTTGAGAATTAAACTTGCAAGGATGTGCTTAGTAATTTTAAGAAAATACTTATAAAATTACATTTTAGGTTATGAATATATTTAATAAAAATGGATCCAAGGGTCGGATCTGGACCGGATACAGATCTCAAATACAAGATCCAGATCCAGATCTGATCCGTCAAAAATGGATCCGGGTCCGATCCGGATCCGTCGGGTCTAAATTTTGAAGATCCATATCCTATAAAACGGATCTGGATCCACCGGGTCCAGGATCCACTGCCATCTCTAGTAATAGGCATCGAAGGGACTGGTGGTGGAATGGTAAGGTTCAAGAAAAGGTGGAAGCAAAAAAAGCGGCGTATGCAAAATTGGTATAAAGCAAGGATGAGGTGGAAAAGTGGACGAATAGGGAATTGTATAAGATGGCCAGGAAGGAGGCAAAGCTAGCGGTTATGGCGGTGAAAACAACGGCTTTTGAACGCTTGCATGTGGAATTAAAGGAAAAAGGCGGGGACAAGAAGTCGTACAGACTAGCCAAGGTCAGGGAGAGGAGGGCTCGTGACTTGAATCACGTGAGGTGCATCAAGGACGAGAACGGCAAAATACTTGTGGAGGACGCGCATATTAGACAGAGGTGACAGTCTTACTTCCATAAACTCTTGAACGAAAAAGGAGATAAAGACATTGTGCTGGGAGATCTGGAGCAATCCGAAAGGTACCGAAATTTTGGATATTGTAGAAGCATCAAGGTTGAGGAGGGTAAGGGTTTTGTTCGTAGGATGCGCAGGGGACAAGCGATCGGGCCTGATGAGATCCAGTTGAATTTTGAAAGAGCGCAGGCTCGGCAGGTTTGGAGTGGTTGACTGAGTTGTTTAATGTCATTTTTAAGACGGCAAGAATGCCCGAAGAATGGAGGTGGAGTACAATGATTCCTTTGTAGAAGAACAAAGGTGACATCCAAAGTTGCAACAACTATAGGGGTATCAAGCTGCTAAGCCACACTATGAAAGTTTGGGAAAGATCGTGGTGATGAGGGTGAGAAGAGGCGTGTCTATTTCCGAAAACCATTTGGAATCATGTCGGGGCGTTAGACTACAGAAGTCATTCATCTTATTAGGAGGTTGGTGGAGCAGTATAGGGAGAGGAAGAGAGACTTACATATGATTTTCATCGACCTCGAGAAGGCATATGACAAAGTCCCTAGGGAGATTCTATGGAGATGTTTGGAGGTTAAGAGGTGTACATGTGGCGTACACTAGGGCGATCCTTATCAAGGATATGTATGATGGAGCCAAGACCAAGGTACAAACTGTAGGAGGAGACTCGGAGTACTTTCCAGTGATAATGGGCTGCACCAGGGATCAACTCTTAGCTCATTCTTATTTGCCTTGGTGATGGATGGACTGACGTGACAAATCCAAGAAGAGGTGCTATGGTGTATGTTATTCGCAGATGACATAGTTCTGATTGATGAGACTCGCAGCGGAGTGAACGCTAAGCTGGAAGTTTGGAGACAGACGCTGGAGTCCAAAGGGTTCAGGCTGAGTAGGACCAAGGCAGAATACTTGGAGTGCAAGTTCAGTAACGGAAGCGATCATGAGAGGCGTGGAGGTAAGGCTTGGTACTCATGTCATTCCAAAGAAAGGAAGCTTCAAGTACCTCGGGTCTATTATCCAAGGAAATGGAGAGATTGATAATGTCACACATCGTATTGAGGTAGGATAAATGAAATGGAGGTTCGCATCTGGAGTATTGTGCGATAAAAATGTGCTACCAAAACTTAAAAGGCAAGTTCTATAGAGTGGTGATTAGACCGACTATGTGTATGGGACGAAGTGTTAGTCAGTCAAGACTTCGCAAATCCAAAAGATGAAAGTTGCGGAGATGAGGATGCTGAGATGGATGTGTGGGCATACAAGGAGGGATAGGATTACAAATGGGGATATCCGGGACAGAGTGGGAGTGGCCTCGGTGGAGGATAAGATGCGGGAAGCGAGGTTGAGATGGTTCGGGCATGTGCAGGGAAGAGACAAATGCCCTAGTGCGGAGGTGTGAGGTTGGCTAGGGACTAGTTCAGGAGGGGTAGAGGTAGGCCGAAGAAGTATTGGGGAGATGTGATTAGATAGGATATGGCGCAGGTGCAGCTTACTGAGGACATGACATTTAGATATGAGGTTGTGGAGGACACGGATTAGGGTAGAAGGGTAGTATATAATTGAGTGTAGTCCTACTTACGCTTACAAACTGGTAGTTGTGGTGTTATTATTGTAGGATTGCTTAGCCTATCATACTAGTAAGCGCAGTATTGTTTTATAGTCCCATGTCGTTTGATTTCTGTTGCTAACGGTTCTTTAGTGTACGTTGTTTATCTTATTTACCTACGTTAGTTACTGCTTCTTTTTTCAAAATGCGCTACTATGGATTATTTGCTTTTGTTACCATCATTTTCATACTGCTTTAAATTGCGTGTCCGGGTCTGACCATTTCTCTTGCTTTGCTTGTGCGTATGCTTTGTCTTGAGCCGAGGGTATTTCAGAAACAACCGCTCTACCTACCAAGGTAGAGGTAAGGACTGTGTACACGCTACCCTCCTCAGACCCCACGTTGTGGGATTTCACTAGGTATGTTGTTTCAATGTGATGCTTTCAGTCGTTATGACTTCATACTTTGTCGATTAATCTTCAAGAAGATAATTCTATGATGAGTGACACTTACCTTAACTATTGCATCTGCAAATATTTGCAACACTGAACATTATACGAGATTCCAACACTCTCATTCATTCCTTCTCTAATCAAGGAAAATTTGCCAACTTAACTTGGCAGTAAGCTCTTGTAGTATGTCGTTATTAGGTCACATGTGACCCTGCTAATCAAAGCAGTGATTTTGCTGGTCAATTATGGGATGCTGTGATGACAATATGGCATATGAAGGGGTTCGGAATATGCATGGCACTGCATCCAACCAAACTCTTCCTCCATCAGATTACTTAAATGCAAGTTACTTCACTTCATTACTTAAAAACTTTTCCTTCTCCATAAGTGCAGCAACATACAATAAATAAAATTACAACTTTATATCCTGATGATCATCTGACATCTTTTTAACTACCTACTCCACTTTTTTCCTGAGTCCAGACTAATGTTCCAAGTAGTTCTGCATCCAACTCTTAGTCAAACTACATTATCTCAGTGGAGGCAGGTTAGAACAGAATACACTCATACGGTGAACCACCTACCTCAAAAAAATAGAGTCACACGAAACTGGAATGAGACTGCATTAAACAGGCAACGGAAATGGCACAAACGATAACCAATCAAATGAAATCAGCTGAACAATTTAAAGAATGTTTGTACAATGTTAAACTTACCAGGTGCAGAAATATCAGCAACTTCGTCAAGAACCTGGCAAACGGATGTTGCTGTACCTTCCTCGCAGAGTGCATCAAACGCAGCAAAGAAGGAGGTCACTGATTTCCTTCACATGGAAACCAAGGGATCTTTCAGAAATAGACAGTTTCTCATACTCCAATAAGACAGAAACATACACAGAGTTTATCTTTCCTTCTTTTTAATGAAAACAAGACAATGTGAAACAACCACCCTCTGGAGAGTGAATAAAGGGATAAGCAACCATCTTCAATTAGTAAGGAAGTGATTCTAAACGGGGTTTAGATTCACCACATGACCTAGCTTTTCACAGTAGACAACAAGAAGACCATGGTTATGTTAATAACCTTGAAGGTTAAAAGAACTTCTAGTTACATGCACCTGTGATAGATGTCACTGAACAGTGTTAAGAACCGAGAGAAAGGAAGTATACTCCTCATACAAGTAAACACTAAAGGCTATAACAGATAGGCCCTATAGAAGACCATGTTCCTACTACAATTGTAGATTTAAAACAAGAATCTGAAGCCAATATGCAGCCTGATATCTTTAAATCTATGTCCTTTTGAAAGTCTGGTGTACTGCTAACTGCCACTTCTTATAGACTATGATATATGTACTCTTCATTTGTCTTGATGCATGTGTGTCAAAAGAGTGCAACATAGATATGGCTAATTCGTGTGATTTCCTCGAAATACACCAAAACTATTAAATTTGAAGCCCCCACATCTGAACAGCCATGTAACATAGCATAAGGATAACTCCATAACGAGTACCATCAGCATAAAGTCATCATGCTGCATGGGGCTGCTCATCAGCCAAGAATCTCATAACTTTGTTCTTACGCCACCCCACAGTCAATCCCATGCAAGGCCTTAATGCGATACCTGGCTAGCCAATAGAGAAGAACTTTGTACACCGAGGAGTAGCCTCTTTTACCTTATTATGTTTTGGTGCACCCATGGGATCCCGTTTAGTATAGTAGATTGGGTGTCTTTCGTAGAGAACCATACCTTTTTGTGAGGTTCTTCTACCTTTTGGTATACTTATACGGGTATTTATGCCCTTTGTTAATGAAACTTTATTACTACATCAACATAAAAAAAAAAAACTCCTATTGCAAACTAGCAAGTACTCCTCCTCTGTCCTACTGCTTACATGCTATACTACGAAAATGATCCATGTCTAAAGCATCCATACTTCAAGTCTTTAACTTCTTTTTATCCTCAAAATCTTTTTTCTGCAGCTACTAGATGGCCTTTAATGTCCTGTTACATGTTTACAAATTTCCAGCCACAAGTCTGTTCACTGCCAAAGTTAAGGTCATAAACACAATGATTGCTTGTATCAATTGTGATGCTAATATTTTCCACAATAAGAATGACAGCAGAGCACACTTAAACACATACCTTGTTGAGAACAGCCATACATGATTTGTTGGTAGTCGCCATTCCCTGCAAAAAGTAATTATATCGGGAGTTGAATAGAACTTTGGTTTTCCATTTCCCAACTCCGTGACTGCAGTCACAACCGCTGTTCAAAGAAAGATTGGAAAAAGTATCAGCAAAGGGTGGCAGTCTAATAGATGTCGCAAGTCGTAACAGTCAATTACAAACACATAACCATAAACAACCCTGTCAACAAACAAGTACATTTTGGAATATCAGAAAATGCGGTGCTAAGACTGTACATGAATCCACGTTCTCATGTAACCTCCAAAACTATGAAGGATTCTCCTACATAGCAAGCACCTACAGATCCTTAAGTTGTGAAAGTTCAACACAACTAATAGATTTTCACCACAGTTATCAGGAAAAAAGAAAGAAGAAGACTGAAGAACATTTGAAACCAAGACATATGACCACTTTCAAGGATCTAATTTCATGGAGATGTTAGGCTTCCTTTGAAACCTTACCATAATCATCTCGTGGGCGTTGTCCGTGGTCCCCCAATACAGCTGTGACCAACTCCATTGATATGCACATGCGATTGTGCTGCAACATCCAAGGTTTATTAATTTGGATTTTTTATAAAAAGTCAGAGTAAGAGCTTTTTCACAATGGTTTCACCACTAGATTGACAAAATGGAGTGAAAACAAATTCAAAGGATGATTGCACCAATAAAATAATTGTCACTGTCACAATTTACAATATAGGGTATAGTTTCTGGGGCAAGATCTACTCTAGGCAGCTGCTCACACATAGAGGTTTACTATAGCCCGTAAACTTTTTAGGTGTCCCATTTCAAACTCCTTTATTTTTTCATTTTCGAATAACCATTGTTTCCTAGAATTTCAAGTTCAGTAGCATTTTCAATGATTTTACATAGTAGCACGGTTAGGTAAAATCCTGGAAAAGGCAGTTTGTTCCTGGTCTAGACAGAGTTTAGAAATTTGAATTTGCTTAGAAAATGTATTTGAGTGCCCAACTCCTAGTTAAGAATTTGAGTTTGTTCCTGTATAGACTAATTCTCAACCTTTTTTAATAACCGAAGAGAATCCACAAGCGGCAATGGTGCACGGTTCGAAAATCGATGGATAATGGGTCTGTCCCTATACTCTTAATTCACTTAAATAGCACGCTTTTGTCCGTGGACGAATCCGGTTACTACTGACCAAAGCCCTGGTGGTGGCTAATTCCAAACTTCTTGTGTTCGTAAAAAGGGGAGATGGTTGACATTAACTCTGACAAGCATGGGAATAGTTTTTAGGCTTTACATGTAATCAAACTAATCTGAAGGCTTCTTTTTCTTTTTGTTCTTTTTTCTCATACAAAACTAGGTTTTTCCCAATCCTAATTCCACCTCGATCATCACTGCGTACTATATTCATGCTCAAAATTTTCCACACAAGCTATTACCCAGAATTACTTTGATCCAACAACTTTCTATCTTTTCCCCACATTCTATGGCATTTTGAAGCATGGAGGATGTGCTCTTCATCAACTAAAAAACTATCTTCTCCCTTCACCCAAAATCTTGGTTGTCACTTTGTTCCTCTTGATCAAACAAACTCTTTCAACCTTTCCCCTTTTTGTGTCAACTCTGCAGATCTCAGGCTTGTTAAGGAGTACTAAATGACCATCAGGATTCATTTTACTAAGAGTTTCAGTTGTCTGGGTTATATGGATTCATCTACTCACAGACAATTGTGTTTACATAACGCTGGAGGTGCAGAAAATTTTTGCTGCCAATGATGCCAAAACCCTAGACGTCTAGTCTTTGGAAGCAGATCCTTTTCAATCTAATTTGATGACTTTATAACATTTTGCTTAAGTAATGAATAACAGGGTTGGACACTCCATGTGATCTGGACAATAGATACATACACACACACATATAAATACTAATCAGTCAGCGCATTCAATTAATTCTGCACATCAAACACAATAAAGGAAAAAAGATAGAACAAGAGAGAGATCAGAAAAGACAAGAAATTCAAAGGACAACTTTACTACAAGTAAAAACAAAAGGAAGAAAACAGTAGAAGTCACTTAAGTAATAGTCAGATGATGAGGATGTTTCAACTGCATGAGGCTAAACAAAGCTAAAGTTCTGGAAAATAAACTAAAAGGCTAAGACCTAAGATTGAGCAAATTTATTCTCTCCTGATAAACTACACCAAGTCTTCCTTGAAACTGTACAGCAGCAAGCTCTTTTAGTTTAAACTATATTTATCATTCATGAGTTTCTTGAGGCTAATTCGTGATCAGAAAACATTGAACTGAAAGAATCAGCAATGTCTATTAAGTATGTACTATGAATTCTCCTACATAGGTAACAAGTTTTAGTTCAATACCTCAAGAAACTCATTGAACTCTGCTTGCTTCTTGCTAGCTTGAGTACCCCATGCCTCACGAAACATCCGTCCAAGAACAAAGACACCAACGGCAGTATAGCTACAAAATGTAAATTATACAGCAAGCCTTAGTTGAGATTCAAAGAGTATTAGCAGGTAATGGATGATCCAATTACATAGAAGGCCACAGGAAGGTGTAGAATGGATGATTTTGCTGTAAATGGTGCCACATGCTATGTTGTTCAGACTCGCCAAAAACTTGCCGCACCCATGTCGGATCCTCCAAAAGTAGTTCTGGAGGATCCAATACGCACCCGGAAGCCTTTTTGAAGAGGTCGAGCGACATAGACCATAGGCCTATATCATTCTCTACAGAATATAAGAAGCATCGGTGCACAATATGAAACTGTTCAGAAATGTAGTTGATGAGTTTATCGCACTATGAAGTCCCTCTCAAGCTCCATTGCTTTTTAACAATACCACAGCCATGACTCTGACAAAATTGTTTGAAGCAACAACCACTGAGCATACAATTAAGACTACCAAAAAAACACTGGTTACACCAATAATCTTTGTATACAAAAGATGATGGCATGCAAGTATTCAACTACTTGTCAAAGCAGCACCACATGACTGTCAGGGCTAGTAGAAGGAAAGAACCAAATAAATTAAAAACATCTAACAAAGAAATGAAGATAACTTGTATCAAAAAAATGACAAAGGATGAATGACCACTTAAATGAAGTTCAAAGTTCTGCACAAACCCTACATGTTCCCAGGGGCAGATCCAAAGTTTTACCTATGGGTTCACAGGAACCAAGTAGTTTTTTCTCATACCATGTATATGTATTAAAAATTCACTAAATATTTACAAATATTTGATTGTAAACTCGGTTAATATTGTAAATTATTTTGAGATCACGATAGGAACCATAAACTTCAAATCCTAGATCCGCCTATGCATGTTCCCAAAGCAAAAGATGTTCAAAACAAAATATGCAGTAACCATAAGCAAACATACATATTCCCGAAGCTATTCTTGGCATATGCTCCACCTGCATGCCCAGCATACATAAAAAGAGATCCAGAATGCTTAAGTGAGACCTGAAAAGAAACTATTTCCCGCATAAGCAACATTAAAAACACCTTGAAGAAACAAGTTTTAACAATTGAAGAAAGGAATACAAAAAGAGAGTATGACAAGATAACCCAGCTACAACAATGACCAAGGTAGTGGAAATTGTGTCTGCATCTTATAAACATCCAACTTCCTAGAGTGACGTTTTGATGAGGAACCGAGAATTGTAAGGTAAACTAAACTTAAAATTCAGCCTTGTTCAAGGAAAGTGTACCTTCCCAATAAAAGAATAAACAGAAATTAATTTGTGTAACATCAAAAGCCAATCAAACTTGAATCATACCTCCACTGTAGCCAAACCTTTGGAGACCATCTCTATCATCCTTGTCCTAATCTGAAAAATCATACTACCATTCATGAATCGCCACTTTAAGCGTCATGAACCACAGAGAAACAGAAATTGGAGAGATCACTACCTCCTGATCAGACTTCTCATTCTCAAATTTTGGGTAGAAGGTAGCCCTTACTTGGCTTCTCGAGAATGTTGAGCTGTCTACAGTAAAATTTTCCAATAAATTATCCTTGAATAATTTACTTAAAATAACATTTTTTTGTCCATTTGGTGTTTTTTCAGCTTGAACCGTTGGCACTCCAGAAACTGTTCCATATGATTTGGGTTTCCAGATGACTTTTTGATGCTGCACAGGTGACTGGGGTGCTACTCCAACGCTCCCAAACTGAAGAGATGCGACTGGAACACTAGACTGTGCAGCGCTTTCAGTAATATCCAAGGAATTTAGGCAATTGGTAACGGCTTCAGTAGTTGCAGCAGATACAGGTTTGCCATTTGACGAGCATGATACCCTGTTGGAACTTGGCCTCACTTGCCATTGTTTTTCTTTATAACCACCCCTTCTCTGCATTTCAGAAATTAAGTGATTAAACTACATCCAAATTTTAGATGCAGTCACAGACACATATTATGCCAAAAAAGGTAGAACAATATTGACGGAATTCATATTCCACAGCTATCTTAGTCGCACCTATTAACCAAACAACGAACAAAGTGTTGTAGCACAAGAAGCTAGCATATGTAAGGTGGTGGTGATGATGTCACAAAAAGAAACTATTACGAAAAAGAAAAGGTTTGACACCACTTTCATGGTTTGGAACTCCTCAAGGAAGTAGCAAGATTTTGATAAAACCAGCGAACCACAAATAAAGAAGGGTTTCTAATTGTGGTGACTATATAAAGACTAAACATAAACAAAGCTTCAAAACCGAATATAACAACAAGAAAATCAACATACCCAATATAATCCCACCAGGTGGGGTCCGGAGAAGGTAGAGTGTACGCAAACCTTACCTCTATCTTTTGACGGATAGAGAGGTTATTTCCGATAGACCCAAGTAGAAGTGAAAAGTCACAGTAATATTAAGCAGTAGCAGCAAGAAAATAAATAAAATAACAAAGTGAAAGAACAAGCAGGTAGGAATAGAAAACTAAAAATAAGAAATATGAGAATACTAAAATAAAATGACGGAAATAAAATTAATCCTACACTAAAGGAAAATAATACTAATCCTAATACTAGCCCTCTACCCTAATCCTTGATCTACACACCCTCCTATCTAGGGTCATGTCCTCGGTAAGTTGAAGACTCGCCATATCCTGCCTTATCACCTCTCCCCAATACTTTCTTCGGCCTGCCTCTACCTCTCCTCCGGCCCTCCATCGCCAACCTCTCACACCTCCTCACCGGAGCATCTATGTCTCTCCTTTGGACGTGTCCAAACCATCTCAGTCTCGCCTCCGCATCTTGTCTGTCATGGAGGCCACTCCCAACTTGTCCCCAATTTCTTCATTTCTGACCATATCTCTCCTGATAAGCCCACACATCCACCTCAACATCCTCATTTCCACAACTTTCATCTTCTTGAGTTCAAAACCGAATATAAAAGAAGAGAACATAAAAACAGAACACCCTGTGCACTGGTGTTAAACTTCCCTTCCTAGTTACTAATATGACTTCCATTTTTGAGTAACTATTGGATTTCTTAATGAAAAATATGAACAGATAAGGAAACAACAACAACTACCCCTCAATCAGAACTAGTTTGGTCAGCTATACCAATCCTCAATATATGTCCCTCTCCCTTTCCATTCGCAGAAATAGAAATTTTTTAAATTCAACCAAAAGTTCATAATGGCAACATCCAAGATTAATAGATAAGGAAACAACAACAATTATCCCTCAATCCCGAACTAGTTGAATCAGAAATACTAAACCTCAATATTCGTCCCTCTCCATTTGCATTTTAAGAAATAGAATATTTTTTAATTTAACCCCAAAAGACCATAATGACAACATCCAAGATTATAAAAAAAAACTCGCTCTCTTAGAGTGCAATCTCAAAATTGGAGATTGAGAAGCATACTAAAAACAAGAAGGCCAATACCAACATCAAAACGTGATCGACAACCCAATTGAGAGAGAGGGAGTAATATAATACCTGATTGTTCGGCATGAGTGAGGTACTGAACGTGTTGAGGGAAGGAGAATGAAAGAGGAGTAAGGTTCTTGAAGAGAGAATAGGAAGATAGAGTTTGGGAGTGAAAGAGTAAGCGATCCTATGGGAGACCGACATTCACTGCTAAACAAAAGGAAGACTCAACTGTGTTAGTAGAAGAATTGTACACGGATCCATCTAGAGCCCGTTCGGAGGCTTTGGACTTATAATTCAATAAAAAATTGAGTTGCTGGGCTGGTCTTTCATTTTTGTCCCTCAATTCGCTATTAAATCAGAAATTCTGTGTACAAATTCTCGCAGAGTTAAAAAAGAAAAGAAATTTGTAAGGTAAAATTTTTATAAAAATTATGATTATTCCGTCAGCCAAAGTTATATGGAGACTATAACTCTCTATATAACTAGTCGGACAAAAAATAATCTTAATGTTTCAAGAAAACTTTCACTTCAGACATAGTTACAAAAAAACTATATATGTTAAGACATAATCTCTATATAACTTTGGCCGAAAAGACATAATTTCTATGAAATCTTGCCTTGCTATTTTTTTCTTTTTGAATCTGTTGGGATTCGATTTCACAACCTCAAATGTATTTTCAGAGGTATAATTACATAGAACTATGCCCCTTAATGCATAATGTCTATGTAACTTTGGCCGAATAGGCATATTTTCTAATGAAATCTTGCCTTGCGGATTTTTTTTCTTTTTGACCCTACTGAGATTCGAACCCACAACCTCAAGAGTATTTCTTGTCATTTTTTTTAGGCAAATGGCAAAAATTAAAAATCACCAATTTAAGGGGCAAAAATTGAAGACCGCCTTAAAATAGGGGCAATCGTGTGAATTGACCATAAATCAAAATAAGTTAGGAATTTTAGTTTATGGCTTTAGACTTATTTTTATTATTTGACTTAAAAACAAATGCTTTAAAATATTTTTCTATTCTATCCAAACACTACAAAACTATCTTGGCTTAAAAACATTTAAAATAAGTCATTCAAACAGGCTCTTAGAAAGACCATAGTGTAAATGTATGCGCCAGGCCACGATGGAAGAGGGTTAATATTTGGTTAACAGAGAACAAAAACGGAGTAGTTTTTGGTTTTACATTTATTACTTGATGTCTTCCTGCATATGATACTGGTGATTCTACTAGTGATCTTCTCCACTAACTGGTGACATTCAATTTCACTATATTTTTTAGAGGGGGGGTAGGACAGATATCTAATTGGTAAGGTGCCCAAAGTGAATCTTGTCAAAGCCAGTAATTGCTCCTGAACATTATCATCAAATCCAGTTCTAAACATATTTGATTTATCCACATTGGCCACTAAACCAGTGATTGCGCTGAAATAATTCAATGCCTCCATCATTCTAGTAATTGATCTAGTGTTTCCTTTGCAAAAAGATCATTAGATCATCAGCAAACACACAAACACAAGGTGAGTTAACTTAGTAAGCTTGCACATAGGGTGAAATCTGAAATCATGTAAACTACTCATCTTCTGCAATATTCTGGAGAGGTACTCCATTATTAGTACAAATACCAAGGCAGAAATGGAGTCTTCCTGCCTTAATCCTCTTTTGCCTTCAAAATAACCCTGACCTACTCCATTTACTTTGATAGATATTATGCAAGTCATAACTACTTGAATGAATGCATCTGGAAATTCATACCATGTCATAGCCTCTTTTATGAAATCCCAACTGATCATAAGCTTTCCTCAGATATATTTTCATGAGGCATCGAGGAGAATTTTTTATGTTATAGTGCCTAAGAAAGTCATGGCATATAAACACATTATGTGCCAAAGATCTTCCCTCTACAAAAGCACCCTGATTTTCAGCTACAATAAAAGTTATAGCCACCCTCAACCTCTTGCAGATCATCATAGACACATATTTGTAAAGAATATTACAACATGAAATAGGCCTAAATTGGCCAGCATTATGAGGAACTTCTACCTTTGGAATAAGTGAAATCATTGTTACATTTAACTGCTTCAACAAGTTGCCATAAAGGAATTGTAGAAAATAACTTTTTCACTCCCATCTTATATAGCATGTGTATAGGGCGAAATTCGTATAAGACTGTTGTATGAATTATGATGTAACATGTGGCAGACGATGTTGAGTCAAATTCAGATCAGCCTGGGGTGCTACCGGACACAAGCAGGGCCGGGAGCATTGTACGTACACTTGGTATCGATAATTTAGAAGGTCAGGTGAATCGTTCATATTACAACGGGCGGTTGTTACTGAGCCGGTCATACATCTTCCAACGTAGCATTAATGGCATTTATGGAGATACTAGCTTTTCAATTATTACAACATTCATTCTCTTGTATTAATAAGGGCATATTTCATGGGGTGTGTACCTGTGAGCTCATGTATAAATAGGACACATAGTTCCATTGTAAATCGCCATCTTCAAGCTATTACAACACATTCTCTAACATTTCTCTCAATTGTAGTGCTTTTATACTTGTTACGGAGACTTTGCCCAGAAGCTTACACAAAGCTCACACTAATTATCTCTTTACTTTGTTTTGATATTATTTACTAGCATTATATTTTATCTAATATTATTGTCAAATCAGCCACTTGAGATCCATGTGTCCTTGATCACGTATACAAATTCAACTGTACCATTTTCGGATAAACAATTTGGTGCCCACCGTGGGGCCTAGGCAATTATAGTGTCACAAGTGACTCCTTTTTCTATTAATCCAATCTTTTATTTGAGTCTTGTTTTTTGTTCAAAGTACATGAAGAGAAGAATTCGAAGACAACCGCAACGCTGGGATAACACTAACAATCTCCCCACAGGACCAGATGGTCTACCGGTAGAGGATCCGGTACCAATAAATCCAACGGCTGCAGATGGAGCCACTTCTCGAGGTAGACAAACTCGGTAGGAGGATGTTCCCAATAACGAGATGTCTGAGGAAGCCATACAAATCTGAGGGCACAGAACGTCGCTATAAGTGAATAGTTGGACCCCTTGATGCGATTTTATTCAAATTATGTTTCCAAAAATGTTGGCAATACCCCAACAAGCAAACTGGTACCTCCACCAATCACCATCGGAGATGCCAGAAATGATCAGAATAGATCGAGAAATGATGGTGCTTTAGAAAGCGAAATCGTTCCTAAAAATTCATTCCAGGAGCATGTTTTGAAATTTATGAAGGACATGACGAACAAAGTGAACATCAATGCAGAAAAGGCAGAGAAAAATACCAAGGAGTTTTGGCATCGGTTATATCAAATACCGGGAGCCTCTCCCATGGTGGAAGGATCGGACGTGAGGAAATACATTCAGTTGGCGTATAAGCTAGGGGTTGCGTCCGAACTGATTCCCAAAAGGTTCAAAATGTCGTTTATACCCAAATATGATGGGATTACTGATCCTCAGGAGCACATAATGGCATATACTATGACTGTAAAAGGAAATGATCTAAGGGAGAACAAGATAGAATCGGTTCTGATCAAGAAGTTCGCTGAAACACTTGCTAAGGGAGTCTTAACATGGTATTCACTTCTCCCTGAGCATTCCATTGGATTACTCGCCCACCTTTCCAACATGTTCATAAAAGCTCATGCGGGGGCACGAAAGGTGAAAATGAGCAAGGTGGATATCTTTCGTATTGCGCCGAGAGAAACAGAACTCCTTAAGGACTTTGTCTCACGATTACAAAAAGATCGGATGCTGCTACCCGTAGTCCCGAATGAGTGGGTTACATAGGCTTTCATAAAAGTTTTGAATATTTTAAGTCCAGATGGCTCGCGAAAGCTCAACGAAAATCTCTTGGAATTCTAGGCTACGACCTTGGAAGACGTGCACAACCGGTATAAGTCCAAGATCCAGATAGAAGATGATTTGCTGGAGACTCAAACCGGAAGTATTTTTCAGAAGTCAGACAAAGGAGCGAAGCAGAATTGAACTCCTCGAAGAACCGGTTCCAACCTTATCCTACTCTCGAAAAGCAAGAAGGAGGACAAGGTTTTCGCTCAGTTGAGAAAACAAATAATAAGTGAGGATCTGGATGAAACAATCAATGATTGGTGAATTTTAATAAAGGGAATTCATCTAACTCTTCTACTGAAGGTACCAAATACCCAAAATTATCTGAATACAATTTGAACATCAACGATGATCAAATAGTGGTGGTACTGAGAACTTATCCAGCGTCCTGACCTCCGAAACCATTGCAGTCCGATCCTAGTAAAAGGGATCAGTCTGTTTGGTGTGATTTTCATGGCACTCATGGGCGTAAAATCGCAGATTGCAGATATCTACGAGAAGAGGTGACATAAACGCTGAGCAACGGCCACCTTCGAGAATATCTAAGCGAAAGAGTTCATAACAATTATGAGCGGGGACCACCCGCTGAGGACAAATCTAATCCGGACATACCATCCCATGTTAAAATATGATATTTGGTGGTTTAATGATTGTTACTACATCTTTCACTACGGCTAAGAAGACAAAATTTCAGTAACCCGGGAGAAAAGATTTCGGAAGATACCAGATGAGCATACTACCACTTTCAATAAAGAAGATGTTGTCGATGTGGTTTTCAGTTATAATGACGTATTGGTTATCTCGGTACATATTGATTACTTTCAGGTGAATAGAGTCATGAACGATCATGTGAGCTCAGCTAATATTATCCGGCTAAAGGTTATAAAAGAGATGAATATGGCAAACAAAATTGTCTCGATTGCCAGAACCCTTTCATGTTTCAATATGTCTAGTGAAACCACGAATGGAGAGGTAGATCTACCGGTGGATGCCATGGGAGTCATTAAGATGACTAAAA
The DNA here is from genome assembly GCA_029783415.1 of Anisodus acutangulus. Taxonomy (NCBI): domain Eukaryota; kingdom Viridiplantae; phylum Streptophyta; class Magnoliopsida; order Solanales; family Solanaceae; genus Anisodus; species Anisodus acutangulus. The sequence goes on from CM056497.1 coordinate 28,906,373, forward strand.
TTTATGTCATTGACGGTGACATTAGGTACAATGCAATATTTGGGAGGACATGAATACATGATATGAAGGCGGTTTAGTCAACATTACATCTATTGATAAAATTCCCAACACAAAAAGGGATTCAACAAATTCGAGGAGAACATCCCGCTTCCAGGAGATGTTCGCCATAGAGGAACCAAAGACGGTGGCAAATCCTAAATAGAAATTATAAAAAGCGGAGCCCACATCCATAGATGTTCATCAGGTTCCACTAGCAGAAGCAAAAGTAACCTATCCGGAAGAGGAATTTTCAGACAGATACTAGGTACCTAGATATTTTTAGGTACCAGACGAGTCAGATGTAACCAAGTCCACCGTAAAAAACTTGAATAGATTGGTCTGCATAAGGAGCCTCTCGACAGGAAGATATACTTGGGCACGTGATTAATCTTGGTGCTCAGAGATTTAATTCTTAAATATCTTGCACCTAACATTGATTGTTTTGCATAGTCACATGGATATATGATAGGCATCCCTCCAGAAGTCACAACTCATAAGTTTTGCTTGGATCTTAGTTTTCCTCCCATGCGGCAGAAGAAGCGGTCAATCGATGAACTCCGCAATAGGTTTTGTTAAAGAAGATGTAGCTAGATTACTTAATATAGGGTCAATTCGAGAGGTAAAATACTTGGACTGGTTAGCAAACGTAGTCGTGGTACCTAAAAAAGAGAATAAATTTATGATGTGCATTGATTATAAAGATTTAAATAATGCACGTCCAAAAGACTCATTTTCGTTGCCAAATAAAGATCAAATAATCGATGCCACGCTCGGACACGAGATAATGAGTTTTTTTATGCGTATTCCTGGTATAACCAAATAAATATGCACCCAGAAGACCAAGAGAAAACGTCTTTTCTTACTACTTTCGACACTTATTGTTATAATGTTATGCCTTTCGGACTAAAAATGACGGAGCTACATATCAAAGGTTAGTAAACAAAATGTTTGAAAAGCAAATAGGAAAAAACTATGGAAGTCTATATCGATGGTATGCTTATTAAGAGCCTTCATGCAGAGGACCATTTAAGTTATTTGTACGAAACCTTCGAAGTGTTGAGAGAGTTTAATATGAAACTCAACCTCGAGAAAGGTGCTTTCGGGGTGGGCTCTGAAAAATTCTTAGGTTTCTTGGTTTCTCAAAGAGAAATAGAAATAAAACTTGACAAAATAAAGTTTATCAAGAACATATTGGACACCATCAAAGACATAAAAGTAGTACAACGCCTGACCGAGCGAGTGGCGGCTTTGAGCAGATTTATCTCCCGGTCGTCAAAAAAATGTCACATGTTCTTCTCACTTCTAAAAAAGAAGAACGATGTTGTTTGGACGTCTGAATGCCAGTAGGTCCTACGAGACCCGAAAGCCTACTTATCCAACCCTCCGCTCATGTCAAATCAAAAGATGGAGAATAATTAATCATATATCTCACGGTCTCTTAAGTAGCGGTAAGTGCGGTTTTGGTACAGGAAGAAAAAGGTACGCAATTTCCTATCTATTACGTAAGTAGAGTAATGTCAGGGGCCGAGACCCGGTACCCGTTACTCGAAAGATTGACTTTTGATTTAATTATGTCATCGCGAAAGCTTTGACCTTATTTTCAATGTCACCCGATTGCCGTAGTAACTATATTTCCACTAAAAACGTATTGCGTAAACCCAAACTTTCATGGGGTCTGGCTAAATGGGCGGTGGAAGTAAGTGAATTTGATATTAAATATAGACCCGGACTGCGATAAAGTCGCATGTCCTTGTGATTTTGTGGCCGATTTTATTTTGGTAACCCCTCAAGCGGAAGAAGAAGCCATTTTGGTCTCGGAGACAGCCCCAGGGTTTGGACGCTCTACACAGATGATGCCTTCAACATCAAGGGGACTGGTCTAGGAGTAATATTACATACTCCTATTGGGGAAGTTTCAAGACAATCAATTCATAGCTCTCCTTTAACTAACAATGAAGTCGAGTATGAGGCTTTGGTTGCAGGTCTAGAATTAGCCCGAGGCTTAGGCTCTCAAATTATTAAAGTCAAATGTGATTTGCTGCTGGTGGTGAACCAAGTCCATATGGTATTTGAGGCCAAAGAGGAAAGTATGTCGAGATACTCCTAGAAGGTTTTGAAGTTGTTGTCCCAGTTCCAAGAATGGACGATGGTGCATATACCCCGAAAAGAAAACATAGAGGCAGATGCACTCGCTAACTTGGGCTCAAGCACAGAAGCGGAAGGTTCTAAAACTAAATCGATTATTCAGTTGTTGCACTCGGTACTGGATTCCGTAGGTTATGATGAGTTGAATTCAACCAGCCTAACTTGCGATTGGAGGAATGAATTTTTGGACTACCTCATAATCGGAAAGCTCCTGGAGGACCCAAAAGCATCTAGATCTATGAGGACCAAAGTCGCCTGGTACTGTGTCATAGATGAAAAACTTTATCAACGGTGTTTTTATGGTCCTTTAGCCCGTGTGTAAGCCCCGATGAAGCTGATTACGTGATGAGGAAGTCCATGAAGGCATATGAGGAAACCATTCATGAGGGCCGATTATTATTGGCCCCGGATTGAAGAAGACACAAAAATGATCATGAAGAAATATGACAAATGTCAACGCCATGCACAACTGTTACTTCTGTATCCCCACGGTCGTTCATGAAATGGGGGATGGACATAGTTGGACCATTGCCTGCAGCACCAGGACAAGTGTCTCAAATTATATTTATGACTGACTATTTCTATAAATAGGTTGAAGCTGCAGCTTATACGAAGCTCCGGGAGAAGGAGGTGATGAACTTCATTTGGCAACACATTATTGATCATTTTGGCATCCGAAAGGAGATAGCTTGTGAAAACAGCCGAAATTTTATTTGGGCCAAAGTTACGAAGTTCCTCGATGACTTGATGATCAAACATATCACCTTCACTACCTATCATCCCAGTGCAAATGGCTAAGCGGAGTCAACAAACAAGATTATAATTTAAAACTTGAAAAAAAAGTTGGAGGTGGCAAACGAAAGTTGACTTTCTAAGCTACCAGAAATATTATGGCCAAGCGAACTCCAAGTTTGAGGTATCTCCGGGCAGAGGACAAGTCTAATACAGAGTCAATGTCCGTGCACCTGGATTTGCTACTACAACTGTTGCACAAATCTCCGACACTTTAAACTCAGGGACTTGATGCTCTGGAGAGTAACTCAAAGCACGCGAGAGCATAATGCCGGAAAACTAGGCGCAAACTGGGAAGGCTCATATACCGTCATCGAAATTGCCGGTAAAAGAGCTTATCAACTGACATACCAAAAAGGTAACAAACTTCCTAGTAATTGGAATGTAAGTCATTTAAAGAAGTATTATATATAGTAAGACAAACATGTTTTGGAAGGGGAGCCTTGGATGAATTGGTAAAGTTGTTGCAATATGACCAAGAGGTCATGGGTTCAAGCCGTGGAAACAAGCTCTGGCAGAAATGCAAGATATGGTCGTGTACAACAGACCCTTGTAGTCCGGCCCTTCCCCGGACCCCGCGCATAGCGAGAGCCTAGTGCACCAGGCTATTTTTTAAAGATAAACATACATTTGCACTCTTTTTTCCTTCGTCCAGATTTTATCTCAATTGGGTTTTTTCGGCAATGTTTTTAATGAGACAACACCGATAAAAAACATGTCAAAAGTCTTGCTATCGAGAAAGTTACACAGTGTTTGGGTCCTCACAACATGAACACCAAGACACTGGGGGATATATACACCCGTATAAGTGGGTAAATTCAAAGCTTCAAGGAAAAGCGTGTATTATTGGGCGACTCCCTGCACACAATTGCATAAATATAAGCGGATTGACCACACTAGATGGCTGCCGGATTATTCTTGCATTTGTCTTCACATTTGTAAGTTAAGGCAATCAACAAAAAATTCCTTTAATGATTAATTAAATCTTTGCCGTCAAGAACATCTTTGCCATCAAGAGCATAAAATGTGTGTTGTTCTAACTATATGACAACTTTTATGTCATAATGAACATGAGCCGTTCTCTTCTACAACACTATTAAAAATAAGGGTGCTCTTATATTAAAAACCTTAACAAAAAGTTGAGGCTCCGAAAACTGAAAGTACTGGAGTTATAAGTTGGTCGGAACTAAGCAAGTCCGGAACCAACTACAAAGGCCATAAGAAGCCTCGATAAAAAGATGAAAAAAATACATCTTTTGGATTGCATTTAAGTTTGATGGAAAATTATTAGAAAACTTTGAGCAAACTGCAGAAAAAGGAAAATTCATTCATATTTTCTACCGGACTGAAACCAATCCAGTTACAAAAGGATGACAACCGGGCCCAAAAATGACCCGGTAACATTAAAAACATAACAGAAAATAAAAGTAGTGTGAAAGGTTACGATACGCTCGTTGCATGATCCGTTGGGGGTGTTTCCAAAAATCATAGTAATCAGAAGTAACAAGTTCTAAGAAGTTGGGGCTGAATGAGGCAGTTCTGAGGCTGACGCTCCGAGGGCATTACCTGAGGCAGAAGACATGTTCGCTTGAGAAGGAGAGGCCTCAACTCCTGGGAGTACTTCATCATCTCTGCCCCCGGATAAAGCATTATCTTCTTCCATAGGGAGGGGACCGGCGGGACTATCTGCTAATGTCAACTCCAATTGTTATGCTTTGGTGATCTCCTCATTAATATCAACCATACATGCCTTCGCAACTTCCAAAGATTTCCGGCACATCATATAGTCGTTCCTAATCATAGACAAAGAATATCTATCAATGGTAGTCTGGATTTTTTCTTTTGCATCTTGAACGATCTGAGTGAGCTTAGTACTGGTCGTATGAAGGAGTTCATTGGCTTGAGTTAGCTTGGTGATGTCCTCCCATTGTTGCTCATTTTAGGCGGCCATGGTAGACAAATGAGACCTCAAGGACTCGTTCTCCCTCTTGAAAGCCTTTATCTCGATCTCTTTGATATGGATGCACTCAACAAAGGTGCTCACAACAGCCTCGAGCCCAGACAAGAGCATCGTCAGATCTGACATTGTATCCGATGCCTCGTTCCATTTCTTATGCCAATCTCCGACCTAGTCTTCATGTAATGTGACCTGTTGTCTATAAGCCTCATTCTCCTCTTCCAGTTGCTTGAGTTTTCCATGCAGTTCATCAACCTTGGCAAGTTTTACCTCTACTACCAACATAGGGTGAACGACGTTATCCCTCTCGATCACCAAGACGACCTTCTTTTCAATCATCACTGAAACCCCTCATTGCACATAAAGTTGGCTTAAATGGTGATTTTATTATCAGAAGGGAACATACGGAAGTTAAAAAGAACATAAAGACCTTGGCCGCAACATGCATGTCCTCGTTGATAGCACATTCTGCAGATATCCAGTAAACTTTCCCTTTGTCTTTGTCAGAAGCCATATATTTCATGTAATTAGCCACTCCAACAGGCCTGGACAAAAGATAACAGTTGACAGGAAAATGGAACATTACAGTCTGGAATTCTACAAGTTGAGCCATTGGAGCTGGATATTCATTTACCAGTTCTTCCCTGCGCGGAGAAGAAGTCGGGTATGGTGAAGACAAAATGTCATGTAGTACTCTTGGGCAACTGTTGGCATAACCGGGAACTCATAATCTTCAGCAACTGGTGGGGGAATGACAATAGTTGGCGTATGGCGGTGCTTGTGCCTACTGGGGCAAAAAAAACATTGGTATGGCGGGCTCCATGGCTGGCAAATTCCATTTCAGCAAAAAGTTGAGGGACTTTGGCACTTCTCATTTCTAATGGTTATTCTTCCTCGGGACCTTCATCATCTAGGTCCATTATAGGGAAAGAACCGGTCGTTAAGCCGGTCATATCGAGAATGCTGGGAGGAGTACAGTCGCTCCGGTCTAGGACCCTCTTCCTCAAATGCTTTGGACCCGATTGGGGATTGGTAGAGGATTCATTACGGTGCCTTTTTCGCTCATGGGCTTGTTGAAAAATAAGGGTTGCCACATCTGGATTTTTAATTTCCTTCACGAGAGGAGCGGTAGAAGTGGATTTGGAAAGCCCTGGAAGGAATGACTTAATATAAGTACATCTAAACAGGCAAAAGAGTCAAAAAATAAAATGAAGTAAGCATACCATGGTTGTGAGGGACCCAATTTTGCGTCGATAAGTTTTTTTCACATCCGGAGTAGACACATCAAGAATTGTCTGGACCCAAGCTTCAAGATTGGATATTCTTTCAGGCTTCTATATGGTGGCTAAATGAAGGGAAAATACCGGATCAAAGTATGAAATGACGTGTTCAATAAAGGGCACAAATTGAATATAACATGAAGAAACTTACGATGAAAATTCCATCATTTCGGGATGGCGCGGCTATCTGGGGGAGGAGATCGGTGGTGTGAACAATAACGTATCTCTCCGTACAGCCTCGATCACGGTCATAATTGAGATTGGTAAGAACAGCTTTGCTTACCCTATAGTGCAGGTTGATGACCCATCACGAAAGATGTGCAGGGAGTAGAGGCAAATAAGATGGTCCAACATAAAGAAAACGCCGGACTCTCGAGCAAAATGTCGGAGGCATGCGGCTGCCCTCCAAATTTAACTGCCCACTTGAGCTATACAAACTTTGTAACGGCAACAGAATTCCAAAATAACGTCATCAATAACTTCCCAAAGTTTTATTAAGAAGGGGTAAGTGTAGACAAATGAAGACCCTTGCTTATATGAGGTTATCCTTTCATTGTCGTTAGGAATCGAAACTTCGATTGACTCCCAACGACAGTTAGCCTTTACCGTTGGTAGAATACTGGCGGTGATTCGAGTTTTGTAGTCACCAGCGGGAGAATCTCGACCTCCGAGCAAAACCCTAGAGACTGGTCAATTGACATATCATCGACATGAATGAAGAAGCCAAAGGGTTCCGGCTATGAGGTGTTTCTTCTTAGGGGTTAGGATTCCTCCTATTTGGAGGATGTTTCTACTGGTAGAAGTGTTAGACGTATTTGTAGTGAAGAAGAAACGAAATAGCAATCAGAGATTCTAAAGAGATTTTGCACAAATGAAGGTCGGACGACAAACCTCCTTCACATGATGGGGTATTTATAAGAGATGAAAATTTATCATTGCAAGGGGGAAACGATGTGATGGAAGATAATCGATGGCATCACGTCTATGTTAGAGCAGGTGTGATGAAGCGACACACCTCATCATTACCCTGCAATCTTCCATTAATCGATGGGAGTTGGAAAATTGTCGTCGTTTCAGTAAGGTGACGATTAGAATGGCGAAATGAGTGGATGATATTTTTCGTAGTCTCCCGCCAAATTACATAGTTTTTATTGGTTTATAATTTAAATCCAATTCCCTGACACGCAAAGGTTACACTGGAAAAATGCGGGGACTATCTGTATAGGACAAAATCCGTATAAGACTGTTGTATGAATTATGATGTGACACGTGGCAGATAATGCTGAGTCAAATCCAGGTCAGTGTGGGGTGCTACCGGTAAGACACGAGCAGGGCCGGGAGCATCGTACGTACACTTGGTATTGATAATTCAGAAGGTCAGATGAATCATTCAGATTACAACAGAGGGTTGTTACTGAGCCGGTCATACATCGTCCAACGTATCATTAATGACATTTATGAGATACTAACTGTCCAATTATTACAACATTCATTCTCTTGTATTAATAAGAGCATATTTCATGGGGTGTGTACCCGTGAGCTCATGTATAAATAGGACACATAGTTCCATTGTAAATCGTCATCTTCAAGTTATTACAACACATTCTCTAACATTTCTCTCAATTGTAATGCTTTCATATTGGTTACAGAGACTTTGCCCAAAAGCTTACACAAGGCTCAGACTAATTATCTCTTTACTTTTGTCTTGATATTATTTACTAGCATTATATTTTGGCTAATATTATTGTCAAATCAATCACTTCAGATCCATGTGTCCTTGACCACATATACAAATTCAACTGTACTGTTTTACAAGTAAACATCACGATTTTTTTTAACTTTAAATTTCTTGTTTGATTCTTAATGAGATGATTTATAACAATACAAAAATTTATGAGTTACTTTAAATCACAAGTTTATTTTAAAAAAATATTCTTTCTTGTTATACTTGTGTTCAATTAAATAAGATCATATAAACTGTGATAAAGGAGTAATATAGTAGTATAAATTTGAATTTGATTTTTCAAAAAAAATTCTCTTGGCTTTTCTATTAATAGAACTTCCTAACAATTCAAAAAATGAACAAATAAAGAAGCGTGGATAGATCTATCTCAGCACATACACACATTTGCTATTTCATATATTTTATCTTACTTTTATAAAAAAAATTATGAAAAGTGGGAATTTTTTTACCCTACACTCCCCCCCGCCACCACCACCCCGCCTACCCCTACATACACACCACACATTTTTTATTTCATATATTTTACTTTTATAAAAAATTATAAAAAATGAGAATTTTGTTTTACTACACCCCCCCCCACACACACACCACACATTTTTTAATTTCTTATATTTTATAAAAAATGAGAAACTTGTTTTTACCCCCGGGGGGGGGGGGCTTCCCCGGACACATTTTCTATTTCGTATATATTATCTTAATTTTATTTAAAAAATATATAAAAAGTGGTAGAAAGATTCTTATCCCACACCCCCACCCCCCCGCCCCCACCTCCTCCCAAATACACATATTTTTTTTTATTAAAAATAGAAAAAAATTCATTTATATAATTATAAATATATGAAAAAATTAAATTAATTTGACAAAAAAATTTATAACATTACACTAGAAATAATATTACACTTATATAATATGCCATAACCCATAATCAACCAACCCATTTATCACCGAGCCTATATTTACCCACATAAAATATGAATACATTGAAACCCAACCCATTTTTATTCAAATCATTTTCAACCAAATCAAATTCAACCAAACCCACCCATTTGTCACCCCTGCTGCCACCTAATTTTTCCTTTCTTTTTTATCGTTAGCTCCTCAATTGAATAGGAGGATCAAAATAGCCTTTAGAAGTACATTTATTATCAACTATATATGTTTTTCAATGGAATAGAAATCAAGCATTTTTTTAATGTCTATCTTATAAATTACTACTCCCTCCGTCTCAATTTATGTGATATAGTTTGATTGGTTACGAAATTTAAGAATAAAGGAAGACTTTTGAATCTTATAGTCTAAAACAAGTCAAAGATATATCGTGGTCATAAATCATCTCGTTAAGCGTAAAATGTAAAGTTTAAAGTTAAATTATTATCAAATAAGGAAATGTATCAATTTTTTTGGGACGGATTAAAAAGGAAAATGTATCACATAATCTGGGACATAGGGAGTACATTCTAAAAATCTTTTTGATTTTTCATCTGGTGTCCAGTACACAAGATTTTTTTCTATATCTTTGATTAAGGGTTGAGGACCTATCCCACCATAATCCCTGTTAGTACGTTCTAACAACTTTTTTTTTGAAAAAAAATTATCGTCCTATGGTGGTTAGGGATGACAGGTGGGTATAATTTTGTGGATTCTGCACCGCACCCGCCTCAGTTGGGGCGAGTATGAGTATAATTTTAGCGGGTAGTAGGCGGGTATGTGTATTGAAAATGTACCCGTCACGGGTAGGTGGGTAGATGATGGATTTGCAGTCATACCGCCCCGCATCCAACCGCCTACCCGCCCGCCTTATACCCGCCCCAAGCCCAAAATATTAGCAGGCCATAAGTCGTGTCTTCAGCCCATAAGTCACGACAAGTCTCTCATTCTCCAACAAAACTCAAAACCCTACGCCTCTTCAGTCCTTCACGCCTCCCTCTCTCTCGTTCCCCTTCACGCCATCTCTCCTCCCTAGCTCATTCTCGACGTCTCTGCCTTTTTCTTTAAATAAAAAATCACAAACTTTTTTTCACGAACCACCTCGACGTCTCTGCCTTTTTCTTTAAAGGAGATGCTAATCGGGAAATATTGATGTTTTTGCTTTGTGCTTTGGGGTTGTCTTGATGAGGTCAATTTTTGTGCATTTGTTAAGTTTTACTTATTGGATTTGTGGAGTTCAATTGAAAGCATAAGCTCAACCCTCGATTACTGCTAATGACTGCTCACAAAAGATAAAGCAGGCAAAAAGCAATAGGTCTTGGAATGTAGCAGCAGAGGACCCACGAATGGCTAAAAGTGCAGCAGCCCATGGCCCAAAATACAGCAGCTAGCAGATGGCCACAAATGCAGCAGTAGGTTACTCCCCAAAATGAGTAGCAAATGGCCAAAAAAAAAATCAGCAGTGTTTGGCCTAAAAAATACAGCAGCGTTAGCGTTTGGCCTCAAAGACCACAAATGCTTGCTTAAAGTGCGGCAGTAGGACCGAATTTCATCCAAATAAACAACCACCAAGTTTTGCACAATATACAAATCCAGCATGATAGGCAATAAAATAGCTTAGCATCTCAACTGGACCATTTCTATACAAAAAAATTCTTCCTCATGTTTATGTCGAGGGATTCCATTTGTATGAGATCCAAGTCTGTAAGGTCCGGTGGCCCTTGATGGAAGATGACCATGTGCAAAAATATTCAGATCCTCATTTGCAATACTTCATTTTGCTAAGGCATCTGCGACTTGGTTGACTTCCCAAAATTCAATTTTTGTGGCTGCTGGGATTGGAGCCCAGGTCTAACAACTAAAATACTACGTAGTAAAGTGGATCTTCGTTGTGGCTAACCTTAAGCTCTTCTTCATTTTCTCTAACACTATTGTAGATTGTAGACACACACTAAGTTGATAATAAGTATTTTCAAATACTGAATTTTAATATTTGCTCTTGAGTGAATTTATTGAAATATCAGTTAGTAGGTTTATCATGTATGTCAGGTGAAATATTGTTTTCGCTCACAGTTCATTAAAAGTTTAACGAATGTAAAGTTCATTTCCAACCATAACTTATTCATGTGTTTGACAAAACAAAACAAAAAGTGTTTGAGTATTAAAAAAACACTTGTTCTATTATAGGGAAGAAAGCTACCAATTTCAGACCATCACTTCATGATTTATCCTAATAAAGATTGTGAATGTTGTAAATTGTAACAGTTCTCTCTAATAATGACCTTTCGGCGCTTACCACTAGGAAAATAAATGTCCAAACATAGATAATGCTACAGGGGCAATCATATCGGAAACTGGAAATGGTCAACTACCCTTTGATCAGTCGCTAAGTGTACCCACAGCCATACAGACCTGAGGCCGAGGGCATCATCAGATGCTGGATTCATTTTTGTGAAGGGGTGGCAATTCTTGTTAACAAACGAGAAAGGTTTGAACAAGTAATTTTGGTACTAAAAACAGAGATAATCTTCTTTTATCATCGAAACGTTGTTTGGCTTTCTGAACACAAGTATGCCCTCCAAGCTTCCCTCTGAAAATACACAGTTACCTCGGGCTACACCACCAAATATATGTGTGTATATATATATAACAAAAAGGAGGCAAAGTCCTATTCCAATGGAGCGACCATCACGGAGTCACATAATCAATTTATAAGAGAATGCAGCACAAGATGTGCTAATTTCTCCAGCAAATCCCCAAAATTGACCAAATATTCCAGATAGTCAAGTACCAATATAAAGAATGCTGAAATACAGCACTAAGGCCACCACTATAACATTCAGTAGTAATCATCAGAATCGGTATCATAATAATCATCATTCTCCTCCTCATCTTCATCCTCATCAGAATCTAAAATGTAATCCTCGTCCCAAAGCTTACAGGAGCAAGTTGCTTTCTTGTCCGTCCATGGTTCCCCGCATGTATAACAAAATTCATACCCACATCTGTACATACAGGCAAAATTGTTGTTAGTATATAATATACATACAGACATACATACAGTACAACACAACTGTAATCAACAGAGACAGAGAGAAGTTGGGTATATCATGTATGACCACAATTGAGGAATAACGACCGTTTGTCCTCCTAGGACTGTAGCACATTCTAATCTTCTACATTTTAGTGGTAAAAGCAAACTCATATGCATTAATCTATGGACTTCCTATACCTGACTCCCAATGCACAGCAGGATTAACAAATGTGGACCGTGGGTACTGATGTGATCAACTAAAGCAGAAAGTGTAGGTACTAGCCCAAACTTACAAGTGTTAGTTGGGAAGTGGTCACCACCATAAGTTGATAAAAAGAGCAAGACTTATTTGCCAGAATTGTTTTAAGAAAAAAACAAGTGCCGAAATACTTCTTCCAAGGTCAACCGATATCATTACATCAATATTATGTATAAGAACCAAGGCCTACACAAGCGATTTCATTCTCCCATTATCCACAAAGAGCACAGACCGTGATTTCATTATGTTGGATACATGTACCTCGTCACTGAACTTGGAGAGTAAACTTCCAGTAAAATGTTACACAAATATATTCACTGAAATACTTTCTTTTTTGATAAGCATGTTCACTAAAATACTTAACAATACGTCAGCGGATATTGAACCAACTGGATAACCTAACTCATCCACTCCACAAACAGGAAAAGAGGGGGAAGAGGGGGGGGGGGGAGTTGAAAGAATCTACTAATACAGCTGAAAGTGTCTGAAACGGAACAATCAATCGGAGTGCAGCAATAGCTAGCAGGAATATTTTTTAAGAGGTCAATAGCAAACTATTTTGTTGATGAGGCCTTGAGTGCAAAAGTCATGTAAAGAAAGCAATGATACAGCAATAGAGGGTAGAAGTGAAAAAGAAAGAGCAATCAAAATGTAACCCAAAAATATCAGCAAGGTCTCTGTAGAATAATACTTACATATAGTTTGGTCCAATAGGCATGTCCAACATCATACAACAAGTTGGTTTTTTCCTGATCATTTTTTTGGGGGGTGGGTATGGGGCAGGGGGTGGGGGAAATGCAAGGCAGCGACAAACTTCCATTTTAACATTAAGAGGGGAGCATATGGCTTAATCGTGTTTACTTGATCTAGTCTAACTTTCATGGAGATTATAAGTAACAAATAGTCATATCTGGGTAAGCTGGTATGACAGTAAGGTCATATCAAAGTAAAGAATAGTTTAGACTGCACACATATATTTACAGAACATAGTACTTGCATTAAGGAAAAAAGACATGTTATTTGACTAACGTGATCCCAAAATTTGAGTCTACTTATTTCATGTTTGAGTAAAAAACAAATGGAACTTGAACACCCGTGTCTTTACCTGCAAGTCATGTGGTAGCACCCTGCAGCAAGTTCAATCATGTGGTTGCACTTTATACATTGGCGCCACAAATTCATTGCTGCCAGATTTTTCAACTTAACATCTTCCGGAGGATTAGGATTTCTCCTTCTGTACTCATCGCACACGATATTGTAGTGCCAAGGAACTTTGCAATTGATGCAAAACAGGCCATTGCATTTCGTACATTTCCTAATTCCAAGTCTTTCAGCTCTCAAAAAGAAACCCTTAGAATATTCTAAAACTTCAGATTTTGACATTAGTGCTGAGCACTTTGGGTAAGGACAGTAAACTTTTTCAGTCACGGGGATAGAAGCTTCCTTGATGTGTTGCTTCATAATATCAATTAACTTAGGTGTCAAAAATTTACTGCAGCTATCCAGTTTCAAATCCGAGTTGCACTCTGCATGAGGACACTTAGGCACTATACCATGAAGCAGCTTCACTTCAACATGTTGTTTCATACAGGAGACACAATAACGGTGCCTACAACCATCAACTGAGAAAATCTGACCAATATCAGTATCTTCCAAACAAATAACACAAGTTTCGTACACATTCCTCGAAGCATCTGACTCTGCGACTTTGTTAATTTGAGAAGTCATTGCCTCTCTTGCAAATCTAAATGCAAACTTAATTTTGTTTCGAGGCACAAGAGAAGGCTGGCAAAATGAAAACTTTTGTCGAAGCAATGCCACTTGATTTAGTAAAGCAGCAGCCTTCCGCTGTTTGGCGGACCATCGGCCTGTAACCTACAGTTCCCCAAACACATTAATTTCAGCAAACTAAGCACTTCGAAAAGCTTGAGTAATATTCAGCAGTTCAATATATGATGGCAAAACCAAAAAAAACAGTAGTAGATGTTGAATTTGTGCTAAAACTTACCCTACCTCTTTTCCCTTTATTGTAGATAGACAAAAATATATTCAACTAACAAAGGCAACTAACAAGCTTGAGCCATAACTATTTGGAAAGATAAATTCTTCCATCATCAAGATAGGGACAGAAGGAAACCTTTGATTAGTACAAATCATAAAAACGAGATAACATCCAATTAAACAGCTCCTCAGATATATCATCTGTAGGCTTACACATGTGAGATCATTCTGTTCACGTTAACAGGCAGACAATGCAGTGATCTCATACTATTTTCAAGTCAGGTAACCTTTAACTGTTATTACTAAAAAAAAAACTTTAGCTTTTAATCCAGTACATAAAAATGTCTTTGTATTGATTTACTTTATGAACTGGGACCAACATTAGATCATGCATGTTTCCTGATCTGTTTTTGTTAATAGAAAAACAATGTGCCAGCGGATAGCTAGGAATGGAGCTCTAGTGATTAATCTTTTGGAGTCCCAGAAGTCAAAATAGATTTGCTCAAAGCCCACAAAATCTTACTGCTCCTAGTTACTTGGAATTTATGGTATGAAGCTCAATACTCCCTCTGTCCCACTCGCAATTTATATGACACTCTTCTTTGATTTTTGGGACATCACAAAATATTTGACATCATTTGCATACAACATTCAATCAAAGTGAATGAACCATTGGAGACCAGGGTTCAAATCTGAGCAATTACTCTATTTAAGCAAATAATCAACATAATCAGAGTATGGTAGTGCATAAGGGTTTCCCCAATTCATAGTATGAGGCACGGAAACCTCGAGACAAATGTAGCATTTGACACTAGTGTAAAGTGCAAATGCTGCTTATGGTCTATTATTTCTCTTTGCCTAATTCTACAAACTCTATAGTATGATGCAAAAAATCTATGTTTGTACTAGAAGAGGAACTCAACAAAGCCAAAAGAAATACGGGTATTATTTATCTCCTTATTTTTTGGGACCATTTCTCGATTTGAGCATGTCATCCTTGCCCAGGGCCATGCTAATCTTCTCTGTATCGTTCCAATTTTATCGGATGTCCCCGAAGGGACTTTATCTCCTAATAACAATCCTTTCATTATAACCAGGTGCGGATCTAGGGCCCGCTGAGGTTGTTATTGCACCGTATATTTAAGGTAATATCTTTTTATTTTTTATGTACATATATAGATTTTGAATAACCTAAACAACAAACAACCAGAGAAAGGGTTGGTTCAGTTGGAATTCACCTTGAGGTTCCAAGGTTTAATCCCAGGCACTACATTTTAATTTTCCGAAACTCCCAGTGAAAAACCTGGATCTGCCACTGATTATAACACTTGTATAACTAGACTATAGATCAAACTGTAGGGTTTTGTTGGGTTCAAAACACATAAGTAAGGCACAACGAAAGTTTAAAATTTTGTCCTTACTTACCCCAACAATTACTTCTGGTATGGTTATATGACAATCGAAAGCCTGTAACATGTTTAAACATGAACACTTACAGGTTGTATTATCTGGAATCTTTATCAACTGTGGGTTCGCACGCGAAAGCCCTTTCAATTGCAAGCTCCAAGCTTCAATGTATTTCTCCTTTGGAAAGCTAGGAAATCCGCCAGAGGTTCAAAAGAGTGTTTTGATTCATAATAATATGAAATTAAGTGTATTAAATAATGAATTGAATGTCTGTATTTATAAGTGTAAAATTAGGTCAAACCGGATTAGGGTTTGACCTTGGGCCTGACCCAAAAAACGAGGCAAATTAGGTCATCAGCGCGACCCTATGGTGTGGGCGCCGCGGGCGCTTGACGTGGCCCTACACTGTCTCAATTTTTTTCCGCACATTCTTAATTAAATCTAAAATCCAATTTTTACTTAATTAAAACAATCATTATTCATTTAAATATCTCGATTCTAAATCGAATATTTAATACTCTCTCAATACATCCTTAGATCGAAAAGACAATCGACATAGTGTGACCCTAGAAGTCTTCACATATCGACATTAATCAAATTAAGGTCTACGCGGAACTCCTAGACGGCGACGCAATACGAACTCAATATGTGAAGTACGTTTACAGGATTCCAGTAAACTTAACCTCTATGTGGTAAGATAAAATATTTTCATTCACGACACACCCGATCAAGCTTAGGATTTGTCAAGTGTCTATCCAAATGGCTTAATCATTGTATCTCATCTATATTAGTTGATAACTAGACCATATTCTAAATATGTCTATTGCGTTGGCCAAAGACTTAGTCAACCTAATATCACTGAGAATCTGAGTGTTCTCTCGAATATACATTCGAGGAATGAATCCTAATCTTGGCACAACTACCACCTTTAATCCACATCGTAATGTATCCAATACAAGCCGAATCTCAACCTATAAGGCATTTGAGCTTAGGACAAGATCAAAGTATATTACTTTGTAGACAAAGTGCGTATTGACGTCAAGTCTAAGGACTTCTATCTTCCACACGCTGATCATACTTTAGACAAGTATAACAAACAATATATTAGCAGGGTATACCAATACTTTCAAAGTATCCATGTGTCCATCACGAGTAGCCATTACTCGCAGGAGGTGAGACATACTACATCCTCTAAGGATGTGATGCAGACCACATGTCGACTTATCGCATATCATCGATATTCCATTCTCGAAGATCATTAGTCGAGGCTATTTTAAGAGTTACGTTATAACATTAATATCTCACATTATTAATGACAACGTAACCTCCAGGGATGCATATTATAGAATATTATAAATAATCAATTAATAATTCAATAATTGCAAATACCAAAGTATTAATCTCCATTAATAATAATACGAATGTGTATAAAGTACATTTGTCGTAATACAAATTGTCTCTAGGACATAAATATACTTTCAATCTCTCACTTGGCCTAGAGCCAATCTCCAACATATCTAATGCTCATATTCTCAAAATGACCATTATGCTTGACTAAGCTTAATGGTTTAGTGAATGGGTCAGCTAGATTATCGTCTGTGGGAACATAGTTTAATCTAATCTCTTCAGTCTCCACCATCTCCCTGAGTATGTGGTACTTCCTTGGTATATGCTTGTTTCTGTTTGTTGATCTTGGTTCCTTAGCTTGCGCAATCGCACCAGTGTTGTCACAATAAATCGTTATTGGACAAGTGGCACTTGGAACAACCACTAGTTCCTTCAGGAACTCAGAAATCGCGACAACTTCTTTACCAGCTTCCGATCCAGCAATGTACTCAACTTTTGTTGTCGAATCAGCAGTTGTAGCTTGTTTGGAACTTTTCCAGCTTACTGCTCCACCATTGAAAATGAACGTGTACCCAGACTGAGATTTGTAGTCATCAAGATCCGTCTGGAAGCTAGCATCAGTGTACCTAGTAGCAGCTAGCTTTTCTTCCCCATCATAGACTAAGAAATAATCTTTAGTTCGTCTAAGTTACTTAAGAATACTCTTGACTGCTTTCCAGTGTTCTTCCCCAGAATTCTGCTGGAATTTGCAACTCATACTAAGTGCAAAGGCCACATCTGGCCTAGTACAGGTCATGACATACATGATCGATCCTATAGCCGAAGCATATGGGATCATTTTCATGCGTTCAAGTTCTATAGTATTAGAAGGACTATCCTTCTTAGATAACTTGATGCCTTGTCCCATAGGTAGACCGCCTTTCTTGGAATTTTCCATAGAAAAACGTCTAAGCACTTTGTCTATGTAGACTGACTGTGACAACCCCAACAATCTATTAGGTCTATCTCTATAGATCCTAATTCTCAGAATGTAGCAGGCTTCACCAAAATCCTTCACAATGAAGGTACTGGACAACCACTCCTTGACTGACTGCAGGAGAGTCTTATTGTCTCCCATTATCAATATGTCATCCACATATATGACAATGAAGGCAATACTCTCATCCCGGCGTTTACTATAAACACATGGATTCTCTTTGCTTCTGACGAAATCAAATGACTTGATAGCCTTGTCAAAGCAAATATTCCAACTCCTCGAGGCTTGCTTAAGCCCATAAATGGACTTTTGTAGCTTGTATGCAACATTTGGTTTGGACTCAAGTAAAAAACTTTCAGGTTGTTCCATTTACACCTCCTCAACTAGATTACCATTGAAGAAAGCAGTTTTGACGTCTATCCGCCAAATGTCATAGTCATAATATGCAGCTATTGCAAGCAAAATTCGAATGGACTTAATCTTAGCAACATGTGAAAAAGTTTCATCATAATCGACCCCAGGCCGTTGATTATAACCTTTAGGAACCAATCTTGCTTTATAAGTCTGTACCTTGCCATATGCATCAATCTTCTTCTTGAAGACCCATTTGCATCATATGGGTCTAACCCGTATTGGCAAATCAACCAAGTTCCAAACTTGGTTTATGTACATCGAGTCCATCCTAGATTTCATATCTTCTTGCCATCTCTGCGAGTCAATGTCTAACATAGCTTCGCTGGAGGTTGTAGGTTCATCGTCATCAGGAATATCTATCTCATTATGTGTTTCAACAAGGAGATTAAGTCTTTCAGGCGAACGATGATTCATAGTAGTCCTACGGAGTTTATTATTCTGCGTTTCAGTGTTTGTTGTATTTTGATTGTGAGAAGGTCTTTGTGTGTTGGACAGTCCATCACCTTGAGAGCTTTCAGGAATGTCATTTTCATGTATTTCCTGAATGGAATGATGTACAACCATTGTATCATCTTCCATTGGTTGTGTCTGAGATCCTTGCATTTCTGCATTGTTCCTCGTAACACTCCCACTGGCCGAATGGCATACTTGAAGTACTCAATCTTCGCCAAAAACTCCCACTGAATTCTTGCCTTGGTCATTCGTCATGGATTCAACATCTATGTTTTCTTGCGGTTCTTGAATTTCTTCAAGTTCTATCTCTGTGCAACTATGTTCCTTGTAGACATATTCTTCTTCAAGGAAAGTTGCGTTCCTGGAAACAATGACCTTACGTTCTCCAGGAAGATAGAAGTAGTATCCCTTAGTTTTCTTTGGATACCCCACGAAGTAACATTTCTCACTTTTGGATTCCAACTTGTCAGTGAGCATCTTCTTAACATATGCAGGGCACCCCTAGGGTCTCATATGTTTAAGAGCTGACTTCTTGTCATACCATATCTCATAGGGTGTCTTTTCTACTGACTTGGAAGGAACCCTGTTCAGAACATATATCGAGGTTTGTATAGCATGTCCCCAAAGGTATGTAGGTAGAGCTGAGGAGCTCATCATGGATCGAACCATATCCAATAAGGTTCGGTTTCTCCTTTCGGCAACACCATTCATCTATGGTGTTCCAGGAGGTGTCCATTCTGATTGTACTTCATGTAGCTTTAAGTAATCTAGAAAATCCTTGCTCAAGTACTCACCTCCTCGATCCGATCGAAGAGTCTTGATACTTGTTGCAAGTTGCGAGTTGCTTCTCTACTTCCGACTTGTACTCTTTGAACTTCTCAAAATCCTCGGATTTATGTCTCATAAGATACACATATCCATACCTTGTGAAATCGTCAGTAAAAGTGATGAAGTATGGGAAACCTCCTTTAGCTTGAGTCGAAAATGGCCCACATACATCAGTATGGACCAACTCAAGCACCTCCTTGGCTTGCACACCTTTCCCAGAAAGTGGCTTATTGGTAATTTTTCCTCTCAAGCAAGATTCGCAGTTACCATAAGACTCCAAGTCAAATGGTTCGAGGTAGTCTAACTTTCTCAACCTTGCTATCCTTGATTCGTTGATATGACCAAGTCTGCAATGTCATAGGTAGGTAGAGGTTCTATTACTTATCTTAGCTCGTTTATTTTGTACATTGAATATTTCTCGACTACAGTTTAGTGTATATAATCCATCCACAAGAGGAGCAGTTCCATATATAACTTTATCAAAAGACAGTACTTGACTGCCATTATAAATATATGAGGAAAAACCCTTCATGTCCAAAACATGGATAGAAATGATATTCCTCGTTAACGAGGGCACATAATAGCAATCATTTAACTCTAGACAATAGCCAGAAGACAAATTTAATCTATAAGATCCTACGCGTTCAACATCCACTCGTGCTCCATTTCCAACGCGTAGGTCTACCTCTCTTGGTCCAACCCTCATGTTATCAGTTAGCCCCTGCACATTTGTACAAATGTGTGAGCCACAAGCGGTATCCAATACCCAGGAATAAGAGTTATTTATAAACATATTTATTTCAATGACGTACATACCTTGTCCACCAGAGGTAGGAGCACCTGGTGCCTTTCCTCGTCTTGGTGCCGTGTAGTCCTTCTTCCAATGCCCCTTCTTGTTGCAGTTGAGGCATTCATCCTTAGCCGGATTTACCTTTTTCTTCTTCACACCTCCCTTAGGCTTCATAGCTGAGGGCGCAACGACTGTTTTGCCCTTCTTCTTCTGCCATTCCTTACCTTTCGGCTTGGGTCGGCTAGTAGAGTTCACCATAAGCACAGCTTTGCCTTTGAAAGTGAAAGATTCAAAGGTCTTGAGCATGTTGTGCAGCTCCAGCAAACTCACCTTTGTTTCATTCATATTGTAATTCACTATGAAGTTTTCAAAGGAACGAGGGAGAGAGTTCAGGATGAGGGTGGTAGCGACATTCTTTTCCAGCTTTGTTCCAATTGAAGCAAGCCTCTCTATCAGCCCTACCATCTTCAACACATGCTGTGAGACCTGGCCCCCTTTATTGAGTTTACACTTGAAAGGTTCTATCAGTAACTCATATTCCATAGTCTGGGATTATGAGACATAGAGACTCTTCAAGTATTCGAGCATCTCATTGGGACCCATGTTCTCATGTTGTCTCTGAAGTTCCATAGACATGGAAGACAACATCACGCACTGTGCTGAAGTGGCATCGTCTAGGTATTTTTGGTAAGCATCCTTATCAAAAAAGGCATATTCAGCAGAGTCTGTCGCAGGGACTGTTGGGAACACCGTGTCCAACACGTATTCTGTTTTCTCTTGTCTCATCACTATTCGCAAATTTCTTAGCCAGTCAAGGTAGTTAGGTCCAATAAATTTGTTCAATTCAATCAACATTTTCAATGATAAGCTCGACATCTTTGATAATCTGAAGAATTAGATAGACTGAAAATCAAACTCAAAAATTATTTCCTATTACACACATTCCTTTAGGCTAATCAACATGACATTTTGTTTAATTAGCTCCCACTATTTTAACATACTTCTACGACCCCATGGTAGAATACGTACCTATATTAATTGAGGTCATACTGGGCCAAGATCCAAGCCTATATTATCTCCGCGTTTGTTTTGGCTGATAACTTCAATAACACATCTTGGTAGGTTCTAAACAATTTGCAAAACTTATTTGCAACTCTTGGTTGATCAAATATTATATTTAATCTTGCGTCCTTAGATTAGTCCGACACTTTGGCGCCAAGATTTGTCTAAGCAAATCAACCCCATTACACGACTGCGTTTATGTATCTAAGCAAATTTGGCCTTTGTGAGCAAACACTTTGGTGTAAATACCCACAAAAATTTATCGTTTACCTTTACATTAAAACACATCTATGAAAGAGTCTGGATTTTTGTAGACTTAGACACTTTGGCGCCAAGATTTGTCTAAGCAAATCAACCCCATTACACGACTGCGTTTATGTATCTAAGCAAATTTGGCCTTTGTGAGCAAACACTTTGGTGTAAATACCCACAAAAATTTATCGTTTACCTTTACATTAAAACACATCTATGAAAGAGTCTGGATTTTCGTAGACTTAGAGCAAATGCTTTGGCATAAATACTCGTATCGCCAAAAAGGATTTTGCAGTCTAACAATTATAATGGACGACGCATTTTAATTTAGACTTGTATTTAAAATTTTGGAGAACATTTTAATTCAGGGTTTCAACCAAGATCAACTCTTTTACGCCATATCCAATATGGTATCTTAATATCATGCAAAACTAATGGCACATATAGTTGGGAACTGTCAACCCAATATGATATAAGATCGTTTAATCAAATACTGGGCGCCGCCTGCCCAGACAGTTATAGCGGACGCTATTCTAATAATTTCAATGACAAACGATTTGACATTTAGCACATAAACAATACACTTATCAAATAATATACTGTATTATAATAATCTTGGATTAAACATTCTAAACTCTGAATTTTTTTTTGTTTTTGTTTTTGTTTCTGGACAAGTGGGGCCACGACGCTAATCATTAGGCCGTGGCGCCATCGGCGCGTAAGCCTTTCGACCAGAATGATTAACGCCGCGCTCTCCACTAGGAGCGCGGCTACCGAAGCGGCGTAAACATTTCGCCGCAATGCATTAGCGTCGTGGCGCTCCACAATGGAGCTGCGACGCCTACTATCTAGTGAGTCCAAATTTTGAAACGATGCATTAGCGCCGCGACGCTCTACCATGGAGTCGCGACGCTCTACCATGGAGTCGCGACGCTCTACCATGGAGTCGCGACGTCGCCTTGAAAACCCTAACAAGCGGCGCGGCGCATTACCATAGGGCCGTGGCACCGATATCCTGACAAATGTTTCTGTGTTGATTTTTCAAAATCGTTCGAGCCCTAAATCCAATTTAGGGATCCAATCACAGATCCCTTATCATCACCCACCATTATCAATAACGCCCATGTTGACCATCATATGTTCTTACCCGTTCTTTGTCGTGCACCGTGCAATGAGCCGGACAACGCACTTTTGGCTTAGTTCGAGTTAGAGCGGAATGATCATCTGGAGTTAGCGTAGGAGATAATTTAGGGTGATATCAAAAGGTTAACATTCGGTCAAGACATGTAGGATTTCAAGAAGCCTTGTTTTAATCCAATTTTATGTTTAACCCATATTATTATGTTATTCAATTGTTATATAACCATTGAACCAGTCTGGACTCTGATACCACTGTAGGGTTTTGTTGGGTTCAAAACACATAAGGCACATCGAAAGTTTAAAATTTTGTTCTTACTTATCCCAACAATTACTTCTGTATGGTTATATGACAATCGAAAGCCTGTAACATAAAACATGAACACTTACATATTGTATTATCTGGAATCTTTATCAACTATGGGTTCGCACGCGAAAGCCCTTTCGATTGCAAGCTCCAAGCGTCAATGTATTTCTCCTTTGGAAAGCTATGAAATCCGGCCGAGGTTCAAGAGAATGTTTTGATTCTAAGTCTCTAAGACTTAGAATAATAATATGAAATTAAGTGTATTGAATAGTGAAGTGAATGTCTGTATTTATAGGTGAAAAATTAGGTCAAACCGGATTAGGGTTTGACCTTGGGCCTGACCCAAAAATCGAGGCAGATTAGGTCATCAGCGCCGCGTCCCTATGGTGTGGGCGTCGCGGCGCTTGACGTGGCCTTACACTATCTCGATTTATTTTTCGCACATTCTTAATTAAATCCAAAATCCAATTTTGACTTAATTAAAATAATTATTATTCATTTAAATATCTCGATTCTAAATCGAATATTTAATACTCTCTCAATACATCCTTAGATCGAAAAGACAATCGACATAGTGTGACCCTACAGGTCTTCACATATCGACATTAATCAAATTATTGTCTACGCGGAACTCCTAGACGGCGCCGCAAGACAAACTCAATATGTGAAGTACGTTTACACGAATCTAGTAAACTTAACCTCTATGTGGTAAGATAAAATATTTTCATTCACGACACACCCGATCAAGCTTAGGATTTGTCAAGTGTCTATCCAAATGACTTAATCATTGTATCTCATCTATATTAATTGATAACTAGACCATATTTTAAATATGTCTATTGCGTTGGCCAACGACTTAGTCAACCTAATATCACTGAGAATCTGAGTGTTCTCTCGAATATACATTCGAGGAATGAATCCTAATCTTGGCTCAACTACCACCTTTAATCCACATCGTAATGTACCAAATACAAACCGTATCTCAACCTATAAGGCATTTGAGCTTAGGACATGATCAAAGTATATTACTTTGTAGACAAGGTGCGTATTGACCTCAAGTCTAAGGACTTCTATCTTCCACACGCTGATCATACTTTAGACATGTATAACAAACAGTATATCAGCAGGGTATATCAATACTTTCAAAGTATCCATATGTCCATCACGAGTAGCCATTACTCATAGCAGGTGAGACATACTACGTCCTCTAGGATGTGATGTAGACCACATGTCGACTTATCATATATCATCGATATCTCATTCTCGATGATCATTAGTCGAAGCTATTTTAAGAGTTACGTTATAACATTAATATCTCACATTAATAACAGCGTAACCTTCAGGATGCATATTATAGAATATTATAAACAACCAATTAATAATTCAATAATTGCAAATGTCAAAGTATTAATCTCCATTAATAATAATACGAATGTGTATAAAGTACATTTGTCCTAATACAGATTGTCTTCAGGACATAAATATTCTTTCACAAACAACCTCACATTGCAATGCCAATATTAAAACACCATAGAAAATTAACTGATAAAATGAAATATGTGAGACTTACAAATCGGAACATAGGAAAGTAATCACAAAAGAAAACGACCCTTTTCAAATCCAAGGCGATTGCAGCATTCAAACCTTCAATAAGAGCCTTAAACTCAATACATTGTCGATTCATTGCACTTCCATAAAACGGTTTCCTCATTTCGAACAACAATTCATCTCTCGAATCACAAATAGCAACTCCAATCCCACCAAAAACCACCTTCGATGAATAATTCTCCACTAAACCCTTGAAATAAACCCTAAAAAGCTCTGTATCCTTATTTTTCGACGTGACTTCCCCAAACGGAACCTCGAAATTGTCTCCGTTATCTAGCCACTCATCTTCAGGCATACGAAGTATCTCTTGAGCAACACGGTGATCGTGAATTCGACGTTGAAGATCATCTCTCATTTTCCTGAATTCTAATTCGCTGAGTATCCGATCGTCGATTTCTCGTTCGAGTTGAAGGAGTTCTGAAGTTTGCACATCGGCGAACTTCGAAACGCCGTCGTTCTCGGGGTGGGGTAGGGTGGTGGGGGTGGGTACGGCGGTGGAAGTAGAGGGTTGTAGAGAAATGGAGGCGGTGATAGCTTCTTGGAGTTGAAGTTGAAAAGCGAAATCGAAGTCGGAGTCGACGTCACGCGCCGCCATGAGTTCACGGCGTTGCTCGACGGCGAGAATTTTCAGTTCAGGGTCCATGTAGTCGGAGTAAATGAGTACTTTGTCTTTTAGTAGAAACAGATTTTTTACGGAAATGTTTGTTTTACCCTTTATATAATATTGGACACTTATTAGAACCGGTGTACTTTCCCGCTATTAGGATAAGGGATAATACATAAGCACCCCTCAACTTATTTTGTTTTTTCAGTTACACACCTAAAGTTTGTGGAAGTCTTGTTTTTTTTTTAAGTTTCCTGCCTGTTGTCCGGTACCTACATTGATGTTCGATTAAATTTTGAATTTGCACTAAAAATTCCAACACAGATCACTCGGTATCTGCTTTCTGTATTGGGGGCAAAACGCTCCCTAACATAGGCAATTCGGTACCTTAGGAACTCGATCGCGAGACCTCTAATTAAGGATAAAAGAATATTTATCACTTTACAACAATTCCTGTTGGTAAGTTTGTGGAAGTCCTACAAACTTCTTTAAATTTGTTCACAGTAAAATTATTACCACCTCAAGATTAAGGTAAGATTTGAATTAGATAGTGTATTTCAAGCAAAATATGTGACTTTCTATGTCATGTTTTGTCACTGTCTAAAACGTGATTTTTTTGTTTGCTGTCTTTTTCACTTTTGTCATTCCTCCATCTTTTACGGTTGGAGGTGGTGTTGATCGAGAAATAAATTCAATAAATGGGTTTGTTCGAATTTTCACAATCAAAATGACGAAAATGCATGACTCGTGAAGCACCTTCAATGTGCAATTAGGGATGACAATTGAAGGACGGGGCAGGGCATATTCTTAACTTAGCGAGGCATGGAAATAATAAAATGGGGCAGGGCAAAGCAGGACACAATATTATTTTTGAAATTTTTTAATGAGTTAGGGCAGAGAAGTGCAAGATTCAGATTATGGGTCGGATGAGAAAAAGCGATCCACTTATTATCATATTTCTCTTTACCTTTTTTTTAATTCTTTTTTTGTTTCCTCTTGAATCTATAGTTTTCTTACTCATCTAATATACAAATTATTATTAGTAGGCGTTTGGCTATAGAAATAAAAAAAAATTGAAGTTGGAGTTAGAATTGTGTTTGACCATAGTTTTTGCAAATAACATTTTATTGTTGAAATGTGCTTTTTCAACAAGGTTTTGATTGTGAAAAAAGTGAAGAACATGGTTTTGATTGTTTTTCAAATTTCAAATACAACTTCAAGTTGTATTTGGAATTTTTCATGGCCAAACATTGACTCAATAAAAAAGTAGAAAAAACCCCAAAAAAGTGAATAATTTATGGCCAAACGGGTCTTAATGTTCCGACAAATACTGAAAAATATTATTTTTAATTATTTCTTTTTTAGTTTACCCACTACAATTTCAGTTACTTTTCTCTGTGTTTTATTTATTTATTTTGATATGAACCATCAAATTATTCTGAGTGTAGCTGATTTCACGCGAACCTATTGATATACTTTTGTGGTAAAAAAAATTACTTCTTATAATTTACCCAGATGATTTTTAAGTTTGGGTTTTGTTTGATTCTTGATTGTCAATATTAGCGAATTTGGATTACCGTAAGTATTTATTTGTTTGAATTTATTCAGTGGTATTTAGTGATTGTTTTATAATTTGTATTATGCATGATTTTTGTAATTTCTTTATTAACTAAGAAGATTGTGCTTTTGAAAAAATTAAATTAGTTGGAACTTTAGAAGTTTGTATACAATAGATGTGTTTCAAGTTAAATTCCTGATGAATTATGTTGTAACAACTATGAAAAGTTAACGTTCCAGATAAAGCTATTAAAAAGAGATCAAAGTCTATTAAAAATGAATAGAATACTCAAATGACAAATAATGAGAAAAAGGGGAAAAAGACTAAACAAAGGGTCAGGGCAGGGTAAGATAAGGCGAGACGGGGCAAATTTTTAAAAAATTACTAAACGTGGCAAGACATGGCGGGTCAAAATCTTCTTAAGTCAAGACTTGCCCCTCCTTGCCCCGCCCCGTCCCAATTGTAATCCCGATGTGCAACTTTGACGTCCAAATACAAATAGTTCATGAAATGTATTTACATTAAAGGTGCACTAGAATCTTGAGCCTTCAATAAATATTTCAAACTATGAGAAAGGCTCATTTAAAGCGTTTTCACTGAAAATTTTAGATTCCAAAAGAATCTGAAAAATGTACTTTTTCTACACTGATATGACAATAAAAGGGCAACTTTTACAGATATAAATGTTCATAGTTGTCAAGGCACATTATCAAGACGCCCTTGACATATATATATATAACTAAGTTCATCAAATTAGTGTATATTGCGCTTGAATACACCCTTCAATATGAATTTGGAGAAAAATGATTAGTGATTTTTCACAGTGTATTGCTCCCCCCATTAAGTAAATAACTTACTAATAACTGAGGTTTGTTTATACGTCTAAATATCTCGAATGAATATCGTGTTAAAGTTGCATTGCATTGAGGTGGCAATATAATATATGAATATGACATAATTAAATATAGTTGTGGTACTCGTGCGGTTGTTAAAACATTCATTATATGTTGAGTATGATTGGTTAGTCAGAAACTTGCATATTAGAATGAAAATTAATCCAAATGAGTTAAAAGTTAAAACTTGTTGTTCCGGGTAGATAACTATTTTTCACTGTTTAGGGTAATAATAATTATTTTGAAATTTTCATACTTGATAACGAGTTTTTGCAAGATTTTATGGTGGAACCTCATACGATGCATTATATGATGATGTATATTTTAAAAAATAAGTGTTGGATGTTGTTGAGCCCGCACATATTTAAATGCTTCTTATTTGAATTTTGTTGCATCCTTTTTGAATTTTAATGAGCTCCTTCGTGATCTTTACGAACCATCTGCAAATATACTGAGTAATTTTTCAGAATTTCAAAATTTTATGAGCTTTTAGTCATAAAATACAGCACCACAAATTAATGTTTCATCAAGTAAATATGGTCATGAATGTACTGACTTTGGTGCAAATTTTTACGTTGGTAATTATTATTATTTTGGAGATGATGCAAAAACTAAAAGGTCTATCGAAATTTCGTGTATGCCTGCGTGACTTTAGTAACCTATATCCAAATCATCAATAGAAGCATTGGGCACTTAGGCACAAACCTCCAACACCTAGGAATCAGGCATAAATAAATAAATAAAGCAATTACCAACATTAAAATCATAATTATACAACAAGCATCCTTAAGCTCAAAAGCATACAAACTTTGAAATTTATATCAGTCACATAAAAAATAATAGAGAAAAAAATAGTAGCAATAACAAATATACGATAATCGAAACAAAGGAAACAATTGATAATAATAAAAATTAAATAATAATAATAATAATAATAGTAATAATAATAAGAAGAAAAACTAGATAACACTCGACTACCTACTAATTTTCCACTCTAATCCTCGACCTTTATATCCTTCTATTTATGATTATATCCTCGGTAAGTTGTTGGCGTGGCATGTCCTATCTAATCAACTCTCCTCAATACTTCTTTGACCTACCTCTACCTCTCATCCGACCCACCATAGACAACTTTTCACACCTCCTCACTGATGCATCAATCTCCTTCTCGTTTCTCTCATCTTGTCCACCATGGAGTCACTCCCACATTATCCTTAATATCTTTGTTCCTAATCCTATCTCTCCTAATATGTACACACATCTATCTCGCCACCTTTATTTCCACTATTTTTACTTTTTTGACGTGTGATTTCTTGACCGACCAATACAATGCTCCATATGACATAGCTGGTCAAACAACTATTTTATAAAACTTACCTTTAAGTTTTGGTGGCACATTCTTATCACATAAATATCAAATATGGTTTTCCATTTCATCTACCCCACTCCAATACTATGTGTAACAATATATTGGATGGTGACAGTGGCGGACTCAGAATTTAATGATCTTGGGTGCTCACCTTAAAATCAAAAAAAAATATTGCTTTTAGCCTTAAGCCTACCACCTTTTAACCAGAACACCAAGATCATTTATTGATTCTTGGGTGCTATTTATTGCTTTATATCAAAATTTCAATATTTTCTATATGGTGATATGTGTTGGGTGTATTTGAATAGAATCCCTCACTTAAAGTTAGACTAAAAATACACTAATTTTGTATAACTATAGGACTATTAAAGGTCGTTTGGTAGCTTCTTAGGAGGCAAATTAATAATCATGTATTAAATTATGCATAAATCGTACCACGCTTGATAAGTGGTTAAGAAATAAGTTATTTATGCATAAAATTAATATAATGTTTGATTTTTAATGTAGAAACCCAAATTACTAATACATGTATGAAATATGAGTAATTTGTAGGGATTTGTTGGGTTCAAAACACATAAGGCACAACGGAAGTTTAAAATTTTGTTCTTACTTACCCCAACAATTACTTATGGTATGGTTATATGACAATCAAAGATCTGTAACATGAAACATGAACACTTACAGATTGTATTATTTGGAGTCTTTATCAACTGTGGGTTCGCACACGAAAGCCCTTTCGATTGCAAGCTCCAAGCTTCCATGTGTTTCTCTTTCGGAAAGCTAGGAAATCTGGCAGAGGTTCGAGAGAGTGTTTTGATTCTAAGTCTCTAAGGCTTAGAATAATAATCTGAAATTAGTGTATTGAATAATGAAATGAATGTCTGTAAATATAGATGAAAATTAGGTCAAACCGGATTAGAGTTTGACCTTGGGCCTGGTCCATAAATCGAGACAGATTAGGTCATTAGCGTCACGGTCCTATGGTGTGGGCGCCGCGACGCTTGACGTGGCCCTACACAGTCTCGATTTATTTTCCGCACATTCTTAATTAAATCCAAAATCCAATTTTTACTTAATTAAAACAATAATTATTCATTTAAATATCTCGATTCTAAATCGAATATTTAATACTCTCTCAATACATCCTTAGATCGAAAAGACAATCGACATAGTGTGACCCTACATGCCTTCACATATCGACATTAATCAAATTAAGGTCTATGCGAAACTCCTAGACGGCGCCGCAAGACGAACTCAATATGTGAAGTACATTTACATGATTCCAGTAAACTTAACCTCTATGTGGTAAGATAAAATCCTTTCATTCACGACACACCCGATCAAGCTTAGGATTTGTCAAGTGTCTATCCAAATGGCTTAATCATTGTATCTCATCTATATTAGTTGACAACTAGACCATATTCTAAAAATATCTATTGCGTTGGCCAACGACTTAGTCAACCTAATATCACTGAGAATCTGAGTGTTCTCTCGAATATACATTCGAGGAATGAATCCTAATCTTGGCTCAACTACCACTTTTAATCCACATCGTAATGTACCAAATACAAGTCGTATCTCAACTTATAAGGCATTTGAACTTAGGACAGGATCAAAGTACATTACTTTTAAGACAAGGTGCGTATTGACCTCAAGTCTAAGGACTTCTATCTCTCACACACTGATCATACTTTAGACAAGTATAACAAACATTATATCAGCAGGATATACCAATACTTCCAAAATATCCATGTGTCCATCACGATAAGCCATTACTCGTAGCAGGTGAGACATACTACATCCTCTAAGGATGTGATGCAAATCACATGTTGACTTATCACATATCATCGATATCTCATTCTCGATGATCGTTAGTCGAGGCTATTTTAAGAGTTACGTTATAATATTAATAACTCACATTATCAATAACAACGTAACCTCTAGGGATGCATATTATAGAATATTATAAACAATCAATTTATAATTCAATAATTGTAAATGCCAAAATATAAATCTCCATTAATAATAATCTGAATGTGTATTAGGTACATTTGTCCTAATACATATTGTCTCTAGGACATAAATATACTTTCAATCTCCCACTTGGCCTAGAACCAATCTCCAACATATCTAATGCACATATTCTCAAAATGACCATTATGCTTGACTAAGCTTAATGGTTTAGTGAATGGGTCAGCTAGATTATCGTCTGTGGGAATATAGTCTAATCTAATCTCTTCAGTCTCCACCATCTCCCTGAGTATGTGGTACTTCCTTGGTACATGTTTGTTTCTATTTATTGATCTTGGTTCCTTAGTCTGTGCAATCACACCAGTGTTGTCACAATAAATAGTTATTGGACAACTGGCACTCGAAACTACCCTTAATTCCTTCAGGAACTCAGAAATCTCGACAGTTTCTTTACCAGTTTCCGATCCATCAATGTACTTAGCTTTTGTTGTCGAATCAGCAGTTGTAGCTTGTTTGGAACTTTTTCAGCTCACTGCTCAACCATTGAAAATGAATGTGTACCCAGACTGAGATTTGAAGTCATCAAGATCCATCTGGAAGCTAGCATCAGTGTACCCAGTAGCAGCTAGCTTTTCTTCCCCACCATAAACTAAGAAGTAATCTTTAGTCCGTCTAAGATACTTAAGAATACTCTTGACTGCTTTCCAGTGTTCTTCCCCGGGATTCTACTGGAATTTGCAAGACATACTAAGTGCAAAGGCCACATCTGGCCTAGTACAGGTCATGGCATACATGATCGATCCTATAGCCGAAGCATATGTGATCATTTTCATGCGTTCAAGTTCTATAGTATTAGAAGGACTATCCTTCTTAGATAACTTGATGCATTGTCCCATAGGTAGACCGCCTTTCTTGGAATTTTCCATAGAAAAACGTCTAAGCACTTTGTCTATGTAGACTGACTGTGACAATCCCAACAATCTATTAGGTCTATCTCTATAGATCCTAATTCTCAGAATGTAGCAGGCTTCACCTAAATCCTTTACAATGAAGGTACTGGACAACCACTACTTGACTGACTGCAGGAGAGTCTTATTGTCTCCCATTATCAATATGTCATCCACATATATGACAATGAAGGCAATACTCTCATCCCGACGTTTACTATAAACACATGGATCCTTTTTGCTTCTGACGAAATCAAATGACTTGATAGCCTTGTCAAAGCAAATGTTCCAACTCCTCGAGGCTTGCTTAAGCCTATAAATGGACTTTTGTAGCTTGCATACATCATTTGGTTTGGACTCAAGTGAAAAACCCTTAGGTTGTTTCTTATACACCTCCTCAACTAGATCACCATTGAGGAAAATAGTTTTGACGTCCATCTGCCAAATGTCATAGTCATAATATGCAGCTATTGCAAGCAAAATTCGAATAGACTTAATCTTAGCAACATGTGAAAAAGTTTCATCATAATCGACCACATGCCGTTGATTATAACATTTAGGCACCAATCTTTCTTTATAAGTCTATACCTTGCCATATGCATCAATCTTCTTCTTGAAGAGCCATTTGCATCGTATGGGTCTAACCCGTGTTGGCAAATCAACCAAGTTCCAAACTTTATTTATATACATCGAGTCCATCTCAGATTTCATGGCTTCTTGCCATCTCTACGAATCAATGTCTAATATAGATTCGTTGTAGGTTGTACGTTAATCGTCATCAGGAATATCTATCTCATTGTGTATTTCAACAAGGAGATTAAGTCTTTCAGGCGGACGATGATTCATAGTAGTCCTACAGAGTTTATTATTCTGCGTTTCAGTGTTTATTGTATTCTGATTGTGAGAAGGTATTTGTGTGCTGGACAGTCCATCACCTTGAGAGTTTTCATGAATGTCATTTTCATGTATTTCCTGAATGGAATGATGTACAAATATTGTATCATCTTCCATTGGTTGTGTATAAGAGCCTTGCATTTCTGCATTATCTCTCACATCACTCCCACTGGCTGAAGGGCGTACTCTAAGTACCCAATCTTCACCAAATACTCCCACTGAATCATTGTCTAGGTCTTTTGACAAGGGTTCAACTTCTGTGTTATTTTGTGGTTCTTGAATTTCTTCAAGTTCTATCTTATTGCAGCTCCGTTCCTTGTAGACGTAGCCTTCTTCAAGGAAAGTTGCATTTCTGGAAACAATGACCTTATGTTCTCTAGGAAGATAGAAATAGTATCCCTTAGTTTCCTTTGGATATCCCAAAAAATAATATTTCTCACTTTTAGATACCAACTTATCAGTAAGCATCTTCTTTACATATGCAAGGCACCCCATGGTCGCATGTGTTTAAGTGCTGGCTTCTTGCCATTCCATATCTCATATGGAGTTTTCTCTACTGACTTTGAAGGAACCATGTTCAGAATATAAATTGAGCTTTGCAATGTATAACCCCAAAGGTATGTTGGTAAAGCTGAGAAACTCATCATGGATCTAATCATATCTAATAGGGTTCGATTTCTCCTTTCAGCAACATCATTCATTTGTGGCGTTCCAGGAGGTGTCCATTCTGATTGGACTCCATGAAGCTTCAAATAATCCAGAGATTCTTACTTAAGTATTCACCTCTTCGATCTGATCGAAGTGTCTTGATACTTGTTTCAAGTTGCTTCTCTACTTCCAACTTGTACTCTTTGAACATCTCAAAATCCTCAAATTTATGTCTCATAAGATACACATATCCATACCTTGTGAAGTCGTCAGTAGAAGTGATGAAGTATGGGAAACCTCCTTTAGCTTGAGTCGAAAATGGCCCACATACATCAGTATGGACCAACTCAAGCACATCCTTGGCTCACACACCTTTCCCAGAAAGTGGCTTGCCGGTCATCTTTCCTCTCAAACAAGATTCACAGTTACCATAGGACTCCAAGTCAAATGGTTCCCGGTAGTCTAACTTTCTTAATCTTGTTATCCTTGATTCATTGATGTGATCAAGTCTGCAGTGCCATAAGTAGGTGGGGTTTCTTGGATTACTTATCTTAGCTCATTTATTTTGCACATTGAAAATTTCACGACTACAGTTTAAAATATACAATCCATCCACAAGCGGAGCATTTCCACAAACAAAATCATTAAAAGACAATACATAACTGCCATTGGCAATAAATGAGAAAAACCCCTTAATGTCTAACATTGGGATAGAAATGACATTCCTCATTAATGAGGGAACAAAATAACAATTATTTAGTTCTAAACAAAAGCCTGAAGGTAAATCTAGTCTATAAGTTACCACACGTTCAACATCTACTCGTGCTCCATTTCCGATGTGCAGGTCTACCTCCCAAGGTGCAACCTTTCTGTTGTTAATTAGGCCCTGCACATTACTACAAATGTGTGAGCCACAAGCGGTATCCAATACCCAACAGTGGGAGTTACTTATAAACATATTTATTTCAATAAAAAATATACCTTGTCCAGTAGATGTAGAAGCACCTAGTGCTTTGCCTCCTCTTGGAGCTGTGTAGTCCTTCTTTAGAACATGCGCTGACACTTGTCCCCTTTCGTTCAGCTTACATTTGAATCTCAATAGTTCATACTCCATTGTTTGAGACTATTTTTCATAGAGACTCTTCAAGTATTCTAGCATTTCGTTGGGGCCTATGTTTTCATGTTGCCTCTGTAACTCCATAGTCATGGAAGACAACATTATACATTTTGCCAAGGTAGCATCGTTCAAACATTTCTGATAAGCCACCTTGTCAAACAGGGCATACTCATCAGAGTTTTCAGCAGAGACGGTGGGGAATACTGTGTCTAATACATACTCAATTCTTTCTAGTCTTAACACCAATCGCAGATTTCTTAACCAGTCAGGATAATTTGATTCAGTCAACTTGTTTATCTCAACCAACATTTTCAGTGATAGATTCGACATTTTATACAACTGAAGAAACAAATAGACTTGAAATTAAACTTTAATATTATTTCTATTGAACACATTCGTTAACTAATTAACATGGCCTTTAGTTTAATTAGCTCCCACTATTTTAACATACTTTTCGACCCCATGGAAGAATACAGACTCATATCAAATATGGTCATAATGGGCCATGATCCATGTTCATGCTATCTCCGCGTTTGCTGTGGTTGATAACTTCAACAACACAACCTGGTAGGTCTCTAAACCAATTACAAATAATTTGTAATTCATATTTGATCGAATGTTTTAAACAATCGATCTGCATCCCTCGGCTTGTCCGACACTGTGGCGCCAAGACAACCTAGCAAGTCAACCCCGTTATGCAACTGCAATTATATATCTAAGTGAGTTTTGCCTTATAGATCAAACACCGTGGTGTAAATACTCATGAAGGTTTATCACCCACTTCTATATTTAACATGCATATATGAAAGAGTCTGAGTCCTCGTAGACTTAGAGCAAATATTATGGCATAAATACTCATCTCGCCGAAAAGGATTTTGCACTACAATCAATTATAACGGACGACGCGTTCATTTCAAATGAGACTTGTATTAAAATTTTAGGGAACATTTTAATTCAGAGTTTTAACCAAGATCAACTCTTTTACGCCATATCCAATATGACATCTTAATATCATGCAAAGCTAATGACACATATAGTTGGGAACCGTCAACCCAATATGCATAATATAAGATGGTTTAATCAAATACTGGGCGCCGCCTGCCCAGACAGTTATAGCGGATGTTATTCTAGTAATTTAAATGACAAATGATTTGACATTTAGCACATAGACAATATACTTATCAAATATAGTGTATAATAATAATCATGGGTTAAACATTCTGAATAATTTTTTTTCGGACCGATGGTGCCGCGACGCTAATCATTAGGGTCGTAGCGTCAGTGAGGCAGAAACTGAATTTCTGCTTCTGCAATGCATTAAAGCTGCGGCACTCCACCATGGGGTAGTGACGCTTGCAAGGCAGAAACTTTCGTCTTCCATTAGGGCTGTGACGTTCCACCATGGAGCCGCGGTGGCGCGTTAAAAACTCTAGCTAGCGTTGCGACTCCCTACCATAGGGCTGCGGCGCCGACGTTCTGACAAAACGTTTCTGTGTTGATTTTTCAAAATCGTTCAAGCCCTAAATTCAATTTAGGGACCAAATCACATTCCTTCATCATCACCCACCATTATCAATAACGCACATATCGACCATCATCTGTCTTTACCCATTCTTTGTCGTGCACCGTGCAATGAGCCGGACAATGCACTTTTGGCTTAGTTCAAGTTAGAGTTCTCGAGTTAGCGTAATAGATAATTTAGGGTGATATCAAAAGGTTAACATTTTGTCAAGACATGTAGGATTTCAAGAAGCCTTGTTTTAATCCAATTTTATGTTTAACCCATATTATTATGTTATTCAATTGTTATATAACCATTGAACCAGCCTGGGCTCTGATACCACTGTAGGGATTTGTTGGGTTCAAAACACATAAGTAAGGCACATCGAAAGTTTAAAATTTTATTCTTACCCGAACAATTACTTCTGGTATGGTTATACGACAATCAAAGACCTGTAATATGAAATATTAACATGTTGTATTATCTGGAATCTTTATCAACTGTGGTTCGCACGCGAAAGCCCTTTCGATTGCAAGTTCCAAGCTTCAATGTGTTTCTCTTTCGGAAAGCTAGGAAATCGACAAAGGTTCGAGAGAGTGTTTTGATTCTAAGTCTCTAAGACATAGAATAATAATCTGAAATTAATATATTAAATAATGAAATAAATGTCTGTATTTATAGGCTAGATTAGGGTTTGACCTTGGGCCTGGTCAATAAATCGAGACATATTAGGTCATTAGTGTCGCGGCCCTATGGTGTGGGCGCCGCGGCGTTTGACGTGGCCCTACATCGTCTCGATTTATTTTCTGCACATTCTTAATTAAATCAAAAATCTAATTTTGACTTAAAAACAATCATTATTCATTTAAATATCTCGATTCTAAATAGAATATTTAATACTCTCTCAATACATCCTTAGATCGAAAAGACAATCAACATAGTGTGACCCTACAGGCCTTCACATATCGACATTAATCAAATTAAGGTCTATGCGGAACTCGTAGACGGCACTGCAAGACGAACTCAATATGTGAAGTACGTTTACACGAATCCAGTAAACTTAACCTCTATGTGGTAAGATAAAATCCTTTCATTCACAATACACTAGATCAAGCTTAGGATTTGTCAAATGTCTATCCAAATGGCTTGATCATTGTATCTCATATATATTAGTTGACAACTACATTATTTTCTAAATATGTCTATTGCGTTGGCCAACGACTTAGTCAACCTAATATCTTGAGAATCTGAGTGTTCTCTCGAATATACATTCGAGGAATGAATCATAATCTTGGCTCAACTACCACCTTTAATCCACATCGTAATGTACTCAATACAAGTTGTATCTCCACCTATAATGCATTTGAGCTTAGGACATGATCAAAGTACATTACTTTGTAGACAAAGTTTGTATTGACCTCAAGTCTAAGGACTTCTATCTCCCACACGCTGATCATACTTTAGACAAGTATAACAAACAATATATCAGCAGGGTATACCAATACTTCCAAAGTATCCATGTGTCCATCACGAGTAGCCATTACTCGTAGCAGGTGAGACATACTACATCCTCTAAGGATGTGATGCAGACCACATGTCGACTTATCATATATCATCGATATCCCATTCTCGATGATCATTAGTCGAGGCTATTTTAAGAGTTACGTTATAATATTAATATCTCACATTATCAATAACAGCGTAACCTCCAGGGATGCATATTATAGAATATTATAAACAATCAATTAATAATTCAATAATTGCAAATGCCAAAGTATTAATCTCCATTAATAATAATACAAATGTGTATAAATTACATTTGTTCTAATATAGATTGTCTCTAGGACATAAATATACTTTCATAATTGACTAGGGTGTTCATGGTCGGTTTGTGATTAAAATCAAAACCAAACTAATTTAATTATTTGTTATTATTAAAATTAAATCAAATCAAACCAAATCAAATATAATACCTATGTTATTGTTGATTTGGTATATGCGTAATTATGGTAACATGTTATTCAGTCTTTAATTGTAGAAGCAAGAACAACCCCCATCCACCCTAAAAAAAAGAGAACAAAGTTCCAAATAGAGTAATGATCTATTTCCTTTGCCATTTAAGTCAATTTAAATGCGTAATATGGCTAATTGTCTGTCAGCCGATACCTACAAAAGGGAATTTATGACAGTTTTGTCTTTTGCTTTGTCTTTTCTATTTCAGATGGTTGAAGATTCCATGGTGAAATTAGATAGGACCTGTCGGGAGGTAAATATTATTTTAATATTTGCACGTTCATATAGCCTCATGGGTCTTGTCATGATCAATGTGAAGGTAATCTTAATGCTGCTTTTTGCTATTTCAGGACTAATCTAATTTGAAATCTAGTATTCATAGAGAATGGTCCAGACCAGCGACTACCATTATGATGGGTTTCTTGTCAGGATCAATTGCATTGTGAGGAACTAACTTGTCGCGAAACAACTGTCAAGTGATAGGAACAGAGTGAAACAATGAATGAGCAAATGATTAACAATGAGTTAGTTTTGATAAAGCTCTCAGCAAACATGATATCATTTCTGTGGGTTAACCAAAATTTTATCTTCTATCTGCAGGAACATACAGTAATTGAATCGAAGCCTGATCAATTTCTAGATGATCTTCGGCTTAATAACCCATGGCCAGAACTTAGGAGGTCGGCTATTTCCTTGCCCTTTCCTCTATGCTTGACATGATATCATTCTACATGTAGGGTTTTGTTGGGTTGTTGTACGCAACGGATATTAAAAACTTATTTTAAACCCAACAAACGTAGAACTGTTTGACTATAGGGTAATTTAAAATCGTAAACATAAGACTTGAATGATACTTATATGTTTACAATATCTGAAATCTTTATCAACTGTGGGCGCACACGAATGCCCTTTCGATTGCAAGCTCTAAGCTTCAATGTATTCCTCCTTTGGAAAGCTAGAAACTTCGACAGAGGTTCGAGAGAGTGTTTTGATTCCGAGTTTCTAAAACATAGAATAATGATATGAAAATCAAGTGTGATGAATAATGAAGTGTAGGTCTGTATTTATAGATGAAAAAGTAGGTCAAACCGGATTAGGGTTTGACCTTGGCCTGACCCAAAAATTTTCAGCACATTCTTAATTAAATCCAAAATCTAATTTTGACTTAATTAAAACAATCATCATTCATTTAAATATCTCGATTCTAAATCGAATATTTAATACTCTCTCAATAAATCCTTAGATCGAAAAGACTATCGATATAGTCTGACCCTACAGGCCTTCACATATCGACATTAATCAAATTAAGGTCTATGCGAAACTCGTAGATGGCACTGCAAGACGAACTCGATATGTGAAGTACGTTTACACGAATTTAGTAAACTTAACCTCTATGTGGTAAGATAAAATCCTTTCATTCACAATACACTCGATCAAGCTTAGGATTTGCCAAATGTCTATCCAAATGGCTTGATCATTGTATCTCATCTATATTAGTTGACAGCTAGATTATTTTCTAAATATGTCTATTGCGTTGGCCAACAACTTAGTCAACCTAATATCTTGAGAATCTGAGTGTTCTCTCGAATATACATTCGAGGAATGAAGCATAATCTTGGCTCAACTACCACCTTTAATCCACATCGTAATGTACCCAATACAAGTTGTATCTCCACCTATAATGCATTTGAGCTTAGGACGGGATCAAAGTACATTACTTTGTAGACAAAGTTTGTATTGACCTCAAGTCTAAGGACTTCTATCTCCCACACGCTGATCATACTTTAGACAAGTATAACAAACAATATATCAGCAGGGTATACCAATACTTCCAAAGTATCCATGTGTCCATCACGAGTAGCCATTACTCGTAGCAGGTGAGACATACTACATCCTCTAAGGATGTGATGCAGACCACATGTCGACTTATCACATATCATCGATATCCCATTCTTGATGATCATTAGTCGAGGCTATTACAGATTGTTTATAAAGTATATTTGTCCTAATACAGATTGTCTCTAGGACATAAATATACTTTCAATCTCCCACTTAGACTAGAGCCCATCTCCAACATATCAAATGCACATATTCTCAAAATGACCATTATGCTTGACTAAGCTTAATGGTTTAGTGAATGGGTCAGCTAAATTATCATCTGTGGGAACATAGTCTAATCTAATCTCTTCAGTCTCCACCATCTCCCTAAGTATGTGGTACTTCCTTGGTACATGCTTGTTTCTGTTTGTTGATCTTGGTTCCTTAGCTTGCGCAATCGCACCAGTGTTGTCACAATAAATCGTTATTGGACAAGTGACACTTGGAACAACCACTAGTTCATTCAGGAACTCAGAAATCGCGACAACTTCTTTATCAGCTTCCGATCCAGTAATGTACTCAGCTTTTGTTGTCGAATCAGCAGTTGTAGCTTGTTTGGAACTTTTTCAGCTCACTGCTCAACCATTGAAAATGAATGTGTACCCAGACTGAGATTTGAAGTCATCAAGATCCATCTGGAAGCTAGCATCAGTGTACCCAGTAGCAGCTAGCTTTTCTTCCCCACCATAGACTAAGAAGTAATCTTTAGTCCGTCTAAGATACTTAAGAATACTCTTGACTTCTTTCCAGTGTTCTTCCCTGAGATTCTACTGGAATTTACAAGACATACTAAGTGCAAAGGCCACATCTGGCCTAGTACAGGTCATGGCATACATGATCGATCCTATAGCCGAAGCATATGGGATCATTTTCATGCGTTCAAGTTCTATAGTATTAGAAGGACTATCCTTCTTAGATAACTTGATGCCTTGTCCCATAGGTAGACCGCCTTTCTTGAAATTTTCCATAGAAAAACGTCTAAGCACTTTGTCTATGTAGACTGACTGTGACAACCCCAACAATCTATTAGGTCTATCTCTATAGATCCTAATTCTCAGAATGTAGCAGGCTTCACCAAAATCCTTCACAATGAAGGTACTGGACAACCACTCCTTGACTGACTGCAGGAGAGTCTTATTGTCTCCCATTATCAATATGTCATCCACATATATGACAATGAAGGCAATACTCTCATCCCGGCGTTTACTATAAACACATGGATTCTCTTTGCTTCTGACGAAATCAAATGACTTGATAGCCTTGTCAAAGCAAATATTCCAACTCCTCGAGGCTTGCTTAAGCCCATAAATGGACTTTTGTAGCTTGTATGCAATATTTGGTTTGGACTCAAGTAAAAAACTTTCAGGTTGTTCCATTTACACCTCCTCAACTAGATTACCATTGAAGAAAGCAGTTTTGACGTCCATCCGCCAAATGTCATAGTCATAATATGCAGCTATTGCAAGCAAAATCCGAATGGACTTAATCTTAGCAACATGTGAAAAAGTTTCATCATAATCGACCCCGGGCTATTGATTATAACCTTTAGGAACCAATCTTGCTTTATAAGTCTGTACCTTGCCATATGCATCAATCTTCTTCTTGAAGACCCATTTGCATCCTATGGGTCTAACCCGTGTTGGCAAATCAACCAAGTTCCAAAGTTGGTTTATGTACATCGAGTCCATCCTAGATTTCATATCTTCTTGCCATCTCTGCAAGTCAATGTCTAACATAGCTTCGCTGTAGGTTGTAGGTTTATCATCATCAGGAATATCTATCTCATTATGTGTTTCAACAAGGAGATTAAGTCTTTCAGGCGAACGATGATTCATAGTAGTCCTACGGAGTTTATTATTCTGCGTTTCAGTGTTTGTTGTATTCTGATTGTGAGAAGGTCTTTGTGTGCTGGACAGTCCATCACCTTGAGAGCTTTCAGGAATGTCATTTTCATGTATTTCCTGAATGGAATGATGTACAACCATTGTATCATCTTCCATTGGTTGTGTCTGAGATCCTTGCATTTTTCCATTGTTCCTCGTAACACTCTCACTAGCCGAAGGACATACTTGAAGTACTCAATCTTCACCAAAAACTCCCACTGAATTCTTGCCTTAGTCATTCGTCATGGATTCAACATCTATGTTTTCTTACTGTTCTTGAATTTCTTCAAATTCTATCTCTGTGCAACTATGTTCCTTGTAGACATATTCTTCTTCAAGAAAAGTTGCGTTCCTGGAAACAAAGACTATACGTTCTCCAGGAAGATAGAAGTAGTATCCCTTAGTTTTCTTTGGATACCCCACGAAGTAACATTTCTCACTTTTGGATTCCAACTTATCAGTGAGCATCTTCTTAACATATGCAGGGCACCCCCAGGATCTCATATGTTTAAGACCTGACTTCTTGTCATACCATATCTCATAGGGTGTATTTTCTACTGACTTGGAAGGAACCTTGTTTAGAACATATATCGAGGTTTTTATAGCATGTCCCCAAAGGTATGTAGGTAGAGCTGAGGAGCTCATCATGGATTGAACCATATCCAATAAGGTTCGATTTCTCCTTTCGGCAACACCATTCATCTATGGTATTCCAGGAGGTGTCCATTCTGATTGGACTCCATGTAGCTTTAAGTAATCTAGAAAATCCTTGCTCAAGTACTCACCTCCTCGATCCGATCGAAGAGTCTTGATACTTGTTGCAAGTTGCGAGTTGCTTCTCTACTTCCGACTTGTACTCTTTGAACTTCTCAAAATCCTCGAATTTATGTCTCATAAGATACACATATCTACATCTTGTGAAATCGTCAGTAAAAGTGATGAAGTATGGGAAACCTCCTTTAGCTTAAGTCGAAAATGGCCCACATACATCAGTATGGACCAACTCAAGCACCTCCTTGGCTTGCATACCTTTCCCAGAAAGTGGCTTATTGGTAATTTTTCCTCTCAAGCAAGATTCGCAGTTACCATAAGACTCCAAGTCAAATGGTTCGAGGTAGTCTAACTTTCTCAACCTTGCTATCCTTGATTCGTTGATATGACTAAGTCTGCAATGCCATAGGTAGGTAGAGTTTCTATTACTTATCTTAGCTCGTTTATTTTGTACATTGAATATTTCTCGACTACAGTTTAGTGTATATAATCCATCCACAAGAGGAGCAGTTCCATATATAACTTTATCAAAAGATAGTACTTGACTGCCATTATAAATATATGAGGAAAAACCCTTCATGTCCAAAACAGGGATAGAAATGATATTCCTCGTTAACGAGGGTACATAATAGCAATCATTTAACTATAGACAATAGCCAGAAGACAAATTTAATCTATAAGTTCATACGCGCTCAGCATCCACTCGTGCTCAATTTCCAACGCGTGGGTCTACCTCTCTTGGTCCAACCCTCATGCTATCAGTTAGCCTCTGCACATTTGTACAAATGTGTGAGCCACAAGCGGTATCCAATACGTAGGAATAAGAGTTATTTTTAACATATTTATTTCAATGACGTACATACCTTGTCCACCAGAGGTAGGAGCACTTGGTGCCTTTCCTCCTCTTGGTGTCGTGTAGTCCTTTTTCCAATGCCCCTTCTTGTTGCAGTTGAGGCATTCATCCTTAGCCGGATTTACCTTTTTCTTCTTCACACCTCCCTTAGGCTTCATAGATGAGGGCGCAGCGACCGCTTTGCCCTTCTTCTTTTGTCGTTCCTTACCTTTTGGCTTGGGTCGGCTAGTAGAGTTCACCATGGGCACAACTTTGCCTTTGAAAGTGAAAGATTCAAAGGTCTTGACATGTTGTGCAGCTCCGGCAAACTCGCCTTTGTTTCATTCATATTGTAATTCAATATGAAGTTTTCAAAGGAACGAGGGAGAGAGTTCAGGATGAGGGTGGTAACGACATTCTTTTCCAGCTTCGTTCCAATTGAAGCAAGCCTCTCTATCAGCCCTACCATCTTCAACACATGTTGTGAGACCTGGCCCCCTTTATTGAGCTTACACTTGAAAAATTCTATCAGTAACTCATATTCCATAGTCTGGAATTATGAGTCATAGAGACTCTTCAAGTGTTCGAGCATCTCATTGGGACCCATGTTCTCATGTTGTCTCTGAAGTTCCATAGACATGGAAGACAATATCACGCACTGTGCTGAAGTGGCATCATCTAGGTGTTTTTGGTAAGCATCCTTATCAAAAGAGACATATTCAGCAGAGTCTGTCGCATGGACTGTTGGGAACACCGTGTCCAACACGTATTCTATTTTCTCTTGTCTCATCACTATTCCCAAATTTCTTAGCCAGTCAAGGTAGTTAGGTACAGTAAATTTGTTCATTTCAATCAACATTTTCAATGATAAGCTCGACATCTTTGATAATCTGAAGAATTAGATAGACTGGAAATCAAACTCAAAAATTATTTCCTATTACACACATTCCTTTAGGCTAATCAACATGGCCTTTTGTTTAATTAACTCCCACTATTTTAACATACTTCTACGACCCCATGATAGAAAACAGACCTATATTAATTGAGGTCATAATGGGCCAAGATCCAAGCCTATGTTATCTCCGCGTTTGCTTTGGCTGATAACTTCAATAACACATCTTGGTAGGTTCTAAACAATTTGCAAAACTTATTTGCAACTCTTGGTTGATCAGATATTACATTTAATCTTGCGTTTTAGATTAGTTCGACACTTTGGCGCTAAGATTTGTCTAAGCAAATCAACCCCATTAGA
Organism: Anisodus acutangulus; assembly: GCA_029783415.1. Classification (NCBI taxonomy): domain Eukaryota; kingdom Viridiplantae; phylum Streptophyta; class Magnoliopsida; order Solanales; family Solanaceae; genus Anisodus; species Anisodus acutangulus. Next base: position 28,951,263 of record CM056497.1, read on the forward strand.
CGACTGCGTTTATGTATTTAAGCAAATTTGGCATTTGTGATCAAACACTTTGGTGTAAATACCCACAAAAATTTATCGTTTACCTTTACATTAAAACACATCTATGAAAGAGTCTGAATTTTCGTAGACTTAGAGCAAATGCTTTGGCATAAATACTCGTATCGCCGAAAAGGATTTTGCACTCTAATAATTATAATGGACGACACATTTTAATTTAGACTTGTATTTAAAATTTTGGAGAACATTTTAATTCAGGGTTTCAACCAAGATCAACTCTTTTACGCCATATCCAGTATGACATCTTCATATCATGCAAAACTAATGACACGTATAGTTGGGAATCGGCAACCCAATATGCATGATAACGGAAATAGAAACTTGGAATAGGGTGCGTGATATATTCCAAGATAACAAGAATTCCCGTGGTGTCACTAGGGGTGGGCATATATCGGTTTATATCGATTTTGTATCCGAAAAATATGAACCGAATAAAAATCGGTTTTTCAAAAAAATAACCGAATACAATTTTTTTTAAAAATAAATTGGATATGTTTGGTTTATATCACTGAACGTATCATATTATATCCGTTTTTTCTAGTGTGTCGGGTGGGTCGGGGAATTTTTTATTTTTTATTTTAAAATTGAATTTCTAAAACTGAAATTAACATTCACACCAACACTATCATGAAATTTTGACGTTGAAATTTATTGTGTATCGTTAGATGTTTACTAAAGAAAAAAGAAAATTAGAAATCGATTTGGGGGAAAACACAAATCGATTGGAAAAACGGACGTATTTTTAAATATTGGCTGCGCCAAACCGCCTTTTGGCAATTTTCCCGGCCCCGTCTTGACAAAATACGCAAAATAAAAAAAAATAGGGTAAAACGAACATCCGAGCGCAGAATTATGACCATTTAATATTTTACCAATTTACAACTACTTTCTCTCCCTACATTTTATGTCAATGCTTCCGTGATATGTTAATCAAGTTCATGTTGCATGCGACTTCCATAAAAGCTTAATAAATTGGCTTCAATGACTATGATTCAAGAGATAGTAGTAGCCTAAAATAAATAAATAAAAATTATATATTTAATTCAATTTTTCGGTTCGGTTCGTATCCAAAATTTAAAAACCGAACCGAATCACTAAATCCTGATTCGGTTCTATTTTTCAAAAAAAATAGTTTTTTTTTATAAAAAAAATGAGAAAAAAATGAACCGAACGGTTCTCCGGATTTTTGTCCACCCCTAGCTGTCATCGTCGAGCAAGAATTTTCACATGTCCACATGGTAGATTTTCCTAATATTTCGGCCTATTGTAAAAGGCTGAAGAAATTGGCAGATCAACTCTGCAACGTTGGTGCACCAGTTACCATTCATCGTCTTGTTCTCCAAATGGTTGCACGCCTGTCTGAGGCCTATAACGGCGTTGGTACACTACTTCGTCAAAGTAACCCTCTACCACCCTTTTATGAGGCATGTTCCATGCTCACGTTAGAAGAAGCCGACTTAGCTAAAAAGGCGGCTACAGGTGCAAATTTCGTCGCCATGATGACCACGTCAGACGCTCATTCTCCAAGAATTCTGGCCAACACCGCAACAACGGTGGTGACAAAAAGGGTCGAATCGTAAAAATAATGACAAAAACCTCGGTAGCAATCGTAGTGGTAACGGAGGTGGCCGAAATAATGGTGGCAGCGGCAGTGGGCCGCAGACCAACTGGTCCCAGTCATGGGCCCCCTGGCCGTGGAACTAGGCCAGTGGCCATTGGCCCAACAGTCCTTATTTTCCTCCCAGCCTTTACTTGGTAACTGGGCCCAGTTCCAGCAATAAGCCAGGCCCAGTTTCTCGGGTGCACATACTGGCAGCAAATTCACTTCTAGGCCGGGGCCGCAGGCAGGTTTGCTTGGGCCTCGGCCTTCGCAGGAGTTCCAGGCAGTGGGCCCCACACCAACTCCGACAGATATTAAGACCGCAATGCACACGCTTGGATTAAATCCTTCATGCGTGAATTGGTATATGGACACCGGAGCCACTTCTCACATGACGTCTGACCAAGGTACTCTCTCATTTTATTTCAATTTGAGCAAAAATCATGGTATTATTATTGGTAATGGCAATTTAATTCCAATTCACGGTTATGGACATACAACTTTGTCTTCCCCACATCCACCTCTAGTTTTGAAAAATACCCTTCATGCCCCTAACTTAATTAAAAAATTGGTGTCTGTCCAAAAATTCACCACTGATAATTGTGCTTCTGTTAATTTTGATCCCTTTGAGTTTTCTGTGAAAGATTTCAAAACGGGGATACCTCTAATGAGATGCAATAGTAGGGGAGAGCTTTATCCTATCACAAATACCACCACTTCCGTAAGTCAAGCCATACTGTCTACTTTTGCCGCCCTTGCTCCTTCCTTGTGGCATGCCCATTTGGGTCATCCGGGATCGTCTATTATTTCTTCTTTGCATAAAAATAATTTTATTTCTTGTAAGGGTACGCATAGTACTCCACTTTGTCCTTCTTGTCAGTTAGGGAAACATGTAAATTACCATTTGTAGCCTCTACTTCTAATACTTTGATGTCATTTGACATTATTCATAGTGATTTATGGACATCCCCGTGTTAAGTTATGTGGGTCATCGTTATTATATCCTATTTTTGGATGATTATTCTAATTTTTTGTGGACCTTTCCTTTATCGAAAAAATCTCATGTTTTTTCCACATTCTTAAAATATAGAGCATTCATCCGTACCCAATTCTAACGAAAAATTAAAAGTATTCAATGTGATAATGGCAAGGAATATGATAATGCGTTGTTTCAGGAATTTTGTGATGCTAATGGCATAGTTTTTTGTTTTTCTTGTCCTCATACGTCCTCACAAAATGGGAAAGCCGAGAGAAAAATTCGTACCATTAATAATATTGTCCGAACTTTATTAGCTCATGCTTCTGTACCCCCTTCTTTTTGGCATCATGCACTACAAATGACTACTTACCTCCTTAACGTACTTCCTACGAAAGGATTAGCATCTCAATCTCCCCTTAAAGTTCTCTTTAATATGGATCCTTCATATTCTCATCTTAGGGTCTTTGGGTGTTTATGCTATCCACTTTTTCTGTCAACTACAATTAATAAACTTCAGGCTCGTTCTACCGTTTGTGTGTTTTTGGGTTATCCGTCTAATCATCGTGGTTACAAATGTTCTGATTTATCATCTAATAAAATCATAATTAGTCGCTATGTTATTTTTTATGAAACCCAGTTTCCTTTTACTAAAGTGAGTAGTCTTGTGCTGAGTTCATATAATTTTTTAGATGACGAGCTTTCACCATATATTATCCACCATTTTTCCGACTTGTCCCATGACCAAACTACGCCAGCAGGCCCACTGCCTACTGGCCCACAATCTACCGCAACCATTGTTCTGCTAGTGGGCCGATGACACGGTCCAGTACTAATCTCGATATTGTTCTAGTGTTTTAGCCAATCCCGAGCCTGTTACTGTTCCTGTTCCAGTTGTTGGGCCATCAAGCCCGCTGCCTGTTGGCCAGTCCGTTCTCATTCCACACATTTCCCAAAATCCATCCAATTCCTCCTTTAGTCAAGGGCCCGTTACTCATAGTCAAAGGGGTATTTTAAAACCAAAATGACATTTTAATCTCAATTCTAATGTCCTTAAATCCGCCCTCCCGCGTAACCCTGTGTCCGCATTAAATGAACCGAATTAGAAATTGGCTATGATAGACGAATATAACGCTCTTATTGAAAAAATAAGACGTGGGAGTTGGTGCCTCGTCCTTCGGGTGTTAATATTATTTGGTCTATGTAGATTTTTACTCATAAAGAAAATTCTAACGGTTCTTTTGAGAGACATAAGACTCGTCTTGTAGGTGATGGTAAAACTCAACAGGTTGGTGTGGATTGTGGTGAAACATTTAGTCATGTGGTCAAACCAGCTACTATTCATACTGTTCTTAGTTTGACTCTCTCAAAAGCATGGCCTATTCATCAGTTGGATGTGAAAAATGTCTTTTTACACAGTGATCTTAAGGAGACATTTTATATGCATCAGCCCTTGAGTTTTCGAGATCCCAATCATCCTCATCATGTCTGTTTGCTGAAGAAGTCCTTGTATGAACTTAAGCAGGCTCCACAGACTTGGTATAAAAAGTTTGCAGATTATATATCTTCTATTGGTTTTTCTCACGACTGGTCTGATCATTCTTTCTTTATATATCGTCGTGGTACTTCTCTGGCATACAGTTTGTTGTATGTTGATGATATTATATTGACTGCTTCATTTGATAATCTGCGCAAATCTATCATGACACTTCTCAGTTCCGAATTTGCTATGAAAGACTTGGGACCCTTAAGTTATTTCTTGGGGATTGTTGTCACTCGTCATTCAGGTGGTCTATTTTTATCACAAAGGAAGTATGCCGCTGAGATCATTGAAAGAGTTGGTATATCATCGTGTAAATCTACTTCTACTTTGGTTGATACTAACCCGAAGCTGAGTGCTACATCTGGCACTAAGTTCAAGGATCCCACCCACTATCGCAGCCTTGTAGGGGCACTTCAGTATCTTACCTTCACAAGATCTGATATTACTTATGCAATTCAACATGTGTGTTTGTTTATGCATGATCCACAGATTGAGCATATGAATGCGCTCAAACGCATTATACGATACATCCAGGGCACACTTGATTATGGCTTGAATTTGTATCCTACGTCCGTTTATACACTTGTGTCTTATACAAATGCTGATTGAGGTGACTGTCTTGATACCAGACACTCGACTTCTGGTTATTGTATGTTTCTTGGGGATAACTTGGTCTCATGGTATGCAAAACGACAAGCCACATTATCAAGATCCAGTGCAGAGGCCGAGTATCGAGGCGTGACGAATGTGGTGTCAGAATCATGTTGGTTGTGTAATCTCTTGTTAGAACTACACTTTCCTATTCAGAAAGCTACCTTAGTCTACTGTGATAATGTTAGTGCACTTTATCTTTCTGGCAATCCGGTCCAACATCAACGCACTAAACATATCGAGATGAATATTCACTTTGTTCGTGAAAAGGTAGCTCGTGGACAAGTACACGTCTTACATGTGCCCTCGCGATACCAAATTGTTGACATCTTTACGAAGGGTCTTCCTTCGATTTTATTTGAAGATTTTAGGGACAGTTTCAGTGTACGACAACCGCCCGCTATGACTGCAGAGCTGTGATAAAATACCGTGTATATCCGTATGATATACACAGTTTTGACTAGTCTTGTACCATAAATAGAAGTTGTAAATTATATTGTATAATTACCATAATTATAGAATTCTTGTATAAGTAAAACTAGGATATTAGAAGTTTAGTAGAAATAGAATTTTCCATATTTGGAGATTATAACTTGTATATATATCTATTCATTCAATAAGAATAATCAAGGATTAATTCTTTCAATAAGCTTGAGACAGTATACATCAAAAGAAATGAGCATAAAACATACCACAACATTTTCTTTTTGTATTCTGTTTCCTACAGGACCATTATTGATAAAACAAAATGTAAACATTCCTTCTTTACTCTTTGGACTCAGATGAGTTTGTTATATTGTTAATAAAAATAGGCAGGATGGTCCCCCAACCATACATTAACAAGAAAATGCATGTGTTCCATTATCTCTTTCTCCATTTATATAGGATGAAGTCGTCCTTGTTATTCATCGGGTGCATTCTCAATTTTCATAGATCTCTTACTGGTTAAGAGCATTTTCTTCATTTGAGCACAGATGAGAGCTTTGTTGTCTCTAAACTCCGCCTATGAATATTAGTTATTTCTAAAAAACTTCATTAAACGGTTAACCATAAAATGTGAAGAACCAATACCATTTTCATAAAATAATTTACTACCACATGCAACCACTAATCTCTTAGCATGCTTTTACAGAACTAGCATCTATAACGTATAATATTGTGAGATGATGGAAGAAACATATAGACTAAACTTTTCTGCAACTTTTTAATTGCAGCTAACAGTTTGCCTTATTTCAAGCAACAACCATAACCTTGTATATGATTTACCTGGTCCAAGAGTAAAGGATGAATGAATAAAGAAAGTGAAAAGGCAAATGTAATAGTAAAAGCACAGTGATATGCTTAACAGAAGAGAGTGAAGATGAGAAATTGTATCCTTTTATTTCAGGAAGCTTCAATATATTCGTAAGATTGAACTACTGATAGATCCTTAGATTTTTTTTCTTTTAAACATTTTTCCTTAAATGAATGAGAACTATATATTCAGGCACATTCTTTTTATTCTTAAGACACAAAATACAAACTGGAAGTTGTCCGAATTTTAATTTGTCCTTCTACAAACTCGAATCATATACTGTTATTATATTGTTAATCTAGTTAGTTGAGACTCACTATCACTTGACCTTCCCTCAAAACTGATGTCTATTGTCTAATCACCCAATTATTCAACACCTTGTAGTCAAAGATGATACTGTTACTGCCTGGCCCTCGGTGATCGTTAAAATCGAAAATGAACATGTTCACTATATTTAATTATTTCACCATAAAATGAACCACAGTTCATATAACTTTCTTGCTAAAAGCATAGCATATTAAAAATGTTGGATCAGACTGAGAGACTAACAGTAAACTAAAAACATGCTATGCGCTTCTACTATTAAGATAATGAATTAAAATAATGAGCTTTAACGCCGTAATTGTTATTAATCTGTATTCCAAAAAATCAGTAAATAATAATAACTGAAAATAAATAGAATTAGTGTTGAAAAATAAGAATAATTTTTCAGAATATAATCGAGCCCACTTAGTTCAAAGTGTGTCCTTAAGGAAATTATTCCCCTCACAGTACTCGAGGTTGATGGAATATCCCCTCCCAGGATAGAACGATTATCTTACAAGAATAGTAATACTCCAAATTCAGGTAGCGGCGAACCACTCAACGGTAGTATACCACACAGAATTATTTGTGCAGAAGAAGAAGAAGTTTGTGTGTTTTTCAAAAAATTAGTGAGTAAAATTCTGAGGAAACAAACAAATTTATAGCCATGGAAATACTGTTTCTGAAGGTTTGCAACTCTTCTGAACAGCCACTAAAAACTGGTGGGAAATTTAAATATGGGAAAGAAACCGGGTTGCGGGTCAGACACACGGATCCGGGTCACTAACGGGTAGATTGGATTAGTTAATTAATTTAATTAAATAATAATTAAAAATTAAAGAAAATTTGGTCCAAAAAGATTATCAATCAATCAGATCATTTGACCAAATCCAAATCCGAAGCCGAGCCGAGCCGAGCGAGCGACGACGACGGCGCGAGGGGAGACCCTCTTCTTAACCCTTTAGCAACAGGAAGGAGTACTTCTACTTATAAGTAGAAGAACTTTTCTTTCCACTACCGATGTGAGACAAATTCTTATTTTATAAAGCAAGAGGGAACTCCCACTTTTCTTTCCACTACCGATGTGGGACAAAGCAAGAGGGAACTCCTTCCATTTTCCATTCAATCTATCATTTAAACCCAACAATCTCCCACATGAATGGGGAATGGCTATAAGATAAAGGAATGCGCGGACAAGTGTGATATACAAGCGAGAATTGACTGCATCTGGATAAGTAGGTTTCCCTTTGAACTTTCCATTGTGAACTTATATCGAATATACTCGATCAATCAGTAGATTTGATATCTTTGAACCGTCGAACTTTGTTGTATACCTAGACAACATAAGTCACACAATCAACCCTCAACCGTTTATGGTTCTCACGGTCGTGTTCGTTTCAGCCATGAACACTTCCTGATTTCATGAGTGCGTAGAGAATGGGCCTTCACTGTCATTCCCCTTTAAAGAGGCTTACACTTAACACTCACATAGGTGATTTCTAAACATGTGGTCCTATAGCCACATTATCTGGTCATACACTGCCAGATTTAGATAATCATTAAAGAACCTTAATGCTTTATTAACTCATTAACAAGCCATAAGGTTTTATCCTTATTTCTGAACATTGTCTTCATCCGAGAATGGGTTGAGTTATTTGACAATGTTGAACCGTCAGTCACAACTTTGTTTGATCTCCTTGAACCTAACTCTTGGGATCTCCAGTCTGCTAGGTAGAGTTACCGCCATGATGCCTTGTCCTCGGCCTTAACCCCATTCCCATTGATGATCTACTAACTCCCTCTCTAGATAAGCCTTTTGTAAGCGGATCCGCCACGTTATCTCTTGACTTTACATAGTCAATCGTGATAACGCTACTAGAGAGGAGTTGTCTAACGGTATAGTGTCTTCGTCGTATGTGACGAGATTTTCCGTTGTACATTACGCTCCCTGCCCTACCTATTGCTACTTGACTGTCACAATGTATACATATAGGAGCCAAAGGTTTGGGCCAGAATGGAATATCTTCTAAGAAATTTCGAAGCCATTCAGCTTCTTCACCGGCCTTGTCTAAAGCTATAAATTCAGATTCCATTGTAGAGCGGGCGATGCATGTCTATTTTGATGATTTTCAAGACACTGTTCCTTCACCAACGGTGAAAATATATCCACTCATGGATTTAACTTCAGATGATCCGGTGATCCAGTTTGCATCACTATATCCCTCAATTACTGCGGGATATTTATTATAATGCAAAGCATAGGTTTGGGTGTGTTTTAAATACCCCAAGACTCGCTTCATTGCCATCCAATGAGTTTGATTGGGATTACTCATGAATCGACTCAGCTTGCTTATAGCACATGCTATATCTGGTTGTGTACAATTCATAATATACATCAAACTTCCTAAAACTCGTGCGTAGTCCAATTGTGAGTCACTTTCACCTTCATTCTTTTGAAGTGCAAAACTTACATCAATTGGAGTCTTTGCAACATTGAAATTTAAATACTTAAACTTGTTAAGTACTCTTTCAATATAATGAGACTGCGATAATGTTAGACCTTGTGGAGTTTTATGAATTCTGATGCCTAAGATCAAATCAGCAACTCCTAAGTCATTCATATCAAATTTGCTAGCCAGCATACGCTTCGTAGCATTTACATCGGTAATATCTATACTTATTATCAACATGTAATCAACATATAAACATATAATGACTTCATGATTTGGAGTATTTTTAATGCAGACACATTTGTCACACTCATTAATCTTAAATCCATTTGCCAACATTGTTTGGTCAAATTTCGCATGACATTGTTTGGGTGCTTGTTTAAGTCCATAAAGTGACTAACAAGTTTGCACACTTTCCTTTCTTTACCAGGAACCACAAAGCCCTCAGGTTGTTCCATGTAAATTTCTTCCTCCAATTCTCTATTTAAGAAAGCTGTCTTGACATCCATTTGATGGATTTCAAGACCATATACGGCCGCCAGTGCCACTAACACCCGAATAGATGTTATTCTTGTTACCGGCGAGTATGTGTCAAAGTAATCAAGGCCTTCTTTTTGTCTATAACCTTTGACCATAAGTCTTGCCTTATATTTGTCAATAGTGCCATTAGCTTTCATTTTCCTTTTAAAAATTCATTTTGATCCTAAAGGTTTATTTCCAGGAGGAAGATCAACCAATTCCCATGTATGGTTGTTCAAAATTGATTCAATCTCACTATTGACTGCCTCTTTCCAAAATGCTGAATCAGAAGAAGACATCGCTGCTTTAAATGTTTGAGACTCATTTTCAAGCAAGAATGTCACAAAATCTGGTCCAAATGAAGTAGATGTCCTTTGACGTTTGCTACGCCTTGCATCCTTTTACTTGGTGTAATTTCCTTTGGTTCTTCCCGTGGTCGTTTAGGTTTTTCACTTGACGACTCACATTCGATTTTATACGGATAAATGTTTTCAAAGAATTCAGCATTATCTGATTCAATTACCGTATTAACATGAATTTCGGGACTGTCCGATTTGTGAACAAAAAACCGACAAGCTTTGCTGTTTGTAGCATAGCCAATAAAAACACAATCCACAGTTTTTGGTCTGATTTTTACCCTTTTGGGCAAAGGAACTTGGACCTTTGCTAAACACCCCCACACTTTGAAATATTTCAAGTTGGGTTTTCTTCCTTTTCATAGTTCATATGGAATAGATTGTGTTTTGCTGTGGGGCACCCTGTTGAGTATTCGGTTAGCTGTAAGGATAGCTTCCCCCCACAAACTTTGCGGTAAACCGGAACTTATTAGTAAGACATTCATCATTTTCTTTAATGTTCGGTTTTTTCTTTCCGCAATTCTATTTGATTGTGGTGTGTAAGGGGCAGTAGTTTGATGAATAATTCCACATTCTAAACATATCTCTGCAAAAGGAGATTCGTACTCTCCACCCCTATCACTTCTAATCATTTTTATCTTTTTATTCAATTGATTTTCCACTTCGTTCTTGTATTACTTAAATGCATCAATCGCTTCATTCTTACTATTAAGCAAATACACATAACAATATCGAGTGCAATCGTCAATAAAAGTTATAAAATAATTTTTCCCACCGCGAGATGGTATTGACTTCATATCACATATATCTGTGTGAATTAAGTCTAAAGGATTTGAATTCCTATCAATAGACTTATATGGATGTTTAACAAACTTAGATTCAACACAGATTTCACATTTAGATTTATTACACTCGAATTTAGGCAATACTTCTAAATTAATCAATTTGCGCAAGGTTTTGTAGTTGACATGTCCTAAACGAACATGCCATAAATCATTTGACTCCAATACGTAAGACGAAGCTGAATTTTCATTAATACTGTTAACAACCATTACATTGAGTTTGAAAAGGCCCTCGGTGAGGTAGCCCTTTCCTATGAACAAATCATTCTTACTTATTACAATTTTCTCACTAACCAACACGCACTTAAACCCGTTTTTGACGAGTAGTCCGGCTGAAACTAAATTCTTCCGAATTGTTGGAACGTGCATAACATTATTGAGAGTCAGGACCTTGCCGGAAATCATCTTCAGAAGTATCTTCCCATATCCTTCAACCTTGGCTGTTGCAGTATTTCCCATAAACAATACCTCTTCGGGTCCAGCGGGAGCATAGGTTGCAAATGCTTCTTTTGTAGCGCAAACATGTCGAGTGGCACCAGAATCAAGCCACCACTCCTTTGGGTTTCCAACCAAATTGCACTCCGATAGCATTGCACACAGATCATCCATATCATCATTCTTTTCCACCATATTGGCTTGTCCTTTTCCCTTGTTCTTTTTCGGGAGACGACAATCTGGGGCTTTGTGGCCAGCTTTCCCACAATTAAAGCAGTTACCCTTGAATTTTTTCTTGTTGGAGTCCTTCTCCTTTCCAGAAGGCCTCTTCCTTTTCTTGTTCTTTTTCAGAGCAGCATCTTCAACAATGTTTGCCCCTTCAATTGGTGAAGTCTTACGGTACCTCTTCTCAGCGGTTTTGTTATCTTCCTCGATCTTGAGACGAATCACAAGATCTTCCAACTTCATTTCCTTTCTTTTGTGCTTAAGATAATTCTTGAAATCTTTCCATGAGGGCGGCAACTTCTCAATCATTGCAGCCACTTGGAATGCTTCATTTACTACCATACCTTCAACAATAAGGTCATGGAAGATAAGTTGAAGCTCTTGAACTTGGGTTCCAACGATTTTTCCATCCACCATTTTGTAGTCTAGGAATTTGGCAATCACAAACTTCTTCAAGCAAGCATCTTCAGTTTTGTTCTTCTTTTCAAGTGCACTCCATAGTTCTTTGGAAGTCTCTACTGCACTGTAGACGTTGTACAAGTCATCTTCTAAGGCACTCAAAATGTAGCCTTTGCACAAAAAATCAGCCTGTTTCCAAGCCTCAGTAACCATGAACTGTTGGTTGTCAGGCATGTCGGCGGCAGGCACGGGAGGGTCCTCACTGGTGAACTTTTGCATACCAAGGGTGGTAAGCCAAAAGAACATTCTTTGCTTCCATCCTTTAAAGTTGGCACCGGTGAACTTCGCAGATTTCTCAGCCAGTGGCACAGCGGTACGGGTTGTAGGAGTAACCGCTAGTGCAGTATTCACAGAGGTAGTTCCAGTCTCAATTGCCATTATTCGTTTGTCACTGTCAAATTGACAAACTGTTTTAGTTAATAAAACCAGAATCGCAATTCAATCACAGACTTAAACGATGAAGATTTTATTTCTTCAAATCGCAGTATAATCATGAAACTTTAGTATTCCAACGAAGTTTTTATATCTTCGTGTCAGAATACTAATATTCATATGGAGTAGAAAACTACACAAGTTTTAATCTCCAAACCAGAATACAGCAACGATGAAGTTTTTATGTTCTTCAAATCGTTGTACAAGCATGAACTTTAATATTCCAATGAAATATTTTATGTCTTCAAGTCAGAATATGAACTTTCATACGGAGTAGAAAACCACACATGTTTTAGTCTCCAAAACAGAATACAGATTAATCTAAAAATATAATTTCCTTAAGATTGTTATTAATCTGTATTCCAAAAAATCAGTAAATAATAATAACTGAAAATAAACAGAATCAGTGTTGAAAAATAAGAATAATTTTTCAGAATATAATCGAGCCCACTTAGTTCAAAGTGTGTTCTTAAGGAAATTATTCCCCTCACAGTACTCGAAGTTGATGGAATATCCCCTCCCAGGATAGAACGATTATCTTACAAGAATAGTAGTACTCCAAATTCAGGTAGCGGCGAACCACTCAACGGCAGTATACCACACATAATTATTTGTGCAGAAGAAGAAGAAGTTTGTGTGTTTTTTAGAAAATTAGTGAGTAAAATTCTGAGGAAACAAACGAATTTATAGCCATGGAAGTACTGTTTCTAAAGGTTTGCAACTCTTCTGAACATCCACTAAAAACTGGTGGGAAATTTAAATATGGAAAAGAAACCGGGTTGCGGGTCAGACACACGGATCCGGGTCACTAACGGGTAGGATTAGATTAGTTAATTAATTTAATTAAATAATAATTTAAAATTAAAGAAAATTTGGTCCAAAAAGATTATCAATCAATCCGGCCGGGCCGGGCCGGCCGGTCAAGCCGGGCTGCCAGAGCCGAGCCGAGCGACGACAACGACGTTGCGAGGGGAGACCCTCTTCTTAACCCTTTAGCAACAAGAAGGAGTACTTCTACTTATAAGTAGAAGAACTTTTCTTTCCACTACCGATGTGGGACAAATGCTTATTTTATAAAGCAAGAGGGAACTCCCACTTTTCTTTTCACTATCGATGTGGGACAAAGCAAGAGGGAACTCCTTCCATTTCCCATTCAATCTATCATTTAAACCCAATAGTAATAACAGTACTTGATGTACAGAGAAATTGAACTGACATAACCATTAAAGATTGTGCATTATGATAGAAATGAGGATAAAACGCAAGCTGTTCTTCCATTTTTCCAATATAAGTGCCATGAATAAAATGACGTTCTAACAGAGCAACCAATAAAAAGATACAACAATATACAACTTTCTCCCTTCCTCGTTCCGTTAACACGTGGAAATACTAACGTATTTGTTTGACTATTTTCTTTGAGCTCAAAGTTAACGTCTTTTAGTTAATATTCGTTACAATTGCAAAGGAATTTATCTATACTCAGAGCTATATACTTGCTAAGGAGAAGAAGTACATATCTTCAGGCTTTAGCTTTGTAAGGTTGATTTAAGAGATTCATGTATTAATGCGACCGGTATGTGGGACAGGATGGTCAGTTGCATTCGAGAGGTAGCTAAAGAAGTGCTTGGGGTCTCTGAGGGGTAACCGTGATGGGCATCGAGGGGACTGGTGGTGGAATGGTAAAGTTCAAGAGAAGGTGGAAGTGGAGAAAATGGCGTATGCGAAATTGGTAGAAAGCAAGGATGAGGCGGAGAAGTGGACAAATAGCGAAACTGTATAAGATGACAAGGAAGGAGGCAAAGCTGAAGGGTTACGGTGGCGGACACAACGACTTTTGAATGCCTGTATGTGGAATTAGAGGAGAAAGGCGGAGATAGGAAGTTGTACAGACTAGCCAAGGCGAGGGAGAAGAGGGCCCGTGACTTGGATCACGTGAGGTGCATCAAGGACGAGATGACAAAATACTGGTGGAGGACGCACATATTAGGCGGAGGTGACAGTCTTACTTCCATAAACTCTTGAATGAAAAAGGAGATAGAGATATTGTGTTGGAAGATCTGGAGCAATCTGGTAGGTACCGGGATTTTGGGTCGCATTAAGGTTGAGGAGGTTAAGGGTGTTGTTCGCAGGATGCACAGGGGACGAGCGACCCGGCTTGATGAGATCCCAGTTGAATTTTGGAAGGGCGCAGGCAGGGCAGGTTTGGAGTAGCTGACTGAGTTGTTTAACGTCATTTTTAAGACGACGAAAATGCCCAAAGAATGGAGGTGGAGTACAATGATCCCGTTGTACAAGAACAAACGTGATATCCAGAGTTTCAACAACTATAGGGGCATCAAGTTGCTAAGCCATACTATGAAAGTTTGGGAAAGGGTTGTGGAGATGAGGATGAGAAGAGGCGTATCTATTTCTGAGAATTAGTTTGGATTCATGACAGGGAGTTCGATCTTAGAAGTCATTCATCTTATTAGGAGGTTGGTGGAGCAGTATAGGGAGAAGAAGAAAAACTTACATATGGTTTTCATCGACCTCGAGAAGGCATATGACAAAGTTCCTAGGTAGGTTCTGTGGAGATGTTAGGAGGTTAGAGGTGTACATGCGGCGTACACTAGGATAATCAAGGATATGTATGATGGAGCCAAGACCAGGGTACGGATAGTGAGAGGAGACTCGGAGCACTCTCTAGTGATGATGGGGCTGCACCAGGGATTAACTCTTAGCCCATTCTTATTTGCCTTAATGATGGATGGACTGACGCGACAAATCCAAGGAGAGGTGTCATAGTGTATGTTATTCGCAGATGACATAGTTCTGATTAATGAGACTTACAGTGGAGTGAATTCTAAGCTGGAGGTTTGGAGACAAACTCTGAAATCTAAAGGGTTCAAGTTGAGTAGGACCAAGACAGAATACTTGGAGTGCAAGTTCAGTAATGTGAGCGACCTTGAGCCAGACGTGGAGGTGAGGCTTGGTACTCAGGTCATTCCAAAGAAAGGAAGCTTCAAGTACCTCGGGTCTATTATCCAAGGGGATGGAGAGATTGATGATGATGTCACACATCGTATTGGGACAGGGTGGATGAAATGAAGGCTTGCATCTGGAGTCTTATGCGACAAAAATATGCCACCAAAACTTAAAGAAAAGTTTTATAGGGCGGTGGTTAGACCGACTATGTTGTATGGGGCGGAGTGTTGGCCAGTCAAGACTTCGCACATCCAAAAGATGAAAGTTGCGGAGATGAGGATGCTGCGATGGATGTGCGGACATACAAGGAGGGATATGATTAGAAATGATGATATCCAGGACAAAGTGGAAGTGACCTTGGTGGAGGATAAGATGCGGGAAGTGAGGTTGAGATGGTTTGGGCATGTGCAGATGAGAGACGCAAATGTCCCAGTCGGAGGTGTGAGAGGTTGGATATGGACGTGTTCATGAGGGTTAGAGGTAGGCCAAAGAAGTATTAGGGAGACATGTGTTTAGACGGGATATGGCGCAAGTGCAACTTGGGGTTGTGGAGGACATAGATTATGGTAGAAGGGTAGTAGGTAGTCGGCGTAGTCCTACTTACGCTTGCAACCTGGTAGTTGTAGTGTTATTATTGTAGGCCCACTTAGCCTATCATACTAATAAGCAGAATATTATTTTATAGTCCCCTGTAGTTTGATTTCTACTGCTATGTGTCCTTTAGTGTACTTTGTTTAGCTTATTTGCATGCGCTAGTTACTGCTTACTTTTTCAGAATGCGCTATCATGGCGTATTCGCTTTTGATACCAGCATTTTCATACTGCTTTAAATTTTTTCTGACCGGATCTAATTGTTTCTCTTGCTTTGCTCTTGCTTTGATTTTGTTGTTGCTTTGCTTGTGCTTATGCTCTGTCTTGAGCCGAGGGTCTATCGGAAATAACCGCTCTACCTACCAAGATAAAGGTAAGGTCTGCGTACACTCTACCCTCCCCAAACCCACGTTATGAGATTTCACTGGATATGTTGTTATTGTATGTATTCCCTTTAGTGACAACAACTGCAACTCCCAAGCCAAGCAGCTATACCATTACAACGATGCAAAATTATTCACACCTTTGATTCATCATGATCAAGCTAAATGATACATTAAAAATGCCTACGCTGACTTATCAATAAGGTTGGAAATTAAAAGTCCCAAAATTTGAGTTCTCAGCCCACAAATGTAAAGATAGTTAGCACACTAAGTTGAACAGTCCAAATAAAATTTAAACACCACCCGAAAATAATTTGACTTATCAATAAGGTGCACATAAAAAGTACCAAAATTAAGTTAGTGAATACAGCTCGCCTTCGTGATATTCCCCCACTAGGGGTGGGCGTATATCGGTTCATATTGGTTTTGTATCCAAAAAATATGAATCGAATAAAAATCATTTTTTTTAAAAAACCGAATCCAACTTTTAAAAAAAAATGATATGTTCGGTTTATATCGCCGAACATATCGGATTATATCGATTTTTTCTAGTGGGCCGGGGCGGGTCGGGTCAGGGATTTTTTGTTTTTTTTTTTTAAAATTGAATTTCCAACACTGAAATTGGCAATCACACCTACATTACCACGAAATTTCGACGTTGGAATGTATTGTATCTCGTGAGATGTTTACTAAAGAAAAAGGAAAATTACAAAGTGAACTGTCCACTATTAGAGTAAATACACCAAGGCTGATATAGTGATTGTGTTTTCTTCAACAGATGGAAGTAAAAGAATCCGTAAGAACTTGTAACTTAATGCAAATAGAGCAAAGAAGAAGAATAAACCAACAAAGTTGACAATTAATGCATGCAACACCATTGCTACCCAAAAAATAAACAAAGTAACAATCAAATAGAAGATCAACAAGAAGACCACAGACCCAACTCTCTATAGAGATGCTCATCTTTTGAGTCAAAATTGATACAGGTGAGTGGAGAGCCGGAGAGACATGACGAGGGATTGGACACTGGAGAGGCGAGACATGATAGGAAAAGCGGTACAATGGAAGATTCTTTAGAAGCTCCTACATGAAAGAAGGTGATTTACCATATTGGACGCAGAAGATTTTTATTGTAATTACAGCTTTACCCTTCGTCATACGTGGCCAATCATACTTATTAAAAAGTTAAATTAAATATAGATATAGATATAGATTGATGGATGGATGATTATCAACACATATTTAAAAAAGTATTTATAATACACCCAACATGTATGTACATCGTATACCTTCAGATATACAATTCATCTTTGGAATACCTTAAACGATATATTATAGTGTGATTCAACTACTTGTATCATTTTATGTATACCTTTTTCCATTTCAATTATCACTGCTCATAATTTTGGAACAATCAATTTTTAGTACACAATATGAAGAATACTGAGTTAAAAAATGTTATATTAAAAGTAAAGCTTTAGTTGAAGGAATTGGCATCGTCACCTAGAGAAAATGGGCAAATGATTTGTAAGCGGCTATTGAAATTATTGTAATTTCATAAGTGGGATAGCTGGGAGGGTAGAATATACGAAGACCTTACTCCTACCTTTGTGGGGTAGAGAGATTGTTTCTGATAGATCTTCGATTTAAAAGAAATGTATCCAACGCGGGATTATAAAAAAAATAAAACAGCAAAATAACAAGATACAAGACAAGTGAAACAACATATAGTAATACACAATGAAGAATAAGGAACTACGTGATAACTAGATAAAATTACAAAAAAAAGAAGAGAGGATGAGGCTAGCTCCTACCTCGCTACACAAAGTGTGACAACACTTAGCTACCTAGTAATAACCTTATACTCTAATCATTGACCTCCATATCTTCTTACATAAGGTCATGCTCTCAGTCAGTTGAAGATGTGTCATATCCTGTCTAATCACCTCCTCCAGTTCATTATTCATCATACCTCTACCTCTCCTAGCTCCTGCCACAACCCACTTCTCACACCTCCGAATCACTGACTCCTAGCTCCTGTCACTTTCTAAAGAGAGTCTCGACGTGTCGATGTAGCCAACCTCTTTGCACCTCCTCTTCATATGCTGAAGATTTGTAAGTGGTTATTGACGGTAAATATTATATCTAAATAGGTATTTGTGAAAAAAGTCCCAAGGGACAGGTTGCAATTCTTCAATTTCTCGATATTTCTGAGGTTCCCTGAGGATTTGTTTGGATGTTTTGTTTGGTATGACTAAGCTCGAAGAGCGTCTACATATCCCATTTCTGGAATCAGGTCAAAATGTAGTTCGGGATAAATATGGTTGATTTATGTGATAATGCGATCGAGCTCAAAAGAGCGCCTACGTATCCCTCTTTGGGAATCAGGTCCTCGTGTAGTTCATATTACATTAAAATGATGGATTTGGGTAATATTGTGACCGAGTCCGAAATGGACGCCTACGTATCCTTTTTTTTGTTTGGGAATCAGGTCCTCATGTAGTTTGTTACATAAAATGGTGCTGGTTTTTCTAATGTGATTACAAACAGAAAAAATGTGATTACAGGCAAAAGAAAAGTGCGCTTACAAGTAAAATATGATTACAAGACTTGAGGAGTGTGTCTTCATGTGTAGTATCGCTTGATTGTGTCTGAATTGATTATTTTGGGCCACTCTTAACCATCCATTTCTACAAGGATGACAGCTCCTCCTGATAGTACCTCCGCACCATATAGGGCCCTTGCCAGTTGGGTGCAAACTTTTCTTTGTACTCGTCCTCGTGTGGAAACACGCGCTTGAGCACAATTTGTCTTACTTGAAAGATTTAGGCTATTACCTATTTGTTGAAGTCACATGTCATTCTCTATTGATATAGTTGACCGTGGTATACAAAAAATATTTTTTTCTCGTCGATCAGAGCCAATTGCTTATATCTTTTGCTGATCCACTTTGCATTATCCAACTCTGTTTTCTGTATGTTTTTGAGCGAGGGTATCTTTATCTCAACTGGTAACACAACTTCAATGTTGTAGACAAATAAGTATGGAGTTTCTCCGATTGAGGTCTGAGTGGTTGTCCGATATCCTAGCAATGCATAAGGCAGTTGTTTTTGCCAACACTTGTAGTTGATCATTTTCCTTAGGATTCTCTTGATGTTCTTATTTGCTGCCTCTACATCTCCATTCAATTGTGGCCTATATGCGGTTGAATTCCTATAAGTGATACATAATTATTCACAGATTTCTTTCATTAGATGGTTGTTCAAATTTGCTCCATTTTCCATTATGATTGACTCTGGAATGCCGAATCAACATATAATGTTGTGGCGCACAAAGTCGGCTACCACTTTCTTTGTTATCGATTTATGAGAAGTAGTTTTAACCCACTTTGTGAAGTAGTCTGTGGTGACCAGGATAAAGTGATATATGTTAGACGCTGCTGGTTCTATGGGTCCGATAACGTCCATGCCCCAGGCTATGAATGGCCATGACGAGCTCATGAAATTAAGCTCATTTGGAAGGACCTTGAACAAATCTCAGTAAATTTGGCATTGATGGCATCTTTGCACGAATTGACTACAATCGATTTCCATTGTCATCCAATAGTAATATGCCCTCAGAATCTTCTTAGCCAAGTCGAATCCATTTATATAAGGTCCGCAAGTCCCGGCGTGTACCTCTTCGAGCTACTTTGTGGCCTCGGCGGCATCGACATATTGGAGTAACCCTAGATCGGGCGTCCTCATGTAAAGAACTCCCTTCTTCAAGAAGAAATCGTTGGCCATTCTAAAGATGGTCTTTTTATAATTGGTTGTGATGTTTTTGGGGTATTATCCCTTTTCTAGATATGTGTTTATGTCGACATACCATGGTTTATCATTGGCTTCCGCTTCCACATGAACAATATACATGTTCTTTTATCATGATGATTTCTACCTAGTCAATATGACTGCTTTTTGGGTGCTGAATCATGGATGCTATAGTTGCAAGAGCATCGGCAAATTCATTCTGAGTCCTTGGTGTATGTCAGAGTTTAATCTTTTTAAATCTATTGCACAACCTTTATGCCAAGTTGACATATGACAAGATTTTTTCGTTCTTAGTGGCCAATTCTCCTCCGACTTGGAGAATCGGAAAATCTAAGTCTTCGATTACCAGGAGTTCCTGTATGTCCATTTCAATGGCCACACGAATACCTAATATGTAGGCTTTGTACTCTGCCATATTATTTGTGCATTGAAAATTGAGCTTGACTGTCATCAAGTAATGTTGACTCGTCGCTGAAACCAAGACCGCTCCGATTCCAAATCCTTTGTATTTTACTGCACCTCGAGGAACATTTTCCATTCTGAATAGACTTCGACCATTTTTTCTTCAACCGTCATTACCTCCTCAATTGGGAAATACACCCATAACAGTGCAAGTTCTTCATTGACCGGACTTCCTACTATCAAATCAGCAAATGCTTGTCCCTTGATGTCTTTTTGGGCTATTATTTGATGTCGAATTCGCTCAACAACATTTGCCATTTGGCCAGTTTCCCTATAGGCATGGGCTGGCGAAAGATGTACTTCAAGGGATCTATTTTGGATATCAAGTGAGTAGTGTACACCGACAAGTAATGTCTCAACTTCTACGCTATCCATATTAGCGCACGTCACATCTTTTCTATCAGAGTATATCTTGACTCATAGGCAGTGAGCTTCTTGCAGAGGTAGTAAATTACTCGCTCTTTCTTTCTTGTCTCGTCATGCTGATCCAACATGCATCGAAATGTATTATCTGACACAGACAAGTTCAACAACAATAGGTTCCCTAGCTTGGGAGGAACCAAAACCAGTGGATTAGAAATGTACTTCTTGATGGTGTCGAAAGCTTTCTGACACTAATTTTTCCACTTGGTTGGCGCATCCTTTTTAGAAGCTTAAGAATGGGCTCTACGATCACTGTAAATTGCGTTACGAAGCGCTCAATGTAGTTTAACATTCCTAGAAAGATCATTACATCTTTCTTGGTAACTGACAGTGGAAGCTCTTAAATGACTTTAATCTTTGTAGGATCTAGCTCAATGCCCCTGTGGCTGACGATAAACCCTAGCAATTTCTCGACATGCACTCCAAATGCGCATTTTGCTAGATTCAATTTCAGGTTGAACTTGCAAAGTCTATCAAAGAATTTCCGCAAGTGTATGATATGGTCGGAGATTTCTTGCGACATGACTATAACATCATCCACATAGACCTCAATCTCCTTATGCATCATGTCGTGAAATATGGCGGTCATTGCTCACATATAAGTGGCACTAGAATTTTTAAGGCCGAAAGGCATTACGCGATAATCATGTACTCCTCATGGAGTGATGAATGCCATTTTTTGAGAATCTTCTTCGCTCATAAGAATCTGATGATAACCGGCGAAGCAATCCACAAATAACTATAATTCATGCTTTGCATAGTTATCGATGAGTATAGGGATATTTAGGAGTGAGAAATTTTCCTTGGGACTAGCTCGATTGAGATCTCGGTAGTCTACGCAGATTCTTATTTTTCCATCCTTTTCTGGTACCGGCATGATGTTGGCCAACCATGTAGGGTATGGAGTTACTTGCACGACTCCCGATTTTATCTGTTTTTCGATCTCATCTTTGATTCTTATGCTGAAATCAAGCTTGAACTACCAAATCTTCTGTTTAACGAGGGCGAATCCCTCATTGATAGGTAGCTTATGAGCTACGATGTCTGTGCTCAACCCGGGCATATCCGCGTATGACCATGTGAATACGTCAACGTATTCTCTTAATAGATTTATCAATTATTCTTTTCTGGGCGCATCCAAGTGCGTATTTATCCTGTTTCTTTAACCATTTTCCCATCTCCGAGGTCAATTGCTTCTGTCTCGTCTAGATTATGCGTCTACCTATTCTCGTACTGATCTTCCTCATCCATGAGGTCTTCCGATAACTCTGTTTCTTCATCATACTCCTCATATTCTTTGTCATTTGTATCACTCGACTCGCTCATCTTACAACATGCCATGACATTATGAGTTGTTTTTATGTTATTACTGTAAAACAAGGCAAAGCTTCGTTACTGTGTAAAAACATGTTATATACATAAATAAATAAAGATTGTTTATTTTTGCATAAATTGAGGTTTTTCATTGAATTTTAGTAAAAGTACAAACTGTGGTGCTGACTCGGATCAATCATCAAGTCATTTTCATTTTTTGAACAGTACTTGGAAAGTTAAAGACATAAAGGGCGAAAGATCAAGCCTCAAGCTTATTTTCATTAATGTTGGAAAACAAATTTAAAATTCTCTCTACTGAAGAGTGAAAAGTGGGGTAGAGTTCTAGTTGGACAATTGCTTATCTGGGTCAGCGTCACGGATTGTGGGTGATTCAAAGCATTCCTCTATTATTGCAGCACACTCCTCTTATTGGAACAACATCCCCAAACCCTCTTCTAAGTCCCTGCCATTATGTGTGGACGTGTAGATCAGAAATCACTGGTATAGACTGGGGAATGGCTTTCTTATCTCTAGGGTCATCCCTTTTTCTTTGCAGCCTTAAAGGATTCTGCTGAACTTTGTATGTACCCCAGGTCGAAATGATACTCATTTTCTAAAAGTGCCACCGACTCTCAAATGCCTTGGAGCTCTCGTCCTAGGCCTTTATTTGGTTCAAACCCGTTCTAAAGCATAATGTCGGCGTCCATCTTATGGGCAGGTGGCATTGGAATGTCTTCATCATTCCCTTGGCAGTTAAATCCCGCAAGTTCCATTATGTGAAAGTCAGTGTCTCTAGGGACCTCTTCAATAACTACGATCGAGTTGTCGGGATAGTTATGGATCCTCCCCGCTTCATGGATCACGATCTCATGATCTTCCATGATAAACTTCATTGATTGATCTGTAGATGATGGCACATCTCTGGTTATGTGTATCTATGGTCTTCCCAATAGGATATTCTATGTGTGTGCATGTCATTTGGCGGAAGATAAAATGCATAACTAACAGTTATAATTGTGGATAACCTAGGTTTATCCCCAACAGAATCGCCATCTGTTACGGTTCTCCTTTTATATGGGTTAGCGTACAAAGAGCTACTAAGAATTTGAATAGTGCTCTAAATTGGATAATGTATTTAGAGTCGCCACCTAATTTATAAGTAATTTAGCAAAACCAGTATAAAAGGATTTATTCAAAAGTTTGAAAAATCCTATCTAAATCAAAGTCAAGATAAGGGTTCTGGTGATCCCCCGAGAAAGCTGTTAGCACCCCGGTATTAAGAATCCGTAGAATACGGTTGACCTACGGGTTCTATAGAATGTTTTGAAAATGATAGAAATTGTTTAAGGTTTAAAAATCCTCAAAGTAATTGTCGGACTAAGAACACTCAAATGTGAATTTGAGTAGAACTCTACTTTTAGTCCAACTATTTGATTATTATACACTTGTGTCCTTTCGTTAAAAACCTTTTTCAAATCCAAAAAGTGGTATAATTTCCCATAAAATAGCAATTTTGATTTTAAAATATGAAAAATAAACTTTTATCTTATTTTTTTTAGCATGCTATAACCCATTAATCAACATTGTATTCTAACTTTCCAAAATCCCGAAATTAACTCAAGTCCAAGATAGGCTTTTAAGTCAAAATTAATTTTTTATTCTATTGGGCTCAACCTGAACTATAATTTTAAATGTTTGTCTAGGCCCAATTCCAATCCCCCAGTCCGATTTATTTTAAAATATCACTCAAACCCATTTGGGTCCTTCAAATCAGCCCACTTCAATTTTTAAAGCCCAAGAATCATTTTCTTATACTTGGTTAAAAAATCAGCTTTCATTTCCAGATTTTAATATTCAAGATCAGTCCATTTTTTAACCATAACAGTCCACTTATTTTAGATTTAAACAAGTCTTGAAACTGACTAGCGATCTAAACTAAATGATATATGCATCGTTCTGCCTATCCTAGATTCCAACCATAATAGAGTTCCAATAATATCAAGTATTTTATTTACAACACACACACACACATATATATATATTTGAAAGAAGATAAAGTTCAGGCTGGTGGGCCTACCAAAGTCCACCAGTTGGTTATTTTTACTCATAGCCGGGTCTTCAAAGCAAATATTAGATTCCCTCATTTCTTTCCCGGCCATAATACGAATGATTGGACTTTGGCCCAACAAAATAGGAGAGATTGCGACGCTGACTGAATAAATAATGGAAAAGGCCCAGTAAGGGTCCATTCCATGATGATGCGGCAAGAAACACAAAGCGGAAAATGAAAGTGCATGTTAGAAGTACCCAAGAACTTATCGAATAAAATACATGTAGTTCTAAACTAATCCATCATGTATTAATTTTAAATAATACATGATGTAAGAAGATGTCAAAACAGTTAGAAAGCACTCCAGCCCAATAACTGTGCAGTAGCATGAAGATGACAACCAACTGGGCTCGGCCCAATTCATAACACATAGGCAAGATAAGAAAAAAGAAACAGGCAGTGGGCTTGGCCCATTTAATCATAGAAACGAGGGCATAAGCAGAAGACAAGACATACTAGGCCCAAAGATTACAGTCATATGAAAGAAACAATAGCAAGCACAGAAAGTGGGTTGGGTCCATTAAATCATTTATGTCATGGCAATGTGTAAGTGATATACAAATATATATACTGGTATACACTTGATATGTGGGGTCTGTTTATTGATAATACTTTGGTATACCGTCCATATACATTGTAATATACTAATGTGGATTTCACACAAAGCACTAAGAAAAGGCAACTGCAAATGACAAAATACTCCCAGAACAATTTTGTAAAATCATATTCTCTTTATGAAAAATATATTTCACTTCGTTTGTGACTCGAGAACTCCGAATAATTAGATAAAATTATGAGAGGATAAAAATTAGGTGTCAACAAACCTTTCAAACATCTTTTGCTCCTCGATAGACATAGCAGGAAGTGCAGCTAGAGGTGTAGCAAGACTAGGTATAGACACACCAAGAAACTGAAGAACCACAATAGGTGGTGGAGAACCCTAGGTGTCCGAAATCTGGGCATAGCAGCATGGTCAGGAGTCTATCCTCCGACCCTAGTATGATATCCATTAGAAGTACCCGGATGGACACCCTGAGCTATAGACTCCAAGAAACTCATCATCTGAATCAAGGTATCCTGAAGTACTGGCGTAGCAATGAAACCCAGAGGCATCTGGTCATGTCCATCCACACCAGCCTGACCCTACTCATCATCCTCAATCTGAACCTCGTCAACCTCCGAAATAGCCTCAAGCCCCGAAGACTCTCCTCGGTCACGAGCCCGAGCAACTGCAGGTGCTCAGCCTCAGGCAACGACTCGAGGTCTACCTCTAGCTTTACCTCGCCCCTGTCACATGCACCACTTCTGAAGTCAGGTGCAAGAATAGGTGTGGGATCCTGATTTCCTCTTGCGGCTGATCTAGTCCTCACCATCTATGAGAAAGAATGAAATAAAGAGATTTAGACTTCAATCATAATCGAATCACACGAAATAATACAAGAATGAAGTTTCCTAAATGTCTTATAGCCTCTCGAAGATAGGTACGTAGCTCTTCGTACCGATCCGTAAGACTCAACTAGACATCGCTTTGTACTCATGAGATTAACCTAGCACTCTGATACCAAGTTGTCATGACCCCAAATCTCATTGTACCGTGAGGGCACCTGCCCTAACCCGTAGGCGAACCCAACATACATCATATAGTAATGTAGAATTAAGTACGGAAAATAAAGAGATAAAGAAGAAGTAAGTCAACAAGTCTTATAATAAATATAGAATCTGAAGAAAAAACCCCCAATGATCTGGTAGTCATGAGTACAAGTTCTAAGTATGAATACAAGTCTGAAAATAGCAATACATTAGCTGTCTGGAAATGACAAGAACAGAACATAAAGATAAAAGGAGTTCCAGTGCCAGAGAAGAAGTTACGGCTCACCTAGACTCCAATAGTCACACTCTCCAAGGCTGTAGATCAAGCTGCTCTGGAGTCGTCTCCTGGCTCGCTACCTGCACATAGAGTGTAGCAAGCGTAGTGTGAGTACAGGGAACACGTGTACTCAACAGCATCATCGACTACCCTAGCTATAACGGTGGCGAGGGTTGGTACTTTCTGATACCTCTCTACTAGTTGGTTACTTAAGCATAAAATAAAGTAGTTAACAAACCTAACAGTAAGTCTACAGTTCAATAGCGCACAAGTACTCTCAAGTCCTCAAGTTGTACAAAGTCCAGCCTAAATCCTATTATGGGCTTCTAGGCCAATCAAGCCACTCTACTCAAGACTAATATTAAGGTTAAACATAAGATATCAATATTATTTCTAGATAGTCTAGAGATCATAAGTGTAACATAATCCAATCTGAGCATATACAACATCAATCACATATCATGATATAAATGAATGCAATGCAGAATAATATATATGAATGAAAGTGGACATATATACCCGGTATACACATGGTGCTGCAGTAGCTGTTCGGTGACCATGAGGGACTCATGAGGTTCATATACCTATCCGATCCCATCGGATACCAGCTCGAGGGTTGAATGTCATAATTAATCATCACTCTCAAAATCATGTACCGTATCCCTTAATCTGACTTCTCAAGCCTTTCTTAGCAGTATATAAGTAAGTCAATGCCATGTATATAATGTATGAATGAGATGGATATATGTACACCTGCAGTCAACATAATTAGTTAAATCATATTTATCAATATCTGTTCAAGTGTTCAGACGAGATGTGGAGTGATGAATGCATGACAAGTCAAATCCAAATGCCTTATCAAATGGCTACAAGCCCAAGTAAACAGAAATCATACCAACCTAAGCGGATTTACGCACCGTGCCCGTGGCCCGAAGGGTAAACACATATTCCCTTCACATGTATTGATCTAATTCATTAATCACCCTATTAAGGTTCACCGATACCCGTATTAGTGCTTGTTACCTCACTAATATGGGACCCCCAAGTTTCTATTACTCCTCTTAATTCATTACATAGCATACTAACACGTAACGCTACACTAGAGTCTAGAAAGTCTCAACTTGCCTGAATAGAGTCGAAGAACTCATGCAGTCGTTTTCCCCTTTCGTCGAGCCTCCTCTTGAGCCCACTCAGATAAATCATATCAAGTATATGAGATTACGGTCGAACATCACCCATAATCTCCCAAGCTAGGTTACAAAGGAAACCCGAGCCCACATTATCAAAATATGAACTTTTTAGCCAATTAGTATAAATACATGATAGATAGTCATAATCCCAAGTTAATTTAACAACAAAGCCCAAATGGATCCTCAATTTCATGAATTGGTAAAATTCCCAATTCTAACCCCAGAATTTCCCCCAATTTCCAAACAAGGGTTTAAATATGAAATTGATCAAGTAATCATCATCTACTAGCTTAATATATCGCTAGTTCACAATATAAGCATCAAGGAATCAATAACCAATCCCTAACCTCCAATTACAACTCTCTTATTCTCAACAAGACATTTCTACCATTTCCCCCATTTAAGAAACATACTTAAGATGAAAACATAACTAATACACCATAATTAAAGGGGGTGAGATTATACCTCTATTGATGAACTTTCTCTTGGAACCCTCAAGAATACCCTACTGATCGAGCTTCAGTCCCAAGGAGAATATTTGAGGAATGAGAATAATTTCTAGGCCATTAAGCATTTATAACCTGAAATGTGATTTCGCTGACTTCGCTGGAGCGGACTCGCTTTGGCGGAAAACCCACCTGCTGAGGAGAGGTAAGCAACCTCCGCAGAGGCGCACACGCCCCTGTGAGGAACCCATTCGCTATGGCGGATTCTCAGCTTATGGAAGAACCTCGTTTCGTCAAGCCCGGCCTCCGCTGAAGCAGAAATAAAGGTGCGGGAGCGGACACCAGACACCAGCAATGCTCAAACTCTCTAAACTCTCCGCCAACCATCCGAAACACTCCCGAGACCTCACGGACACAAACCAAACATGCTACCTTATCAAAAAATACATTCCAGACCTGCTCGCATACTCAAATTTCCCGGAAAAGGTCTCTAAGGCTCGGGTTTGACTAGAGTTAACTCTTAGGTTCTAATTCCATAATTTTACAACCTAACCCCCACAACACACGAGGCTGCCTCGGGACCCAAACCAAAGGCTCGACTAAGTCTTAAATGTCATTCCGGAGCAAATGGAATCGACGAAAGTGCAAATGAAACACGTTTACCTAAAAGTCAGCTATGAGTCAAATTCTTTTACTCCCTTAATTTAGAATTTCTCAAACCTACCCAAAAGGTTCTGAAATCCTCAGGAGTCTACCACCCATCTCCTCAAGTCACACACAAGCAAATAAAGACTCAGAAAGGGTAATTTAGAAGTTTTTAGGAAAAATAAGCAAAACGACTTTTAAGTCGTTACAAAGGACTTGTAATTTTCTTATCTCCTTCTGATTCTTTTGGGTGATGTTATATGATCACCAACTCTCCTGTAGACTGTGTTGTATTGAGGTCAGGTTAAGCCCCCCTATCACTTTTTGTGAATACAACACCGCCCAGACGTTCTCTGGGTAACTATATTTAAAAAGAAAATTTCATTAAAAAGGCAAGTCAGTGACTCATATTAATACTATGAAGTTTGAGGAACCTGAATTTCATTTTCTCTTTACCTAATGTTACAAAATTGACAATTAACTAGTGTTTTTCTAATAAAAGAAATACTTGGTGCAATATAAATTTACTCTCTTTTCGTTTAACACTTGTAAGTTGTAATAAGTGATTCTACTTCTTTTTCACCTCTTTTTTTCCTTGCTCTCTGCTCCTAGTGCGCAATCCCACGGGGGCTTAAAATTGGGTAAATCAAGTGATGAGTTTGACTATGATAGTGTGATAAGAAATTAATAATTTAAAGCTAACTCATGAGGTGAAGATCGCCTAAGACGATATAAAGAAGCAAACAATCCACATCCCTATCGTGGGACAACTGATCAACATCAAGACATCAAATTAGTCATCATGTTTCGTGATCAATATAATTTCTTTCTTGTTATTTTCTAGGAAACTATGAATGAAGAATGGGGGAAAATTATGAAAAGGAAACTCTAATTTTTAAAAAAGCATACCATATATAACGAGTTCCAATTCAAAGCTACGGTGTCAACTTCATTTTCACACGAAGCAAAATTTTGACATTACAAGACAAGACAAACTTTAATAGAAAGAGGCATACACGCTTTAAAATATTTTTCAACCATGCAGCACACACTACTGTAGTTTCTTTGGACATTATTGACCAGGTATGATTACCAAAATCCTCCTAATTGTTAATACACCTGTGATCCTTGTCAAAATAATATGTTATTTTGTTTTAATTCATAGTAGACTTGAGTGTTTCAAAATTAACGAGTCAAGGAGTATCTAATGAAAACCGGGTTAATAGTATGTATCAAATTACTTAAAACTAATTCTAAGTAAACTTGTATAGACTTTTTCATATTTGAATTATTGAAAACATATTCACAGAGTCGATTGCATATAACTTGATGACTTGAATCGAGAGAAAAGGACATGGTGTGGCAACCAGCAAAAAAAAAAAAGCTCAAAAAAGCTCATTTTAAGCAAATGACCGAAATATTCATTAAGCCCAAAATAAAAATAAATTTGAGTCCACCAACATAAAAGCCCAGATAAAAGAGGAATTAAAAAAAGAAATTAGCACCGTTCCTCCATCTCGGTCTCTCTCTTCTGCAACCTTGAGTTGCAAGTACAACCTTGTTGTTGCCATCACCGGCGATACTACTAGTTACGCTACTTACGCTACTCTGCTCTATTCTTCCGTCCAATTTTACAAGCAGAAAGGGCAGGTGATACCTTGTTGCTTGTCTTATTTTTAAAGCCCTCGAACAATAGACGGTAAGAATAGCTAAGTGCAAAACGTTTTTTTTTTTGGAAAATTTAATTTCTGCTGGCAAATCAATTTTAACGTTCATGCAGAGGTAATGCAAGTTTTCTTAAAACATGATGAACTGTTGGTGGTTTGGATGAAAACATGTACAATAGGAGTAATAACAATGATGAACAAAGAAGGACAAAAAATCGAACAACTGATGAAGAGGCTTGGCTGTGTTTTAATTTGTTTTGGTGTGAAGTACTTATTCGTCACTCCAAATGTGTATGATAATTGTATAATGAATAATCATATATTTATTATACAACAATGGTATATATTCGATACAACAATGATACAGTTTCTATACATATGATACATTTTCTATATATACATATTGTAGGGATACATATTCTACATAACGATGATATAGTTTCTATGTGTATAAATAGTAAGCATACGTTGATTATACATTTATTATATAACAATAATACATACTCGATACAATAATGATACAGTTTCTATACGTATTATACATTTTCTATAAATACATATTGTAGGAATACATATTCTATATAACGATGATACAGTTTCTATAGCATGATATATTTTTATATATATACAACAATGATACATATTCGATACAATAATGATACAATTTTTATACATATGCAGAAATTAGTAGAAACATGATGCAAGGAGATAAGCTCATCAGCCAACTTAGTACGAATAAAAAAATAGTTAGCTTTGATATATTCGGCACGCTCGTAAAAAATTGGATTCTTTGCAATGTGTAAAGCTGCAGAGTTGTCAGAAAAAGAGTTGTTGCTTACTATGGGTGTGGCACTTGAAAAAGAAAATCCCAAGAGTGAGATGTAATTTCTCTCCTCAATGTCTTTCTTCAGCGTATTCAATCGGCTTGAGGGTAAGTCAATAATAGTGGTTTGACACAGAGAGCATAACATCTTTGAAAAAGATAAATACCACAAGACAAAAATAAAATCTTAATTTAGCTAATGTGAAAAGAAAAAAATGGCATGTCAAGAAAACCCTCTGCCAAGTGGCTCAAAATGTATTACAAAGATCTCGACAATAAACACCGTGAAGATATTATTCAATTTTAGAAGATTATGCACAACTACTTCTATGAAAAGTCTGGTAAAGAAGATGAAAAAAAAATGATAGTGAAAAGAAAAAAATGTAAGAAGCCGTATCCACTTTGTTGGCGTCTAAAATGGACAATCCCCTTTTTTCAGACCTCCCAGAAGAAGAGATGTCGGCGCTCCAATTGGAAATTGAAAAAAAGTATAGCCTTCAGCGAAATAAATCTCTAGCGAGAAGCCTATAAAGGGGAGGTGATATTTGGCACAAATATCATAATTTGCGTCACTTTACTTCTCATTCTTAGCATTTTAATCGCCTAAATCATGATGAAATTGTCGTATTCGGGTTTATGTTGGTATGTTTCATGTATGTAGGTACGAGGACAAATGAATGATAAATGAGCATTTTTGGTTGAATTTGGGGTTGCTTGCTTAGACACGAGATGATGAAAGAATATGTGCAACACTTAGAAGGAAAAGCGTGAAGAACTGAAGCATCCGCACTGCAGTTGTGTCGCGGGCTCAACACAAGCTTGTTGACTCTCTGGTTTTGAAAATCAGAAATTGTAGAAGACACCCGCGTTGGATGGTTGATGCGGGTCCAACGTGGGTCATCAGACAGTTTTCCTATTTGAGTTAGGATTTGGTTTCTTAGTTTTCTATTTTTACCCTAGACAATGTATAGACTTTTTATTTCATTAGAGAGGGGGATTGACATTATTCTAGACTAGTAAGTCGTCTTCTCTCATTCTTGTGGTTTTACTTTACTTTATTCATACCCTAGTTTTCTCATGAATTCTTTTTGCGTTCTTCGAATCATGAGTAGCTAAACTTCTCTTGTCTAGGGTTATGGAAAAGACATGAAAGTTAGTTTGATGATAGTTCTTGCGTATTAAATTTCCATCTTTGAGTTATTTATTTATTCTTGTGCTTAATAGTTTGATTATCTGGCCAATAATTGAACACTATCTGTGGCGTGTAAATTGAACTAGGAATAGAGAATTTGCATGCGTAATAAGAATAAATAAGGCTTGTTCGTATTTATACGTTTCTCTACGAAGGATAGGAATATAGCCTTTAGCCTTGCTTATTTGGATACATAGTTTTTAAATGTGTTCTTGTTACCTCTTATGACCATAAGGATATAGGCATTATAGTAGAACCTACAGGCTTGTGAGCAACTCGTAATGTGACGACCCGTTTGGCCATCACAGAAAATTCCTTCACCTCGTGACCAAATTGCCATAGACCAATTGTACTCGGTAGTCGTACGTGGGGAAATTTCCGTTAAGTGGACCCTTAGTCGAGTTGCAAAGTGAGTAGAAATCGATCAGGTGAAATAAATTCAAACATTGCCCCAGCGCAGGGTGAGGCACGCCTGCGCGTCCGCCCGAGAGAGCCTTCGTCCGCCGGAGAGAAGGAATGGACTTTCCTAGAGTTTGCGCCTGTGGGCAGAACAACTCCACATCGGACATGGTCCGCCCCAGTGAGAAAGTGCTGGGCAGACCTAGTATTTAATGTCATTTTTGGGATTAGGTCTCATTTTGTATCCAACACACTTTTCCAGCCGACTTTTGAGCTAACATGCAAAATTTCATAGGGTCTTGGAAAAGGTAATCTCAAAAACCTCAACCACTTCTTTTCCTTTAATTAATTTATTTTATTAATAGAGTTTGGTTTTAGGATTACTAAATATGGGGAGTTCTTAAATTGGGAGACCATAAATAGGAGTAGAGGGTGGAGTCTTGAGCTTAAGGATTTGGGAATGAGGATGATAATGGCTTGTTGAAATTAATGGATCATAAGTCTAGGATATTCATCAATGGAGGAAACCAAGAAGACTAGATGTAGGAAAAATGGTTTAAGTGTTTAGCTCATTACTTGTCATTTAATGGTTAAAAATGGATACTATGATTAGGTTGGACTAATGTAAGCTTGGAAATCACCTAGACATTAACCTTTAAGGCTTGAGCCTTCCATTAATATTGATAAATTGAATGTTGAAAACTGGGGTTCATACCCAAGTTTGTGAGTTTTGTTTATAAGATGATTCTGACCTTATGTTGAGTTAATTTAGCAAATTGATTAGTAGGATGGGACTCCTAACAAATCAAAATTTATAGTTCACCTTATAAATGACCGTTTTACCCTTTTTACCATAGTCGGGTTAAAATTAAAGGATAGTCTAAATATATGGGTCTTGTTGTGTCCTTTCTAACCTAGACTTTATTATTGGCTAGACCTCGAGTACTACCACGATATTCTGTGAGGCAGAGCTGAAGTGTTATCCAAGTGACTTCCTTCGGCATCCAAATAGGTTACGGCTTACCTTCTGGTTAGACTTCGGTTAGCGAAGCGTATGTGTAGTTAGATTATATTGGAGAAAGCATGTAAGCCTTCGAGTATGGTGTTGGGTTGGAATACTTAGGTCGGTTACTGAGACTAAGTATGATTTGATACTTCTTATGATTATCGGACTTATATGAAATACCATGTTGTAATGTGATGTAGTTGTATCTCACCTATCTTAGCATGCTCATGTAAAAGAAGTAAATTGACGTGATACTGATATTGTGATAAGTGTTCTTGTGTGGAACAACTGGAAATTGACATGATATACATGATATTATCATTGCATTGCATACACTCTCATTTCATAATTTATTAATTGTGACCTTGCTATTGGCGTGGCAGTGATAAATGAGAAGGGGAGTATTTGTGATTCATTTGACATTACTATATCGCATAGTCATCTCTATGCTGAGTGATACAGAGTGGCTAGCGGGGAGTTTGGTGGAAGAGTCATTCTAGGCTGTGTGATACAGAATGACTGGTACATGGACGTCGCGGGTCCCCCATGGGTCATGACTGCTAGGACGATGATATATTTCTCCCGGAGCATGTATGTATGGATACTATATTTTTCCAGTGCATTGCATATGTATCTTTATTCATCATTCATTCATATACTTGGATCCTGACTTAACTTGTTACACTTGGTTGGTTAGCTTAGATTGTGATGTTAATTGTACTTGTGTTTGCGATTATCCTAAGAAATCTAGGAAAACTTGCAGATTTGGGTTTAGGTGTTTCACTTAGGTCATGACTCAATTATTTATATTCTATACTTGGGTAGTTGTTCTTGGACTAGGGGATTACTATATTTGATTGCGAACATGTCTATCTTTCTGTTCTTTCTATGCATATGTTAGCTAACTGTTGAAGGACAATGATATCTACCAGTATATAGTGTTTGTATTGATACTACCTTATTGCATTCTTTTATGAGTGTAGAGTTCATGACGGTGTCTACTTCACATTCCCTTGGTAGATTCCGGTGGTTTTCTATGAAGCGTCCAGATCGAGTTCATGGGCGAATACCCAGGATGGGTGTCCCCTTTTGTTACTGGTCTCATTTGTTTCCGAGACAGTGTTGTACCTACACTTGTATTTTTTTATATATTCAACTTTAATCTTGTAAATAGTGGCTATTGTACTGCCTTAGACCAGACCCTTGGATAGTATTTGTATTTCTCCACTCATGATTATTTATGATATAGATTTTCATTTCTTTTAATTATTGAGTATGATTGTTGGTTTAAGGATTAGGGGAAGGGTTCACCTAGTACTAGGTTACCCGGTATATAAAGTACAAGAGAAATGTCTAGTAAGGTCTGACGAAATGTTACGTAGACGTCTGTACTCAGCCGCGAGAGGCTACAAGGCATTTAGGAAGCTTTCTTTCTTTCTTTCTTTCTTTCCTCTTATCATCCCACTTCGATCAAATTGGTATCTGGGTCATCCCAATTTGTATACATCGATGTCGTCGTCATGGTGTCATATGGGTTGAATTCGTGTGTAAAGAACGGTTGATGAGTACTAGGGCTAAGCAATTTTGGAAGGCATCAAATTTTCTTAGATGCAGCAACTCCATGCTGTTTCAAAGAGTCCCGCTGCAACACATATACCTCGCACCTGCTCCGACGAAGGAAGGGTCACTGAGGCAAACTCACGTTGTGCCTAGGATCACGCCTGCAAAACTTGATCCACAGGGGCGAGCCAGCCACAATGAAGGGTCGGCCGCGGGGGCGGACCCTGTACATTTTGCATTGTCCGCAACAACGATCAATTTTTCGTCATGGCATGTCCGTTGCAGTGAATGCACATATCGAAACCAGTGAGCTATTCTCAAGTTTTCAGAACCTGTCCCAAGCCTAGAAATTCATACAAACAACATTCCAAAAACCCAAAATCCAAGCACATAAAATCTAAAGCCCGACAAGGGCACAATTTACCTACTAAACAAAGAAATTGTCCATCCAAAACAAACCAACAAAAATAAAAAACAAGAAAAACAAATTGTCTCCAAGTCACCAAGACCAACCAAAACATTGTCTAGACATAACAAGCCATACAAGGGCTGAGAACCATGATTAATAAAGGGAAAGGGGGAAACTAGTACTGTTGCTTCTTGCTAGTCACCTCATCACCACCCTCATAAGAACTGCTAGCATCAGTGGTAACGTCGAACTCGGTCAGGAATGAATACCGCTCTGTGTCGGCCTTATCCTCAACTGAAAGTCTGTCGTTCAGGTACATCTTCTTGAACATATCCCTGAAACCCCTCCAAACCTTCAATAATAACTTGCCTCGGGATTTGTTCTTCTTATTTTCCGTGTTGAAGTCGGTAATGAGCTGAACCTGAGCCTTAGCCATGGTGTCATAGGCGGTCTCTAGTGAGGCAACTGCGGTGTTCATCTCTCCATGTTTCTTCAGGTAATTCTCCATATCTTTCTTGGAGAAGAATCCCGCAACAGTACCAGATGGACCGGTCATAGTGAGAGGCCTAAGAAGTCCCATAATTAGATCCAACATCTCAATCATCTGGGAACCCAGCATCTCAAAGATCCCCATAGGTCGTGCGGGTGGAGTACAACTCCCACCCTCTCTCTGACTCTCACCTACCACAACGTCTACATCAATATTCCTTTTATTAATCTGAATCGTGGTGTCGTGCCCCTTTATCTTCAGAGGGTGGAAGCTAACATCAGACTCAACCCACTTATCGATACCCCTCTGTGGCACTTTCGCCTTCTTGCTTAAGGCGGTAATGAGGCAAGAAAATATCAAACTCGGACCCGGATAGGCCACAAACTCCGCCCACTCCTTAATAACGTGGTGACCAACATTCAGTGGAGTATCATCCAAAATATAGGCTATCATAAGGGCCCGGGTGTAGGTAACATCGGTAATGTTACTCGAAGGGCGTACCTGTCGAGTGACGACGTGCAACCACCACCTAGCCTCTACAGTGAAGTAAGTGCTCCGAATCCTGGATTTCTTATTGACCCAATCAATAGAAGCCCTTTCCTACTCAGCAATCAGCTTTGACACTATCCAAGCCCTGTTACCAAAAACATCCTTCTATATCATAACACTCATTGTGTGGTTGGGTAGACCATAATGTGCATTGATCACCTCACCCCGGTTTTCACCGATTTGCTCCAAATTATGATTTCCAGATCAGGAATGGACAAGTCCACTGTTTGAATATGAACGTAAAATTCTCTAACCCAACTCTCATTCACTTTGCCCGGGTCCTTATAAAATAGTTTCACCCAATTCTATAAAGCCTTGCAAAGAAATCCGAAGCTTGTTTCTCCACATTCCTAATTTTGGGCCCTCGCTCAAACATCATCCCCTTACCCATGAACTCCATGAAACGGCACTGACAATACAGAGTTATAAAGCGAGTATAGTTCTGAACACCTCCACCCCTTCATTTTGTGCATAATTTCAAGAATCACACCTGCAAGAATCGCATAAGTTAGTTCCGGTCATTTCGCCAAGTTCGGGAATTAATTACAAACATTTAAACCAATGAAATCTGGGAAAACAACCCCGGACAAACCAAGGCAAGGGTTCGCTATTTTGGTAAGGGTCTACTGCAGGAGAGGGAGAACTGTTGCAATGAGGCTAGTACTGCGAACAAGGGGTCGTTGGGGCGGATAATTCCGTAGCAGCGAGTATTAGTATATGTACCAGTGCACAAGCTCCATACCATACAGCGTGCACTCCCGCACATCTCACTTCGCCGCGGCAGGGTCGCGCCTGCTAACGTTTCTATAAGGGCAGACCCATCGTCTTCAGCAAATCAGCCCTAAAATTTTGAGGGATTTCTCCCTTTTTACTTAAATTAATGTATTTCTCTTATATTGAGTAATATTCTAGCATGAATGACCCTTAAACTTCATTCAACATGATTTCAAGGAACAATACGCCCTAATATTTCAAGCAATTGAACCCACCACTATGAACTACCACCCACTATTTCAAAAGTTTTCCACCGCAAATCTGAGGGGTTCTAGGGTGTTGATTCATGATAAGACTATTTTTACGACCAATATACTAACCAATACTAGATTTCTCCCCACCACCCACCCAAAACGCCAAAGGAGGAACGTTAAATTTTACCCTCTACTAGATGAAATTAGGCATGAAAATTTAATATTGGTAACATTATGAACGTTCTAGAGTGGATAGGAGAAGATTTCGTACCTTGACTTAAAGTTTTGGTGAAGATTTGAGGTGAAAAGGGGATCCTCCGTGCCTTAGACCTTGCGAGCGAGTGTGAGGGGTTTAGGGGGGGGGGGGGCTAGGCAGACCTAGTAGTTAATGCCATTTTCAGGATTAGTTCTCATTTATCACCCAACACACTTTTCCAACCGACTTTTGAGCTAAGACAAGGAGAAATTTCATGGGGTCTTGGGAAAGGTAACCTCAATAACCTCAACCACTTATTTTCCTTTAATTAATTTCTTCTATTAATAGAGTTTGGTTTTAGAGTTACTAAATATGGGGAGTTCTTAAACTGGGGACCATAAATAGGAGTAGAGGGTGGAGTCTTGAGTTTAAGGGTTTGGGAATGAGGATGACAATGGCTTGTTGAAATTAATGGACCTTAAGGCTTGGATATTCATCAATAGAGGAAACCTGGAATACTAGATGTAGGAAAAAGGGTTTAAGTGTTTAGCTTATTACTTGTCATTTAATGGTTAAAATGGATACTATGATTAGGTTGGACTAATGTAAGCTTGGAAATCACCTACACATTAAACTTTGAGACTTGAGCCTTCCATTAATATTGATAAATTAAATGTTGAAAACTATGGTTCATACCCAAGATTTGGGATTTTGTTTATAAGATGATTTTGGCCTTATGTTGAGTTAATTTAGCAAATTGGTTAGTAGGATGGGACTCCTAACACAACAAAATTCATAGTTCACCTTTTAAATGACCGGTTTACCATTTTTACCATAGTCGGGTTAAACTTAAATGGTAGTCTAAATGTATGGGTCTTGTTGTGTTCGTTCTAACCTAGACTTTATTATTAGCTAGACCTCGAGTACTACTGCGATATTCAGTGAGGCATAGCTTAAGTGTGATCGATGTGACTTTCGCTCGGCATCCAGGTAGATTACAACTTACCTTCTAGTTAGACTTCGGTTAGATGTGTGTAGTTAGATTCTATTGGAGAAAGTATGTAAGCCTTCAGGTATGGAGTTCGGAGGGAATACTTAGGTTGGTTACTGAGACTACATATGATTTGATGCTTCTTATGGTTATCAGACTTATATGAAATAACATGTTGTATTATGATGTAGTTGTATCTCACCTATCTTGGCATGCTCATGCAGAAGGAAGGAAATTGACGTGATACTGATATTATGTGGCACGACTGGAAATTGATATGATATACCTGATGTAATCATTGCATTGCATACACTCTCATTTCATAATTTATTGATTGTGATCTTACTATTTGTGTGACGGTGATAAATGAGAAGGGAGTATTTATAATTCATATGACATTACTATCTAGCGTAGCCATATCTATGTTGAGTGACACGGAGTAGCTAGCATGGAGTTTGGTAGAAGAGTTATTCTAGGCTGTGTGATATAGAATGACTCGTACATGGACGTCGCGGGTCCCTCATAGGTCATGACTGTTGGGACGATGATATATTTCACTCGGAGAATGTATGTACAAATACTATATTTGGCCAGTGCATTGCATATGCACCTTTATTCATCATTCATTCATATACTTGGATCCTGACTTGACTTATTACACTTTGTTGATTAGCTTGGATTGTGATGTTAAATCTACTTGTGTTTGCGATTATCCTGAGAAATCTAGAAAAACTTGACAGATTTGGGTTTAGGTGCTTCACTTAGGTCATGACTCGATTATTGATCTTCTGTACGTGGGTAGTTGTTATTGGACTATGGGATTACTATATTTGATTGCGAGCATGTCTATCTTTCAGTTCTTTCTATGTATATGTTAGCTAACTGATGACGGTCTATGATATCTACCGGTATATAGTGTTGGTACTAATACTACCTTGTCGCATTCTTTTATGAGTGCAGAGTTCATGACGATGTCTACTTCACATTCCTTTGGTTAAGTCCGGTGGTTTGCTACGAAGTGTCCAGAGCGAATTCATGGGCCAATACCCAGGATGGGTGTCCCCTTTTGTTATTGGTCTCATTTGTTTCTGAGACAGTGTTGTACCTATACTTGTATTTTCTTTTATGTATTCAAATTTAATCTTGTAAATAGTGGCTCTTGTACTGCCTTAGACCAGACCCTTGGGTAGTATCTACATTTCCGCGCTCATGATTATTATGATATAGATTTTCATTTCTTCTAATTATTGAGTATGATTGTTGGTTTAAGCATTAGAGGAAGGGTTCGCGTACTGAGGTATAAAATAGTAGGTGCCCTCACGACTAGCAAAATTGGGTCGTGATACGGAAGATACTCATAAAGTTAAAATCAACATGTCAACTAGTAACCCAGGAAATCGAAATAAGTAGAACTATTGGAAGACTAACTAGATTCGAAAGCCATGACCCTGAATTCCATCACCATTTGATAAATCTTACAATCTAGTCTCAATGGTTTCATCCACAAAAATACCCTATCGTTATTTATTTCATTCAGTCGTAGTTAGTTCGCAAAACACCTTGATTGTTACTCTCTTGGATAGTCACGAATGAGTTTGAATTAGATAAGCAATAGAAAAGTACAAGTCCCTGTAGGTACAATATATAGACTTCACAATCCTATATTACTTGTTGGCTGCGTATACTTGCGTGTGTGTTTGGGAGCAACAAGTTTTTGGCTCCGTTGCTAAAGACTTAGAAAAATTTACTTTTTTTCTAATTTGAGTTTGTATTTCTATTCAAGTATTTAATCTTTTCGTCGGTTTACTTGTGTAATCTCTGGTTATTTCTCTTGTGTATGCCAAGCACTAGAAGTCAAGGAAAATTGTTAGCCGATTTTGATCCTAAAATTGAAAGAATGTTACACAGGCGGAAAAACTGGCAGACGAAGAAGCTCGACATGCCCTTGATCTAGTAGAAAGAGCAGATAACAGAGAATTGGATATTGTGAGACATGTTCCAATGGCACAAACACCGATAATAGTTCCAATCGCAAATTTCGCTAGACCCTGTCTAGCTAATGCTGTTAAGGCCATTGTTAAGCCTGACATCGATGGGAACTTTGAACTGAAAGAAGAGACAGTGCGGCTAGTGCAGAATATGTGCCAATATATGGGTAAACCTTATGAAGACCCATACAAGCACTTGATGTGATTCGTGGAGTTGAGAGAAAATTTCCAATATAGAGATGTCTCCCACGATTATGTAAAGTTGGCTTTGTTTCCGTTCTCATTTATTGGTGAAGCAAAGGAATGGTTATAGAATCTTCCTATGGGATTTATTACTTTGTGGAAAATCTTATCAAGCAAATTGATCGACAGGTTCTTTTCGTCTTGGAAAACGAAGGAGCTTAGAGGGAAAATTGCTAATTCACTCAAAAGTACTACGAATCTCTACCACAAGCGTGGGAGAGGTCTAAGGGGTATTTGTGAGATTTTCCTCATCACATGCAACCAAATGAGAAAATTGGGAAATATTTTATCGAGGGGTTAAAGCATGATTCGAGAGCTTTGTTGAATGCTTCAGTTCAGGGCCATATCTTGACGAAGACGTATGAGGAAATTGAAGCTTCACTCAAGCTAATGTCTGAGGGTACTCCAGAGTATTAAGAGACGAGGCATTCTTGGATACCACAGAGAGTTGCAGGAGTTCTTTAGATAGATTATGTTGCATCTATTCGAACATATATTGAGACACTTTGCAATGTGATTACAAGGGTGTTCCCTCATGTTCAGCAGGTTTAGCCCATTCAGCATGATCAGCAAGCAGCGTGTGAAAGTTGTATTGAGCTGCATGACTATTCTAATTGCCCTCTGAATCCAGAGTCAATCTATTATGTGGGGCAGCACAATCGTGGTGGTGGAAATCCGGGAAACTATTTTGAAAACAATAATAATCCTCACTTCGGGAAGCATGACTTCTATAAGTAGAATAATTATCAAAAGCCTCAGGATCAACTAGCTAGCGGTTCGCTAGAAGATATAATGTAGCAATTCATAGCATAGCAGCAATTGATTCAGCAGTAAACCAGAAAGTATTAAGATGCAGAAGTTTATTCATGAGCTTGAACGTCAAGTTGGGCAGATGGCTATTACTCAGAATGTTCGACCATATGGTGCTCTTCCAAGTGATACTGAGAAGAATCCTAAAGAGTGCAAAGTAGTTACCTTGAGGAATGGCAGAGAGCTTGAAGAAGTGCCACAAAAAAATAAAAAAAATGGAAGTTGAACTGATCCCTGCTAAAAGAGTTAAGCCAGAACAGAAGAAAGTAGAGCAACCCGCAGAGGTGGTGGTTAGACCACCACCCCCATTCCCGCAGAGACTTCAAAAGTGGAAAGCAAATTTGTCTTGTAAGAAATTTCTTGAACTCTTGAAATAGGTACACATCACTATTCCCTTTATGGAGCTTTTGCAAGAAGTTATGAAATATGCTAAATACATCAAGGATGTGGTCGCAAATAAAAGGCGTTGGACAAAATTTGAGACTATAGCACTTACTAAGGAGTGGAGTTCTAGAGTGAGGAATAAGATTCCACCAAAGTTGAAAGATCCGGGGAGTTACACTATTTCTAACACTATAGGTAATATTGAAGTATGGCTTGCATTATGTGACTTGGGTGCTAGTATAAATTAAATGTCTACTTCTGTGTTCTGAATGTTAGGTTTGGGTGAGCCAAGGCTAACAACCATTACCTTGCAGTTAGCAGATATATCTCTCGCATATCCTGATGGGATTATTAAAGATGTTATTGTGAAGGTAGGCTTATTTATTCTGCCGATTAATTTCATCATCCTTGATAATGAAGCTGATAAAAATGTTCTTCTCATCATGGGAAGAGGATTCTTAGCGACAATTGATGATGTTATTCGAGTTAGGGATGGGAAGATGTCCTTGACAGTGGATGGACAAGAGGCAATTTTTGATGTTTTCAAAGCTACCAAGCTTTTCCCCCATTATGAGGAGTTGAATATGATTACAGTTGTGGAGCCCGAGATCACGAATGCAGAGTTAGATCAATTTTTAGCTTCTCGTGACCCTTTAGAGATAGCATTGGTGCATGGTGAAGACTTGCTGGATATTGAACAAGTCGAGGAGTGTCTTAACATTCTTGACACTTCTTGTGCATATTTATGAGCAAACACACCATTTGAGGAGTTAGACAGACCAGAGTCATGGAAGGAACCGCATCTATCTATTGAGGAGGCTTCAATTCTTGAGCTAAAACCATTACCATCTCATCTTCGCTATGCTTTCTTGGGTAGTGGATACACATTGCCCATAATCCTCTATGCTTATTTGAATGATGTGCGGGTTAAATGTGTGTTGCAAGTATTGAGAGATAGAATACGAGCCATCGGGAGGACGATAGCTGACATCTGAGGCATCAGTAGTGCATTATGTATGCACAAGATATTGTTGGAGGAGGAGAGCAAGCCCAACATTGAGATTCAGAGTAGGCTGAACCCGATAATAAAAGAGATGGTGAAGAAAGAAGTAATCAAGTGGCTTGACAACTGCATTATTTAATTAAGTCCCAAACAAATGGGGCATGACTGTGATAAGAAACGAGAAGGATGAGTTAGTACCTTTGAGAACTGTCACTGGTTGGAGAATATGCATTGATTATCGAAAGCTGAACACTGCCACCAGAAAGGATCACTTTTCTTTGCCCTTCATGGACTAGATGCTAGATCGATTGGCTGGGCATGATTATTATTACTTTATGGATGGCTACTCAGGATACAACCAGATCATGATTGCACCAGAAGATCATGATAAGA
Organism: Anisodus acutangulus; assembly: GCA_029783415.1. Classification (NCBI taxonomy): domain Eukaryota; kingdom Viridiplantae; phylum Streptophyta; class Magnoliopsida; order Solanales; family Solanaceae; genus Anisodus; species Anisodus acutangulus. The sequence continues at coordinate 28,994,680 of CM056497.1, forward strand.
CCACGTTCACATGTCCATATGGCACTTTTGCATTTGGATGATGCCTTTCGGTTTATGTAATGCTCCAGGTACGTTCCAGAGATATATCATGGTTATATTCAGCGATATGGTGAAATATTATGTGAAGGTATTCATGGACAATTTTCTGGTCTATGGGGATTCTTTTGATAAGTGCTTGAGCCATCTTGATATTGTGTTGATTCGTTGTGAAAAAACTAATTTGGTGCTTAACTTGGAAAAATACCATTTCATGGTTCGAGAAGACATTGTTCTTGGGCACAAATCGTACGCCCGGCTTGCCATTCCGCTCTGAAGAATTCATGATTTATATATATTTCAGGCCGATGAACAATTGCCACCACCCGTTTTTGTTCGGGAAGTGCATAGTTTTCTTAGGCATGCAGGCTTTTATCGGCGGTTCCTCAAGGACTTTTCTAAGATCGCAAATCCAATGTGCAAGTTGCTGGAAAAAGACGTGAATTTTATATTCAATGAAACATGTCTGAAGGCTTTTGACTAGCTGAAGGTGAGGTTGGTAACTGCACCTATTATCATTGACCTGATTGGACCCTGTCATTCGTATTGATGAGTGATGCAAGTAATTTTGTTGTGGGAGCTGTTCTTGGTCATAAAAGGGATAAGATTTTTCATCATATTTATTACGCCAGCAAAACACTTGATGCAGCCCAGATGAATTACATTGTCACAAAGAAGGAGTTATTGGCGGTTGTATACGCCTTTGACAAATTCCGATCTTATTTGGTGGGTACAAAAGTGATTGTATACACGGACCACATAGCGGTGCGGTATTTGTTCACAAAAAAAAATGCTAAGCCAAGACTCATTCAGTGGATTTTACTGCTGCAAGAGTTCGACATTGAGATTCTTGATCGAAAGGGTACGGAGAACCAAGTAGCAGATCACTTGTCCAGACTTAAGGATCGAGAGTGTGGTGATTAAGGAAACTTTCCCAGATGAGCAACTTTTTGATCTTCAGTCAGCCGAGCTACCGTGGTATGCAGATATGGTAAATTTTCTAGTGAGTGAGGTGTATCCCCCCTATGCTAATCATGAGAAGAAGAAGCAAATCCTGTATGATAGAAAATTCTACATTTGGGATGAGTTGTATCTCTACGAGGTCGGCACAAATCAGCTGATTCAAAGATGTATTCCAGAGGGTGAAGTTAATGTTATTCTTGGGAGTTGTAACTTGTCACCTTATAGTGGACATCACGTCGGTGACAGAACAACTGCAAAAGTACTTCAGTTCGGTTTTTATTGGCTGATGTTATTCAAATATGCTCATGAATTCGTGAGAGCATGTGACAACTGCCAAATAATGGGAAACATTTCAAAGCGGCATGAAATGCCATTGAATATAATCTTGGAAATTGAGGTATTTGATGTGTGGGGTATCAATTTCATGGGGACCTGCATACCATCCAAGGGGAACAAGTACATTCTATTTGCGATCGATTATGTCTCAAAGTGGGTAGAAGCTGTGGTAGCAAAGTTATTTAAGAAGATCACATTTACAAGGTTTGGGATCCCGATAGTCATCATCAACAATCAAGGTACATATTTTTGTAATTGACTCTTTGATAAATTATTATTCAAATATGGGGTGAAATACAAGGTAGCGACTGATTATCATCCTCATATAAGCGGTCAGGTAGAGGTATCCAATCGAGAAATAAAGAGAATCCTAGAGAAGAATGTGAGCATGAGTGGGAAGGATTGGTCGCTGCAGCTTGATGATGTTTTATGGGCATACAACAAGTCTTACAAGATCCTCATTGGCACATTCCATACAAACTAGTTTTTGGTAAAGCCTGTCATCTACTGGTGGAACTAGAGCATAAAGCTTATTGGGAAATAAAGAAGCTGAACTTGGATATGGTGGAAGCTGGTGAAAATCGGTTGTTACAGCTGCACGAGTTGGATGAATTTCGCTATCATGCATATGAGAACGCGAGATGTACAAAGAGCGAACAAAGAGAATGCACGATAAGAGCATCCAACGTCGAGAGCTTGAGCCCAAACAGTTGGTATTATTGTATAACTCGCGGCTCAAAGTGTTTGGTCAAAAGTTGAAGAGTAAGTGGTTCGGGCCGTTTGAGATCGTTCATGTGACTATACATGGAGCGGTTGAGCTGAAACTGCTGAATTCAGATCGAACTTTCTTGGTGAACGGTTAGAGAGTCAAGCACTATTAAGGAGAGATCATCGATCCAAAAAAGACCTCAATTGAACTTGAAGAAGCTTAAGAGAGCCTGCGTCATGTCGCGACGTTAAATCAAGTATGTCTCGAGAGGCAACCCGATCTTGTAATAGTAGTTTAGATAAAAAATATAAAAAGATATCGTGCCACGACCTTATCTAAGGCGCTTATTCGGAGGCAATCCAATTTTTATGTGTTATATTGTCACGTTTGTTCATTGTTGTAATACTAGGGAAAGAGCGGGAATGTAAAGTAAGAAAACAAATATGCTTCAGGTTTGTTAGATGCTATGTGTATGCATGGCATACGCAACGCAAAATAGCGAGAAAAAAAATTCCTGAAAAATAAAAAAATATGTGTTGGATCCGTGTCACGGATCCAACGCGGTCAAAAGAAAATTCCAGAAAGCTTGTTTACTTGTGATAGACCCACGATGCGGGTTCAACGTGGGTCAATTGAAATCTCTGAAATCAAACTTCCTCGCATTGGGTCCGTGGCACAAACTCAACGCACTCAGAAAAAATTTCTAAAGCAGTGATTTGTCCGCGGTGTGGGTCCAACACGGGTCGAGCCCCAGTAAAAAAAAACTAAAATAAAATCAGTCATTTTAAGTTAAAAGGGGTCGACCTAACCCTTCCTTTCACTCCTACACTTCATAAATATCGTCTCTGCTACTCTCCCTCTCTCAAGACCCATGCGCAAATCCTATTCCATTCCTTTTTAAACTTAAGAACTTCAATCTTTCATACATTAGCATCACTAAGGTAAGGATTCTTCATTCCATAACCCTAGTTCTTTAGTTTTTTGAAGGATTTGTTATACCTAGGGTTTGGGTTTGGGAGAATTAGGCAGGGTTTTGATTTGGGTTGTTAGTTATTTGTTGTGTTGGTTGTTGAAGGATAGGATATGATTCCTAGCACAATGTGAAATGGTTCACCACCCTCCATTATTGTCAAAAACATTAGGATGATCCTATGCCCACAAGGTGTTTGTAAAATTGCTTGAAGCAAAGTTAGTGTGCAATTATGAAGTCTTGAGTAGCATTGCACCATTGATTTAGTACAAAAACCCTTGGGGCGCCGATTTTGGGCCAAAATTATGGAAGTTTGATGGGAAATTGAAGAAAGGAGAAATTCATCTTAAGTTCTAAACCATGAACATTCTTGTTTGGTTTTTGTTGTTTTTTATCTAGTATAGGATTAGTTAACTTCTTAATTTTATTTTTGTAACTTAGTTTGAAATAAGTGTGGGGTTGGTTCACCCCCGATTTAAAATAAGTGTGGGGTCATCCCACGACCCATATAATTTCCTTGAATTGAACTCATGAAGTGGTTTCATACTTTGCAAGAAAATGGTCAACCTCTTGAAGCAAAGTAAAGTCGTCGCCACCTCCTCCCAGGGCACAAAAATGGGGCACTCCATAAAAGCCCCGACAAACAAGAGCAATAAATCACAATCTAGAGGCAAACACCCGACTGTAACTATTCCTCGGGCTTCTACTTCGAGGCCTCGCAAGTATTTCAGGTTCAGGGAAATGAAAGGAATGGTATGACTTATCTGGTGGTTATGTGAATGAGCCAGCTATCAATCTATATACTTTGAGAAGCTAGTTGCCAAATGTGTTAGAGGGGATCATGTCCATGGGATAGAGGTCGGTGTTTGATAATCCGGGGCCAGCCAATATTGATATGGTCCTGGAAATCTATGTTAATTACAGGATGGCAGGTCCAGAGGCAGACAAGCGGTTAGTACATCATCAGGGAGCGTGGTTGCCACTACATGCATCCGCTTTGTGTGGAGTTCTTAGGGTACCTGATCAATCGATTAAGCCTTTGCAAGATTTTATCAAGCAGACAGATTACAGAGCCATCAGGGAGACCCTTTGTGGGGCCGATTCTAGGGCCAACTGGGCCTGACACCCCAACAAATACAGAGAGCAAAAAAACATGAGGATGGGCAACTTTACAAGGGAGACGCGTGTATGGTTGAGGTTGCTCAATTAACATATTCTTTTTTTTGTCCACTACACCGGGGTATCAAAAGAGAGGGTGTGTATAGTGTACTTTTTTATGATGGGAAATCCCCTCAACCTCGGACATCTGATGATTGAAGAGATAAAGAGAGTACTCCAGTACAAGTCCAAGAGGTTGAGTTTTTGCAACACACTTACCAAGTTTGTGACATTGATAGATGATAAGCTAGCCTATCCTGCCGATAGGGTGTTTGTGGCACCAGATGAACTTCTTGACATCACCAATGTCAAAACTCCTGACAAAGAAATACTAGACATCATATGATGTCGCATGAGGAGAGGTCGGCGCAATCCACACTTTTGGTCCAGCTGCACAACATAGCAATTGCAGCAGTAAGCGCTTTGACTTGGACATATCTCATGTCTTTACCAAGACACCTCATACTATGCACTCCCGGGCACTTTTCGGGGATGATGGTGAGATGTCTGATGACAAGGATACAAATTTCATTGATCTCATGAAGGCTGATATGGAAGCATGAGAGGAGGTACAGTAGAGGGGACTACTTGATGAGAATGACAATTGGGTCCAGGCAGATATGGACCCTGAACTGGAGGATGACTAGGCCCTAGTGGGCCTTAGGGAGTATCTATCACCATACCTTTGCTTTTAAATTTTCATATGCATTGGGGAAATAGCATAAAATAAGTGTGGGGTGGGAGGTATGTCTCAAGGTAGAGGATATGCATGTCGTAGGAGTTTTAGTTGCCTTAATATTTTTTTAGGGTAGTTAGTAGTCAAAAAAATAAAATAAAAATTTAAAATTCACAAAAACTCAAAAAGATTTTTTAAGTAGTTTGTAGGACCTTTAGTAGTGGAATGTAGTATCCGTTAGAATTTTTCTTTTATTTTTCGTCATAGGATAGGCATTCCCGACGGTGGATGGATGACGACCGTCTTGAGGGAAAAATTAGTCCAACATGTTAGACCATTTGAATGCTAGGTGCTTAGGTTAGGTGAAATATTGACAAAAGAACGATTTTGATTTGATTGAAAACATGCCTTGAAAAGCAAATAACCTTTCTCAAAACACTTATCTTGGTTTTGTAGACTCGTGTATGACCCATTTAGCAATTGTTGATATGGGTTGCTTGTTTCGAGGGACAATATGGATCCTTCTTGTATTGATTATGTTTCGTGTGTGTGTGAGCTTACTTGTTTAATAATCTATGCTTGGTATTGATGTCTAGAACTTACCCCGCGTGTTCGTAAAACGAAATGAAGTGTGTTGTAACATAGAGCGTGATAGAGGCATTTCTTTTATTAGCCTAAAAATTCCATTTTAACCCACCAATATGTATATATATATCCCTAGTTAGCCCCATTGAGCCTTTAGCCTTTTCCTTGATAGTCGTCACTAAACTCATCCCTTTCGTTCTAATTAGCCTAAAAATACTCTATGAGCACTTTAATGAAAAAAATTAATAGGTTGGTAGTTGTGATTTGAAGTGAAAAAGGGGTGTTTGTGGTGAAATCTAGTAAAGTCTATGGGTGCACCGAAAGAAGAAAAGTTTGTGCTTGTTAGTTGGGAAGTCAATAAAGAAGAAAAAAAAGATAAAATAAATCCAAAAAAAAAGAAAAAATATTAGAATAAATGTTTCCCTTCTAACTTGTGATATCAAAAGTGGTGCCTAAATAAATTGGGTAGTTTCGGTGAAAATATGTATTGATTGGTGTTGGAGTTGGTTGATGAAAGAAAGTGAGGAAAATTGCTAAATGTTATAAGTATTAAAGTGCTTAGGGAGGTTAGTCACTATCTTAGCTAAAATATTCCCTACCCGTCCCTTAGCCTGCATTACAACCTGTTACGCCCTACTTGATCCTAGGTTCGATGCACTTATATTAGTGAAGCGATACACTACGGGTAAGCCTATGGTTCGTTGTATCTAGCATGTGATTTTTTCGAAGAGTGAGTGTTTTGTTGAATTCATGTCCATTGAAAATTTAATATGGACAACTTTCTTGCAGTGAGGGCACATAGTTGACTATATATTGATGAAGTGTTTGTTTCTTGATTAGGTAGCATAATTGCTTTGCTTTGAGTGGCGTCGTTGAGTCGAATGTTCTTTTGAAAATAAGTTGTTGATTGAGAAGGTTGTTTGTGGACTTTAAAATCTGAAAATTTTGATTGGCATGACTAATGTTGGAATCGGCTCAATGTTTGTTTTGAATGATTTTTAGAGTCGTATTAGTTGAAGCCCAAGTAGAACTATTTGAATAGCGTGGTTGTAGGTTGATAGGAGTAGGTGTTTGCTCAAGGACGAGCCAAGTCTAAGTGGGGATATTTGGCACAAATATCATATTTTGCGCCACTTTACTTCTCATTCTTAGCATTTTAATCTCTTAAATAAAGATGAAATTGTCATATTCGGGTTTATGTTGGTATGTTTCATGTGTGTAGGTACGACAAGGACAAATGAATGATAAACGAGCATTTTTTGTTGAATTTGGAGTTGCTTGCTTAGACACGAGATGATGAAAGAATGTGTGCAACACTTGGAAGAAAAAGATTAAAGAATTGAAGCATCCGCGTTGCAGTTGTGTCGTGGGCTCAACGAGAACTTGTTGACTCTCTGGTTCTGAAAATTAGAAATTGCAGAAAACACTCGCGTCGGATGGTTGATGCGGGTCAAACGCGGGTCATCGGGCAGTTTTCCTATTTGAGTTAGGATTTGGTTTCCTAGTTTTCTATTTTTATCCTAGACTATATATAGACTTTTTATTTCGTTAGAGAGGGGGGTTGGACATTATTCTAGACATGTAAGCTGCCTTCTCTCATTCATGTGATTTTACTTTACTTTTATTCATAAAACCCTAGTTTTCTCGTGAATTCTTTTTGCATTCTTCCAATCATGAGTAGCTAAACTTCCCTTTTCTAGGATTATGACAAAGACATGAAAGTTAGTTTAATGATAGTTTTTTCGTATTAGATTTCCATCTTTGGGTTATTTATTTATTTATGTGCTTAATTATTTGATTATCTGGCCAATAGTTGACACTATTTGTGGCGTGTAAATTGAACCATGGATAGGGAATTTGCATGCATAATAAGAATAAATAAGGCTTGTTCGTATTTATACGTTTCACTACTGAGAATAGGAATATACCATTTAGCCTTGCTTAGTTGGATACCAAGTTTTAAATGTGTTCTTGTTACCTCTGACGACCATAGGGATATAGGCGTTATAGTTGCATCTACAGGCTTGTGAGCAACTCAGAAGATAATCATAAAGTTAAAATCAACCCATCAACTAGTAACCTAGAAAATCGAAATAAGTAGAACTATCGGAAGACTAACTGGATTGTCGAAAGCCATGACCCTGGATTCCATCACCATTTGATAAATCTTATAGTCTAGTCTCAATCGTTTCAGTCACAAAAGTACCCAATCAGTATTTATTTATTTATTTAAGTCGTAGTTAGTTCACAAAACACCTTGATTGTTACTCTCTTGGATAGTCATGAACGAGATTGAATTAGATAAGCAGTAGAAAAGTACAAGTCCATGTGGGTACGATATCTGGACTTCACAATCCTAATTTACTTATCGACCGGATATACTTGCATGTGCATTTGGGAGCAACATGAGAAAACAAGAGAACCCAGATCTTCCAACAAACGAACTAACCACACAAGTTCAGCCACAACCTTACTCATGGCACGATATTCAGCTTCAGCTGAAGACAAAGATACCACTGCCTGCTTTTTAGACTTTTAGCTAATAAGCTACCACCCAAAAATACGCAAAAACCAGAAACTGATCTACGAGAATCAGGGCAAGAGGCCCAATCACTATCACAAAATGCTTGAAGTGTAAGATCATGAGAGTTTTTGAGATGAACACCAACATCAGGTGTACCTTCAAATATCTCAAAATATGCAGAGCAGCAGACATATGGGGAACACGTGGTGTCTTCGAAAATTGACTTAAATGCTGAACATCAAAGCATAAATCAAGTCTTATGTGGGTAAGAAAATTAAGCTTACCAACTAGACTTTGATATTTCTCAGTATTAGGCAAAGCATCCCCAAAATCAGCCTTAAGCTTAGTACATAACTCAAGAGGAGCAATAACATCAGTGACATCAGTGCAATCAAACTCAGATAAGAGATCAGAAATGAACTTCCTCTGGTATAGAAGAATACTATCAGAACCATAGAAAATTTTAATCCCCAAGAAGTAATTAAGAAGTCTCAGATCCTTTATATTAAATTGAGCATCTAAGAATTGTTTCAAAGCACAAATCTCAACAGGATCATCACCAGTGACAATTATGTCATCCACATAAACAATAACAAATACAGTGGAGGAAGTTGAATGCCTAATGAAGAGGGAATAGTCATTCAAGGAGTGGGAATAGCCCCTAGTACAAAGGTTCAGAGACAGCTTGGCATACCACTGCCTAGAAGTTTGTCTCAGCCCATAAAGGGATTTTTGAAGCTTGAAAACAAGTGGAGAAGAAGACTGAAGAGAAATCAACAGAAAGACCCTGAGGAAGGTTCATATAAACCTCATCATGCAAATCTCCACGGAGAAATACATTATTAACATCCAACTGAAATAAAGATCAACCCCTTTTTATAGCTAAAGCAAGCAAACACCTAACAATACACATTTTAACAACTGGTGAAAATGTTTCATTTAAATCAATGCCTTCAACTTGTGTATCACCTCTCTCCACTAACCTAGCTTTATATCTCTCAACAATTCCATCAGCCTTGTATTTAATTTTGTAAATCCATTTACACCCAATTGGTTTCTTGCCCTTAGGTAATTCAACCGATGTCCAAGTCCCATTGGCCTCTAAGGCTTCAAATTCTATCCTCGTGGCGTCTTGCCAAGCAGGGCTGGTAGCAGCCTGAGAATAAGAATGAGGCTCAAGAGCTAGTGACTGATTAACAAAAATAAAGGTATAGGCGGAACCACTAATGGAAGGTGAAAGTTGAACAATCATGAAATCAAAAAGGTGGGAAGGAAGAACATGAGATCTACTACTTTTCCTAGGAACAGGGATAGATGGAGAATATGTAGAAAAAAATGGTAGGGAAAGGAGGGGAAGAAGTAGAAGATGGTGCATTAGTCATAACAAATGAGGGAAAATCATCAGGAGGAAAATGTGGAGGAGATGAGAAAGCATGTAAAAAGAAAGGAAACAGAGACTCATAAAAGATGACATCTCTAAAAACTAACACAGAATGAGTAGATAGATTGTATAATTTGAAACCCTTTTTATCAAAGGGATAACCAATGAAAACACAAGGTGAATCTCTTGGATCAAATTTGGCTCTGTCACACTTAGGAATAATTGCCTAACAGAGACACCCAAAAGGCTTAAGGTGAGAATAAGTTGGTAATTTTCCATAGAGTAATTCAAAAGGAGTTTAAGGTTGAGAAAAATGGATGGGAACCTATTGATAAGGTATGTAGCAGTTAAGATAAAATCACCCTAAAATTTGGTTGGTAATTTGGATTGGAATAAAAGGGCTTTTGCTGTTTCTAGAAGAGGCTTATGTTTTCTTTACTATACCATTTTGTTGTGGTGAATGGGAGCAACAAGTTTGATGAATAATGCCATGATTTGAAAAGAATTGAAGGGCAGAATTAGACAGTCCAATCTCTAAAATATTGTCACTCATAATTGTCTTACCAGTTTGATTAAATTGAGTTTGGACCATGGAAATAAAAGCTTTTAACAGAGAAAAGGAATTACTCTTAGATTTCATTAAATGGGTCCAAGTGGCCTAACTATAATCATCTACAATGGTAAGAAAGTACTTAGCACCAGAGTAGGTACGGATATGATATGGCCCACATGTGTCAACATGGATGAGCTTAAATAGAGAATGATAGGGGAAAGGGGCAATTTACTCTGCCTTGCTAAAGGACAAATAGGACATATAAAAGATTGCTTACCAAATAATGAACCAGATATAAAAGGAATAGATTTCATTTTAGCAAAATGGATATGACCAAGCCTGTGGTGCCAAAGAACATCATTTTATTAATAGTTTGTACATCCATGCTGGGAAGTAAAGGTACAAAATTAAAAATAATCTTATGTGGCATAGCTATGCTAGAAGAAGAATTGTTCAAAATAGGAGCATTAGCATGTTGTATAGACTTATTGAAAACAGAAAGAGGAAAAGAAGACTTTGAGGTAAACTTTTGTTCTTGTAGAATCTTGTAAAGCCCTTGATCCACTTTACCAAGATCCAGAAGCTTCCTTAAGGAAAGGTCTTATATGAGAATGTAAGCAACAGAAGTAAACAAGACTATGCAATTATATTGCTGAATAAGCTTGTGGACAGAAACTAGATTGCACTGAAAAAATAGAATGTACAACACATGATGAAGTACTAAAGAAGAAAAAAGGTTGGCAGTGCCAATGGAAGTTACCTTAGCTTTGTATCCACTGGGTAATGTAACTGAGTAAGGTGTGCGAAGTGGAGTAAGATTAGAAAAAATACCTTTGCTAGAAGTCATATGATCAGTGGATCCACTATCTATAATTCAAACATTTCAACTAACACTAGAAAATAAGCAGGTACATGAGAGTCATTATTAGTATAAACATGTAAATATAGAACACTACCAGCAAAATTAGCAGATCACATCAAACTAAACTGAGACATAGAGGTGGAAGCAGAAGTTGAACTAACTTGTGTCTGCCGAAGCAAAGTGATCAGTTGAGAGAATTGTTATTTAGACAAAACAGGAATAGGAGGCCAAAATCATCAAATGGTTGTGGTTCAGGTTTTTTTTTTTTTTTTTTTTTGTTGACGAAGGAACCCGCAGCCGCTACTCTCTCGAGTGCGCACAGGGTAAACCCTGGACTGACGCAATAGCCTGCAAAGCACGTCAGTCGATTAACCACACTTGGCAAGCCATGTGTGACAGGCTCAACCAAGAAGGTTTGTGCAGGGAATCGAACTCGTGACCTTGCGGTCCCGCGCTCTACTGCTACACCAACTTGGCTACCCTTGCGGGTAATGGTGGTTCAGGTTCACCAGATGAACAAGTAACAACCCTCATTCCCTTGTTGAACTTATAGTGGGTTGGATATCCATGAATTTTATAATAATTTTCAATTGAATGACCTATCTTCTTGCAATATTTGCACACCAAATGTGCCTTAGAATGATTAAATTTCACCCTTTGATTGTACTGTCTGGGTGGAACATGTGGTCTTAGTGGTGGCATGTTGCCATTAAAGGCAGGAGATAGAGGCTTATTAGTCATATTGACATTGAATGAAGCAGACTTTGGGTTGAAATGAGGAGCAAAATGAACCTGTCTTTGGTTCTCATCTTGAAGTAGAACGTTGTAAGTATCATCAAGTGATGGAAGTGGTGTCAACATAAGCAAATTTCTCCTAACACCTACATATACCTCATTCAGTCTCATTGGGAACTAATGGAGCTTATATTCTTCATCATCCTTTTAAATACCAGGTTGAGCAGCACATATACATGAACTTTCATGATTTTTATGCATTTCCCCCAACTCATCCCAAAGTTTCTTCAATTTGTTAAAGTATGAAGCAATATCTAGTGAACCTTGCTGAATTGAAGCTAGGTCTTTCTTAATTTTAAAGATTTTAGTCTCACTAACAGTCTCATACCTACGCTCCAATTGTTTCCATATACACTCAGTTGTTTCTGAATACTGAACACTCTCAGCTATGGTTGGTATCAGGAAACTAGTCAACCACGAAATTACCATGTTGTTACACCTATCCCATTGATGAATTTTTGCAGGATTATCATCAGAAGAATGTCTAGGGCACGAACTTTCTACAAAACTTAATTTGTTTTTTGCAGAGAGAGACCACCATACCTCTCTTCCATCCCCTATAACCAAACCCAGAAAAAGGAGCACCGACCAAGCAGGTACCTAGAATATCCGAAGAATGAACAAATAAAGAACTTGAAGAGTCAGGGGTATAGATCATAGCATTTTCAGGATTCACCATAATGAAAACTCAAGTGCAAAAAGTAGAAACACTAGTTTTACCAATGAAAACAATTGTAGACAACAATATCAAGAAAAACTAACATAAAATTGAGATGATTAGGGTTACCGATTTCTATTCTAATTCGAAGAAATAAACTTGTTGAAATATTGAATTACTACACCAGAATCACAACCGTCACCGGAGCACAGTCACTGGAGCTCAAATCATCACCGGAAAACTTCAAACAAAAGCATCACAGAAGCAAAATTGAACAAAAAACTTGAAATCAATCAACGAGGGTAACATTGCTTGATAGATCGTGCTCATATTTATCGATATACATGCTATGATACTATGAAAACTTTATGATTTGAATTAGACCTGTCCACCGGGTCGGGACCCGCCCGGCCAGAACCGACCCGGCCAAAAAAAATCATGGCCAGTCAGCTTTTAGCTGACCCGCGAGTCATTCGACCCGAAAAAGCGGGGATCAGGGTCAGGGTCGGGCCAGGGTCAGAAAATTTTACCCTCTGACCCGGCCAGGCCCGACCCCGACCCGCATATTTTTTAAATATAATTTATATTATTTTTCCTTTATTAATATTTATTTTGTACTTATATATATATTTGTCATTAATAAGTGATATAATGCATGTTATATATATATATATATATATATCAGTACAAACGAAAACACAAAGTACTAGAATATTTCCCGTTAGGTTAAAATAGCTCATCTAAAGCACCTAGATTACTTAGACTTAAGAATAATACCAGAAAAGAAATTTAGGATATTACCAGACCAAAGTATTATTAAGTGTAACTAGGGGTGAGCACGGGTACAGGGTACCCAGATACCCGACCGGAACCGACACTAACGGGTAGGTTTCGGATAGATATATTATAATAACGGGTAGGGTCCGGGTAGTAAAATTAGGAACCGATCAATGTCGGGTCCTGTTAGGTTTCAGAAATAGAGACAGTGGTACCCTTAATCTAACCGATACCCGGAACCTATAAAATATTAAATATTTTTATTTTTTTAGAAATATTTGGACCACTTTTAACTTTCTCCAAAATTATTTGTTGCACGCCTGCACATTGATTTTTCCCACTCCAAAACTCTCTCAATAACAATGGCGTTTTAGCTACACCACCGAGCTTCATCGTCGTCGTTGTTGAATCTCTCTCAGGTACTTTCATCGTTGTCGTCATTGAAGCTTCACCTTTGCCTCTTTCTCTCCTTTGGTTGTGTTCACGTCATTCCTAAAATGCATATGGGTTCATATCTAACTCTTCAATTTCTTTTTAATATCACATGCTTCTGTTCTATTTCAGGCGATACTCATCTTCAATTTGTATTACTTTTTTATTTGAAATGTAAATCTATTTTTAAAATTTGTGTATATTTTTGTAGTTGTGAAGATGAAATTTAGGGATTTACTAATATAATAAAGCTTTTCTTTTGTATCGAAAAGCTTATGAACAGGAAAATAAGTTTAATTCAGATATTTTCAAATTTATTTTGAAATCAACACGTTCGATTAATTGAGTGTCAAATTTGACTTATAATTTTAGGTTTTGGTAACAGAATTAGCTTTTCTACAATGAATAAGTTTTCTAAAACTTCTTATAAGGGTACTAAAAACTCCGATTGCAGACTAAAAAACTACTTGATGAAATTATTTTAGAACTCTTTTTTATTCTCATAGGCTTAAAAATTGTTGCTTAATTTGTTTTTTTTTATTTACAGGGTATCCGGGAACCTACCCGGACCCTGCGGGTCCGGGTAGGTTCCGGATAATGATTGCTACGGGTAGGTTCCGGGTAGTAAATTTAGGAACCGATCTTTTATAGGGTAGGGTCCGGGTAGTTAAAAAATGTTTGGGTACCCGGACCCGCTCACCCCTAAGTATAACTTTAGCACAGGAGAGCATACGCTCCATAGTGAAGAAAAACAGTTAAATACTATAGTAGACATAATAATAAACTTAAGTGAAAAAGTAAAAGAAAGTAATAATAGTTATACAAGTAACCTGCAAAAATTAGAAGACATACTTAAGAAGCAAGAAAGAATTTTTAAAAGATCAGAATAAAATATAGAATATATAAATAATTTAGTAAATACGTGTGACTTCAAAAAGCTTTCTACAAAACAAGATTTAGAAAAAATCCTAAAAGACAATCTAATAGATATTGAGTTGAAGGCCAGCCAAGAAAATAGACAAATTAAAAAAGAGCTAATAGAAAGATTATTAAAACTAGAAGAATCAGTTAAAGAACTAAAAATAGCAATTCTTTCATGAGCAGAATAGTAAGTGCTCAAGAACAAGTTACAAAGTTGATAGAAAAATCTATTCCTTTACCAGCAGATTACAAAGAATATATACCTAGTCAAAAAGCAGACCAAGTAATAATACAACAAAATATATTGATAGCAACTTTAATACTAGATCTACATAGAAAAATAGATACGATAGCAACTAGAGTAGAAAGATTAAGCGAACATATTCTTCAATTAGCACAAGAAAGAGATCATATAGCTCAAGAAAAAGATAAAGAAAAACAAGCGAATCAACAAATAGATAATTTAATAGATCAGCTAAATAAAATAGAATTAACTCAGCAAAAAGAAAAAGCTAAAATAGTAAGAAAACCCCAGAAATTGACCTTTTTGCAATTAGACAGGGAAGAGAAGACGAAGGGCAAAGAATAAGCTGCTCAGAAAATAGAATAGGAAATAATTTTATTTCTAGAATTCTAATCAGGAAGACACCTGAAGAAGAAAACAGACAACTTAGTGAAGTTATAAACGTAGATAAAGACATAAGTATTTTCCAACAAAATCAATTAAATTTGTTAAACCCTAAGACTCTATACAATGCTGGACGTTTCTCGTCTACAGCTCAACTATACAGACATTATAGAGAAGAACAATTATCAGTATTAGGTAATGCAGCAAGAAATATTAGTTTAATAAATGAAGAATCTTTTAAGCATATAAAAAAGACTACCAGAACACTCATGCACATGGGATTAATAGTTATAGGAATTAAAGGTTTAACTAGAAAAAACTTAGGATGCAAAGTTTTACTAATGATAGACGATGATAGATGGACAGACATAAAGAAAGCCATCATAGGCATGACAGAAATAGATATGACCGATAATGGAGGAATCTTTTATCTAAGTCTAGACTTTTTAATGAACCTATCAGAATTCGGCAGACATATTAAAATAGGAATACAAACCAAAGGCTATGAAGAAATGAGTAGCGGTAATAATCTATTACTATGCTTAGGATTTCTAGGAAAAATGACTAATGATAGCAATACCAAGTTTAAAATAAGAATAAATGATGTAGTAGAATTAATGAATAATAAGGGAATAAACTTAATAAAACCTACTAAAATTCAACCGGAAGAATATGCCGGATTAGAATGGAAGTTAGACAACTTTGATAAAAAGAATAAGGTATTACAACCTACTTCACATTTAGAATATACAAATTCCAAAGGAGAAACTTCTATAAGATTTACAGACTATAATTACACTCCACAAAAGATTTGTGAAGAAGAAAGTACAATAGAAGAAACATAAATAAATACATTTATGAACATAGAAATAATCCAAGAAGGGTATGAAGTAGACATCGCCATAGAAAAGGCCAGAGACCTGAAAAGAGAAAAACTCTGGATGTTATTTAGATGCAAGGGTTGTAAAAAAGACAATATGGAATTAGAAGAAACAATAGAACATTTTAAAACATGTGAGATAAGAACAGATAATGCGGGATATAAAGAAGAAAAACTCTCCAAAGAAAAAATAGCTATGTATGTTTGAAGAAATTTGGAAAGATTTCGCATTAAATAATGAAGACGAATTTGAGACCAACTCTGAAATTAGCCAGAAAGAACTAATGGAAGCTAGCACATCCAGCTCCAGTCCTTTCCAGAGAACTACAGGAGAGCGTATTACAGTAGACACTAGTACAGGAAATATACCTAGAAGAAGAGTTTTTAGAACTGCAGGAGAACCAGTAGAGAATGTTAAACCATCGGGAAGAAGAATGCCGTTGGAAGAACCTATAACTCTCTAAGAAGGAGGGAATAGAGGAAAGATTTTAAATATAGCTGTCCACGATCCACAAAGATGGAATTCCGTAATAGATTTATGGAAGGGAATAGTGGTAGCAGACTATATACAAAACTACGTAGAAACAGACCCTGAGACAATGTATAAGTACTTAGAAACTTTCTTAGGAGAATCTACAAAAGCTTTATGGGAAGCCTATAAAACAGATTTCCCAGAAGAATTCCACCAATTGGCATCTATGGGATCAAACTCATACAACTTCACCAATAAGATACATACATTAATTACAGGTGAAGATCCAAATAGTGGACTAGTAGTATTACAAAGAAATGCACTGATAAAATTAGAACAATTAAGTATAGGTAATTGGGTATATATAAAGAAATTTTTAAATGACTTCTTTTATTATTGTACGATCAGCGGTAATTCGTTTGATCAAGACTTAGGGAAAAAGCTCTTCAACAAATTACCAGGAGCTTTAGGTAGAGAAATTGAAGAACGCTGGAACAAGCGTGATGGGATATTACAAAACCCAAACGCTAGATGGTCCATAGGACATAGAATACAGCATGTGATGGAAATATTACAAGAAAAATGTACGCATTTACAGATACAGAAGCAACTAAAACAAAACGAGTTGAACTTCTGTAAAAGTGTAATATACACCACACAGAGTTATGATAAAGACCCCCCGAAAAGAAGAAGATATAAAAGAAAAAATAAGAAGTATGGATATCAGAACTATGATAAGTATAAGAAGAAAAAAATACTACCTTAGAAAATCATCAGCCATAAAACTATATTTAGATAAGAACAAACATATAAGAAAATATAGAAATGATAGAACATATAAAAATAGATTAGAATGTTTTACTTGCGGTAGCATAGAACACCTAGCTAATACATGTCCGAAGAGAATAAACAATAATACTAGGAATTCTCAACTAATAGAAGATTTTCAGGAAACATTAATAAATGTAGATGAATACATGTCAGATACAGAAAGTATATACTCCATAGTAAGTATAGACATAGGAGATAATAATAAATTAGACTCTTCAGATTCTGAAGCAGATGAATTTATTAATGAAATAGGGATAGAACAATTAGATATAAATGAAGATTTAAATAATCTAGTAAACACAGTAATAGAATGCGACCACTTATTCGAAAGGAATAAAGGTCTAGATAGCACTGCATGCTGCATTTGCAAATGGTTCCCTAGCAGGAGTAAAAGAGCCAAGTGCAAAAAATGCTACATGGAAGGTTGTATAAACTGTCTCCAGAAAGAATTAGGAATTATAATAGGTTTTAAAGAACCATTAAAACAAATTCAAGAAGATGCAACCATAGCTATAAGACTAATAACATTAGAAACCAGAATAAATGTTTTAGAGATGAGATTAGCTCAGCTAGAAAAAGGAAAACAGAAGGATAAAGAAGACGATCACATTCCAGAAGAAGATCAAATAGAAAGAGAATTAGATACAGAAGTAGCCTCAGAACTAATGAATTCAGAAGAAAAAACTCTAATATGTAATGAAGATAAGAAATTTAGTTCACTAAGATTACTAACAAAGATTAAAATTAAAGATTACGAGATTACTACGCTAGCACTAGTAGATACAGGTTGTACTAGAAGTATTTTAAATAAGAAAATAGTTCCTAGCCATCTAGTAAAAACACTAGATAAGCCATCTTCAGCAATGCAGATGGATAGAACCCATAACTTTTATAAACATTACCTGCAAGAAGCCACAGTTAGTTTTATAAATACCTGTGCAAAATTCTACAACCCTAGTTATAGCATGAATAAGATATTAGCAAGAGAACTAAATATAAATACAGATTTTATAATAGGTCTAGATTTCTTGTTAGATAATAATGGAAGTTGTACCATTACTAGAGATGGGATAATATTCCAGAAAAACGACACTTATACTCCAGTTCAGACCCAAAAGACTGAGACAAAAATAATACAAATTTCCCCTATAAATTTAAAAAATAAAGAAGATAGTTGTTGTAAAGATTGTAGTAATGGAGAAAAATATTGTTGTCAGACTAACAACAAAAACTTAGTATTAGAAGAAATCTTAGAAGAAGAAGATGAGTTATTAGACAAAAAATACACGTTAATAGATTTAGAAACAAAATTCTATAATTTTAA
Organism: Anisodus acutangulus; assembly: GCA_029783415.1. Taxonomy (NCBI): domain Eukaryota; kingdom Viridiplantae; phylum Streptophyta; class Magnoliopsida; order Solanales; family Solanaceae; genus Anisodus; species Anisodus acutangulus. The sequence continues at coordinate 29,013,151 of CM056497.1, forward strand.
GAATGGGATAGAAAAGGTAGGGATAATAAAAGACAAGACCGATTTAGACAACATAGTAAAATTTTTAGATGAGTTAGAAATCATAGGAGAGAAACCTCTTAAACACTGGAATAATAATAAAATACTACGTGAGTTAGAAATTATAAATCCTGAGTATATTATAAGAACAACTTCTATAGAAGCAACGAACAAAGACATAGAAGATTTCAAGCTACAGATTAATGAATTAATGGGCTTAGAAATCATAAGACGATCAACGTCAAAACACAGGTCAGCAGCTTTTATAGTTAGAAATCATTCGGAAATAGTTAGAGGAAAAGCCCGAATGGTAATAAACTACAAGAGACTAAACGACAACACCAGAAGTAATGGTTATAAGCTGCCAGACAAGTCAGAATTAATTAATAGAATACAGGGAAAAACTATTTTTAGTAAGTTCGATTGTAAATCGGGTTATTGGCAGGTAAAGATGCATCCCGCCAGTATCGAATGGACTGCATTCACTTGTTCAGAAGGACATTTTGAATGGTTAGTTATGCCATTTGGCCTGAAGACTGCTCCACCTATTTTCCAGAAGAAAATGGATGAAATTTTTGGAGATTACAAAAGATTCGTAATAGTATATGTAGACGACATCTTAGTTTTTAGCAGTAACATGGTAGAACACTTAGGACATTTACAAACACTTTTTAGACTCTTTGTAAGTAATGGGATAATAATTAGTAAAAAGAAAATGGAGTTGTCTAAAAAATACATAAACTTCTTAGGAGTAACTATAGGAGAAGGTAAAATTAAATTACAACCTCATATAGCTAAGAAGGCGTTAGATATGCCAGACAAATTAGATAACACTAAAGATTTGCAAAAAAATTTAGGAATTCTAAACTACGCTAGAACATTCATTAAAGACCTAGGAAAGATAGCGGGACCATTATATTCAAAGACAGGTTCCACAGGACAAAAGCATTTTAATGCAGAGGATATTAAGATAGTAAAATTACTAAAACAACAGATCCAAAACATCCCAGATTTAAGTATGCCTTTAGAGACAGACTACTTGATTATAGAGACAGATGGTAGTTTTGAAGGCTGGGGTGCAGTATTAAAAGCTAAGACAAATAAATATTGTAGCAAAACTTCAGAAAGAATTTGCGCTTACCAGAGCGGAAAGTATAAAGAAAAGGGTAATATGAGTAGTATAGACGTAGAGATTCTAGCAGTAATTTACGGCCTAAACGCATTTAGACTATATATTTTAAATAAACCTGAAACATTAATCAGGACAGATTGCGAGGCAATAGTTAAATTTAATCAAAAGATTAACGATAAGAGTAGCAGTAGGCGTAGATGGTTAAATTTTTTAGATACAATATCGATCTACAACCTAGTATTTGAGCATATTAAAGGAAAATATAATAATATAGCAGACCAGCTGAGTAGATTAAAAATAACTTCTAACTAACGAAGTTTGTTTTGATGAAATCACAGCATGAGCTCTTCCAAGCAGACTCAAAAAGACAAGGGGAAAGGCCCAGCCAAACCCCAAGATGACTATAGACAAAAAGTATTGGGTAACCTGAATTTCAGGCCCATGACTGCTTTAGAGACTCCAACACTAGAAAGACTTTATTTTGGTAAGAATAATTTAGTATCTTTTCCACAGTCTAACTTAACGTTTAAAGTTTTGCCAGATTATGTTCTAGACAGACAGCAAAGATGCCTAATAGACAACTTGTGGATAGCCCACAACCGTAAAGACGCTAGTCACTTTGTGGCTACATTAAATAGTACTTGTTTTTATTTCAATGAAAAGAACCTGGACAAAAAAATCAAATTTTACGTTGTTGTCCATGGAAAAACAAATGGTATTTTTCAGACTTGGCTTGAAGTAGTAGATTCTATAAAAGATTTTAAGACTCCTTTATTCAAAGGCTTCAATGTTTTTACCGAAGCTCTAGACTACGCTCGAGGAACCCTTGGGCCCAACTACTACCTATCACCAGCACTGAGATATAACCAAACCCAGACTCCTCAATATAAGATACAAAAGGACACAGACAAAATAATTTTCTGCGATCATTATAGTACAATGATCGAAGCTTTCAAAAGACTTAACCAGACAAAAGAAGAACTCCAAATACAAAACATACATCTCCTAGAACAAGTCTCTAAATTAGAACTTCAACTCAGACAGACTCAGAGTTCTCCATCTCCTTCAAAAATGGATAAGATAGGTGAGCGTTCCCTTATGAATGCTAAGAAACCTATTGTACCAGGTATAGGTACAACTAGTCCGGTGCAAACGGTTGCCGGTAAAGACTCATCAAATCCGTTAATGGCTGTCACTTTGCCAAAAAGTGAAAACGAGAAAGAAAAATCCTCAAAGAATAGACGCGGGCTCCCTCGAACTTTGACAAGATCTACATCACAAACAAGGAGCAGACCAGTACATAGACAGAATAAAAAAATAGAGCAAGTAATAAAAGAAACTCTAGAAAAAATATATTTAGAGAAAAAACAGACACCTTGAGCAAGGATAAACATATAAATCCAGAAACATCCCAGACTCAAGAACAAGACCCAGAACATAATTCAGACGAAGATAGCATAGATCATGTATCAAATACTGTTTCAGACAATGAGTTTTTAGAATCCAATTATGCTCAGGATCCAAATGAAAACGATGATTCAGGCATGAGTTTTGATTCGGTGGCTCTACACAATTTAGATACATGAATCAATCCAGACAAGACAAAAAAATAAAGAACGGTGCAGAAGGCTAGATAAAAAGGAGAAAGCGACTGGCCAAAAGCAGCCGAAAGTAGCAGACAAGATAAAGAGCAAGGACAACATCTTAAAAAGAAATAAAGACTTAAAGATGCCAGCAACAGAAGACGACAAATGAAAAGAAAGATTTTTTCAAAAGCTAAAGCGACGATGGGGCCCACAGCGCACCCGACCTAAACTTTGAAAGATTCTTTTACATTTTGAAGTCCGAAATTGAAGTCCGCAAGACTCTATAAATATCTAGACTAAAGACACAAAGAAAAAAAACACAGAAAAAAAGAGAGAAAAAAAAGAGAGAGTGAAAACATCAGACACACAAACAAGATCAAACTCCACTCTCAAATGAAAGAAACCTTCTCTCTCCCCCTCATTGTATAAATTTCCTTTATGTAAGATAGTTTATTTTGGAGCAAGATTTACTAGTGTGCAGTAGTTTCCGGGACTCCCGAAAGGGAAACCTCCCCGTACTTCAAATTATGTAAGTTTCTTACTTTCAGTAGTTATCTCCACCATGTATATTATGTTTTTATGAAATCTTGCAGAAATGCAAGAACCAGTATGTTAATATGAAGTTATTATTTTCTTCATGAATCTTTAATTACTGTTTTAAATCATGTCATGAATCTAGAAATTACTGTTGTAATCTTAACTGCAATATGATTGGATATGGTTATCTTCTGAACTTAGTATATGGTTATCTTTGGACTCCGTCGTGACCTCAATGGATTAACTTGTAAATTCCTATGTCAACTGTGGTTGATTATTGGCCTGTTGATGTCCGCTGAAGGACGGTTGTGGCCTGAAAATTGGGTGTAGCTAAAGACGACTGTCATGATAGGGGTAAAGTCTAAAAGAAGAGATGAACTGTTCAGAGGAAGAAGTAAAAGAGCATAGCGTAGTCAGGAACATAACAGTAACCAAAGACGAATGATAGAGATGATGAATAGTAAATAGGGACTAGTGACTGGACAGAGTCCAGGATAAAAAAAAATTATTACATGAGATAGCTATTTGATTGAAAAAGACTAACATAAGGAGACTGACAACGGGAAGGGAGTACCGAGTAGGACTACACAACCATATTATTGGACTTATATGACAAATTATAACTTAGAATCATACCTAGAAATAAAAAAGAGTTTAAGAACCCTTTATCCAGAATATATACAACTAAGTAAGACAAAATATAATTCGTCAAGACTTTTAGAAGTTATAAATATAATATCCGCCTTAGAATATAAGTTAGTAAAATATTTAAAAAATAGAAAACTAGCAAAAGACTCTAGACGTTTTAAGCCATATTAATGCAATATTTAGACTTCGTTGACAGACTTAAATTCTACTCTTGGAATATTAAGAGAGAAGTAATAAGAAAAAATAAACACGTAGTAGCTAGAAGAGAACTAATAGGTTTACAAAAAGAACTAAAAAATAGAACTCTAAGTCAAGAAGGATTGTTAGAATACTTTAGAACTAACATAAAATCCCATTTAATAGAATTAGAATATAATCGTTTCTCCGCTACTATAGAAGAAAGCATTTACTTTGCAGCTATAGATAAAAATACTTTCTTAGATATACATTGGCATATACGAGGAATACAGAGCGACGTAAATTACGCAGAAGACTGGATTGAATATCAGTACAAACGAAAACACAAAGTACTAGAATATTTCCCGTTAGGTTAAAATAGCTACACCCAATTTTCAACAAAATCAACTCGTTTTGTTTTAGTTGCTTCTGTATCTGCAAATGCGTACATTTTTCTTGTAATATTTCCATCACATGTTGTATTCTATGTCCTATGGACCATCCAGCGTTTGGGTTTTGTAATATCCCATCACGCTTGTTCCAGCGTTCTTCAATTTCTCTACCTAAAGCTCCTGGTAATTTGTTGAAGAGCTTTTTCCCTAAGTCTTGATCAAACGAATTACCGCTGATCGTACAATAATAAAAGAAGTCATTTAAAAATTTCTTTATATATACCCAATTACCTATACTTAATTGTTCTAATTTTATCAGTGCATTTCTTTGTAATACTACTAGTCCACTATTTGGATCTTCACCTGTAATTAATGTATGTATCTTATTGGTGAAGTTGTATGAGTTTGATCCCATAGATGCCAATTGGTGGAATTCTTCTGGGAAATCTGTTTTATAGGCTTCCCATAAAGCTTTTGTAGATTCTCCTAAGAAAGTTTCTAAGTACTTATACATTGTCTCAGGGTCTGTTTCTACGTAGTTTTGTATATAGTCTGCTACCACTATTCCCTTCCATAAATCTATTACGGAATTCCATCTTTGTGGATCGTGGGCAGCTATATTTAAAATCTTTCCTCTATTCCCTCCTTCTTGGAGAGTTATAGGTTCTTCCAACGGCATTCTTCTTCCCGATGGTTTAACATTCTCTACTGGTTCTCCTGCAGTTCTAAAAACTCTTCTTCTAGGTATATTTCCTGTACTAGTGTCTACTGTAATACGCTCTCCTGTAGTTCTCTGGAAAGGACTGGAGCTAGATGTGCTAGCTTCCATTAGTTCTTTCTGGCTAATTTCGGAGTTGGTCTCAAATTCGTCTTCATTATTTAATGCGAAATCTTTCCAAATTTCTTCAAACATAGCTGTTTTTTCTTTGGAGAGTTTTTCTTCTTTATATATATATATATATATATATATATATATATATATATATATATTGATCTAATCTACATTTAGCTCGATATAAAATAAGATAAAAATGGTAGCTGATTATTAATTATATATTTATATTATTAGTCGTTTTGTTAATATCACGGAAGCATAATATAGGGAGAGAAAGTAGTTGTAAATTAGTGAAACTTTAAATGGTCATAACTCTACACTCGGATGTCCGTTTTACCCCATTTGTTTTTTGATTTTGCATATTTTTTCGAGACAGGTCCGGTCAAACAGCCACAAGGCGGTTTGGCACAGCCAAGTTTTAGAAAAATGTCCGTTTTCCCAATCAATTTGTGTTTTTCCCCAAGTCGATTTCTAATTTTCTTTTTCTTTAGTCAAGATCTCACGATATACAATACATTTCAACGTCGAAATTTCGTGGTAATGTAGGGGTGAATGCCAATTTCAGTTTTAAAAATTCAATTTTTCTAAAAAAAAAAAAAATCCTCGACCCGGCATGGCTCGACCCGACTCGACCCTGGCCCGCCAAAAATATTCGACGGGTCAGGGCCGACCCGTAGGGTCCCCGAAGGGTCAGGGCCAGGGTCGGAAGTTTTAAAAAAATATAGGGTCAGGGTCGGACAAGCAGGAAAAAAAAAAGTCACCCGACCCGACCTTTGAACAGGTCTAATTTGAATAGATATCATTGAAATATAGGCTAGGGTTACATGTCGGTTGAGAGAAAACAAGAGAGACAAAATGTGGAAATTTCCATATCTTTTTCATTAATTCAAAACTGTCTTTACAAAGGAAATGGGCTGGCTATATATAACTGGTCTAAACCGACTAATACAACTAATAAAAAATGAGTACAAATAAATATTTGTTAAGCTAAGCTGGGCCCAAACTAATGCTAACTAAAAATTAACCAAATACTAACTAATGACACTAAGTAACTCCAACATCGTGTGCATCGTTTGGAGGATCCTATCATAAAAAAGTGGTTCAAGTCCGAAACATATGGCCCAAGATAATAGCTCAGAGTGTATTTTGATAGTTGGGATTAGAAATAGAAAATGAACAATTAGCACAAATGACCCTATTTTGGGGTGGTCTTTAATTTTTTCCCATCAAATTGCAGGTCATTAATTTTTTCCCTTCGACACTTTAAGTAACAAAAAAGTAACTGAAAATACCCCTAACATTGAAAAAAAACAAAAAAATCGGATCTATAACCTAATTTTGCAAGGCAAAATTTAGATAGAAACAATGTTTATTTGTGAAAAGGTACATAGAAACTATGTCTTGTCCAGTAATTTCTATGAAAACTTGTCTTGCGAATTAGCACTACATAACTATGCCGGACAAGGAATAGTTTCTACGTACCTTTTTACGAATAGGCATAGCTTCTATTAAAATCTTGTCTTGTGAAATTATTATTGTTTACTTTACTGGGGATCGAATCCAGTATCTCTAATTTTGTAGACCAACGATTAAGGATATATTGACCCCTAAATTTTCATTAAATGAAAAGTGGGTGCAAAAATTAAAGACAAGTGATTGAGGATCCAAAATGAAAGACCAACCCTTTTGAAGGGAAAACCGTGTAATTTTTTGTTAGAAAATTACATCTAATAATTTTGAAAATGGATAGTCTTGAACTTTTGATCTCCATTTGCCTCATAGGCAACCTTTCAAGGCTAAAATTCAAAACTTGTTAAATTTGAAAGTTCGCCCATGAGGTAAGCGGGATTAAAAGTTCAAGATCACCCACCTCTTAAGCCATTGCGGTAGGTTACCCGATTAGAAATTACTACTTTTTTTTATAGAAAGGTACATTCTTATCAAAGTTGTAGAAATTGACCTATTTTGGCCCAAAAAGATTTTTTCACCACTAAGCCTTGACTAGAAACCAGACGTGATCAATGTTCAATAACGATATTTGATAATAACCTATGACCAGTTACAATTTAAATAAAAAATGACCTTATAAAGATCTTGTATGTTTTATAATTAGCCGACTTCCTATACTATTTTTGCCAATCTCTAAGGAAAAAAGACCATATATAACTTTAAAAACATCTTAATTGGACATAAAAATTATTGGAAATTTACTAATATGTGGAATTAAGTTTATCTCATTATTTATGACTCGAACAATTGGGCCCCGCAAGTCGGAAACGTCGTTTCCACACACGTGCAATCTTTGTGCCAAGAATCATAAATTTCGTTAATGAAAGAGATATTGGTACGTAAGTGAAATGTTTGAGACATAGAATGATGGGAGGTTATTAGATTAATAACAAGTGTTCCACGTTGGTAAACGAAGGAAGGATTGTGCGATGTGTAAGATGGAACGGGTCGGAAAGGGCCGCGGAGCCCGGACTGGCCGCGGCGCCTCCCGGACTGGGCCGCGGCGTCGGAGTGGCAGTGAGTTCTGTGTTGAATTAGCGCCACGGCGCTAATGTGGCAGAGATGCGGCGCTTCATTGGCAGTGACTGCTCGACGGAATCCCAAAAGGCTTGGTTGTTGAGGGGGCTTCAATGGCTTTGAAACCACCCAATAATGGCCATTACTTAGACTATTATGTTGTTGCATTACTTGGGGGTTAAATTTCATCCATTACATGGCAATTGATTTCCATTGTAGGGCACTTGAAGAGGCTATCTTGCACACCTATAAATTGAAGCCTTGGCTCAATTCTATAGATGAAGATATGTGAATATATGAACGAAAAAACAAGTTCACAACACCACAAAGAGATCAGATTTTTCTGATAGCAATCCTTCTCTTAGAAATCTTCATTATTCGTGTTCTTCGCTGAGATCATTTGTGTAGGCTTTACACACTTGATAGTTTGTTGTTTCATCTTGTGAGACTATTGTCCACACTTCCGTAAAGCCTATATACGGGGGAAATCTTGTCTTAAAGACAGAGAGTCATCTCTCGACTCAGCCGATGGTGTTATGTTTATTTAATTGGTTGCTAAGTGTTTCAGGTGTAAACTTAACAGACGAAGGACTCTAATCGTTCGTATTCTCAGTGGATCTACAAGCCACAAGTGTAGCAGTTCATGTTCTTGTATTTCTGAATACAAGTTCTATATTTGAAGTTTCATTTAAGATCAAGAAATTGACAACTTGTTGTTGTCCTCATTGTTGTTTATCCTTTCGATCACTGTAATAGTTATTTACTATTTCTGTTGTTCCTTTACATATATTCCAATAATTTTAAGATAAGATTTGTATTAGTGGTTCAAAAGATGTTGGTCGACAAGTGTGTGACCAAATCTGGATGTGGTTTTCTTCTTGACAATCGTGCTTTCAAATTTAGGCCTAGTTATGGTTCTATCTTTGACAACAGTTACAAATCTGTTTCCATCAAATGAGGGATCTCTGAATCTGATGTTGAGCTTCAAGATACTGCTGACAGTCATGCTAGTACGAGTAAAGATCAAGGACGAGTTGGTGTCACCGCTCCCGAGGGTGGTGGAAACAAGCGTCCACGAGAGGCTGAGGATATCAACTGGGACAAAAAGAGAAGGTTGAAGATGATGTTCTATCATGTAGCAAAAGGCCTATATTTGTCCCAGACAAAGGATCCAAATTATGGTAAGGAGGATGTGGACACTCAGTCCGACTGAAGTGGGCCAGAATCCAAAAGGTCTAAGTTAATAATCATTCCTTATCTATAATGTGTTTAGTTAATATCTGAATAAAAGTGTGTAAAGCAAGGCTAGGAATATGAAAGTGTTTTTTATTAAAAACATATATTCCATACACTCTAAAATCAGTTATTAAATCTCCTTCCTTCCCGATTAAAGATTGGACTATTGTAAACAAAACTTAAAAGATCCGTTCTTTTGGGTGTAATTATTAAAAGTGTGTAAAGTATGTTCGCACATACGAAGGATAGAGATCCACTGACTGTGCGAAAACTGTTACCACTCTTACGCAAGCGCCAGGAATTGTCTGGGCACCAATCTAAAAGTAAGAAGACTAAAAGATGTTGAACCTGTCACATTATTTGACAGAAGATCCTTCACTGATAGGATGATATTGGATACTCAATCGTACAAAGCCTGCGAGCGATTGGAGTGGGCCATAATTCATTTGATAGGATGATATTGGACACTCAGTCGTACAAAGCCCACGGGCGACTGGAGTGGGCCAGAATTCATTTGATAGAATGATATTGGACACTCAGTCATACAAAGTCTACGGACGACTGGAGTGGGGCCAGAATTCATTTAACAGAAAAGTAATGGACACCTAGTGAGGTGGGCCAGAGTTTCCAGGTCTTAAATGACCTGAAGGCCAAAAGAAAGGCAGAAAAGAAATTGGACACTCAGTCTGCGTAAGCAACTGGTGTGGGCCATAGTATCCAGATCACATATGATCCGGTTACGCCCTAACTATGGGTAAGAGGTTGTTCATGTGAAGCAACGCCACCTCTAAAGTAAAATGGGTTTGGAGAGGTTGTCCTCAATAGGACTTCAGGGAATGGGATCACTCTAAAATGAGGTGATACATGTTCCAAACTTGGTTTAATGGACATTGGTCAAGAGGGTTTGAGACTAGTCCAACAGGTCTGTAATAACTAAGAATAGTACAGTATGTCTGTAGCCAAATGAATGATACATTTGTAATCCGTGCATCTATGCCATCATAGATTAAGACACGTCAAATAAAAAGTCATTCAAAAGCCAACGAAGTTGAGATTGTTTCCTTCTGTCACCATAAACCCTCAAAATGAATGTGAGGTAGGCGAAGAGGCAAAATCACCTTTCCATTCCGTGAAAGGAATAGTGAAAGAAACACCGCTCCTCTAGAACTTAGTCATACCTACATGGGTGATTTGAAGTTTATACAAAATAGAGGGGGAAGACAAATACTTTGTGACCTTCATTATAATAGTACAACATATTATATCCTTTGTTTATTAAAAAGAAAAGATGAAGTTGTTGAAGCGGATAAGCGCTACAAAGCATAAGTTGAAAATCAACTAAGCCTACGGATTGAGGAATTCGTAGTGATAGAGGGGGAGAATGTGAAGCATCATTCATCAAACGACTGCTCATTACTCACCTCAGTCTAACAATGTTAGCCAAGCGCAAAGTCGTACGCCCAAATTATGTGGGGCAAGGAGATCCTTATCGCTAATGTGATTCTCAACAGAAATACGCATAAGGATAACCCTCCGTGTGAAACATGGAAATGATCTCACATACAATTATTATGATGTGGGGTGGCTTGGTATAAGTTGGAATACCGAAATAGGTCAGGTTGGACCTAAGACTGTAGATTGCATATCTACTGGATCTGCAAATAACAGTAGTGTTTATCGCCTTTTGGTGTCAAAAAATACTGAATTCTTTAAAGATAACTTTCCTTGAGAAGGGAAAAAGAAGTAATTGCTCGAGGTTAACAAGAACCCACAAGGGCCTGACTGTTTGGAACTAGACATTCCGTATCTACAGGACTCGGAAGTTGCTGACTATCGGAACTTAATATTCCACATCTACAGAACTCAAGGATTCTAGATGTTGAACCGAGACGGAGCAAAGAGGGGACAAAGAATTGTTCTAGGCCTTCTAACTTGTATGGTTGAGAATGAACCATGGACAATTAATAGAGAATTTTCATCTCCAGAAGCGTTTCTTTGGAAAGAAGCTACAGAAAGAGAAATAGATTCCATCATATAGAACCATACTTATGTAATGGTTGACCTTCCTCCGGGAAAATAATCTTTGGATTGTGAAAGTGGATACTCAAAAGTGAGTACCAAGTAGATGGATCTACTGACGAGTATAAGGCCTAGACTACTTGTACATGTGCTCCCATGTGAATAGCTTAACATTCAGGGCCATTGCAGTCTTACGTGGCATGGATGTTGAAACAGCCTTCCTAACCGGAGAATTGCAAGGGGAGGATCAGAGTTGGTTTGTTGGACTATTGGGCTTCTTCCTGAACTATCATCTTGGTCCCTGAAATATTTACATTTTGGTCCTGAAAGTTTCAGTTAAAACAGAAATAATGAATCTGACAACAGAAATATTGAATCTGAAGTTAGAAAGCCAACAGTTGGAAAAACCAACAGTCTGAAAGTGGAAGTGATATTGAAATAAAAGTCTCGATATGAAAGATATGGGTATCACAGATGACATCTTAGGAATTGGATTTCTAAGACATCTAACGGACTGGTCTAAACTCCAAACTCAGTTGTGAGATAGTTGATAGTCTCGTTGAAGCCACCAATGGATATGAATCATAGAACTGATTGGAATCATGGTGCACCCATATACAAGGAGCGATATGCGCAGTCACATGTAGTTCAATGTATTGTACACACTACAATCGACCTAGTATCGGTCTACAAAACAGATCAGTTGAACTAAGGTTCACTCGTGATTCTGGAAATGATCGATAGAAGGCGTTAAGTCGGATATAACGATATCTGAAATATGCGTTTATTATTATGGTATTCTGGATGTCCAGTGGTTCTGAGAGAACACAGTGATGCAAACTGGACATCAGATATGAAGAACACCAAAGCTACAAGTAAATGTGTATGGTGGGTCTTGGAAAATCTAAGCAAACTTGCATCAGCCGATTCATGATGGAATCAGAGTTTATCGCTTTAAACAAAGCATAAAAGAAGTTGAGTAACTTCACGACTCCTTAGAGGATGTCCCTTATTGGGAGGAACCCGTGCCTTCAGCAGTTATACATTGTGGCTAGCCGGTCGACTTCAGGAAGGGCATGGATGATGGCGTTTGGACATATCTGTCGGATCTGTCAGAGACATGAGACCGTATGACAGTTGATCATCACGGGTGTCACTTTACTAATCAAAGGATTTAGCGGACCCTTTAACTAAGGGACTACCCGAAGATCAAGAGTTCTGCCTATCTAGGGGAATGGTCTTAAAACCCAATCAATAAAAAACGTTTGCGGTGGTAACCCAACCATACTGATTGGAGATCCCAAGAATTTGGTTCAATGGGAAAACTAAGCTGGAAAAGGTTCAGTTGAGCGCTTCGGTGGAAGCAAGAGCACTTTGGATTATGACTTCTGTTAAGAAACATGAATCCAAGGCCGTTCCCGCGATAGACATTAAAGTGCTGCCTGCATGGTGGGTAAAGGTTAAGTTTTCAAACCTTTAACGATCCTCAAACGGTTGAGGTTAAGGTTGGGAAAACTTTTAATGATTCCTAACACTTATGAAGTGGGGTATAGCAGGATACCTTGTAGGAGATCACCTATTTAAGTGCGAGGACATTCCGCCTCAAAAGAACGCACTTAAGAATCCAAGTGTGTCCACGGCCACAACGGACAAAACAAAAGGAGAAACGAATAAATGGGAGGTATTGTGTTGGTACCGTTGTCTTGGCTTATATTAAACATTGACGGTTCAAGACATCATGTTCACCGCGCAGTAAGTAAGTCCGATGGTATTCAACTAGGGAAGGTTCAAAGCGTAAGCTACCTCTCCTGACGCAATATCTTTCCACTGAAAGATTGTTGAAAGTAGGCACATTGTGTGTGCGCCAAAATCTCTTTCAAGAGGAAATTTTTGGAAATTTACTAATATGTTGAATTAAGTTTATCCCATTATTTATGACTCGAACAATTGGGGCCTCGCACGTCGGAAATGTCGTTTCCACACACGTGCAATCTTAGTGCCAAGTATCGTAAATTTTGTTAATGAAAGAGATATTGGTACATAAGTGAAATGTTTGAGACATATAATGATGGAATGTTATTAGATTAATAACAAGTGTTCCGCGTTGGTAAATGACAGAAGGATTGTGTGAGGTGTAAAATAGAATGGGTCGGAAAGGGCCGCGACGCCTCTCGGACTGGGCCGCGGCGCCCCCCTTGCAGCGCCACAGCGCCGAAGTGGCAGTGAGTTCTGTGTTGAATTAGCGCCGCAACGCTAATGTGGCAGAGTCGCGGCACTTCATTGGCAGTGACTGCTTGACGGAATCTCAAAAGGCTTGGCTGTTGAGGGGGCTTCAATGGCTTTGAAACCACCTAATAATGACCATTACTTGGACCATTATGTTGCTGCATTACTTGGGGGTTAAATTTCTTCAATTACATGGCAATTGATTACCATTGTGGGACACTTGATTGCCATTGTGGGGCACTTGAAGAGGCCATCTTGCACACCTATAAATTGAAGCCTTGACTCAATTCTATAGATGAAGATATATGAATAAATGAATAGAAAAACAAGTTCACAACACCACAAAGGGATCAGATTTTCCTGATAGCAATCCTTCTCTTAGCAATCTTCATTATTCGTGTTCTTCGCTGAGATCATTTGTGTAGGCTTTGCACACTTGATAGTTTGTTGTTTCGTCTTGGGAGACTATTGTCCACACTTCCGTAAAGCCTATATACGGAGGCAATCTTGTTTTAAAGACAGAGAGTCATCTATCGACTCAGCCGGTGGTATTGTGTTTATTTAATTGGTTGCTAAGTGTTTTAGGTGTAAACTTAACAGACGAAAGACTCTAATCGTTCGTATTCTCAGCGGATCTACAAGTCACAAGTGTAGCAGTTCATGTTCTTGTAGTTTCGAATACAAGTTCTATATTTGAAGTTTCATTCAAGATCAAGAAATTGACAACTCGTTGTTGTCCTCATTGTTGTTTATCCTTTCGATCACTGTAATAGTTATTTACTATTCCCGTTGTTGCTTTACATATATTCCAACAAAAACAATCACTCTATTTATCAAATATCTTTGTGAAAGTATAATATTTGTCGTTCTTACTAAACAAAATTATCATTTTATTTAATCATGACAGAATTAAATAGTTTTTTTCTATTTTACTTTTGTATTAATTACAATATTTAAGAGGGAGTATATCGTTCATGGAGTTGGCATGGATAACAAAGTACTGCTGTATATATTTATTGAGGAGAGATAAGATGATAAAATATGTTAAAGAAGTAAAGTAGTAAAAATGCTATTCTTATAAATATTTTCTTAATGGACATGTAAATAAAAATGTGACAAGTATTTTGATACAAATGGAGTATTTGGGGTCATTTATAAACTGTGTCTAGTTTCTAGCTAGGCTAATGAAAATAGTTTCACTAATAACTAAGACTGGCCAGTGGGCCGGGACGGCCCGACCCCGACCCGACCCGACCCCGAGTAAAAAAAAATGGTAGCGGGACTCAAACTCGGGACGGGACAATGTCTCGTCCCGCTAGACTCAAGCCCGCCCGCCCCGAGCCCGTCCCGAGCCCGCCCCCGATCCCGCCCGAGAGCCCCCCTTTGAAAATATAGTTGTTGCACCAATGGCCATTTTAGATTTTGGCCGTTGGGCAACGGTCATTTTTGGCCTCCCCCCTACCCCTTAATATTTATTTTTAACCCATAAGTTATTATATTTACACTTTAACCCAATTTTCCAACTATAAATAACTCATTTTCTCTTCATCTTTCTCACAAATCTTCCTACAATCTCTCTAATCTCTCAATATATCTCTCTATAAGTATACATTATTTACTAAATATTCAATTTTATTTATTCATTTGGGAATTGGGAGTGAAGTTGGCAACTAGCTTGAGGATCTTCCATCGAGCAAAGTTTCAATTTTCAACCTCTCGATTACACGTCGATGTTACGTCGACGTTTGGTACATTCGTTCCTTCATTAAATTATTATTGTCTGTTTATTTTATTTAGCGTACTTAATTTTATTATCTTTAATTATTTATTATCATAATTAAAATGAAAGGATTAAGAGGTATGTTTAAGGGTAAGGGTGCTTCTTCTAGTAGGGGCAACCAGGGCAAGGGTACTTCTTCTAGTCATCTTATTCTTACACAGGATGATTTTATTGATACTCAATATTTTCCTACAATACCGTTAGATTTAGACGAGGAGCTATTTTCTAGAACTCAAGAAGACTTTAATTTAGACGATGATTTAGATGATACACCCACTAATGTTGATGACAACACACCCACTAGTGCACCTTCAACTGAAATACCTCAAATTCCCCCTAGTATGAGACGAGGTCCAGCAAAATGACCATCAGATGCGTGGACATTTTTTGATAGGGATCTAGAGAATCAAGTAGCTATATGTAAAATTTATAAAAATGTTTTAAAATTTAAAACTGCAAAAGATCACGGTGGGACGGGGGTTTAATTAGACACGTAGTAAGTGCTCATCCAGCTAGGTATGCCCAATACTAGGCTTCAAAACCGGGTGCGCAAACGCCCGCTCCATCGGGACAAGGTTCACATACTGATACTGTCCCGGACTAAGTACAGGGTCAAATTAACCCTATGACGGGGGGAATTGTAGGCCCTAAATACAATAAACATAGAGATAGGGAAGCAATATCAAAATTAGTTGCTGTGGAGGGTTTGCCTTTTTCATTTCCTTCATCTCTCGGTTTTATTCATTACATTAGAGATATATATAATCCTGCTTTTAACGGTTTTCCTAGATCAACTGTTAAGAGAGATGTATTTAAATTCGCGCATGAATATCAATAATATTTACGTTATTCATTATGTCATTTTAATAAGAAAGTATCTATCACGTCTGATATAGGTCGTAGTACTAACGGCCATGATTATTTAACTGTAACTTGTCATTGGATAGATTATAAATGGTCTATGCAAAAACGTATCTTAGCGTATAGAT